>JBBIGA010000018.1:13181717-13192892 GCA_037576975.1 Alestes dentex
GTGTGTGTGTGTGTGTGTGTGTGTGTGTGTGTGTGTGTGTGTGTGTGTGTGTGTGTGTGTGTGTGTGCGTGCGTGTGGGTGAGCAGGTGTTGCTTGTGAGCAGCAGCCGGCATCCGGATCAGTGGATCGTTCCAGGAGGGGGCATGGAGCCGGAGGAGGAGCCGTGTGGAGCCGCTGTAAGAGAAGTCTATGAGGAGGTGAGCTGAGTCCACATTAAAACTCTTTCCCTTTAGTTTGGCAAAGACAGGTGTCAATAATGTTAAACACATAAACTGATCAACAGACTGTCCAAATGAATTTTTACTGCCATAATAAAAGACGCACCAGATTTCTCTTTAAATTTCCACCATGATTCATTGCTGTATGCCGTCGAAATCGCGATGGAGAAATTTATATTGGTGCAAAAGCACTTGTCCTATTCTAAAATGGATAAGTACTGGTCATGGGCCACCTCAGGAGATTGTGTGATCATATTCCCAGGAATAAAACTGTGTAGTGACTCCATGTCGCACACTTGTTGGCAACTTGGTACTGCCAGGTTTCTTAAGTGCTTTATGTAAGACAATACTACAACACTGGCCACAACCATCAAAACTACTCTGAGCTAAGTTTATAGCATGCCTTCCCAGCAAAGCTGCATTCCTGTGAACTTTTGTTCACACCTTCAGGGCTGTTTTAGATCCTTTAGGTATGAGAGTCATGTACATATGATACCATCACAGTGCTATAGGTTCACCAACTACCACTGATCATCAACCAGGGTTTGGGTCCTTTACTTATGACCTTCCCATTTGTGCCAGCTCCCTTGTCATGTTTATACAGTGCGCGTCATGTGCCCAGGTTATAGTGGTAATGGTTTTAAAGTTGACTATCAAAGGTAGGCTGTAGGAGTTGGAAGAGCATTGGGTAAGACTGACCCAGGGGGTCAACTGTTGACAACTGTGAGACATGTCAGTGACATTTGGAGGCAGTGTCTTGTTACCATTGGCCTCCTCCATTTGGAAAAAGACCTGTCCCTAAATGAGGGCGAAGGAGTTATTTCCAATGTTTGGAAGCTCATGACTGCCTCAATCTGAGGGCATTACATTCTTTATGCTCAGAGATAGTTCCAAGACGTCCCTTTGTTGAGAATCTGCCTCTGATATTTGATGCGTTTTAATTGCTGCTGAAGGTCCCCTTCTCATGTTGTTAATCCACAGAGGTCTTGTTACACATGAGTAATGACTTTCAAAGTAAGGCTAGACATTGGACATATTTGGCTATTTAAAGAAATGACAAGGTAGTCCCACTGCTGAAAGCTATAGATGCAACACTTGTTAAGACAGTTAGTGCAATTAATGTCAGATGAGATTACATGAGTCTGTACATCTCTTTTAACTGTAATACAGCCAACCGTGATAACCTGTCTCTGCTCAGGGGAGGGTTTGGTGGAATGCAGTTTTCCACAGAAAGCACTCTTGCCACGTAATGATGCAATACTGATCTTTATTAACCCTCTGGTATTGTTGCAGGTTTTTTTTTTTTTATATACCATTTTAGCTGTGTTAATGGATATGGAATGAAATTTCCTAAGGGTCTGGAGTTTTTTCAGAGCTTTTCATTTTTAACTGCAAGCAATTTTATGTAATATTCTTAGTTTCCAGTAGGGGAGTATGATGGCTTACTGCACTCCAATGGAGCAAATCAGTGACACAGTTTTGACATAGGTGTGATCTTAAGGATGTCAGATAATGGTTTTGTGTTTGTGCATGAAAATAAAATTCAATGTTGTTGTTAATCAGTTACATATTTCAGATTTGTTCCATTTTTGGCCCCAGTAGCATTGAGAATGGCCATTTTTGAGGCTGTTTACTAACATGTGCATTGTGCAAACAAACTGGTATTCGAAAGATTAAAAAAAAACAAAGGAATAGATATTTGATACTTATGACAAGAACTGATATTAGTTAAAAACTTTATGTAGTAAAAATAGCAAATTATATAAAAATATATGAAAATGTATATATAAATATATGGCCATTATATACAATATTATATAAAATTGCTCGCTTGGCCAAAAATTGATAAATGAAATAATCTGGAAGAAAATACTAGAAACTAAATTTCTCAAGTGTTGAGTTTAAAATGAAAGCATTTTAACCTAAATTGTGTGATTTAACAGTGTAAATAACAAGGAATTAAATTAATTGGCCAAAAGTGGCCATGAAGAAGCTGAATGTATAGTAAAAACGAACAAGGCCAGAGGGTTAATAAGCCAATTGAAAACAGCGTTGGCGTATGCATAATTTGTGCCAAAATCACTCAATGTCACAATGGGTTTGGATAATTTTTAATTTGTAAATGGCATCTTACCTTTGGTTTGGTTATAGTATAGAAATATGAAATGAATGAAATCCTTTCAGAAATAGCCTAACCTAAGCCTGTCATGATAATGTAATAAGCACCTGATTGCAGCTATTTGAGATTATCACAGCTTTCATTTTATTGTTTTTGTTGTCATTTATTTCTATATAAATACAATAGCATGTTTGCAGAGTTGCACCGAATTCAATTAACGTACAAGATAATTAAATCTTTAATTGCTATTAATCATATAATGATTGATCACCTGCTAAAAATTCAAGATCATGACAGGCCAAACCCTACTGTTTACTTTAAGATGTTTTATCTTCCTAGCAATTAATGAAGTATCTTCTTTCACAGTAACTCACCATGCTCCCTAAGGAGTGTAATCCAGGTACACTGGGTGTATTTGAGTTATACAGCAAATGATATGTGTACACTGTTTGCTATTCAGTGATTCGGAGAACTTAATATAAACAACATATATTTCCCCTTTTGCAATGTGTACTTGAAATTTCTAGGGATCTGTTTGTCTCTTAGTGCTTGAAGAGCTGTAACTTAACCTATGTCAGAAACCCAGGAGCAGCCTATAAACCTTGCTTGTAAATTACAACATTCTGCGAGGCATGCCATGTCTCAGGGGGTCTGTGAACTACCCCTTGGAGCTTTGCCAGAGGTGGGATGTCCCAGGGGTTTTATGAACAGCAAGCTTCTAAAATATCCTACCCCCCGAAGAACCATTTGCTTATTCTTGAGACTTCATTTCACTCTGGCCTGCAGTATATTCAAGGGCTTGATTTCAGGCAGATTACCGTATCATGTAAGGACGGAGTAGTAGGGTAGAATTTTGGTCGTGTGTCAGCGATGCTCTTTGTGGTCTGAGTTTCTAACAGAATGTTATTATGGTGTTCCACTAAAGGTCTAGTGAGGCTGACTGCTTTTTCTGGCACATATTTATCGAACAGCAAAATAAGTGTCAAAAAAAGGGCCCGACTGAAACCCACATTGAGTTTCTGTAAAGAAACATTTGTGTGGTCACTGCACCTTACATAACCACTCATGCCATACTGGAGCATCAGCTTTGATAATGAGTTGTCCTGTGAATCTCTCAGTCAGCTAAGCCTCAGGCTGATTGGCACAGTGGGAGAGGACCTCCGTAGACAGGGTAACCAGAGACGGGTCAGGTTATTTCACAGTATTCAAGGGCTGACATGCTGTTCTTATGCAAGCATGCTGGAATCCTGTCTCTGTGTTATGGAAATATACGGCTCAGGCTTCTCAGGTCAGCTTCGGCCACGTGTGTCGGGATGCTGGCTCAGCTCCAGCCCCTCCGTGTGCCCATCCTCTTTTTAAGCCAGTGTAATCAGACACATCTACTTGACAGTCCCACTACTTATGTCAGAGCTACACTCATAAAGCACTTTTTATGAGACAAGCAGCACAACCCAGGCCTAAAGGTCAGATCTTGCTCCATGGGGTCATGTGTTTCACCCACATCAGTCTTATAATTTAGGCATGGATATTAATTTGAATATGTCGTGTGATGCCTTTTTTAATTTATTAATACATGTGCTATCTAAAAGGCTTAATTTATATGGCTAAAATTGAGAGATTATGAAAACCCGCTACCTTGTCTGTGATGATGAATGCAGATTTGTTTTTCCATTTTCTGAGGATGTACCACACATTAATTTTTCCCTGTCTGTTCTGTCCCTGACCAAACAGGCTGGTGTAAGGGGCACCCTTGGCAGACTACTGGGGGTTTTCGAGGTGAGATGCCAAGCTGAATTACATAAAGTCAGATGTTACTTTAAACCCTTCACTGTTCAGTAATTCTGCTTGATGCATTTGCTGTGGTTTGCAATTTGAAATGGACTGTAGATGTGTAAGCACAGCATGGTATTGTAGTAACTGTCAGAAAACATAGTTTTGCCTTTCTTGCAGCAGAACCAAGACAGCAAACATCGAACGTATGTGTATGTGCTCACCGTCACAGAAACACTGGAGGACTGGGAGGACTCTGTTAACATCGGTATGTTCCTCCAAGACTTCTGCAGGACCCATACTTTACATTTTTCACATATTTACATTTTTCATTCTTGAGGCTGTAACATTTGTAAATATACAAAGTTATACAAAGCATAATTATCAAAGTAAAATTGATCCATCTGTTGTTATTGTACCTGACATTTAAAAATCACTTTGAAAGGTACAGAACAAGCTGGTGGACCCTGGTAAATTCCTCAAACAGTCCCTCAGATGCCTGGAACTTCTAGAAAGCTGTAGTGATACATTTGCCCTTTACCCTTTACTTCCCGACAGTCAGAAATAGAATGGTGTTTGATCTTTTTCACTCCAAAAGCTCTAGTACAAACCAAACTTTATGCAGTAACAGCACTCCATATCACTTCAGTGTGACTGGGTGTCCACCTTCGATGGAGAGAATGTGTGGTTTATGTAAATATCTCTGTGGTTGTGACATCACAACTTTGGTGAATTCAAAGTCTTAGTTTCCATATGTAGACCTAAGGCCTGGAGATTTTGAAACTTTAGCTGTGACATCAACATTTTAAAAATACAGTTTTTAAAATGCAGAAGGCTTGGTTCTCTGCGACATGTGGTGTGTAAGTGTGTATTTTTAAAGTATGCAATTTTCATATTTTACAGCAAGAACAAGAAGTCGTCTCACTTAACCCGAGCTGTGTACTCCAAAGGTTTTGTAGCAGAACACGATTATGGTTATATGGTAGAGTGTGTCTGACTTCAGATTCCTCCTCTGCCATTTAACAACAGCTGCTATCCTGGTAGCCTTTAGGAAATGGGCTCCTGATCTTTTCATTTCCCATCTGGACTCACTCTCTGTGCCTACCAGAAAATCCAGTGAAAGATCACATTCCAATAGATATCTAAAGGAATGAACAAGATCAGAAGAGTAGCATTTTGCCTTGCTTGGTGAACGCTGTGGTTCATAATCAGGGGCGTGCACAGGGCAGGGCTAAGGTTGCCCGGGCAACTGCCCGCCTGCCCTACTTGACTCAAGCTGCCCCTCTTAGAAATATATGTTATATACATATATAGTCGCAAGCTTTCGCCACACGCAGAGGAAAAGAGATGCGCCGCATGTAGAGGAAAAGAGAGTCATCTTTGTCAGGAAAATGCTTTTTAATTTGCGGCGGAGCTCAGTCACATACAGCAGCAATTTAGTGATGGGAAATGCGGCTCTTTTCAGAGAGCCGGCTCTTGTTGCACGGCTCCCAAAGAAGAGCCGGTTCTTTCGGCTTCCAAACAGCTCTTAGTTTCTGTAGCCTCATATTTTAGCCTAACTTGGCAAATATGAATTCTTTGTGTGTTGATAAACCCTTTTACATTTAGTGTTTTTATGAGAAGCCTTGTAATTGCCTAATTTTGTGTATTTGTTCTGTTACAAAAGCAGGCATTCTTACTTTTGTTTAATATTTTAATCAAACTTAATTTTAATTGAACACTGCAAACAAATCCACAGAACAGTCACATTTACGTGTGATTTACGACGCACTCGCACTCTCCTCCTCACCGCTGTCTACTGTCCCACTCACTGACTGATGGGACAGACAGACGCTCCACCTGACTGTCGCGTCTGTCGCCCTCTCTGTTTTCACATAATGGTATATGACCCTATACGCCTCTCACTTGATGGCAGTTGACTCTTCTGATTCACTACAAAGCATCGGATCTTCTGAGGATTCTCCTTTAAAGCTTAGAGTAAATTCGGAGCAAGGTATATTAATAAAGACTTCATAAAGACATGGTATACTTTTTCAGTTCTCCATACCGTCTGTGTATGGAGAGGGGAGGATGTGCACTTTTTTCAGGTCAGAGCAATGGCCCCTCAAAATTCCAGTGCACGTCCCTGATCATATCTCTGCCAAGTACAAGAACTGAATCCGTACCATTGTTTCCTGAAAAAAAAAAAAGGTATATATAATAACATGTATATTAAATTGTAGCATAACATCAGTTTGAAACTTGTGAGCTTGGGCCCCATACTGAGGGTAAACTCACCAGCCGCCTGCAGTGAACCAGGGTGAACTGAGGGCTTAAGTCCTCCCAGCGCTTGTCCTGCAAATATCCAGCTTTGCTGGTTTAGGGGGCTGGAACACACTGTCTGAACCAGCAGAAAATACTTTCTCGCCAGGGCACAAATGGACAGTTGAATGCTGAGAAAAGCAAGCACAGATTTGCATCTGTTTAAGGCCTTTATACAACCATGTGGTTTTGCCCTAGAAATCTACATTTTTGCTATTGGGGTAGCGTCATAAAAATAACTGTTTGCCCACAGACTGTGTAATTTAAAACTTAAACTATTTGTAGATGGTGTGGAAAGAGAAAACCTGGTAATCCTTTGCTTGCTGCTGCCATATAAATAGCCCAGAGTTTGTTTGCCGGGAGGCGTGCCACAGTTGTTTTCCAGTCAGCGTCATTGCACTCCACTTTCCTCAGTCCCTCTCCCTGGCCTCTCTTGCTCTCTCTGCCTGGACTCATGGCTGCCAAATAGGGCACAGTAACCTCAGTACACTCAGAGAGGCAGGCTTCACACACAGAGCAAAGGAGTGTGTGTATGTGTGAGTGAGACATTCATAGATTAAAAAAATACACAATGCAGTCTGCGACTATTTGGACAGTGGATATGTCTTGTTAGATATTTATTGCCAAAATTTAATAGTGGCCATGAGACTAAAATGCATAATGTCACCTTTAATGCAAGGGTGTTTACACTCACACTACAAGCCAGAGGTTTGGGATTTAAAAAAAAGATACAATGCTTTTTTAAAAATGTATTACAAGAAAACATGCATAATGCGTAAGACAAATTTAACTGACTGGTTTTCAGTATTTTGTAACACATTATTTAGCCACAAACTTTTGGTTTTGAAGAGACATCAGTTCTGTCTTTAATGCACTGACATTCACTTTGTATTGGATCATGAAAAAAGAAAGGTATCCCTCATTTCTTTACCATCACACAATTTCTTCTGGGTTATGTTATCATTGGACAAAATTAGATTCTTCAAGAGTATAATGATCCATAGTATTCTTCAAAATGGTGTCAAAATGATATCCAGTCCAAAGAAAAGCAAAAGTTTTCCTTAAATCTTTCTCACATTGAGCTGGCATGGGACGAGCTGGTGCAAAAAGTTTGAAATTCTCCATTCACCAAATGAGAGTTGAACGGATTGCCTGCTTGAAAAGGTGTTGGGAGGGCTCGGACAGAAGTTATTTTCAAACATTTCTGGAAAAGATGTGACGAATCTGTGTCTCTGTGATGAAGGCAATGGGGGGTATTTTGATGAAACTCATACTTAAGCTTTCTCATCCATTAAATTTCACTTATAGTGTATATTATTACATTACACTTAAACAGTCAGTTAATTTTTTCTAAGTATTCCCAGTGTTATATTTTATCTTTATAATTTTTTGAAAAAGCAGCATAGGGGTTTTTTTTTGTTGTTTTGTTTTTTTTAGGGTTTCATGTTAAATGTGCATTTCTAGGGACATTTTGAGATAAAAGTCACAGAAAGATATTTCACATTCAGAAGCTTAGAAGAGACATATAGGTTCACTGATCATAACATGCTATGTCGACATTTTAGACATCATGACTCCTGGCTCTTGACTGGCTTGGAAAGTTTCTCAGCAGTGCACAATTTCACTTCATACCACACTGAACAACTTTATCTTATTGATTTTTTTAATTTTGAAAATTTTGGTTTGTTTTGTGTTACTAAATACACTGTAGTTATGTGATTACAACACTACATTACTCATAAGTATAAAAAAAATACATCTCACTGTGATAATTACATCTGAATCACTGGTATATACTGAGGTCTAAAATATTTCATGTCGTACAATATGTTCCTCAGGCCGCAAGAGGAAATGGTTTAAGATTGACGAGGCTATCCGGGTGCTGCAGTGCCACAAGCCGGTCCACGCCGAGTACCTCCGCAGACTCACCCCTCGCTGTGGCCCCAACAACGGCAACGGCCAGGAGCCCCCAGCCCTGGACGACAATGCTGCCCTTCACCAAAGCACCTCACAGGACTGCAGTCTGCCCCACTTACACAGATAGAACTGCCAACAGAGGGCAGCTGTGTGCCATGTGCCACACTCAAAGGAAATTCTCCATGGACTTGGAAAGACCATGTTTATCTTGCATGTATCATTTCCATGTTTACTATTTGAGATGTTTTTTAAACTAAAACCAAACTCTGGAGGGCAACTTGCCTTTGACTCTGGGGTCAAGCTTGTTAGTGTGTATAGATTTTTTTTTTTTTTTTTTTTTGTTTTCTTTGCAAATGGTTGTGCTGGAATGGAACAGAAAGTGAAAGCTGGTGGACAATTTGCAGTGTAATCTATGGATGTGTGCCTTTGATGGAATTACAAAGAGGTCCAGGAGAACTGGCACATGATGACTGGATTTGTAGTGTTATTTATTCGGGTTTGAGTGGTGATTTGCAGAATGTCGAAAATGAATCAAAATCTTCTTTAGATAGTGACAGGTTTATAAAGCTGTGCAAGAAAATACTTGATGTAAAAATTCACATCCAAATGGCAAAAAAAGGATTGTTTTTTTTTTTTTTTTAAATGCTGTTTTCTTACAAATACAACATTTGAAATGGAGGAACTTTGGTGCCTTTGAAGGAGTACTCGAGGGCATCCTCACGTTCACTGGGATGTGTTTTTGATTCCTTTAGATGACTTTAGCATCATTTCTTGCATTTCTTGCCTATAATGTAGGTATAACATTCTGTGAACCTTTAAGTTGTTTTCACAGGTTTGTCTTAAATGCGAACTCAGCTTGTTAGACAATGTAGGCTCATGTACTCCTTGTTCTCTCTGCACTGATATAAACTTCACAAAGCCTCTTTCCCTTCAACCCAACAGTAGTCTTGTCTGTCCTCTCAAACGCCCTGGATATGCTGCATGGAGGGTTTTTTTGGTTTTTTTTTTTACATCCTAACACCTTTGTCTGATCAATACGCCAATTTTTAATGTTCAATTGCTAGATTTCCCCTTGGTCACATAATTTGTGGAAAAAAGAGTGTTCTTTTGGTACTGAGGAAAAGCAAAGGCCCATAAAGGGACAGTATAACAGAAGCAAATACAAATGTGTGTAACATTTTGTGGTTTCATTGTTCTGAATGTATGAAACAGTCTCCTGTATGAATCAACATCCACAGTATGGATTCAATAATGTGTTCGTTTGGGAAACCATCACACAAGAAGTGACCTGGAAAACAAACCCACCACAGGGTTAAAAAACACTGGTCCAAACTACTGTACTCCAAAGAAAGTGTTACGCAGCTTATGTTGGAATAAACTGGATTTAAAATGCACTACCACAATATTGTCAAAGGATTTTACACCAGCAGGCATGTCAATAGTAATGCACTCGCAATTTCTGTTCCCGTTCATCCCAAAGGTGTTGCATGGGGTTGAGATCAGGGTTCTGTGCGGTCCAGTCAAGTTCCTCCATAACGAACACATCCAATCATGTCTTTATAGAGCTTGTTAGGTGCACTGGAACACAGTCATGCTGGAAGAGAAAACGTGTTTCCCCAAAGTTAAAGGCATGGCACTGTCCAGAACGTCTTTGTATGCTGAAGCATTAAGATTGCCTTTCGCTGTAAATATAGGGGCCTGCCTAACCCAAACCCTGAAATACAAATGCGTCCCAATACTTTTGT
Organism: Alestes dentex; assembly: GCA_037576975.1. Classification (NCBI taxonomy): domain Eukaryota; kingdom Metazoa; phylum Chordata; class Actinopteri; order Characiformes; family Alestidae; genus Alestes; species Alestes dentex. Next base: position 13,191,788 of record JBBIGA010000018.1, read on the forward strand.
CCTTATTGTGTGTCATATTGGAAGTCTAGGGGGTCGATTCCGATCCTTTGTGTTTGCTGGTCTGCAGAAAAATCTGTGTTCACACTAAATCGTCGAAATTGATTTTTGTCAACGACTGTACTTCGGCCTTTGCCACAAAAAGCCCACCTCCTCCCTCCTGGCCGGTAGGTGGTGGACATCTGTTGTGTGGTATTAGTACTAAATACAGTCACATGGGATGAGTGACTGTAAATGAATTTGGTGTAAAAGGGAAAGGAAACGTGTAACGATTATAGAAAGTAATCGAGGCGTTCGTGAGGCACTGTAGCCTTTCTTGGGTCGTGATGGTTTAAAAAAATAATTTAGATTAAACCACTGTCTCCTGTCCTGCTTTAGAGAGGTGTGTGAGAGTCCCTCCCCGGAGCCAGAGACCCTCCTCTGGCTGGCTGGAAGCTCCTCTCCGGGCAGGTGGAAACACCAGAAAATAACACTATACACCAACGAGGGAGAGAAAACAAACCTTGGCCGTTGCGTGCTTTATCGAAGGAGACACTAACGAGGAAAATGTTCAGGCGAATATTACAAATGGTAAGAAAAAAATAGAGAAAGCCTGCGTTATTGCTCCAGTGTGGGAAGCTAGCTGGCTAGGATATGGGTGCTAACGTAAACTCCTGTAAATTAAGGCCTGCCCGGGAAACCAAAGGAAGAAAGAAATGGCATTAAAGCTTGTCTGTTGGTCATAATCTTATGACAGTCTTATACCATAAGTCTTAGGTGTCAGCCTGACCAAATACACTTGGTTGTGTGATAGTCTGACTTTTTATATGACTGCTGCTAGCTTAGCTTAATAACGGATTAGCCTCTTGGGTAAATGAGCTAGCTAATGCTAACCTGTGTCTCTGAGCTCTCAAACTGTTTAAACAGTACAATTAAATGTTGTAAATAAAAAACAGTCATTGTCTCATTTACGAGAGAAAGGTTGATGCTGTTGAAAGCTGTTTGTGTTTTGTCCGTACTGAAGGCTTCTGTCACAGCACTGTCACTGTTTCTTTCTTGAGTGAATGGCAGTCTTGTAAGATGGGCTATCTCCACAGTCCAGTGTGTCTCATTCATATAAGATCGGAAG
>JBBIGA010000018.1:13195757-13223361 GCA_037576975.1 Alestes dentex
ATATATATATATATACACACACACATACATATATACATACACACACATCTATATGTTTTATATTATACTGCTGTGATATATATAGTTTATGCTGCTGTTACTTTTGAGTAAGACAAATGGTAAATTTCCCACTTGTGGGCTAATAAAGGGTTATCTTATCTTATCTGAACACCCGAATGCCATCTTCTGAATGGCCCTTTATGAGAGCAGCTGCTCTGTGTTGGTGTTGCTGAATTAGGCCTGATTTACTCTCCCCTGTTTAATAAGGCTGTGTTTTCAGCCCTTTGTGGGGGACCTGATAACACAGAGTTATGTAAAACTGATGACACATTGGGGACATTTCACATTGAATCAGGAGGTGAAATGTGGTAAGAAATTCCAGGGTGCAGACACTCGTTTGAAATCTCATGGGTGACACTGGTAATGGTAAAGGTGCACCTACAGCTGGACTGGTACTGGTGTCACTGTTCTGTGCTGTTATTCTGCTCTGAGAAAGCAGATTCCTCACCCTAGTGATATACAAATATACAGCGCAGCAGTTAGTGTGCAAAATATTGTTGTCAGTCATTTAGACACATGTGACACAGATGTGTTAACTCTGCCATGTTGAATAACTGGTTAATAGAAGGTTAATAAGGCACAGTATTACACAGTAATTATATTAGTTATAGTAATGTAGTAGTTGCAGTAATTTGAAAGTCATTTGGCTTAAAGAGGCAAATGACTCATTTACCCGGGAGGAACAAACTAGCCTGCAGTCGCATTGTTATTTCAATGCAGCTTCCTGTTATTTCACTGGCTTTGATTTAGCCTACTTGGAAAATGTGAGTGACATGCTGTGTGTCATGTAGTATCAGTGCTGGCTGCTATTTTCTGGTTGCTGGGATCAAAGTTTGGTAAGGGAGCTGTTCAGTGCTTCTCTAAATCAGTGTTGTATTTCATTCAGATGTACTCAGATGTACAACAGCCTCGCCAAATGCAACCCAGAGGCCACTGCCATTCATCTCTGGCACACCATTTCTTTCCGTTTTTTTCTTGATGTGAAAAGACATCAGATTTTTTTACTTCTTAATTTGATTCTAGTCACTCACATCAGTCATCTTTAAATATCCTATGAATGGACCAACTGGATGTGATTTCACAGTAATTTATTTCTAAAAGTTATCAGGGAATAGCAGAAGGTTGGATTCAGCCCAGCTGATGCTAGAGATTCCTGGTGGGTGGAATGTAACAGCCAGGCCAGCCCAAATGCTCATCAGTGATCCACTGCAGTCAGCCATGCCAAATCAACAAAGTGCTGAATGTGATAGAGACATCTAAACCCACTCTGTCCCCTCTGTCTCCCTCTTTGTTTATCCTCCCCTGTTCTTCTTCTTTCTACTGACTCTCCATTTCTGTCCGTGTCTCACACAGACTCCTGGAAAAGGAGGCTCCCAGGCCTCTGAGTCTGAGCAGCCTTCAGCTGACATGAACAACGAGACTTCAGAGGTAACATAAATTAAATTAAACATGCACTTTCATTAAAATGCATCTTATCCTTTTCTATTTAAGGCCCTGAAGCAGGGTTTACGGCCTTCCATGTGATCGACTGTCTCTGTTTGTGTGTGCAGGGCTTCATTTGTCCACAGTGTATGAAGTCTCATAACTCTGCTGAGGAACTTTTCAAGCATTATGAAGTTTACCACGAACCCCAGGAGCAGCCCTCTCACCTCGGCACTGCCAGGTCAGAACCGAACCCAGCTCTTGTCACGAGTCCTCCAGCCTAATTCCCCTCTCATTTTTCATTACATGGATTATGACACATCTTATTGTTCAATTGCTAATTTTTAGTGTCCTCACTTAGTGTGAGAAATAAATCTGTACTCTAATATCTCTCACGTCCTCTCAGCTCCACATAAACCCTAATGTCTGTGCACACTCATGCATGCACACACACACACACACACACACAAGAATGCATGTGAGTGCTCATGAGACAATGGCTACAATTCATGAATGCACTGGGGCAGATTTGTGATCGTCCACTGTATGAGTTTAGTAATCTTAGTAATTCATACATGTTATTTGTAGCGTTAAGCAAACCAAGCTTTGGATGGTTATACATTAAAGGGGTCATTTCAACCCAAAACAAATTTTCCTTATTTTTGAAAAAAAAAAAAAAAAATTGATGTGTTGTTGTTAATATTTTAGAAACAATTCTGTACTTCTGCAGAGTTTTGAGTGCAGGCTGTAGTTACAATGGAAACTACACAGCAAAACATTCTGTTGTGAGTTCTCATGGGTTGTAGAACTACAGAACTACAGTCATTTGTTTATGGCTGTCTATTCAACCTGAAGTAATGAGTGTTTTACTGCAGACACTCTGTAAAAGAGTTGTTACAGCAGGAGATATGGGGAGAAAAATGATTAAACACTTGGCTGTTCCTGGCTGCCAGGAAGCAAATATAACACTGCAGCATTCTAATAGGTTCATTTGAAAGGAGTGACTGAAATGTTTTTTTTTCTCCTGACACTCCCTTTTAGATTCCTGTCTGAAACTCACACTGATTTTTGACAGAGGCATAATAGCAGGCAGCCGGTCAGGGCAGCGGCCATTTACATATGTCAGTCATAAGAACAAAGATACAAGAACTCCCTGTTTTATTCTAAAGGATTTTGAGAGGATGGCAAATGGACATAAAAAATGAATTGTGTTTTTGGTACATAAAATAACACACTTTATAAGTGGACCTGAATATTGAAAATGGCCCAGCTTAATATTTGCAAGCACTTCACAAAGCAAATTAGCCGGGATTCATTGGACAATTTGCCATCATCATCTGAGTAGGCAAATTGGCAATCAAAACAGGTGGATATTTGCCCTTCTCAGTCAGTCGTTGGAACTATAAGGAAACAGTGCTGTTGTAATTGAGATGATATTTCCTGTTTGTTCTCATGTTAGATTTTGATTTTGTTCCACCATAAAGGACAGGTTTTGTTTAGTTTTAAAATACTTCTAAAGACCCCATCTAAGAGGATCAGGCAGATCATCTTTGTGCCATTCTAAAGACTCCAATACTGAAAGCTGATGGAAACTGAAAAGCAATAATACATTAACATAATGCACTTTTTGAGGTACTTCTTATTTAGCTGTTTTGACTATTATACTGGATCAAGACACCATGTTGTATCAGTGTCGCATATTTTCTTGGGCTTTTTTTTCTGGATTTGTAATAAATAATTAATTAATCAGTACTTGATGACTGGACACTTTCAAAATGTTGATCATGCAAAATGTTATTATAATATTTGTGACCTAAATGGCAAAAACAAGAGTTTGCTCTTTACTGAGTTATGAAGTTTGTCTTTTTTAGGGATGATCTAGCTTTTTTGCGGCAGGAGGTGCAGGATTTACAGGCATCGTTGAAGGTATGCACTGTCCTCTGCCTATTTCAACTTCAATGAGCTTAAAATCGTAGCATTTCTATTGCTTATTTGTCTCTCGGTGGTTTTATTAATCACATGCCTTTGTCTGGGACCTCCCAACTCTGTTTTTTTGTAAATGTTACAGGAAGAGCGATGGTTTTCAGGGGAACTGAAAAAAGAACTAGACAAAGTACAAGGACATCTGAAGCAAGTAATTTGTTTCAAATACTAATCAGATGATGTTTGTCATTCTCACCTGAGGCTGCCATACTTTAAAGCTGCAACAACCTTGAAGGTTACCTATCGATTGAATGCAGTAGCATCTCAGGGTAATACTGTATTTCATGATGGGTTTTTCCATACTAGGGGCAGCAAAATGACGGCCAGGCCAGCATGGAGGAGACGGGTAAGCGCTCTCTAATTTTGGTTCCTAACTGACTGGTTAATACTTACTGACTTGACTATATGTTTTTTCAGTATCTTCTGAATTCAAGTATTACCTAAACATCATCAGACTTTTATACACCTCCTAAACGTAGACATAGAAAAGCCAATTCAACAGACAAGTCAGAAATATTATATATAATATATTATTTTTAACTGAAAATGACCAAGTGTAATATTTCTGACTTTTGTATGAAAATAATCCAATAATACATGTCTGTAAGGTTCAGAAGTATGAGAACTTTGAAGATTTAAAGGTCAGATTAAAGTCTATTAAAGAACAGGGATCAAGCAAAGTCTGATCTTCACAACATGTTTGGGGAAGTGTGTCATGGCGCAAAGGACCTCTGAGAAAGAGCTGTTGATTCTTGTTAGGTTAGAAAAGGTTACACCTTTAGAGAGTTTGGACTCCATCAGTCCACAGTTAGACAGATTGTGTACAAATGCAGGAAATTCAAGTCCACTGTTAGCCTCCCCAGGTGTGGTCGACCAACAAAAAAACACTCCAAGAGCAAGGTAATAGCCCAATAGCCCAATTCACAGAGGAACCCTGGGTAATTTCTGTTAATGTACGGGAGTCCATCATCAGGAAAAACAATAAACGACAATGGTGTACATGGCAGGAAAGCAAGGTAAAAGCTGTAGTTTTTTGCCACAATAAGCCTTTTTGGGTTTAAATGAGAAGTGTTAAATTTGAAGAAAGGAAAACACTGCATTTAAACATAAGAACCCTATACATCTGCAAAACGTGGTGGGTGTATATTTTCTTTTGCTGCATGTGGGCCAGGACGACTTGCCACAGAACAATAAATTCTGAATTATACCAATAATTCTAAATTAAATCATCAGGACATCTGTCCATGAGTTGAATCTTAAGAGAACGTGGATCATGCAGCAAGCCAACAACCCTAAGTCATTTTACCATAGAAGGGTTAAAGAAGGATAAAGGTTCTTGGAATTAACAGGTCAAAGTCCAGATCTTAACCTGATAGAAATGTTGCAGAAGGTAAGACATGAAGTGAACAGTTTATGCCAGGAAACACATTTTTTGTTGAGGGATGGGTTAAAATTCCTCAAAGCCAGTGTCCAGCAGTTATCGGAAACGTTTATTTGCAGTTATTTCTGCACAAGGGGGGGTCACACCAGACGCTGAAAGCAAAGCTTCACATACTTTTGCCACTTACAGATATGTAATACCATATTATTTATCCTTACATTAAAGAACAAGTATAATATTTCTGGGTCATTTGTTTTAATTGTATTATCTTTATCTACTTTTAAGACGTGTTGCTGTCAAAAGCTGTTCGTGTTTTGTCAGTACAATTAACATTACTGTATCAAGAAAATCTGATGATATTTTATGTTGTGTTTTTGCAAGAATGGAGGAAGTTCTGTTCACAAACACACAAACAAGAATATATGTCAGCATGTAGAGATTTCTGCATGTTCTAAATGAAAGCTTTGATTTGGTTATTCCTGTGTCAAACATCTTGTGTGTGTTCTCAGAACTGGAGATGAAGCTGCACGAGGCTGAGACAGAGAAGTTCAACATCAAACAGATGAAAGACCTGTTTGAACAGAAGGCTGCCCAGCTGGCCACTGAGATAGTTGGTAAGGGGAATGTCAATCAGATCAGACTGTTGAAAGTGGATTTGGGCCATTTAATTTTCCGTATGTACTGATCTCCACACTTGATGACTGTGTGTTCAATTCCAGACATCAAGTCACGGTATGATGAGGAGAAGAGCCTGAGAGAGGTGGCAGAGCAGAGGGTGGCCGGCCTGCAGCAGGACCTTCAGAGAGAGAGGCAGGAGAAAGACAAACTCGCCACAGAACTGGTAATAAATCTGTCATTCACTCACAAAACTCTGCTTAGCTATTACTCATAAGGTCTATCTAGTAGCTCTAGTGTACCAGCCACTTTTAGTGCAAGCAGTGTGTTTACAGTGGCAATTAAAGATGATGTAGTGTTCTGATAATATAAAGGGTGGTAGTGGCCTAGTGGGCCAGACACTTGTCTGTGAACCCGATGACCATAAAGGTGCAGGTTCAAGCCCCCACTTTCTACCATTGTGTCCTTGAGCAATACACTTAACCCTCAATTGCTCCAGGGGGACTGTCCCTGTAACTAATGATTGTAAGTCGCTCAGGATAAGAGCGTCAGCCAAATGCCCTATTTATAAATACTGTTAACATGCTGAAAATGAAGCACTCTGTGCCTTCAGACTGCCTTACTCAGAGAAAGTAGTGCAACCATCAGCGACCATTGATACAGTACTGATACAGATTAGGACCAAGGAGTTTGTTTGGAGACTAAGCTGCAGTTCAGTGACGTGACATGGTGTGGTAATTCATTGTTTCTGTTTAGTGCAAAATGTTTAGTTGCACCCTAAAAAAACAGGTGCTTGATAGTTATTTGGGGGATTGTACTCATGCACAGCTGTGAAAAGGGTTCTCTTCTGTAGAACACTGTCCTTTACTGATATACTGTACCCTGCTGCAGCTTCAGAGGCCTGGAGTGGAGGATGTGGAATTGTTGAAGAGGGAATTGGTGCAAGTGCAGACGTTGATGGACAACATGACACGTGAGCGAGAGGAGGAATCAGAGCGGCTCAAGAACCAGTATGAACAACTGCAGGCTAACTTCACTACCTCAGAGGTAAGGCCCAAACCCGAAGATTTCCATAAACAAACATGTTGGACGAGTACATAATATATTGTTAGAATATAAGCAGTGGTTTTCAGAGATGAGTGCTTGCATGCGATATTACGCGCTAGTTCACGGTTCAGTTATATTCAGCCTCAAAACAACCCATAACGTAGCAATCAATCAAGACTGAATGCTGATTGTATTATTTATTGACTTGGAAATCTGCAGTGGAAATATTGTTTGCTGTAACTATTCTGCAGAAAAAGTAACAAGTAGAATTTTACTAACTTTATTTAGGTTTATGATTATTCAACCTTTTTATTGTGTTGATGTATTTCTTGCTATATACTTGTTGATGTTCTTGCTATATATTTGTTGTTTAGTCTTTCATGAATAGTTTTATGAGTAACTTTGCTTTCTGTTAGTGAGGATTTTGTAGGTCAATGCCAGCCATATTCAATGTCCTCTGAGCCTGATTACTGAGGTTAACCATTAACTGGCTACTTGCAGCTGTTCCATCATAGTACTTCCTGTAAACAGGCTTATAATCACCTCCCGCAAAACCTTTGCACCACCTAACCCCAGTTGTGATTATGCAAAATCTTCCAAAGTCAAGCTATGGATCCCTCATCTGCACACAGACATGCTTTTCATTCCTCTGGTTGCAGGTGACTCTTTTAGCCTCTTTTAGCCTGTCCTCTACTGGCTGAATGTGGAATTGAGTGTTGTTGAACACAGACAAAAATTATTTGTAATGTGACTCTAGCACTGTTTTTGTCACATACTGTCCTGTATGTGAATAATTTTTTGAGAGGCCAGATGAGTTCTACATGGATATGAAGTGTTTGAGAAAGCTTTTAACTGCTTACCCATTTTGTGTTTCACACTCACCTGTATGCTGTTTGTGTGTCCCTGTCCTTCCTTCTCCCTGTCTCTACCGTTTCCCACCCTACCTGCTTTGCTCTGTCTTGAAGATTCGTAAACTGGAGGTAACTCTATCAACTTTCACCTCAGTTTTTGTTACCCATACGGCCCCACTTTTAGTAAGGATATAAGCAGTAATTACCCCATGAAGCTCAAAATAATAAGCATGAAAACCACATCATCCTCACTTACTCTGGGCCTGCATGTCCGTCAGCTTTTCATGAGAGTCTGCATGCTTGTTGACCTTGAGCGGCTCTTCTTGAACCATGAAAGTTCAGATGTTTTGGGTGTTTTTCTACAGACAACAATTGCCCAGCTGAAGGCTGAACTGGAGAAAGGTCCACAAGAAGCTGCTGTGTACACGCAACAGATACACCAACTACAGAGCAACCTGAACAACCTCCAGCAACAAAGCCACGTATTTTAAACACACACACACACACACACACACACACACACACACTCACTCTCACTCTCACTCTCACTCTCACTCTCACTCTCACTCTCACTCTCACTCTCTCACTCTCTCACTCTCTCACTCTCTCACTCTCTCACCCTCTCTCTCTCTCTCTCTCACTCACAATTATATTGGTATTTGAGTGATCCATGGATCATTCTAACAATTGGATAATCAGTTTATGTTGTTTGAGCTTTTAGACCCCAGTACAGTTCTTGCTGATGTAGCTGATTTAGTGTATGAATAGTGTAGTCTATGAAAGGTCCCTGAAAATAACAAAATATTATTTGTGTTACTTTTAAATTGGCAGTGCAACTTTTGACATATGGTGTCCAACAAGCTCATGTAGATGTGAAGGTCAGGTGTCCACATAGTTTTGTTCTTATACTATGTTCTGCCAGACTCCTCAGCCTCCAAGTCAAAGGCAACCTAAATGCTATTAGCACACTGTGGGGAATGTTCAGACTTCAGAGTATGCCTTCAAAATGACCCGCAGATACCCTATTTATCATTGGGATTTTGAGCTAATCATTAAGCAGTTTCATTGAGAACATACGTTTCAGTTCGTTTTCTAAATTAATGAGGAACTAGTAATCATGAAAAAGTACTACTACTACTAACTTTTCAATGAACAGAAATGTCATAGTAAATGAACCTTAGCACAGGCACATTGGTCCAAGTTTATCTGCTTTCTTCAGTGAGCTGTGAATGAGTAATAATTAAAAGAAATGTGAGAGGCTAGAAAGCGTAACAATGGAATACAGTAACTGTGTAGTACTATATTTTAATGACCTACTTTATGACCCCACAAACTCCACATGTACTATAACCAGCTGCGATGAGAGCTTGCAGCTTATAAACACCTTGTAATTTGAGCCAATGTCCAATTTTAAGTCTACCGTGCTGGTGTTTGTGTGTAACACACACTCCCTTTCAAAAAACAGTGTGACATGGTTTTACTGGAAACCCCTTTTTGCTGCTGGTGCGGGTTGGCCAGTGCAGGATAACCCATAACCTTGTCAGCACACTATATTTTCTGTCGGCTGACAGTATGTGCTGAGAGAATAGCTTCAGGACCTCTATAATTAAACCAGCAGGGGGTGATGTGTGCCATGCCAGTTCAGTCTTTCAGGGTGATAAACTGGCTCAGGTAATGATCCTGAATGACCAAAACTTTGTTCATGTTGTCAGGAAGGATTAGAATGTTTCAATTTAGAGACAGTGGCCCTCTGGGGAAATGCAGGCTCCTTTTGTGAGGTGGTAACATCACCGTCAAAACAGCCCAGACTGATGTGGATCACCTTTCACTACACTTTGTTGAGTAGTAGTTTTACTATTTATATGCTTTTTAATGCACAGTTTTGTGCTGAATGTAATGTTTTGGCAAAAATGTACAGCACAGAAGTGGCAAATGAAAAATCACATTACATGTGTTCTGTTTTATTTTTTCCCCAATATATGAGCATAAAAGTATTGTGCAACACAATGTGCAGACAAATATGTGCCATATTGTGTCAGTGGTGCAAATGTGTGCCAATAGGTGTTGCGTTGTGTCTCTTTGCAAAATAGACCTCAGTGTCCGTATTGTCCCATCCTGTGGACATCACATTCTGGGTTTTTTTTTAAAGCATGCTTTCTCAACTCTTTTGCTGGGTACTTTGAATGAAAAAACATGAGCACCCATATTGCAGCATGTCAAATGGACTGAATATGTTTGTCCACTGTGAACATATAAATCAAAGGCATTCGCTGAAACAATGAGCAAATGTTCAGTGTGAGCTCTGACCAGTGAACAAGAATTCTGAAATCACAGTGTATGCCTGGCTTTGGTCAGTCTGGGTCAGTCACAGACAGACAAACCTACAGCTTAAAAAGCTGTATTTCAATTGTAGTAACATTTTTTTCAGATTAAATAGGTACCGTTAAGCAGATAAAATGATTCTCTTCACTCCTCCTGCTTGTTCACTCTGTTTCTATCACCCCTGTATACTAGTTAATTGCAGTGAGAACAGAACTTGTGTTAGTTGGCTGAATGCTAAGTAAGCATTCATTAACAGCGTTAATTTCATATCCATGATGAAGTAATTGATGTTTTTGTCCAGTGTAGACATTGTTCTCTAATTCATTGCGTGCATTTCGGGAAACTTGCTTGAAATAACTTCAGAAGAACCCTTAGATGTGTTCTCTGAAACCTACACCACACTCTAAATGGGTCTGATGAGTCACCTGTACCATTACCATAGGGTAATAGAAATAGTGTCCCTGAGGATGGAACATATACAATAAGGGTAATAGAGAACATACATGAAAATAATAGGCCTGTATGATGAATCAGTGCAACAGGTGAACAAAAGAATGGAGATTTTAATGTCAAAGAGGACAAAGAATAGATGAAAGGAAAGAGAGCTTGTTGTAAATACAAGCTCAGCTGTCGCCTGCGTAAGCAGCACATGGAGAAGGCTTAGAGGACCGTCCTGTCACCACACCCTGTTAGCATAGCCGTGTCGTTATCAGCTCTGACTTTATAGCAGCCTCTGGACAAGGCTAGGATGTTCTGCCCCTGGCATTTCTTGTTTCCAGTTCAGGCATCATAAAACTGCCCTGTGCTTAAATGTCACTCTTTTACAGTTTAGATTCCCAGGAGTCTCTGAGACTGTGGACTGTGGTTCTTGGACTTAATTTTGTTTTTGCACATGATCAGATTTGTGGATTTAAGCATGGTGATTTGCTAAAGTTTTTTTTTTTTTTTCTGTCGAAGATGGACCCTTTCTTGTGTGTAGTTTTCGTAGTTTTGAGGTCTACCTATGCCATTTTGTTTGTGTAATGTTCCAAAACTATTCATTCATAATTGAATTGTACACAATCAAACTTTACTGTGTCCCTTATTTAAAATTAAAATGAGAGGTTGTTTTTGTTGCTGTGCCCTTTATAGAGATCCTTTATGTGTGTGTGTGTGTGTGTGTGTGTGTGTGTGTGTGTGTGTGTGTGTGTGTGTGTGTGTGTGTCATAGGTCAGCAGCATCTGTTGTGATTGGCTATCCTGTAATGTGCCTCATTCAAAAAATTAGTACAGGTGAAACACTCCCTATTAGTTCAGTACACGTGAGCAGGGATGAAATGTTACAGTGAGAATAGGCACTGTAATTGCACTGATTTTCGTAACATCCCAAAAAAGGCTAATGTAGAACAGGCTGTTTTTGCAGAATACTTTCTGTTTATGAAGAGAGTGGTACTGAAACATTACAGTACTAATAATGTTTACGTATTGCCTCAAACTCTTCTATTTCAGAAATGAAGTAAATGTAGTTTTCAGTAGTCCTGGTGATGATGTCCTAAACATAGTTCAAGCATCCTCTTTATTAACATAAAAATTAAGCTCAAATAATTTTTAGAGGTCTAATGCCGGTCTTTCAGTCCTTATCAAACATAGTTTGACAGTCCTTATCAAACATAGCTTTCATAGTATAACATAAAAGTCAAATGAATCTCTGAAAAAAACACTAGCACGATACACAGCCATTCTTAACTCCAGTGTACAACTAACAAGAGTTTGTTCCAAGTAATCGAGGATCCAAAAAATTCCTGTTGTGTTTCATCGTAATTTTACTAGTATAAAGATTTTATTTTTATACTAGTATAAAAAGTTATATTCAAAATATGTCTGTATGGCCTGATTGCAACCTTCCATTAAAACACATTTTATTCATAATTATATAGATATGCAATAACTACCTTGACTAACTTGAGTTCTTGCCTTCCTCAGCTGCTGTCAGAGAAGCTATCCCGCAGGGAGAAGGAGAACCAGGAGCTAGAGGAGCGCCTGGGACAGGAGCAGGCCTCCAAGAAAAACCTGCAAGCCAGCCTACACCAGCGGGAACTGGAGCTGCAGGAAGTCCAGGCACGGGCGTCTGCAGGTGAGAACTCGCTTGGCCGGACTCAAACCGAGTTAGCCGAGCGCAGTGAGGAGGTGACACGCCTCAAACAGGAGCTCACCGAGCTGGAGAAGAGCCACCAGGAGCTGAAGGCTGACCGCAAACAGCTTCAGCAGCAAAGAGAGGAGAGAGAGAGCCAGGGTCTACAGCAGCAGAGTGAGATCAGTCAGGTGAGCACATGTGCACACATTAGCTCCTCATTTTTGCGACTGACTGTGTAGGCTTATTTGCAGCTCACTGCTCTGTCCTGTGTCATGTAGCTGCATGCAAAGCTACTGGAGACTGAGCGTCAGCTGGGGGAAGTACAGGGCAGGCTGAAGGAGCAGAGGCAGCTGTCTGGAGAGAAGCTCAAAGACCGAGAGCAACAGGTTGTTGACTTGCAGCTTAAACTCTCCCGCTTGGATGAGCAGGTGGGTTTGGAGAGGGACTTGTGCCTGAAAATATGCATTAATTGCTTATTTGATGGTGTCATGCAAATCCAGCATGTATATTGTCTCAGGGATAGCTGTGTTGACTCGCGTTTGTTGTGCTCCAGCTGAAGGAGAACACTACCAAATCCACAGATTTGCAGCACCAGCTGGACAAATCCAAACAGCAGCACCAAGAACTGCAAGCTCTTCAGCAGAGCACCAATGGCAAGCTGCGAGAAGCACAGGTAAATGGCCTACTGTAAAATTTTCATAGGCACTACACACTGCAGCATGTGGTATCAAAAGCACATATGTAGTCATATATGCCAAGACAGGTTTTATTTGACTGTGAGTTATATCTCCATCTCTGTTCTGTGCACTCCTTATACAGAACAGTTTTTGACTTTACAAATTTGTTTAATGGGTTTGCCTATGTGTGAAGTGTAAGACAAACAAATGTCTTAAATTCCTGTGTCTTCTATCTGCCAGAATGATTTGGAGCAGGTGCTGCGTCAGATTGGAGACAAAGACCAAAAAATCCAAAACCTGGAGGCCCTGCTGCAGAAGAGTAAGGCCAGCCTCACCCAGTTGGAGGCTGAAAGAGAGGACCTGTGTGCCAAGATTCAGGCAGGAGAAGGAGAGGCTGCATTACTCAGCCAGCTTCAGGAGAAGAACCACACTTTACAGGAACAGGTGCAAGAGACCCCTTTCCGCGCATACATACGCACACGTACATACATAACATTTCTTCTAAAATCTAGGGTATTCATAGAGAGTTTATCCCCCTTTTGTTGCAGTAACAGCCTTTACTCTTCTGTGAAACCTTGTGAGCTTTACGAACACTAGGGTGGTAGTAGCTCCGTGGGTAAAAACAATTGCTTGTGAACCTGATGACCACAAAGTCGCCGGTTCAAACGCCCACTTTCTACCATTGTGTCCTTGAGCAAGACACTTAACCCTCAGTTGCTGTAACTAATGATCATAAGTCGCTCTGGATAAAAGCGTCAGCCAAATGCGCCCTTTAAAGTATGGCACATTGCTGTAAGATTTGATTGCTTTAATCACTTTGTTTGCCTATAGATAACTCAGTTAACGGACAAACTGAAAAACCAGTCAGAGAGCCATAAACAGGCTCAAGAGAATCTCCATGAGCAGTTACAGGAGCAGAAAAGCCAGCTCCGTTCAGTGCAAGACCGCTGCCAGGGCTTGGAGAGCACTGTGACCGATCTGACTGCTCAGCTCACCCTGAGCAAGGAGAGAGTGGCTCAGCTTGATACCCAGGTACTTTATAATCTTTTATAGGGTGTTCAATAAGGAGTTTGCTCATGCAAAGCTAAATGACTAGTCAGATAAGATGAATGCAGATGTTTCTGATAAAGTAAAAAAAAGAATAAGAAGAGGAAGAGTGCTCAAAAAATATTGTACTGAAGCAGCGTTTGTGAGATGATATGTGATTTTGGCTCATAGCTGAAAGCTAAGACGGAAATGCTGCTGTCTGCTGAAGCCGCAAAGACTGCCCAGAGAGCTGACCTCGAAAACCATTTAGAAACAACACAGCATGCACTGCAGGACAAGCAGCAGGTACAGGCCCAATTATACATCTTGTACTTTAGTTTTGTTTTTACTTTAACTTTTCAAGAGATGAACCAAAGAGTAACATTTCTTTAAATCCAGGGTTACAGACAGTCCAAGAGAATTCATCTATTTGATTATCTCTTGGCCCTTTCAGTAGGTTCACAGAGCATGTAACTATTCTGTGTTTGCAGGAGTTGAGTAAGGCTCAGGCACAGCTGGAGGAGCAGGGTCGTAGACTGCAGGAGAAACAGGAGCATTGCTCTCAGCTTGAGGCCACTCTAAAGGAAAACAGGGACAGGCTGCTGGCTGCAGAGCAGAAGACAGACACACTGGAAAGTCAGGCCAAGGTCAGCAACACTTCCCTCACAAGCCATACCTTCCCTTTCTGCTGAGTCATGTCACATCCACCATGCTGCCAACCCCTTACCTGGTCCATTAGAACTGAGAATTCCCATGCTGCTGTCTGTCCTCTACTACCTGCTTCATGACTTAGCTTTGTCTGCACATCTTGAGCTCACATCTTTTTTAGAGCCGGTTGTTCATGTCATTTTAATGGATGTGAATGTGTGGCAGAAAGTGGCGGCTGAGTTGACAGAGCTGCGCTCTGGGAAGGAGCAGGCACAGAAGGAGCAGCAGAGACAGCTGCAGCACATCAGTGAGCTGGAGAAGAACAAGAAGGAGCTGAGCTGCCAGCTAGACACTGAGAAACAAGGGTAGGCATTTATGTACCTTTTAACCTTTTACACACCAGGGCTTCACAATATATTGTTTTTTTTACAAAATTTACTTTTGAAATTCTGGTACATTGTGAGGCTGCAATATGCAAAATAGCATTTTAAAACTTTAATTATGTGCTGTGAGCATTCTGAAAACTATCAGATTTCATTAGATGTTTTGGTGATTTACATAATCACAGTATAGTACATAATGTTGATTAGAATGAACCACTTAAACCACAAATGAATGGTTCACCAAGATGTTTTTAATATATTGCAAGGCATATTGCATTTTATTGCAGTAAATAGCAAGGTAATTGCATCTCAAACACATTATGTCCATATCAAGCAGACCATCTTCTGATACTGATGCTTGCTGAGTGAGAGACTACTTTAGGTATTAACAATAAAAGAATTATTTGAGCTGTGTCACTGTTTGTCTCTCAGGGCTGCAGTGCTGCAGGTGGAATTGCAGAAGAAGAGCTCAGCTTTGGCAGACATACAAAAGCACTTGGAGAAAGTGGACAAGGAGCGCAGTGGACTGCAGACTAGCCTGGACAAACTCACCAAAGAGGGGCAGGCACGACAGGCTGAGTTAGAGAAAAAGCTCCAGGGGCTAAGTGCAGAGCTTCAGAAGGCCCAACAGGAGAAGGATACTCAGGCCAAAGAGTTTACTTCGGTGAGGGAGGCTCTGACTAAGGCCTCCTTATCCCTGAAGGAGAACCAGACTCAGCTGGAGAAGGAGAAGAAGAGCAGCACGACTGCCCTGGAGGAGAAGGTGCCTGAAGCAATATGTACTCTTTATGTCGCTCTTCTGTTTATAAGTTAAAGCAAAAAGCCACCCGAGACTCTACGTTACAGTATTTAAGGTTTGGAAATAACCAAAATAACCAGCCAAAGTTCATAACATACACAAGTGATCAGTGGAGAATCTATTAGTAATAATACATTCTAGAAATAAAGTAATAAACTAGTAATTGCAATAAACGGTTATTAAACACAGAAATATAGTTTGTTAACAGTAACAATTTTAACAGTAGACTATGGTTTCCAAACAAAAAATTGATTAGAAAGATTTATGATGTGTAATGTGAGTACATGATATTCTAATTTTATAGGTTAGGGTTGAACAGATTTAAAATGTTGTTATTCCTACCATGATGGTCTATTCAGTGCAGACTGTATTACTGTCAGGTAGTTAATCCTAGTCGTACTGAATTCCTCAGTGGACCAACTGTCTAAGGCCCATACGTCAGACTCCAGTCCATGCAGGAGGCAGCACTGCAGATTTTAGCGTTGTACCGCATTAATACATCTCTGTTTTCAGGATATTGCGACTTTGAATCCCGGCAATGTTAATACTTGAAAAATACAAATTATTGACGCAGCATTGTTAAAATTTCCACTGATACTCTCATAATAATTTTAATCAATATCGGCTGAGATCAGTTGGTCTTTACTGAATGATTTTATTAAAATATTTGTCAATACATTAATGCTAAACCAATATGGTGTATTATAATAGTATTGAATGTAAACAAATATATAAACGAGTAACTGAAACTGTGGCCTTTCAAAAACTGGTGAGATACCAAGCATTTCTTCTTTTGTCTCTTACAGGAAAAAACTCATAAGAAGGCCCTGCAAGAGCTTCAGAATAGTGTGGATGCTACCTCTAAAGAATTAAGCACAGCTAAGTCTCAGTTAGAGAAAATGACAGAGGTAAGAACTGCAAAGAACATTTTCTTATGTACTTAAAAATATGCATGATGTTAATGGTTTAATGGAGAGTGTAGGCAGACCTTACAGAATGTTATTGCATTTAGGCTGAGAAGGGGTTTCAGACCCAGCTGGCAGCACTGAATGCCCAGTTGAAACAGACTCAGGATGCACTGAAGGAGAAGGAGAAAGCGGTACAGCAGCTACAGACACAGCTGAAGACAGCCCAGGGGTCCTTCAGTCAAGAGGTTAAGAAACTGCAGAGTCAAGTGGCAGAGCTGCAGACTGCCCAGACTCAAAAGGTATGTGTCTGGTGTGTCTTTGGTGTTGTGTTTGAATTTTGGTTGGAATTTTTCCGGTTGTAGCAAAAGTGTCTGAATAATAGCTCTTGAGCAAACTCTCCTCATGCCTTTATTGAAAGGAACAGCTGAATTCACAGCTGTCCAAACCATTTGTTTGTACTTTGTCCTGACAAACCTCATCCCATTATGGAATCAGTCTAATAAATTTTCATGTAGTCAAGGAAACCTTGCGTGAATCAGCTTCAGAGTGTAAGGCATGTACTGCATGTAACTTTTTCATCCTGTAAATCCAAAGTGTGTGTGCTTTAGGTGGAAGAGTTGACCAAACTGAAGGAGCAGATTGCAGGGGTGTCTAAAGAGCTGAGCTCGGAGAAAAGTCGCAGTGCAGAGATGCAAAAGACCTGTGACATCACCAAGGACAGTCTGGCCAAACTACAGTCTGACTACTATGGCAAAGAATCTGAGGTCTCTGCCCTGCGTCAGGATCTCAAGGTGCGTTTGTGGCTGCGAAATTTTACAGCACAGATGATCCATTATAAATAGGAGCAGCCTTTTAAAATAGAGGTTAGCTAGATGGACCGAAGCACTAAAGGCTGTTTGTGCATCCCGAGTCTGTTTATCCTTCTTTTAGCCATTTAAAAATCATTTCACTAAAATGGATCAGTGTATAATTGAACTTAATAAGCCCTCATTATTGATTAATCAGACTGGAGAGTTAATCATGGTTTCTTGTTCAAAATAGTAGTGGTTTCTTTCAAATGTTTTTTGTTGTTGACCAAGGATTGTTAACAGTATAATTGACGATATATTCTTACTGAGCATTAATAAACCATTAGACTATGATAGATAAACTCAGATGCTAGAACGCTGGTATTTTAAATATAAACATGTGTACTGTATTGTAGTTAATCGCCCAGCTTGGGTTGTCCTGCATAGGTGAGTGAGGATAAGTTGGCTTTGGCTCAGGAAGAGCTGGTAAGTAGCACCAACCAGCTGAACAACCATGAGGCCCAGATCCAGGACTTAAAGGCTGGCCGAGCTGCCCTGGAGAAGGACCTAACAAAGAAGGATGAGAAGCTCAAGCAGCAGGAGGAGGCACTCAGAGAACTCCAAAAACAACAGGTACTGCCACCCAACTTTATGACTACTTTTCTCGAATGCTGACGGGAGACAGGATAAATATGCTGCGAGTAATTCTCTTGTTTTTACTAGTCCTCACCATCTGCCAGGTTCAGCCTCAGATGCTCCAACCACAGAGGAACTTGGATCTGATGTATATTTTATAGAACTGGGGAATCAGCATCATATTGTACTGCATTATGGATTATTCTGTCACAATGCCTGAGTTAATTCTTTTTTTATATGCTCTGAATACTCCCGCGCATTGTGAAGCAGAATGATTTATTGGGCTTTTGGATTTGTGTCATGCTTATTAAAAAAATAGCTTCTGGTTAAAATTTTACTGTGCTGCACCTGCACTACATTTACATTTTGGCACCACGTAAGATGGACCAAAAAATTGGAATAAAATCCCAACATCAGGCTCATCCAAAATACATACTATATGCCATAAATCGTAACGTTTACACAAAAGGACAATCAATCAGATTAACAGCTGAATGGTAAGTGTTTCTCCCTAAATGGTATTAGCTTAGTTACAGTATAACGATCTTTTGCTGGAACAGTGAGTTGTGTGTTAGAAAACATAATGTTGCTAAATGTATAATGTTTTGATGTTTACTGAAATGATTCCTTTTTAAATAGAGCTGTGTCTACATTGTTAGCCACGTGCATCCACATGTTAGTTAGCTCTGCCGTTGTATTTAGTGAGTCCTTAATACAGATAAAATCGAGCAAGACAAATCAGAATGAAAGATTCAGTCTGTCATTTTGAACAAGCTGAGGTGGACTAATCCTGCCAAAGTGATGGATCATCTATGAGACACTATGTCATGAAATCACATTCCCAAGCCCTGTTGGAATCTTGCCCCTTACACTCTCATAGGAAATCTGCACTTCCCTGGCTGCTGTGCATATTGTGGTGTCAAAAGGCCTTTTGGAGAGTCACTATCCTGAAGAAGAAAAAAAAAGCATGTGCACTTCATGCATCCTGTTTATAAAAGTATCAAATAAATAAGATGTCCTAGGATGACAGGCTTCACGTGTTTATTGTTATAGCACCAAGGGTCTTTGTTATTTTACATATCAGTCAAATGGCCTCTTTCTGTCAACATCAGCATGTCTTAACCATGTTGAGCCACAAAACCCTTGCTGACAACAGACTGAAGAGTGATTTGTGAGAGCTCTCCAGTGTCCAGTGGTGACCTGGTGTGTATTTGCATGTGTGCAGGAGCTGACGCAAGAGGAGCTGAAGAAGGAGCGTGCCCAGGTGGAAGAGCTGCGAGAGGCTCAGAGTGCACTAGAGAAGGGTCGCAGCAAAATCGCTGCTGAACTCAAAGCTCTGGCAGACAAGAGTGAGAAGGTGAGCTACTTACCTGAGCCCGAAACACTAAAGGCTGTTTGTGCATCCCGAGTCTGTTTATCCTTCTTTTAGAGCGAGGAGTTATGTTGCATGCATGGCCATTTAAAAGTAATTTCACTAAAATGGATCAGTGTATAATTGAACTTAATAAGCCCCCATTATTGATTAATCAGACAGGAGAGTTAATCATGGTTTCTTCATAGCCTTTATTGCTGAAACTTTATGTTCTATAGTTAATGTACATATAAATAACATTCTTGAATATAGTTGCTATGAAAACTGTATTTGTCTGTGTGCGCGCGTGTGTGTGGTTGTGTGTAGGAGGTGAAAGAACTGCAGGCAGCAAAGCAGCTGTTGCTCCAGCAGAAGGTGGATCTGCAGGGCAGAGTGGAGGCAGCCCAGGCAGCACTGGAGCAGGAGCATAGAGAGCACCAAACTACTCGTGACTCCATCACAAACACACACCAACAGCACAAAGCAGAGACAGACAAACTCCATAAACAACTGGTACTCATTTGTTTGAAATGAAATGCTAGTGATTTAAATAAAGTATGTAAGAGGTAACTTGTGCAGTGTGTAAATAGTTCCTTGAATAACGCAACACTATTAAGCGGACTTTATACCACCTGTATATACTGCCATTATTCCATCATCCATTTGATTCTTTATCTAGGCGTTGGAGGTGAAAGCTAAAGAAGAGGTGGAGAAGCGGCGAGAGGATGCTGAGGCGAAGCTCTCGATGCAGGTGGCTGCACTGAATGAGAATGTGGCCACACTTAAACGCGAGTGGCAGGGCAGCCAGCGACGTGTGGGTGAGCTGGAGAAGCAGACGGACGAGCTACGTGGAGAAATTGCAGTGCTAGAAGCCACCGTGCAGAACAACCAGGATGAGCGGCGCGCCCTGCTGGAGAGGTGTGGAACTGCATGGCCCACAAACCTCATTCTGCCAATTTTAGATGCAAAAGGCCTGGCTTGTTCCCATTTACTAGACCAAAGCTTTGTCGTCAGGCTGATAGATTCTCTATAAATCGTTTTTGATGCTTCATAAGAGCAGTATTTGGCAAAAAAAATATGACTGCTGTGCTTTAAATGCACATGCACGTGCATACTGTCTGATGACGCTGTTGTGTGTTCTCTAGGTGTGTGAAAGGTGAGGGCGAGATTGAGAAGTTGCAGGCTAAAGTGGTGGAGATGAGAAGAAAACTGGATGACACCACAGCAGCGATGCAAGAACTGGGCCGAGAGAACCAGTCTTTACAGGTCCCCCAAACATAGCATCTTATTATTAATAGTTATTGTGTGGTGTTCGGTGCACATACTGTCACACTAGGTTGATTATTTCTGTAACTGAGTCACTTTATTCAGTTAACTTCTGTTCATTCGCCATAACTCTGTTCCTATTGCACAGCAATAAATTCACAGTAGTTGCTCACATTTCCTCTGTATTACAATCTGTTGTAGTGAGTCCTTCATGTTAACATTATACCTTAAGCAGATTAGTCGATAGTAAAAAAGAGGCACAATAACACTTTCTATTCTATTTGAAAAACATGTAGTATAATATTAAAACCTTAAGTGTCAACCCACTCTGATGTCATCTGACCAGTCTGAAACTACCAAGCTTTAAAATGTCCTAATTTTAACTGATTTCCCTTAAGATCACTCAAAAGTCTGAAAGTAGGCTCATGCCTAGGTTACTCCAACACCCTATGACCCCACAGGAAGAAATACAGGGCGAATAATCTGGCATAATGTGGATGTGTGCCATTAAATTTGTAATGTTCACTTTTTAAAAAATAAATATTGCAGCCCTGCACTGCACTTTTTCCCCACTCCACAAGGTTTAGCTCCTCATACCCAGCACTGCACAGTTGCTTTAACAGCCTGATTTATTGAAGTACAAACGTTACGTCCTGCCAGGAACTGGACCACTCTTATGCATAATTATGCCGTGTCCCACACACTTTGTCTTTCTAAAAGGTTTTGTAAAGGTGCCCTGCTTTGTTACATCATCAGTAGCATTTCTCACTAGAATTGGTTTGGTTGTCATGGTGTGCTGTGTCTGTTGATGCAGATAAAGCAGTCCCAGTCGCTCACAAGAAAGTGGACGGAGGACCACGAGGTGCAGAACTGCATGTCCTGTGGGAAAGGCTTTTCTGTAACCATCCGGAAGGTGATTTTTTTTTTTTCTTTTTCTTTCCTTTTATTTCTTTCTTTCTCTGTCCGCCTCCCCCATCTCCCCCGAGGGTTTCTTACCCCCCCCCCCCCCTCACATACACACTCACTCACTCACACTCACTCACTCACACTCTCTCTCTCTCTCTCTCTCAAAACACACACACACACACACACACACAGACTCACTCTCTTGTTTGATAGAGCCGCTTGTTCCAAGCATCAAAGCCCCAAATCAGTACTATGTTAATGGTCTACCACAGGGACCCACTTTTGTACAGAACCCATTCAAAGTCCTCTGCTTTTTGCTTTTTCCCCAGCTCTGTGAACAGGCAGTATTGTGCAAAAAAAACCTAACTTTATTTCTCTAGTGAAAGTACTGCTGTTGTGCTCTCCGCAACCTAGTGATGGTAGAGCATTAAGGGTTACAAGTGCCATGATTTAATCTGTCAAAAGTTTGAAAACACTAAAGTGTTAGATTGCCTGAGTATTCATTACAAGCAGCGGAGACATCTCAGTTTAAATCAGCAGTGTATGTTACCCAAGTCTGGGACAGTACCTAACTGAATGTTAAAGCCAAGAGCCTTATACTTTACATGGGATATAAATGGCCTGCTTAACTCCACTAGCCTGTGGAAGTCTCAGGTGCAGCTGACAACCTCCAGTCTGTCTGATAATGTCTGATCTTTCTGTGTTTCACTGGGTAGATCTCACAAGAGCCGCCTTCTCCATAACATTTGAACAGATTTTCTCATTGTCTTTCAAACTGTAAATGTGGTGTGGCTTGTAATAATGCCAACAACACCCATTGTTTGAATGAGGAACCAGATTAAAACCTCAGGGCATAACAAAGTGAAAAACTCTTTGTTGTTCCATAGAAAGAACATGCCCATTGGCTTGTCACACCTGTCACATATAGTCTGTGAATGACACAACACACTGTATGCAGTTTTTCAATAAAAGCACTACCTCTGAACAGTTTGGAGACACTTAATAATTAACACCTTTTACTTAATTATTTATAGTGCTGGTTGGACAGTCAATTGATTTCTTATAGCTCCGTCTTTTACACCGATTCCTGTTTTCACCTGTTTGTTTTGTTGAGCATTTTCTATTTTCAAGGCGTATTGCTCTAAACCTTGAAGCTTTGACATCTTCTTTGGTCTACCTTTTATGTTTTTCTTGTATAATCACATCTGTGGTTTGTTTATTTGCTGCGAAGTAAAAAACATCCTGAAAATGTGGTGATTCCATCAGTTTTGCCAGGGGTTGTATGTCCCAGATCTCAATGCTGCAGATCTTTATAGCTTTCGTTATTTTGAATCATCTAAAATGCTTCATACATATGAGTAAACCTATGAAGCTTTGGAGGACTTGCAACGTACTAAGATAGTTTTATAGAGACACCTGCAGCCTGTTTAATTATTTTTTGTTTAAAATATTGATTCCAAATGATTTTCAAACATGAACAGCCTGACTGAGTGAGTCTAAAGCCACTCACTGTCTCTATCTTGTCTCCTCCAGCACCACTGCCGTCACTGCGGAAACATCTTCTGTGCCGAGTGCTCGTCCAAGAATGCTCTAACACCATCGTCTAAGAAGCCTGTCCGGGTGTGTGAGGCGTGTTATGAGGAGCTGCAGGGCTGACCGTCGCCCACCTCCCTGCCTTTCCAGCCTGCTGCTCCTCCACCCTCTCCTCACCACACTCTTCACTGACTCTTCCAACGCAGGAGAGAAACTTCACCCAGCTCCGCAGGCAGGGGCAAGAGAAGTGGTGGGGCAGCAGGGCTGTGGGGACAGAGGAGCAGCCTGCTGTGGTCTGCTGGCTGGGCTCGAGGACGTGACTCTGTTGTGCCAGAGAGAGGGACTGGAGAAAGTGCAGTCCTCATCTGAACAGTGCCTTGGTCACTTCTGGGGCCATTTGGGGTTCCAGAGAATCAAAAAAGGGAGAGGAGTAAAGCAGCATTATGCGTTTGGGCCCTTTTCAGTGTTGTTTAAATTTGAAGTTTTAGCAGGTTCTTTCCCCTTGGTGTCAAGGCTGGGAGATTTGTACTGTAAGCTCTTTATGTGTTAAGCATATCAGTACTGAATCTTCCAAAATGACATTCAGGAAAAAGATTATTTTTCTTTTTTTCTTTCTTTTGCCACAAGGTCAAAAGCTCAGTGAGGTAAAATGTCGAGAACCTGGAGCAAATTTAAGTGGAGGGGGGCTTAAGCTCATCAGCGTGTTTGGCTCAAATTATACGGTCAGAACCAAAGTCTATGTATAGCATCTTTGGACAGAGCAGGGTCTGTGCCAGCTATTTAGGAGGAGGCACAGATGTGCTATTAAAAAAAATCAATAAGACCTGTGCAAGTCTTTTTCAACTTTGTTGACAGTTTCAGGCATGTTTTTTTTTCTTTCTTCGTCAGTGTAACACGTGCTAGCTATGCTGCTCATACTCATTACAGCCATAATTTTCTTTTAATTTTGCACGTATCATTTCATGACTGTTGTATTTTGACAGTAGGTATGGCAGATGTCACTAATAATAATGGACGAATCATTCGATTTTTCACAGAACCCATTATTTGAACAGGTATGTGCCCTGCTATTAAGCAATAGTTGTGATGCTGTGGCTTTAGTTGTGTGAACATGTGTATGCGAGAGAGATTTGTAGATGCTGTATAGTTTGCCTGAGGTACAGTATATTGTTTGTATATTGTGTAAAATGTGGGCTTCTGAGCACAGAGTACTTCTGAGAGCAACCTCTTCAGTGTTCCTGAGGCTCTGTTTCTTAGGCCTCAGCCGTCACTCTACCTGTTTTTTTTTGTTTGTTTTTTTTTTTAAAGTTATCTCTCACTTATCATTCCAGCAAGAGTGAGTGGCGTTCCGCATCACATATGAAGAAAAATGCATCCAAAAAAATACCAAGATGCAATCACTGTCTGTTTACCTTGTGCACTGGACTGTGTTGACATCCAATTGTTTGTTACCAGACATTAGAACAGACTAAAAGGAAATGCTTAATCCAAAACAGGTGCTCATATGGTGATTGAATGGATTGTGACGCAACAAATTTTGACATGAAACGACTATTTGCACAGGTCTCCCTGCTGTATAGCTCCCTTCAGCACTGTATTGATTGTTGTATAGGTGTGCTGCGATGCTCTGACGCTCTACAGGAAGTGGGCTTGCCTCAGCGTTGAGGTAGAGGTGGTACTACGTTTGAAGTGCATGCATACTCAGACACTGCTTTTATTCTCTTTAACACACACACACACACACAACAGTTCATGGTGTGTTTCTTCAGTGTAGACTCGACTATTTTTGTTTCTTCTTTTTTCGCCACCTACCTCTACACTGTGTGTGTGCGCCCAAGCATTTGTTTTGAATTCATGCTATTAGCGTGACGTTCCAGCCACAGCCTTGGTGACGCTATAGGATTTGAGTCTCATTCTTTGTAAGTTATTATGAAAGCAAGATGAAGTTTGTTAAAGACTTACTAGCGATTTGAATGTTAACTCACTGCAGGGTACACTTATTTCCCCATCACGAATCTCAGTGCCATAGTCTCCCTGGTCTCGCTTTTCCTAGCAACCATGACATGCTATCGTTCCTGGGCACTAAGCAATGCTGTTAATCATATCTGCAAAATATTGTATTACATTCAGGAATAAAAGCATTGTATTAATATTGTACAAACATGCTTGGAGAGAAAAAGACAGTCATTATATAAAACATCACTAATGTCCATTTTCAGACGTAACACTAATTCTTATCATGTGCGTAACAGTGCATGAGCTATAAACTGGCTTACACTTGCATTTCTCATCTGAATAGCAGGGTGTTGCTGTTTGTGATCACGTAGGTGTGCCTTAAGTTGTGCTTTCTGATGTCTGCCCTTGGTCACGTGGTTTGAATTGACAGCCTGTATGCTCATAGATCATCACCAACTGTTTGTATGGAGAGACTACCCGAATGGTTAGGACTTGTCATAATGCATTATGAACATCATTTATGTTGAGAGGTATTATTTGTTTTCTAATTTTTCATTGATATGTTTAAGAGTAAATAAACTAGGTGTTTCTATTTTCACTTGGTGTGCCATATTTTTATATAAAATGTCACAAACTTGTTTTTAATACGTCATGGACAAATACCATTGCTAGTAATTATGACAGATAGTGTATTTTTCCAGACTAGCTTAAATGAACCCATGAATCACAGGACACAGATATACACATTTTACTAGTTTCGAAAGAAACTTTAATTAAAAAAAGAATTGTATAATTAGCTACATTTTAACACAGTAGTGTCCGTTTTGGCCGTACTTAGTGCTGTGCTTACCTCTGTGGCACATGTAATCTACAGTGGGTGAAATGTCACGGCAACATCTTCAGTTTTCCATGCGGCTGCGCCATTTCTGACTTTAGTGGACTTTGCTCTGACAGTGCTGCTACAGCTGAACATGTTCCTCATTTGAATTAAGGCAGTATGTCAGGGCATAGACACAAGTTGCTACAGTCAGGACCTCAGTGTCAGAAAACACAACCACCTTTTCTGAGGACTCTAACCCCGGCAGGCCATCATTAGTAGTTTGAGTCACGTGGAAAGGTGTCAGGCTACTTGCTTCGAGTGAACAGTTTTCTACAGCAGTGATGGTTCGGTGAGAGTGTGAAGCTGCAAGTTAGATTTGTGAAGACTCCACATAGAGAGAGTTGTTTTTTACCCGAGGCTGTTGACAGTTGCGCTTCAACACGGCGCCAACCGCCTCCTCGATCTCTGACAGCCACACTTTCTGTAAGAAAACATACACAAATCCCACTCAACAACCAAAATCTAGTGACATGCTTCTGAAAGAACAGTCTAAAATATCTGATTTACACAATTTCCCCTTTATCCCAAATGCAACGATAGAAATGTTATGCATCATGTTTAATGTCATAGCTAGTATATCTCGCAGGTAATGCTTGTACTCTAACAACTGCATCATGCACGTATCTCAAACTTGTTTAAAATAGACTTATGTGAATTCCATCAATGTAAACAGTAAGTATACTGCTATGAAAAAAGGCAAAAGCATGTTGCATAGCTAAAACTACTTTGGATATGTGTATTATTATTTACGAAGCCTTTCACAGCATCCATCGTAGAGCCCTAAACTTGTATTTTAACCTGAAATTTGTGTCTGACACCAAAAAGACTACATTAGAAATACGATGATACATTTAATCTTTAGCTGATGTCCTACTCTTTCAAGAGCTTTTCTGGGACATGGGGTGTTTGTGGACGTGACATT
This sequence comes from Alestes dentex, assembly GCA_037576975.1. Taxonomy (NCBI): domain Eukaryota; kingdom Metazoa; phylum Chordata; class Actinopteri; order Characiformes; family Alestidae; genus Alestes; species Alestes dentex. Next base: position 13,222,230 of record JBBIGA010000018.1, read on the forward strand.
AAAAGTCAGTTACTTGATCTGGACACAAACACTGCTGCTGACGCAGGCTGAGCAGTAAAAAGCCTGCCTGAGTGGAGCAACATTCAGGTGGTGTGTGCTGGGCGAGATCAGAACAGAGGCAGTGGAGAGTGTAATTACAGCAGGAAACAATGCCCCTCACCTTAGCGGATTCAGTCTGGGCCTGCAGAACGAAGACTCCGATGCACTGCTGGTAACGGTTTTGATGCATTACAATGAAGGAATAGGGAAGTCCAGATGCTAGAAGATTAAGAAACGATTGCGTCAGACCAACACTAAGCCACTTCTGGTGGAGCCGAGCTTGGGAATAATGCATGCAGTGCAAGTGCTGTACAGTGGTAATCAGCCCTCGGGATGATAATCACATGAATTAACTCAGCAGAGAACATGTTACAACTTAAAAGAGGAAATCTCTCCTCTGCTCATTAACCTGTTGCATTGAGCTGGTCTATGTTCTTGAGTTGAAGGCGGTCCAGTGAGATGGGCTGGTCCAGCACAGTGAAGCTGCAGCCCTCCTGCAACAACTGCTCGAGCTCCTGGCCAGCTGCAGGACGCAGGGAGTGCATTTCCACCCCTCCAGATTTCTGCTGCACAACACAATACAAAACTCTACAATTCAGCCCAGGCTGTACACAGAGCAAGATACAAAGAATCTGGAAACAGTACTACTATTCATCAAACAATTTGGGACTCATTAAAAGATCAATGTTTTTGTTCAAATTTAAGCAGTTTAAGCACTGCTGCATTATTTACCCAAATGTTCAAATTTAAGCACAAAGTTCACGATTATTTCCGGAGCCACATACATCAGCATCCTGCTGCATTAACAGGAGCTATTCTTAGCCATACCATCACATTTGCAAAAATGTGTGTACTAAGTAGAAAGCTGTTTTAAATTGAACTCTACAAAATTCTTTTGTACCTTTTTACTTCGTTTGATCTTGGTGATCAGGAGGAATTCGTCAAATAGAAACAGATAAACTTCATGCAGCTTTGCATTCTCTGTTCAGACAAAAATGAGATGTTTGTATTAACACATACATAAACACACACACACACACACACACACACACACACACACACACACACACACACACACACACACACACACACA
>JBBIGA010000018.1:13237855-13262018 GCA_037576975.1 Alestes dentex
GAGCACAGCACAGCACTGCCAATCAAGCTACCAGTGTTTGTTTTCAGCCACCTGTGCTGTGTGTATTAAGGGTACACACACGCAGGTGAATTTATGATGTAAATAGCTAATGGAAAGAGCAATTCATGGGCCGTCAGCATGGCAGGAAAGAAATAAACGAGCTTCTTCAGTCCAGGAAACTCCAGGTGTACTTTTCAAATACAAAGTAATGTTTATTTAACTAAACTTGTGGATTTGGCCACTCTGTGTTGTTTATAGTTCCTCTGTATTATGTTCAGTTCAGTTTCAGTTCCTTATTAACCCTGTGCACAATGGCAGTCAATCTTTGACTTGTAAATGGGGGAAGAAACGTTCTTAACAAGCTGACATGCTGGTTTCACAGTTCCACCCTCAGCTTTAGACTGTCCTCTCACAAAAAGCCCATGTGTGATGCAACAAATATACAGTTGTGTGTGTGTGTATATATATATATATATATAATATTAACATTATTAGCAATTACATGCTTTGTTGACTTTCTAAGTTAAAATAAGTTGACAATTTCTCCACTACTTCTTCCTCTACAGTAGGGATGTTAAATCTTATCCACAAAGGACCAGAGTGGCTGCAGTTTTTCATTTCTAAACCAGCAGGAAAACAAGGAGAACACCGGAACAACTGTTTGAAGACTGAGACCAGGTGGAATCAGGTGTGCCTGTATGACTGCTTGGAATGAAAACCTGCAGCCCTTTGGTGACACTCTGCAGGGAACAAACTTCAATATGGCATTTTCATACGCATTTTAGTGCACTTTTTTCTTTTACCCAACAGGAAAACAACATTAACCTTCTTAAATTCAGCACATAAACAGAGATTGTACATTAAGTTTGTTCCCTGCAAATAACGTGTACTTATTTTCACTTAGACAATCAACAAAACATGTAATGTGTTCACCAGATGCATCTAAACTTTTACACAACTGTATACACACTGGTTTTCAGAAGCTTGATTTCTTTAATTTAGCACTAGTGATATGACGCCAACACTGCTTCAAAAACACTGGCAGTCACTGGTCACCCCAAATGTTTCTATAAACACATCCCCAGACAGCCATTCCAAACAACTTCAGGACTGGGATTTACAAGCAGTAGTAGTAGATGAGTGTGGATGAAATTTCTAGCCAGTTTCATTTCAATCAAACTGTATAACTTGTTTCAGAATAAAGTATCGGCAGTTATTAATAAAGCAAGTGATTCCAACCTTTTTAACTATAGTACAAGAATTGCAACCCACTCTATCTTGCATTTTAAGGTAATGACACCACATACAGAATTTAATGACTAGAACTACCCTTTAGCCAAGATGAGTTTTAAAAAAGCTGAATCATGACAAGGCCAGTGTGGACAGCTTTGCTATCAGCCCTTCTGTGTTTGTCAGCATCTGACCATGGGAGCACACACTGATAAACACCAGCGTTATATATTGTGTTGCTATGAGACACACATTCTTGGAGCTTATAAAAGCAACACCCAGTCCCACAGTACCTGCTGTGCTTGTGCCTTCAAAGAGTTTTACTTCTTTTTTTATTCTTAACATTATACTTGATGTGTTTAAATCCTTCCGCAAGCTGCTAGGCTTTCTGCTAAGTGCCAGTCTCCTGGCTGTATTCTCAGGCTGGGCCTAGTTCATATTCCTACCACACACAAAGATCAGAGCTATGAGACCCGACACGAACAACACTGTTCAGCCTCTTTCCTGATGAAAAATAGGGATGAGAACTGGCTTAAGATCTATAAAAGAAAACAGGTCATCGCTAATTGCAGTCCAACTCAAAGCACATCCATAATGCAACCCCATGGCATTGAGGCAGGCCAGAAAACCCCCTCTTTATGAAGTTCCCTGCCACAGAGCTACCACGAAGAAGGGAGCTTTGTCCTCGCACCTCCATCAAATAATTATGCCCAATAGCAGAACTGTCTAATCCAATCCCTGTCCCGGGACGTGTTCTGCCATCGGACAGTGCCACACTGTAATTAAGGCCACAATAGCTGCCTAATTATCTGCCACTGAAAAGGAGCCCATCGTCCAGCAGGCTAGCGGAGCGGGTCTGGTGGGGGAAAAACAGCACTAATGAGTTTGTCTAGTCCGCACAGAACCATGGGACTCTAATAACTCTGCTTACTGAGTTCATGTGCTGCTAACAAAGCGGCATCACAATGAACAATGGGCCTTCCTTTGCCCAGCTACCCGTGCTCCACCGGGGCTGCTCTCTGCTGAGTAATGTGGCGTTTGGGCCATTGAGGACGCCATGTTTCCACACAAACAAATTCCTGCTTTAATGAAATGGCTCTTTAAACTAGAGATGTTCAGCAACAAGTGAGGAACAGTTTTAGAGAACGAGGAACTGCTGGTTTGAGAGTGAAATGTCACACCTCCTGAACTGTTACCCAGACAGGAGACTGCATGGCATTTTGCATGTACTACGACCTCTACTTTAAGCATGCGTTTCAAATGGAAAGACAATGTGACTCACATGCAAATCTAACTAGCAAAGCCATAGTTCATGCAAAACAGTGGGGACAGTGGAGCACACCTACCTTTTATGACTGGACTCCTTTACCTGCAATCAAAAACAGATATGATGTAAGTGTAAGAAGTTACAAGGAAAGATCAGCCTCTTTGGAAGCAGTGGACCTTCTGAACTGGCTCAATACAAGCCAAGATTTGCTCCACTGCACAGTGTACGACATCAGTACCATATCAGTTTCACAAGCACTCATCCTTAAATTGACATTTTAAAGTAACTGTGTGGGGGTTTAAGACCCCTTAAAACCCTCACATCTGCTGAGATGTCCCCACTCTATAGCCGATGTGCCTGGTTGAATACATGGACTGGGGGAACGGGGTTTTCCTTTTATTCTTTTGATCGCTCGCTGACCCCTCCATTATTCAGAGACTGCTGACTGCGTTGAATAGGGGCCCGATAAAGGAACCCTCTCAAGGGGTTTGGGGTACGTGGGCTCTGTCGAAGCTGTCAGTGCATGTAACTGCTGATTCATTTGCTGTCAAAAGCGCTCATTGTGAACTGCCACCCCAGGAGGCTGAGCAGAATGAGAGGAGAGGCTTCAACTGGGAAGAATGCAGAGGCTTTCGATGTGATTTATTGCTCACAAATAAAGAGATATGAAGTCTAGATTGACTGTCGTTCGGTAGGCAATGTCCATTAAAATGACAGCTTTCGCTGTCAGATTGCAAAGTGTGCCTCCACCCAAAGTTTAACAGCAGTGATTCCCAATCCTGGTACCGGAGTACTCCTGTCCTGCTCTAATACACCACCTTCAGCTCAGAAAGAGCTTACAGATGAGCTGGGCAATCGCATCAGAGCTGGGCAATCGCGTTTTAGAGCGGGAAAACCAAAAAGTACACATACAAGACAATCTTAAAATTAAACATGTCAGAATTGGTTCTTTGGGCAAGTGCCATAGAAGAATCACTTTCAGCTTCCTTACAAATCTTTCAATGGATGAACCAAGGCCAATTGTTGTAAATGAGATGTGAGTGTGGGAAAGTTTAACGAACCTCCACGTCATTTTAATTTAATTTGTATTCAAATTAGAGATCATCTTCTGTTTTACCTGTTCAGTATCATCAGTTGTGCTGTCAGAGTCGACACTCTCATTCAGATTAAGAAACTGCTTCCCTGTGCAAATGCCACTGCTATCAATTGTCTTTGATCTATGCGATCTGATTTTCCCTCGGGACACTGAGGTGTCCGAGTGACCGTCCCCATGACCCTCCCCGTTGGGCTGGGTTGGACTGGCGGCGAGAGGAGATATTTGACGATGCACTGGAGACAAAGGACTCCTTGGCGAGATGATTTCACTGGTCCCAGACTCCTCCTGAGTGCTGTCCATCTTTCCAGGCTCCCGCGAAGGAAGTCTTGTGCTCCTCATCCTTCTCAAAGTGGGAGATGTGGAGATCCGGGCCGGGGCTTGCCTGTCGAACTGAAACAGTGGCGTTGGCATGCCGTCCATTTCCTTCACAGAGCTGTACCTCAGCCTTGAGGATGTCCTGGCCAGTTCTATTCGCATTATGAAGGGATTGCATGTTTGTGTCTCTTTGTCCACGACTGTTCTGTGATCAGTCTGAGTATGGACGTCCGTTCTTTTGGCCTTGTCATCGTCCTGGTGCCACTCAATGTAGTTCCAGTCCAGGGTCTTATCCACATCCTTGCCGTTTTCGTTGATGTAAGCATGATTCACCTCAGTCATCTTGGGCAGGAGATAATGAAGAGGGTCAGGTGAGGGTGTCCATAGCACAGCCAGTAAGCTTCTGAAAGGTACAACAGAATTAGCTACAGAGGGTGGCTAAGACATTAACTTTATTTAAGAGAAAATACCCATCCTGGCCAGCGAGTCGGGTGCTCTTGCAGCAGAAATTCTTTCAGGATTAAACCGAATTGGGAAGATTTCCGTACACACCAAGCCAAAGCTTCCCTGAAGGTCTCGTTAACAACAGCAAAAGCTTCAGCAAGCTGAGGTTTATCACTTTTATTTCCAAACATTCTGCTTTAAAAACAATCAAAAGTAATAATAAACCGACTCTGCTTGAGTACCTCAGTGAAACAGGCCATCGTGGGAAACAAAGGACAGCATGTGAGCTGGCTGAGACTTACGGCACCTGATCCCAGACTGTGCCAACTGTGTAACTGAACCACAGCAACACGAACTGAACGACTTTAACCAAGAATAAACACGGCCGCCTGTTGTCAAATACATGTAAAAACTGAGAATGGTAGACACTCGCTACGTATACAGACAAAACTCTTCATTTCAACAACTGTGAAATCTGTACAAGCACGAAAACAGTAGACAGGCTGTTTCAGCAGGTGAGTAGACTGTGTGCTCAGACACGGTTACTTTACTTACAGTAGTGGCTCCTCTCCTTGTAACTCAGATGTGGGTGAATTTCTTTTTGCAGCGAGGTTGTAAAGAGTAGAGTCACGTTCCAGTCAGGTCCCTGTTGTCTTCCTTCTCACCAAACACACATAAGTCTTGCTGCAGGCAAAACGTGATGCTAAAAACAAGTCAAGGTGTCTATAAACTGCCAAATGCAATGAATAAGCACACATCCCGGAACTCCATTACCACAGTTGTCTTCTCTCTAACCGATCTGTAACGCAGACGGCTCTGCCAAACCCCCGCGTTGACTGAGGCAGAGGAGAATCAGAGGGTGGGGCGATCTGTACAGCTTCTCTGTTCCTCCTCGTGTGTTGTGAAGTGTAATTTTAGCACAGACACACTATACACCGTCTCAGGAACCCCATGAAAGATGCACAACGACCTGCTGGAGGGTTAGAAACGGCACTGATACTCTGAACACGTGAATAACAAGCACAAACAAGAAATACCGTAAACAATATGACCTCTACCCGACTGCACAACACTTCTTTGAAACGTTTCATGGCTGTATAATATTCCAGAAGCTCTGTCTCATAGTGATCTTGTAAACCTGCAGATAAAATTTTCCACTGACCACTCAGAGCAGTGTTTTCCAAACTTTTTCCTCTCACTGCACTATGAAAAAAATCTCACAGCAAACATGACATTAAACATCCACAGAATAACAGGTTTTGCTGTCTATTGCGGCAGCTGGTGGCCTGGTGGTTAAAGAAATGCCCCTGTGATTGGAAGGTCATAGGTTCAAATTCCATGACTGCCAGTGGCACCACTGAGGTGCCCTTGAGTAAGGTAGCATCCCCACACACTGCTCGCTCCCCAGACGCTGCATCGGTGGCTGCCCACTGCTTCACTTGGTGAATGGGTTTAAACATAGAGAAATAATTTCACACTGTTCACACCGTGTGGTGTGTTTACGCTGATAGGCTACTTACTTTTGCTGTGAAACATGGGCTTGTTTAATGGCACATAATGAAGGGATTCTGATGAGAGACAAACCAGGGGCTCCTCACCCACTGCTCTCAGTCTCTCTCTTTTGTTTTTGGAGAAAAGCTGAGCTCACACAAGCAGGTAGTAGAAAAGGGGAGCAATACTGCAACTGCTCTATCTGAGATGAGTGGACACTCCTTTACCAAAAAACAATCCAAGGAGCTGCCAGTGAAGAGCACTTTCATACTGTGGTCATTTCAGCCAGCTGTCCTTGCACTTGCAAAGATTAGTTTCCTGCTGAGAATTCTTTAAACCCAGTCAATGCTGAATGAAAATACAAGGTACATTTCTCTTCAGGTGATTTTAAATTAGGTTACCTCTGAGGCCCACTAGTGGTGTGTCCTGTGTGGACAAAAGGAAACATTTTGCCAGTGCTGGTGTATATGCACGGTTAATTCTGTCAGATGTTGGAAGATGTCAGCCATGTACGCCTCACCACTTTCCATCAGCAAACATCTGTGGGTAGCTGTTGGGCTTTTTGGTTAAGACCATGCGGCTCTTCAAAGGTCTTGCTTTAATGAAAGTTGACAATGTGCACTACACATCAGACAGCTCTTTTGATAAAGTCTCAGCCATGTGGGCGTCTCGGTGCAAAAAGCAATGCACTGTCACTACATCAAGATTTTTCTTTGATCCACCTGATGAATTTCTTCCTTGTTTGTGTACACACCTACACAATCTGTCCAATTTAGTCCCCATTTCTCGAGATACTCAGATGTCACCCAAAACAGTTCCTTGCCTGTTGTTTTCTCTGGTTATGGGCTTTAAAAAAAAAGTCATACAAATTCTCTTTAATGCTCTCACGACAACATCTCACACTTTAAGTGGCTGTGAACTCCCCAAGATTAAAGATTCAGCCAGAGAGAGTGAGATTTCTTGGATTTATGACCCTACGGCTTCAAAAGCTTTGTCAGAAACAGTAGTAGTTTATTATTCATTTGACTTGTCAGATTGACTTTTTCAAACAACTGAAATATTCAGCATTCTTGCAGGCTCCATGTTTTGTAGTGAGATGTCTCTTCAGTTTACTGGGAACCATGGCTTCGTTTGACAGTTTTCCACAACAAAACCAAACACAGTGGAAATGGAGCAGACCAACACTGTATGGTCTGCTCACCACTTAAATATTCTTCTTTGGTTCAGGTTCATGGTCATGAGTTCTTTTTCAAGTTTTGTTCATTGTCTATTGCTTTTATCTAAGAATGTCTGTATTCTAATAGCGGACAGCTGGAGACTGTATTTGCTGTTACTTTTGAATGAAGTTAAGATGTTTGGGTGTGAGGTTTAATTAGCTGTCAAGTGGACACGACTGCAATATGCTCTCTGGGCACTGGTCAGTGCAGATGGTGTTGGATGAAAGTGCAACAGCTGTTTTTTTTTTTTTAGCACTGTATAGTTTCAGAATAATTACAAAATATAAATTGCTATTAATGCAAAAAAAAGGAACATTGACTTTTCCCGTGGCACACCATTCAAGAAACACAGGTTTAGAATATCTGAGACTTTTGGCTCATATTCTACAAATAAAAGAGATTTCTGACTAAGATTTCTGCTCCATTACCAGCAGCACCACTTGTCAAGTCCATTATTACTGGCCTGGTTCACCTGTAAATCAGGCTGATATGTTTATCACACCAAACATCAATAAAAGTAAATAAACATATGCCCTGTATATTCAGTTTTAAACATATGAAGCATATATACTGCAATGGACCTGAATGTAAAGGCAAGACTAGCCCATAATTGACAATGAATGGAACAAAATGCTTAATGGATTTCCTCCATACTTTATCATGTTCTGTCGGGAGATTTACCAGCGCTGTCCATTGAGAGTATCAAAAGTTATTCATTCGTTTTTTAAGCTGAAAAGGAGCTTTTGTTCATAATTGTATCAAGTTGTGGTCACCATTATGGCGACCCCCCAGGTGTAGTAAAAAGACCCAACTAAAGAATAAAGGCCTCAGTCCGTCATGATGAAACCACGTGCTTCTGAAGTGAGTTGACGGTGCACTAGATGGCAGTGTGTACCCGTGTTCTGGGTGATGCCTACAGGGATAAAAGTGACATTTTAAGGGTAGTGACAACACAAGACAACTCAAAGGGCCTATGTAATTGAAAACCGAGTTCCCTCTCTTTTTTTCAATATAAAAAAAAGATGTTGATGTTGCATGTAAACTAACACTATTTCTCTTGATTTACAAATATAAAAAACTGTTCTTTTAAAGCGTAATTTGAAAGGAAATGACAAAACATCAAAATAAGAGAGATGATGCAGTGTTTACAGAACTTAATTCAAAGAAAATAATTCAAAGAAAACAAATCTCTTCTTCACTCTTAAACAAAATGGCAATAATTACTTTTGACCTAATTAGTGTTTTGCCATCCAAGTGGTCACATTGCAAGAGGAGAGTGTTGATTATAGCAATGTTTTTTTATACTTTTCCTCATTAAATACGATTTGATTCAGGTGATCACCTTAAGTAGAATGAGGTCCTTGTGTAAGAATTTAACAGACACTGGCGTGGCATGGTTGTCATACTCATAGAGATGCTGATTTAAAAATAAATTGCAGTGGTCTTATTTTTTTCTGGCGCTCTGTGTGTATATAGCCTACACACAGCTACAATTAATTAATTAATTAATTAACTAACTGATCATGTTTCGTTGCACAGCAATATGGTTTTAGGTTTCTCTTAGTTGATATTATATTGAATATTGTTTACACATATAAACAAAACCATTATCCACATTCTACTGTTTTACAGTGAACTGCTTTGCAGGCCTTACTTTTAATATTCATGAATGTATCTAGTGGTTACTGAGTAGTAAACAAGGGACTGTGAATGTAAACAATGCACTGACTACATGATTTGGTATAAAAGCTGGGGGTTAAAGGTAAAGTTGGTCCTCAGACAGAACTAAACCTAACCTAGTGTCAATAATCTGAAAAAAAAAAAAAAAGCTTCACAGTTTATTTAGTCAGGGAGGGGTACAAAAGGGAGTTGCCTATTAGAGCTACAAAACAAAACCTCTGGAAATCGTGGGTGTCTGTGATTCTCTCACACACACACAGTAGCTTCACACACATACACACAACCCTCTTTAGCTTTACACACACATTGTAGCTTAATACAACACTGTAGCTTTACACACAGCACACAACACACAACACTTCAGCTTCACTCACACTAGTTATCAGCAAAAAAGACTGTTAATCATTTATTCCTCTTTTTCTCTCAGCTGCTGGGCTCTACAGCCCTGTCGAAGTTCAGACTTGTTCACTTCACTCACATACCACAGCAGCCTGCCTCCTCACTTCCTTCATTTCTCAGCTCAGCCCTGAACACCAGTCTCCTCCCCCCCGTAGTGCTGTAGTAGGGAGAAAAAAGCTCCGTTTGTCTCACAGGAAGAACTTTCAAACATGAAGAGATCCGTCAGTTGAGAAAGCGCCACTCAGTTCCTCCTGTTTCTGCAGCTTTGGAGAGAAAACCATGGTTTCCTGTCTCAGAGAAGGACCTCCACCTCCTGCCTGATGGTCTGAGACTTTGGCTCGACAGGGGGAAGAGTTGAGAAAGCTGGAGGAGCTCCTCCGGCCGGGCTCTGCGACTCAGGACTGCTTTTTAGCCTCAACATGTCAGAACACAGGTCCAGTTTCCTCCACATCGGGGACATCGTGTCTCTGTACGCGGAGGGGACTGTCAACGGCTTCATCAGCACTCTGGGGTACGTGACCTCCCACCAGCACCACCCCTAACCTGACCGGGGGTCTCGTGTGGACGTCGTAGACCAGATGTTTAAACGTATCAGAGAGAGTTTTCTAGTATCTGAGCCTGGAATAAGGAAGTGGGCCCGACCTGGGGGAACAGTCCACAGCATTCAAATCACATAACAGGAATGCAAAGCTGTCTCTCTCTTACCACTTCTTAGAATCACTTTATGGCTTTCAAAGCGTGTCCGATGTTGTGAAAGCAATCTCCTGGTCAGTTTACCTTAATTAGTGTGATTCGGCTTCGGAGACGTCTAGTCCACACTGAGCACCAGTGGGTGAAAGTGAAGTGTAACATCGCGATACTTAACAGGCGTCAATATAAGGCTTTTTATTTAATGTTGTTGCATACTACAACTTTTTAGAAAGCCCTAATTTTGCTCTCTGGAATGAAACACGCACTTGATCATTGTTTTCTTTAAAGGGAACCCTGACTATCAAAATTTGTGCCTAAAAATAGTGTACATGTCAAAGGGAAATTTATGTTCTGATGAAATCCCTGATATAATTATAAAAAAAAAGCATATTATGATGTAAAGGGGCAGCTGGTGGCCTGGTGGTTGGTGAGTTGCCCCTGCAATCAGAAGGTCATTGGTTTGAATCCCAGGACCACCTGTGTCCCCACTGAGATACCCTTGAGCAAGGGACCGTCCAAACACTCTGCTACCCGGGCGGGTGGTGCATTTCTGACTGCCCCCTGCGTCACTTGGTGCATGGGTTTAATGCAGAAAAACAATTTCGTGCTGTTTACACTGTGTGCTGTGGTGTGTTCACGCATGACAGAATGGACACATTGCACTTTATGTGGGATGTAATTTATCATGACAGTGACACGTTCTCATGGTACCTACCCTTACAAAATAGCCTTATGATCTGTGTTTGGATTCAGCTATGGGTTGTCTTTGGTGTGTTCGTTTTGAACTAATGCTCATTACATTACAAGCACTGGTTGAGACATTCAGATCTCATTTTTTTGATGCCATGACTCATGCTTTAACTGAGCTGCTTCACTTTTGGAGTGTGCAGGTTGCAGCATGACTGCACCAGTTGCGTCGGCTTCTCTGTGGCTTCAGAAATAAACAGTTTAACCTTTCATGCCAAACACCTAAGCTTCACACTGTTGGTTCTGGAAAGGTATTAGATCGCTCAAGCTTTAGTGTGCACTGTGGTTAGTGAAGCATCAGCAAGGATTTTGGTATCTAAAAAGGTCATATTAATGTCAAGTAGGCTTAATCCTTTATGCTTGCAGACAAATTGTAGCAAGCCACTACAGCCAGAGCAGTATCAGTGAATGACCCAGAGCAGGATGCTGGAAGAGGCCTGGAGATGGAGAACTGTGAGAGAATTGCCACCCTTTCTGTTTGTCTGTATATGTGCTTCTGTAGATACCCATGGGAACCAGCCTCAACATGCTGTTGCACTGATATGAGTTTGAGGTCAGAGTTTCCAGAGAACTTGTGCTAGGATAGTTGAAGCTTTTACTGTGAAACACAAACTATTTGCCTGAGAAATTGCTAATGATGCCAGTCTCATCTGATGGAAATTGTGAGCCTTCACTCAACTGTTTCGTCCTGTTGGCTTTTTTTTTTTTTAGACGAGGCCAGTGTATTAGGATATAAATACTTGATTTCAGGTTAAGCATAACCATATATAAGATGGCATTTGACACACAGAAATATGACATTTCTTGGATCTGTTGTTGGATTAATCTGATTTCTAGCCTTGGGTCTTTTTGTCCTCTTAACTCAGCAAGGTCTGTCCCCCTTCCACATCAAGTAAATGGAGCTGTAATGAGCATGTTTGTAAACTGCAGCCAGGCCACATTTAGTTCATATTTAACCTCTCCCGCTGGGTCATGTCTCTTAAAGTACAGCCTTAATGTGTTTCGAAGTTCCAGTGCTTAAGTAGAGGAGACTGTTAGTCATTCATGAGCATGTGAAGTGAGTCTAATAGCGCTTTTCCTGTTTTCCTACTTAACGCTCTATTACATATCCTATTGCCATGTTTTGTCTCTGTTTTAAGCCATGAGAGGAAGTGGAGGAAGGTTATGAGCCCTGCCAAAATTAAACAATTAAATCATCTGTCTATACCTACATTCTGGCTCTTCTGGGTTATAGACTTACATACATGCTTGTTTGTGTTTATTTTTTATATGAAACCTTATGCAGAATTTTCAAGGCTGTTTCTGTGCACAATTGTTTCGGTGCTTTTGACATCTTTAGATATAATGTATTTGTTTTCATAATGTTTGATGGGTGAGTGGGCCACTTATGCACAGTGCTTCTGTACTAACGTGTCTAATCAGTGTTCGTTAGGTGAAAATCTGTTGTGCACCACTGAAGGTGAATGGACTTCCTTTGGAGGTCAGTAGTAGGCCAGTGATGACTGAGCAGTTTAAGATAATCTGCGTTCATATTTAAATAGCAGTCAAGGGCATGGGAGTGTGGTGAAAAAAAAAAAAACCCTTTAAATGCTGTCAGGAATTTATTATAGGCATATAAATATGCCTAATGAATTTTGATCTCATTTCAAAATGAGTGTTTACAGCCACTTTGATTTCAGTCCCGTTTACACATCCCTGCTGTTTCTCTAGAACACAGTTTCTCTTGTTGACTGTTCAGCCCTCGTCGGTGTGTTGTGGTGTCTTCCTGCTCTGTTGCTGCTGGCGTAAGAGTGCTGTAAGCAGCTATGGCGGGCTGTTACGTCACTCTTTAAAGAGGGTGAGTTACCTCAAACGGGAAGGGCAAGAAACTGCTGATGGAAACAGGTACAGTGCTGATGACGTGTCTGTTTCTCTGAAATGGATGATTGCACATTAATTAACGCAGCGCAGAAACAACATAACAAAATTAGTATTACAACTCATCACTTGTCTTCCTGATGATTAAACTTCATCACAATGCAGTGCTAGTGTGTTCATTAGCCACTTTGCCTGTTTACCGGCAGGCAGTTTCTCTGTCTTTCCTGAGAGGAACGGCTGCCACCCAGTCAGCTTGAATGTCCACCGTCTGGGTTTCCTGCTCACCTGTCTCCAAGACCAGGCTCATGACCATGGATCACCTACATGTGTTGCCCGCTTCCTAACCATAACTACTCACACACGACTCTAACGAAAGTTGCTGTTGCTAATTACAGACTCTGGTCCAACTACTGCTAACCATAGTATAAAGGTTGCAACAAATAGATTAGCTTACTGCCATAATTAACATGACTAACATGACAGTGCCTAAACATGACTAACAAGAAAACAGACCCACTAGGCTGAATATATTCAGTCATAAATTCCACGGTGACATTTGGTAACATTACTGTCTCAGAGTGACATTTGGAGAGGAAGCAGATTGGGTTTTATGGTTGGTAGAACAGTACAGCAAAAAGTTTCCATGACAGGGCTTTGGCACATCAGATTTGACACTTTATTACGTGAAACAACACACATATTTCAGGTTTGATTTAATGCATTCTTTAGTGGTATTTGGTCAATATTCAGTTATGTTTTTGAAATAACTTGATTCTACAAAACCCCAGTATTGCTAGAGCTGAGAAAAGTCCAGGAACCAAACACTGCAAAGTAAAATGGCCTTATCATACAAAAAGCAGAACTGCCAGAGCCTGTCTAGATATTCAAACATGAAAGTTTAATTGAGTTTATCATTGTGTTGATTATTAACAGTGATCATTAACAGATAACCACAGATGGCAAATGAGAGGCCCTTGGATGAGAGTGAGGGGCATGTCGTTGATATGGGTTTATATTTGCACTTTAAAGTTTTAGAGGTTCTCAGTATTTTCAGATACACTAACAGTATTTTCACACTTAAGTAAGGCAACACCACTGTGCGAGGTAAGAGGCGTTGGGGGAACTGGAGTGCTGAGTATTCCCCTGCACTTTTATCAGGCTTCTACAGAAGTGAGCGGTTTCCCGTGGTGTGTGAGTCTTGTGTGGACTGTGCTGTGTCAGTGTACGGAGTGATTAGACAGCGTGTTGTCACCCTTGGTGTGCTCTGCTGTCTCTTGGCATGCTGGTAGAGACCACTTGGGATAGTGCATTCATCCCTGTGTACTGGGATCATCAGGGAGACAAACAAATGATCTTTATATAAACTTTAAATGGAAGATTATTGAATTGAGCTCTAATCTGATACTGAAATGTCAGAAGAGGCTGAGATGCGCCTGACACTGTGTTGTACGAGGAGCTGTGGGCAACTGTATTTGGTTTGGTGAGTGGAAAAAAAATACCGTTGAGGGCTTCCTCTTGAAAGAGCTGAATGGGTTGTTGATTCAGGATTATGAGCACTTATTATGCGGGATTCAGGCAGTGTTTGCTTTAATTCTCCTTATTGAGCCTCCTCTCATCTCATTAGGTGACCTTTCTGTCTAGTACAGCTGAAGTGTTTAGGACGCTCCGAAGTGATGCAACTGCATAAGCATTGATTTATCTTCTGTCATCGAGGGAGATCACGAGTTTGGTCCCTGTTGATGCCACAACACTTTTGGTTTTGCGATTCAAATCCTCCTTTTCCACTGTATCACTCAGAGCAATGCTAGCCAGCCCAGGCTGCAGTAACAGAATTGGTGGTTAGCATTCTCCTCCAAGCGTGTTGACCTGTCTGATGTTGTTGGATTGTTGGCAGTTTGAAAAGATGTGGAGACACTTGGTATAACTAAGAGGGAGCACATGCTTGGTATGTCTGAACTGGTTGGTGGAATTGGACTCGAATAAACTGGAAATATTTGGAAAAAGTCCCCAAAAAATATATTAAAGTGTTTGAAATGTAGTCAACAGTGTGCATAATAAAAATAATGTTCATAAAAGGCATCAGTATCTGTCTCAAATGATCTGATGCACTGTGAGACATATAGCTGTTCACACTATTTCCCTGCGTCTCCTGTAACCATATGTTCCCAGATGTCGGGGCTGGAGAAAGAGTGGGGTACACATTTACTACTTCAGTCTATCATTGTATTTATTGTCAGACAAAATTGCTCCAGCAAAACCTTGTTTAGACTGCATGGACTGCTAACGCTTCCTATAACCGAACAGGAGAGGAGACGATGAAAGCAGCTGCTTCTGTCTCTGATGACACAATTGATTAGATTCCCATGATTGATTTTCATGTTGTTGAGACACATCAGGCCACTTTAGCGTTCACACTTCAAACATTATGTGGTCATATGCATCCCTGACTGCCTCTCAAGGTGGTTTGCGTAACTGGATCACAACATGTCTCCATAGCCCCTTTCACACCCAGGACGCTATTAGGATAATTTTATGGGTAATGTTGGGCTTTGCATCATTCACACTTGCAGCCTTTAAATGGTACTGGGATGCACACATTCATACATGCTATGAAAATCTGCTTGGATAGGGAATAGCTCTTTTATTTCTGTTTTCTTTTATAAAAACAGAAAACTTAACAATAAACAAAGATACTGCTTTACTGACAGTGCTGCATTGCTTTTGCATACAATCAAGTTTTGCCACTTTTCTTTAGAGCTATATATAGAATCAAATTTCATGATCACGGATCCGGTCAGCTCTGCTGACTGTAATCTAGACATTTCCCTCCCAGGTTTTGTACTCGTGTAGGTATACTTCTGCATCACCCAACAGTCTCAGTTCCCCTTTCCATTTAATTAGAAAGATACGTTAATTAGACAGATACGTCGGCCGAGTTCTAACTTTGCAGGTGTGAGGATAAATTTTTGCAAGTTGTCAAGATGAAAGTTCCAAGATGGAATGGACCTCGTTCACACCTGCACTTCTATCTATATATATACACACATATGTATATATATATATATATATGTGTGTGTGTGTGTGTGTGTGTGTGTGTGTGTGTTCACACATACACACACTTTTCTATCCTGTTTCCAACAAAATAGTTTGGAATCTTTGTGTTCAATCCAGTTTTTCCTAAAAATCAAAATCAGTAGTACAGTTATTCTCAGTTAACCCATTTACCAATTATTTCTCAAGTATTTTACATTTCTCAAGTACTTTTCAGATTTTCCAAAAAAGGCTCAAAAAATCTAGCTTTGTCTTCAAGCGTATGCTTCTAAAAATAATTGCACCAAAAACCTCGTGAAATGCCTCTCGAGTCAAACTTTACAGTGTGCTCAAGTTTTTTAGGCCATAACTGAGGTGTTAACCAGCTCTGAAAGCAAGAGCTGCTTGGTGTGACCCAGACTGAAAGCATAACATGCTCTGTTCCTGTAGGTTGGTGGATGATAGGTGTGTGGTACAGCCCGAAGCTGGAGACTTGGCAAATCCACCCAAGAAGTTTAGAGGTAGGTAATTTAGGGAATCCCTCATGTGAAATAAAAATAACTGCCCTTATGTGTGCAGAAAGTGTAGACCATATTTTGTTTATTGGTGTACATATTATATGCTATTGGCCCATATGTGGCTGAATTACGCACGTGAGCCTTTTAACCAGGTGGGTGTTCTAAGCTTGCTGACCAATGACAGTAGCAGATAAGTGTTTCTGTGGGTGTTTTGGTAAATGAAAGTACTCAAGTAATCTAACAAAAGTAAATGATTTTGGTCAAAATAGCACAGGAAACATTTAGCCCCTCTGCCCTTAGGCCATTTGCACACTTAGGCCATTCTATCACTGTGATCCAGAAGCATGCTCCTGCAGTCACTGAAGCCCTGTAAAGTGAGACCCATAAGCAATGCTGTAACTCCCGACTGTAATTTGAATCAGATAAAGAGTTTCTGATTACGATGGTGTTGATTTCACATGATGTATTTTTGCAAGCTCATGTAACAAACTAACCTTTTGTTTTTAGTGTGTCTTTAAAGCTTCATAGTCTTCCTCTGTGTCCCCCAGATTGCCTGTTCAAGGTGTGTCCTATGAACCGGTACTCAGCACAGAAACAGTTCTGGAAGGCCAAACAAGGAAAGCAAGGAAGTAATACAGAGGAGGACCTCTTTAAGAAACTGCAGGTACTCTTAACTCAGCGGCAGCAGTTATAGTTTGCTTGCTTTGCTCACGCAACCCGTTTCTAAGAGCAGGAATAGTTTGGTGGAAAAAAAAAAAATCACATTGACACAATGTTCCGCTTACCCCAGAACAGATCTGATGTCCAAATTTAGCTTCTTTAGTTTAGCTTTGGAGATACTAGGCGAATGTCACTAACAAACACTAGACTTCAGCTGCATCCTGCACTTCATTAAGGTGGCGTCAGTGTAGTTTAGGGCACAGTGTGACTTACTGTGAGCCGCGCTCGGCACACCAATTTTAGACAACAGATGTCGTGCCAAATTCTGGCTTGTCCTTGCTTGCGCTTGCGCTCACATCACAAACTCCACAGGTTAGATTTGTGAGTTCTGTTGTTTCTGTCCATTAGTAACGGTTAATTTTGAATTTCTGAACCAAAGATACACATTTAGAAACAGAAACAGAAGTTGTGAGTATGAACTAGAGTCAATAAACCACATTTTTAAAAAAATTCAGATTGTCATTAAATGACACAAAAATCAAGTAATTTATGTGACTAAAATAAACTTGTCTGAAAATATATATTTTAATATATATAGTCTTAAAATATATGTTTTCAGGATCAATCTTTGAAGTCTAAACTAAAGAAGCAAATTTTGAGCTTTATACACATCTTGACTGATCGGCTACATGTGGGATATGTATTTAACAAATAATCCGACTAAGACAGCAGCTATCTGTTAAAGTGGTGTACAGTATGTTGCATATGGATCAAGCTCTGCTTCTTACTGTAAGGCAGACCAGTACAAGAATTTATGATATGCGTTATCATCAATAAAAATGCTGACTAACAATATCCGATTCGCTGAGATTAATTCTAATCAATGATTTGATCCCATGCAGTTGAATCGAGTTCAGTTCAGTAATGGTGACAGCCTTGAATGCAGCTTAATTGATGTTTGCTTTTCTGTCAAGAAATGAATATTGAATTAGTTCTATTATTGTGGGAAAATATTGCTTGTGATGCGGAACAGGATTCATCTGTCACATCAGAATTTGTGTAGTGCTTGTTTCAAGCTCCATTTGCTTCTCTCCTACACTTCCCAGCATGCAGCAGAACTGGAGCAGAAACAGAATGACACGGAGAACAAGAAACTGCTTGGCGAAATCGTCAAATACAGCCAAGTCATACAGGTGCCGCCCAGCCTCCCTTCTTATCGACTAACTATTCTGTTCCTCTGAGCACGCTAGAACATTCTGTTTGTTTGTGCTCTGCAGCCAAGGCTACCACAACACTATGAGAATGAGGGGTGGTGCGTGGGGGGGGGCGGTGTGAAACGGTTCCTTGACAGTTTGATGTATGGCCTGAACCTAACCTTAGTGAAAGCTTTCCGCTTTCTCGTTTCCCTGCTTTCTTTTAAAAGAGCATGGCTTACAAGTCTTAGTCTCAAAGGTTTAGGCAATTTATACATTCACATCGTAAAATGGTTGAATGGTGTGAAACCAAAGTTTGCAGGTGTCTTCGGCTGGTTTGTCTGCTCTGGGAAATTAGGAATAATAGCTTATCAAAGAATGGAGAAGAGTAGCCTGTGTTTCACTACATATGGGCTTGTGAAGGTTCAACATGGAAAAGTCATCATGCAACATCAACATCCATACCAGTCAGCTCTTTTGTGTTTAAGACCTTGAGCACCTCCTTACTGACCATCACGGGTTTAGACGATAAAGGTTATATTTAGATCTTTATTAGGTTTTTACTCTTTTACTCCTCTATCCCGGTCTGGCACTGTCACGCTGCAAAATGACAAATTTCCATTCGATCAGTAAAGAACTTGTGTCCTCATTGGAACGTGGCTTAGGTTGTGTGCTCTTCCATATTTTTCTTTCACTTTATATTTTCATCCTATTTTGGTGTTTTGTTTATGGTATGTTTTGTTGTGTTTCAGCTGCTGCACATTAAGAGTAATAAGTTCCTGACGGTGAATAAGCGTCTGCCTGCTCTGTTAGAGAAGAACGCCATGCGGGTGTCTCTTGATCCCTCAGGCAATGAGGGCTCCTGGTTCTACATTCAGCCTTTCTGGAAGCTCCGCAGTGAAGGAGACAATGTACGTAGAACCGTACTGTACTCCTCCTCCCCTCTCTCTCTCTCTCTGTATCACTTTCTTTTTCACTTTCTTTTGTTCTTTTTTTGTCTGTCTCATGCTCTCTGTTTTTGCTCTTTGTTAAAATCTCTCAATCAACTTTTCTCTTCCTGTTACTTTCTCACCTGCAATCTTGCCTCTAAATTGCTCACTCTCTCTCTCTCTCTCTCTCTCTCTCTCTCTCACACACTGTCTAATACTCTTTCTCTCACACACTGTCTAATACTCTTCCTCTCTCCTACCCTCTCTCTCACTCTCCCATTACCTCTCTTTAACTCTTTGTCTCTCTTACTTGCTCTCTCTCTCTCTCTCTCTCTCTCTCACTCTCTGTTGCTCTCTTATGATCACTCTATTTTTCTCTTGCTTCTTTCTTCTCTCTGTCCCCTGCTCTCCCCCACTCTCACTTTCTCTCACTCTCTTTCTTCTGTTCAGAGTGTTTTGAGTGTATATACATGTAAAGGTTTTATGTACAAGTGCTATAATATGTGATGCCATATTAACATGATGGTGAAGTTCTTTTAACTCTGTTGCTTTCTCCTGCTGACGTCTTGGCGACCAAAGTCTGAAGGTATATTAAATGACTGCAGCGCATGATGTGTTGCATATATATATATATATATACACTACCAGTCAAAAGTTTTAGCACACCACGGGCTTTTACTTCTTGTCCATTTATTTCAGAAGCTGCAAAAAAACGTTTAGTCTTGTTTAGCACTGGAAAGTTGTTGAGTGAGCAACTATAAACGAAAGTCTGTCAAACAAAACAAGTTTCCTTTAAAACATGGAAAGAACATGTTCCAGTGCATGTCTGACGTCCTATCAACTGGTTGTATGTTGATGGAAGGGTTAAATTCCAGACTATCCTTTAACTCGTTAACTGTTTCATCCCATAGGCTGTCAGTTAATAACTCTTTAAAGTTTCTAATAGTTGTGTGGTGATCCACATTATGTTTATAATTATATTAGGTGGTATTTTGTAGGGCAGTTGTGTTGAATAAAAATCATTTATTTGTTAGCAAAGAATATTGAGTGTGTTTTTAGTAAATATTAAGTGAGTAACATGCAAATCTCCGTGTGTGCCAAAACTATTTGACTGGTATGGTGTATGTGTGTGTAGTGTTCTCACTATATGGTTGACTACACAGGGACACGTGTGCAGCATGGTGCCATGCATGTAAACTACAACTTCACCGCTTACTGCAAGAACATGCCTGTTCAACACTAGACTGTTCTTAGTCCAAGCTGAAGTGCAGCTCGATTGTATGTCATTGTTCAGACGGATCTACAGATATAACACTTACAGCCCCCCAGTTGATGCTGTTTGTTTAACTGTTGATAGACAGTGATGGGCTGTGATTTCAGGGGTTGTCATGGTCGTCTTCCTCTCCACTGAGCATTTGTTGATCTAGGCAGCAGGTTTGTATGCTGAGGGGAGGAAAGAAAGCCTTAGGTCAACATGCCACTCTATTCGCATGTTCACACACCGTGATTTTCAACTTCCTCATGCCTTGTTTGGTAGCTTTTGCCCGCCTCAAACCACTGTTCTGTGCCACTGGTCGAAAAGCAATCCTTCATTTAGCAAATGAGAGGGCCTGAATTTGGGGTGTGCGAGTCCAGAGAGAGAATGAAGTTTTGCATTTTCTTGAGTGCATGTTAATGGACGGGTTCAGTAGATTTCACTGAAGAACTGATGAAGACACATACCCCTAATGCCAACGTCAGTAGATTTGATGTTGGCATTATGTGTCATAAAGCTCCAGTAAAGCAAATCTCTAATGGCGAAGATCTACCAAAATGTCTAAAAACGGTATGTGTGTTAGAGGCTGTTTTGTGCTAAATCTGGGTTGGACAAAAGTACAGGACGTCGTCTTATCCATTTACCTGACATTGTGTTCCAGCAGAAAGAGCTATAAATATTCACAAGGCCAAAAGGACACTCATTGGACACACTCTGCTCACATTAAAAAGTCATTAACTGCTGGGCTGAGAGCGCGTTGCCGTTTTGACATGTGTGCCTGACCGACTTGCAATCACTTACATGAGGAGACTTGTTGTTGTAGCAAACTAGACACACCCAGTCATCAAAACCAGTTTGCAGACTACAAAGCATTCCAGAAATGTCTTAGATAGGCAATTTCTTCAAATTTACTGAACCAGTTCTCTGTCACTCCAGCATAGATGTTAACTTTTGCATGTCACAGGACCTGATGCCACTCTGTTCTGACACTGCTTCTTTAGTTGGAGGTGAAAAA
This sequence comes from Alestes dentex, assembly GCA_037576975.1. Taxonomy (NCBI): domain Eukaryota; kingdom Metazoa; phylum Chordata; class Actinopteri; order Characiformes; family Alestidae; genus Alestes; species Alestes dentex. The sequence continues at coordinate 13,258,889 of JBBIGA010000018.1, forward strand.
TGTATTGTATATATGAGGTGTATATTGTTTTGTGTGTGTGTGTGTGTGTGTGTGTGTGTGTGTGTGTGTGTGTGTGTGTGTGTGTGTAGGTGGTAGTGGGAGATAAAGTGGTCCTGATGCCTGTGAATGCTGGCCAGCCTCTGCATGCCAGCAACATTGAACTACTGGACAATCCAGGCTGCAATGAGGTCAGACACATGCAGCCATGCACATTCATCACTAAGCTGTAAACACTTTAATCAGTTACTTTGAAATGAGGCTCCAGCTGCCTTCTCTAGCAGGACAGCCATATTCATCATTTTTGAACTGTAATGCAGAAAAAATGTAAATGTAGACATTTCTCTCCTTAGTCCAAATGTTCTCGATTAGCCTAGACCTGTTTGGTGTCTCAAGTTTACACCCCATCACTTAGCGTTCAGGCAGGTTGAGTTGTGTAATCTCACATGGAATTGTGTAAGTGATGCGTGACATGATACATTGTACTCAGTAACACTGACAAAAAATGGTGGGGTTTTGGGGAAGATTGTGTACATTTGAAGACTTTTCTTTCTGACAAGCTGCAACTTTTTATGTTTGTGGCAGGTGAATTCTGTGAACTGTAACACCAGCTGGAAGGTCAATCTCTTCATGAAGTACAGCGATTACAGGGATGATGTCCTAAAAGGGGTGAGACCTCTGCTTATTTATGTTCCGAAAGGTTGAGAAATTGAAGGCCTATGCCACATTTATCTCTCTCATTTCTTTTTTTACTTTTCTCTCCCTCCATCTCAGGGTGATGTGGTGAGGTTGTTTCATGCTGAGCAGGAGAAGTTTCTGACCTGTGATGACTACAAGGATCAGCAGCACATTTTCCTGAGGACGACTCTCCGCCAGTCAGCCACCTCTGCCACCAGCTCCAAAGCACTCTGGGAAATTGAGGTATGATCTGAAAGAGGAATGAGATTTGAGCTGGACACAAATCTGAAAATTGCTTCAAAATGCTCATAGAAACAGCATTATAAATGCAAATTTCTTTCACACAACCTTTGCACATACCTTGAGTACTGACCATATTATTAAAACCCACAACAACAAGCTATTCACGTTCCACCAGTGAGCTTAAGGCCAGAGCACTCAAACCAAACACTCTGAAACTATAATGACAAACAACTACAAGTAAAATATCCAGAAGAAGAACTGTCAACCCAAATAAGTAAATTCGGGTGTGTCTTCTATTATCAACAAGTACAAACAATGTTGGATTTTATATTTAATAATGACTAATTTAGAAAAATTGGGTTTGAGGTTCAATATATTATTTTGTTCAAATGGAAAATATTTCCATGTCTACGGGACACAGGGTTAAAAGAACATCCTGCAGTGCATGTGGAAAAATGCCATTTTCAGCAGGTGTCAAAGGGCATTAGCCAATCAGCAGCAAGGAGAAATAAATAATGTTCTCGGATTGGCTACTTTCAAAGCTCGGACTCTGAGTACAGCGGTATTTCACCATCCAAAGATGCGCTTACTTTGTGTTCTCTGGACAGTACCAAAAAATGAATAGTTATTTTTTTAGATGGAAATGTAGCTGAATTTATGTTAATATTTCTGTTACAAAATTAGTAAATCATATATTTCTTAGTAATTTAGCACTAAAATGCATGAAAAATTATTGCCACGATAAAACCTGTGACATCTGGGCCTTGTCCGCCACGCCTCATCGTCCTCGTGCTGGGTTGTTTATATTTTGGCGCAGTACTTAGCAACCCAGCACAAGCACGAGGGGGTGTGGCGGACGAGGCCCGGACATCACAAAAGCAAGAAAAAATGAGGAGGATATCTGCAGTTTACGCGTAAGTGCGGGGTTTCAGCAAGCAATTATTAGTTCGGTTCTCAGAAAAAAATTGCGATGGACTGAAACTGCGTCTGCTGATCCGTGTTTACTGTGTAAAGTGGGGGTTTACTGTACTTGAAGTAACCCTCCAGATTACCTGAATTTATGTGACAATAATATATGTGCAGTCCCATGTACATATTTTTTTCTGGCAGTGAGGGACACAAAATTCTTTGCTTAAAGAATAAGTGTAGTTTCCCTCCCTCATCTCTCAGAATCACACAAAAGAAACAATCCAGATATTTAAAAGGGGTCTGTTGAACAGTTCAGACACTATTTGGTGACAAAAGCGCAAGTGTGACTTTGGATCAATGAACACTTGCTGTCACATTGGTCTTCATTAAAGTGTCATCCAAGAGCAGGCTTTTGCATAAATAATGATGGCATTGTAAAAGCACAAATCCCTTTTTGCTAAAGCTACTTATCTCTGTTATTTTGCATGTGCTGTGGCTTCTGTTGGCACTGTGGCCGAGATAACAACCTTTCATACTACATGTTGCTAAGACATTACCCTTACTTAAAATCATTCAGTCTACACAGCAAAGATGCAGGACCTTACAGTACTGAATGTTTTCCAAATGCTCCTGGTACTCCAGATGACAATTCATGAATTTCTTTTGGGGTTTTTTTTTTGTTTTTTTTGGACAGGATGAGTGAATTACTTTAAAACCGTTATGTGGCAATACATAAATAATACTACAGTAAAACATGAATACAAAGCATTAAATGTGCCATGTAATTTTGTAATTATATTAATGAATTAAATCAAATCTATGTGAAATACTTGTTAAACTTTTGTCCTTGCACCTCTCAGAAACAGGGACTTGTTTAACAGGGACACTTCATGTGACTTCTGATTTGGTCAAATTCAGCACTTTCTCAATGATTATATTTTTTTCAACTTCACCATTATTTTGACTCAAAATCTCAAGAAAGTAGGTAATGCAGACTTAAGAGCCATTGGCATTCAAGTGTCTATTGTGTGCATCATTAAAAAAGATGAGACCCACCAAGGTGGCGTTCATCCACAGGTTCATGAGGAGTGCTCAGCTGCAGCTCATGCCATAAACAGAATGGTTGGTTCCAGGCAAGAGGGGTGTCGATATTATCTCTAATATCTAGTAAGGAGTACTCTAAACGCTCTCAGTGGGCCACGGGACCAATGGGCTCGATCCTCCCAGGCCCAGCTACTTGCTAAGGGTCTAAGTGTGTTTTCTTTGCTGTGGCGTCTGACTTTTAATGGGCAATTCTTGGCCT
>JBBIGA010000018.1:13293871-13311456 GCA_037576975.1 Alestes dentex
ATGTAACTCTCTCTCTCTTTCTCTCTGTTTCTCTCTCTCTCTCTCTCTCTCTATCTTTCTCTCTCTCTCTCTCCCTCTCTCCCTCACACTCCCACTCTCTTTGCCAGTTCGCTTCCCCCACCTGACTCTTTCTCTCTCCCTTTTTTTTTTTTTAGTACGTTTTGTCACCTCTCCCTCAGGGAAGTGGGTAGCCTGCAGTTGTCTGGTCTGCTGGTCTCCAAAGCTTTTGCTGTAGCGTATTTGGAGCAGTTACAACGGTTTAGATTATATAAATAACCATTCTTTTGTGCTGCTGGAAATAAGCTTTGGGTTGTTTTCCTGCTAAAACTTCAGAGCTAATTTTCTGGCTCTAGAAAACACATTTTGCTCTAAAATGCCTTGGTAACCCTTAATGTTATCAGTCCTTCGATACATTCAGTGCCTTCAGTACCAGAGGTGGTAAAGCAGCCCCGAAAATGATAGAACCTCCACCATGTTTTAATCTACAAAATTTTCCCTATTGGTTTGATTTCTTTGCCTAAAAACAAACTTATGCACTGCGTTCCCAAAGAGCTCTACTGTCTTTTATTGCCTTTTGGTCAATAGTGGTTTTCTCTTTGGCCTTCGACCGTGGAGCCCTGTTTGGTATAAAGTGTAGTCTATGGTACAGGTTGAAAGTACCATGCCAGACTGCTCAGCCTGAAGTTCTTTAAATGTCTTGCATGGGGTTTTTTCCATAGCTAGCACCAACCTTTTGTTGACTTTTTTTTTTTTCTTAGCGCCACATCCTGGAAGCGCCCTAACAGTTTTAAGACTGAAGATTTTTGATAACATTACTAGCTGTTGAAAAATTTTTGGTGATTGCCTTTGGATTTATGTTTTTATTTTTGAGAAAAGCATTTCTAATACTCTCAGATGGCTCTCTTGTCTTTGCCTCTTCATCATATTTGTCTCGTCTCGTCTCATCGCTGCTACAGGTGGGAGTCATTAAATGGGAACATGATTAAATCCACTTAGAATGCACATATTGATTTTGTTTGTGGTATAGTGCTTCAACAGAATTATTTGTTTCATTAATTAAGGTTTTTCATCACAGGAAATAAAATCTGTGCAGACTTACAACTAAACCCAGATGTAGTCGGTCAGCCAAGACATGTGTGGTGTCCAAATTTTACTTCTTTAGTTTAGAACTGGAGCTACAAAGGAAACGTTGCTAATAAATACTAAAAAATACATGCAAGCCAAAACTCGCCCAGATCGTTTCCATAAATACTTTCCAAGAGTTTCTCTCAACCCTCATCTAGCTCTTTGTTAAGGTGGCATGGACTTATGGATGTAGTTAAGAAACCATTGTGTCTTAATGAGCTACAAATGAACAAAACTTCATTGTGTTGCTTAGTTCTGCAGGCAGTTGTTTTAGGCAACAGGCCCTGTTTCCACAAACCACATCAGGAGCAGGGGTGCTAATCTAGAAACAATGACTGTCATAAATATGGTGGATCTGATCCCATTTCAGTCTTTTCCGGCCCTGATGTCGTCTAAGATTGCTATCTGTAGCAGTGAACATCTGTTCGTTTTTATAGCACACAGTAAATCACAGTGTCCTAAACCACATCTGTGAGTTTGCACCACCTTAATGAAAAGCTGGATGTTATTTGAGGAGGTTGAGAAGTTTTTAGTATGTATTTAGACGAATGATCGACTCCAAGCATGTTTTGATCGGTCAACTACATCTGGGGCAAGCAGTAAAGTGAATGGGTTTTTTTTGCCATACTATTCCTTTAAGCTGTCTTGGTTTGAATATCTGCTCACACTGTAGTTATTCTGCTGGAACAGACATTCTTCATCTGACTATTTATTCTCCTTCATACCCCTGCCGTGTGTTATGTGAAGAGTGTCAAATAGTTTCATCTAAAAGACTTTTCAGAAGCCATGGATCACAGTTAATCGATTAGAAGTCATCTTTACTCCGGCCTCTGTCTTGTGAATCTGTAGTTACAGTTAGATTGAAGGATCAAGAGGAATTGAATTAGCAGCAACAACAGCAACATTTTTTTTTTCGGGGATGAGTCTGGAGCACTTGATTGAGTTACATTCTTCTGTTTACTTACTATCATTGATTGCATACTGTATCTGTTATACTTATGTCTAATAAACATTATGAATAAAGCTATTTTTTCGTGAGAGAAAACTGCACCACTTAGGATTCCTAATCAGTTGGACATTAAACTGTAGTGGTCTTACAATTTATTGTAGCATGCGGTACTAGTTATATAATTCTGAATATGTATTTACATAACTGCAATTTTTAAACCATCAATTGCCATTATTTATTTCAAATCACTGTGACATTTTCTGCTACCATACATACTCTTACCCAGATTCAAAAATATGCACACTATATGGCTATAAAGGTTTGGGACACACCTGTTTTTAGGGTTTTGGGCTAGGCCCTTTACTTACTGAGACATTTTGGATAACGCCATGCTTCCAAATTTGTGGACAGAAAACAAGCTCCATAAAGACATGGTCGGATGGCCCACCCTCACTTCACTTTAGAAATGTTTTCTTGTTGTTTTTTTTTTATTTATACCAGATTTGATGTACTGGAGAACTTTAAATGCCCTTTCTCCCCTGCAGGGCAATGCACTGAGGAAGACTATGCTGGCGCACTACTTTGGTAACCAGCGGCTCCACTCCAAGGCTCTGGACTATGCAAGTGCGGGTGGCTCGTCCCCTGGAGGTACAGGGCCCCATCCAACACTCTTTCAAACTCTTATGATATTAGTTCTGTCTGCATTTCCTTTCTTCTTTATTCAGACTGGATACTAATCATTACTAATCTCTCACTATGAAACGCCTTTACCCCTTAAAGTAACTTTAATTTTGACCTTAATTTCCCATACAGGAAATTAAGGAAAATAAAGGGAAAAGTGCACAGATTAAGGCTGATTAAGGGGTAAAACTACCTTTTTCAAATCCCCCCTTAAATAATAGAACCCCAGGAATTAACACCTTAAATTTAAGATTAAGGGGTTTCACACTCATGCCTTAAATCTGTTTTTTATCTAATTTTAAGGTAAAATTAAGGGATCAGTTTCACAAATTAACGGCCACTTCATTCAAATTTTCAGGGGTAAATTAGAGTAGGGCTAAGCACATTTTAAGGACATTGTGTTTTGTAGTGTCTTCATCCCATTATGCCTGACCCACACTACAGAATTTAAAAAACAATGTTGAAACAGGGTTGTAGGTGACATTTTACACCATTTTTTTGTCCTTGGCTGTCCCTAGTCGTCAAAGTCCCAAGACTACAAGATCCCCCCTTTAATGAAACTCCAAAGACTATCAGATGATGTGCACAATCAAGAGTCTCGATCCTTTCTCATTAAGTAGCACAACTTTCGATCTTAACAAACATGGTCAATGACAGTGATGTCATTGTTATAGTGGTATGTGAAGAAAACCAAGCGGAATGTTTAACAGGAAAACAAGTTTTTTTAACAAGTTTTTCTCCTCCTCTGTAGTACATCTAGCTTTCGATTTAGCCGCCATGCGTGGAACTTCTTCACGCACTGACAACCTCCGTTCAGCTCATTGCTTAATGGATGATATTCTTTCACACACAACATCAAAATTGTATTTCACACCGAGGAAACGGCATTCACACCACTCTGCAGGATACGTTTAACAATTGGGGCTCTCAATAGAGACGTCCCCAACTGGCCTGGGTGCAGATCTGAGAGGTAAAGATTGGATTATAGTCACCCCAGACCACAGGATAATCTGGAAAGACAGATGTTTTAGGTCACCATGATATTTTGAGACCTTTTGCGATTGTCTGCAGGGTCAAATCAGCCAGGCAAGTTCAGCCAGAGTCTGGCCCTCATATTTGTGCCTTTTACTTTTAATTCCCACACATTTCCACGGTTTCACATCCTGTAATTTTGTATTTTCAAATCTAAGATAGCTGTGGAAGCAAGCCTAGTGATACCATTGATACCATACTGTATCTGTTATACTTATGTCTAATAAACATTATGAATAAAGCTATTTTTTCGTGAGAGAAAACTGCACCACTTAGGATTCCTAATCAGTTGGACATTAAACTGTAGTGGTCTTACAATTTATTGTAGCATGCGGTACTAGTTATATAATTCTGAATATGTATTTACATAACTGCAATTTTTAAACCATCAATTGCCATTATTTATTTCAAATCACTGTGACATTTTCTGCTACCATACATACTCTTACCCAGATTCAAAAATATGCACACTATATGGCTATAAAGGTTTGGGACACACCTGTTTTTAGGGTTTTGGGCTAGGCCCTTTACTTACTGAGATATTTTGGATAACGCCATGCTTCCAAATTTGTGGACAGAAAACAAGCTCCATAAAGACATGGTCGGATGAGTTCAGTGTGGAAGAACTTGACTGGTCCGCACAGAGCCCTGACCTCAACCCCATCCAACACCTTTGGGATGAACTGGAATGGAGATTGTGAGCCAGGCCTGCTTGTCCAACATCAGTGCCTGACCTCATCAATGCTCAACAGAATGAATGGGCACAAATTCATTCTAGTGATACCATTGTAGTTTGTAGCATTGTCAAATAAAAGAACATAATACCGTAGTTCAGTAAATTTGTGGCTGCAGTGCATTGTCATGTTTAATTAAACCACAACACTGCAATTGATTTCGTTAGAAAGAACGCAAACCCTGATGACACACCAGCTTCACCACCCAAGGCCGCTCTGCCTGCGGCCACTTAGCCTGATGCTATTTTGGCCGAGGATGTGTCGCCTGATATCAGGCAACACATACGAAAGCTGAGACATGTTTTTCCTGAGTGTCTAAGTGGTTCCTAGATCTCATCTTTGCTAGAAGCAATGAATGTGGTATTAATATATTATATCACAACATCCAAGCTGTTTAAAAGTTCACTTATGTTCACATGTGGGAATTCTCTGAAATATATATATATATTTTTTTACCATAGTTTCAAACAGTTCATGCTGTATAGTGTTATATACTGATTCAAGTCTCTTTAGTGGACTTAGAAATTAAATTCTGTGTTTAGAATTCTCCTACAGGCAATACCAGCGATAGCTATTCTGTACATTTTAGCATTGTAACTGCTCAGCCTCTCTATACATAGTCATTCCGAAAGAGCCTGCAGCAGCTTGTGCATCTTCAGGATGTGTGTTTAGATCTGTTTAACACCTGGGGTACTATTTACCGTTCACTGAGTCAGGTTATATTCTGTAATATATTTACTGTGCTTTGAGAGCAGGGGCGCCATGCCAGGAATTTATTCTGTTGTCTATATGGTAAAGGAACAGATTACAAAACTAGACAGAACAGTTTTGCTTGAATGATAAGTGACTCATTTGCAGAGGTGGTATTTTCTTAAGCCCTGGTGTTGGGAGTGACAGTGAGAAAGATGCATTTAAGCGCTTGCAGGGTCTCTTTCTGTTGATGGCTCCTGGAATAAGCTTATCAATCTTGAAAACTAGATGGATTGCTCAAATTGCAATACATGAGAGTGATGTGTATGTGCATTATTGCACTTATAACAGTACATTAGGGGTGCATAAGGACAAATTATTATTACTGCATCAGAGCTCCTGTTTTATTTTATTTGGGGGTGGGGGTCCCATAATTACCACAAAACATTTTGGCGGCCTCCTAAAAATGAAAGATTCTTTCTCTCATATATTAAATAACTTGCAATACCACCCCTGGCAAAAATGATGGAATTGCCACACTTGGACGATGTTCACCCAGCTCCTCTGCTTCATAGCAGATAAACAAATCACAGATTTTGGTTGCAGAGGGAAAGACATCCTGGCTTTCTGGCACACCTGAAACAAATAAAATTACATTATTATAATGAATGGCACATTTTTTCCAGTTCAAGTGTAGGGGGAAAATTTGCATCTCTAAGACAACTAATCGCACGAATCTACAAATGCAAATTAGTCTGCAGTTAAAAGACTGCTTACAGATCCTAACGGGCAGTTGGACCTGGCTAATTGAAAGGAAGCGTGGCCAGCGACGAGAGAGTTGTTTGAGCTGAATTGAAACAATGGAGAATTTAAAAGTCCTTCAAGAAGGAAAGTCGACACGCAGTCTGGCAAAAGACGTTGGTTGTTCCTAGTCAGCTGTGTGTAAAATGTAAGGCAAGTATAAACAGTGAAAGTGAAAAGATTATAACAGGAAATCACACAGGAAAACCAGAAAAGCTGGCAATGCATCAGGATATAAAAAAACAAAGCAAGATGCCTTCAAAACAAAACAAACACCAAAACAACTGTGCCAGGTACCACACTTCTGACACTGCTGGAATATTACAGTCATTCACCCTGTCAGCAGCAGCGGTTAAGCAGACTCTCGTCTTTATCCTAGGACTAGGCCCAGAGACGCGCCATCGTCTGAGGCAGCTGACCAGCGGAGGCTGCACCGCAGCAATGTGAGAGGGATCTCAATCGCAGCTGGAAAACTGCTTAAGGCTAACCCTAGACTAAATTCTAGCATTACATCAGTATTCTCTAGTGAAGAAACCAGTACTCTATTTAAGTGCCAGGATTGCTGCTTCTACTGACACAGTATCATTACTGGAGCAATGCGATGCAGATTTGATGGAAGCAATCACCTGATGACTTGGATCAATGAGCCCTTTGTCTTTTACATCAGGTGGAAGTTATACTGGGAAACTCTGGGTCTGGGTAACCATGTAAACATCAATTTAATGTGTGCCTCCAACTTAAACCAGGTTCACCCATTTATGGTAATGGTGTTCCCCGGTGTTACTGGCCTCTTTCAGCAGTGTAATGAGCTCTGCCATACAGCACATGTTGTTCGGAAATGGTTCGAGGAAACCAGGGTGTTGCCTGGCCTCCATACTCCCAGTATCTCAGTCCAATCAAGCACTTCTGGGATGTTCTGGTTCTGCTAATGTCTTGGTGCCAGAGACCACAGGGAGTCCTCAGAGGCCTTATTGAGTCCATTTCTTGGCAATCAGAGCTATTTTGAGAGCTATAAAATGCTTATTAGGCAGGCGGTCATAATGTTTTGGCTCATCAGTGTACATGCACGTGTGCTAATGCACGTAATAAACCTGCACAAGCACTGAAGTATGACGCTCTGGATAAGAGCGTCTGCTAAATGCCGTAATCGTAACGGAAACACAAGCAGTTTTAATATTGCAATGTTTCTCCTCAAAATCCATGCCCACTAAAGTGCAGCTCTAAACAATTATAAACATTTGGTTGATTATTTTTTGTGTTTACATGATCATCTTTTTGTCATACCTGCTACATAATTTGGGTCTGAAAGGGGTACATGCTCGGGCAATATGATCTTTGGCTTCACTGTGCACAAGGAAGGGAAAATTCAAGAAAAGTCAAATTAAAGAGCATAATTATGGAGCAGCTTAGTAAAAGCTGTATATCATCAACTTTAATTTGACCGCAAAACTGTAATCTAGTAGGAAAGACTGTAATTATGAATGTTACATAAATTTACCGCCTGATTCTGTGGTGTTTGAGGCTGTTTAGCCTGAGGCCAGTTCACCTAAGGTTGACTGGAGCTGAGACATATTTCCAGAGGCTTGAAGTATACAACTAGCTTTTTGGATAGACATCTGCCTTCCGCAATGGTAAATATTGTCAATAGGCACAAGGTTCATTTTGTTGCTTATTGCATATTGTAAACACTGGCAGTTTCACAATCATGAAGGTGTGCATTGCAATATTGATTGTCAAATGATGTTTTGTGCAGCCCTGTCATACATATGTCAAATGACTTAACACAATGCCATAAAAATAGAGGCAAAATTAAGCAAGATTTATTACACTTGGGATCGTTCAATGCTTGCTTCTCATAACTGTAATGCTGTGTGTTTGTGTGTAGCTGGCTCTCCAGGGCAGGACTCGGATAAGCCTGGCACAACTGTGGTTGATATTCAGTGCCTGTTGGATAGTGTGGGAACATCAGAGTTGGTCATCGATCTCATCGTCAGCACCAAGAATGACCGTGTCTTTGAAGAGAGCATCCTTTTGGGTATTGCTCTGCTGCGGGGTGGTAACACACAAACACAGGTCTGTGCACGCACACTGCTTGTCCAAACACTGCAATATTCCCTGCGGTTATTTTATTTCATAACTTATTTGGTTATTAGGCATTCATTCCACCCACCCTGTCTCCCCTCCACCCACTTTCTCTTTTTCTGCAGAACTCTTTCTACAACCAGCTCCACAAGCAGAAGAAGTCTGAGAAGTTCTTCAAGGTTTTCTTTGACCGCATGCAGCTGGCTCAGAAGGAAATCCGCTCCACTGTCTCCGTCAACATGTTCGAGATCAGCTGCCGAAAGCGAGAGGAGGAGAGTGAAGTGTCCAGCGTCAGACACAAGAGAGGTGGACCACCTATGACCAGACCATTAGCTTCCTCACACCAGTTCACACTCACCCCTCATCTCTAGTACATTCCTCAACACATCAGTAAATCACTCCATATTTACTGATGGGCTGAGCATTACTTTTATATGTCCAAACACTGAGTGTGTAACTTCAGGCTGGGTAAAGGGGATTGGCCTAAAGTGGATTGGTCTACGGATGACGTACTCTACCTGCTGTGTGTGGGGGTGTTCATTGATGTATCTTAGCAGCTTTTTTGTGTAGCCTCCTTAGATGCCAGTGACTAATCAGGACGTCATTCATCAGCTCATGAAGCATGAATTGATCAGTAGAGAGTGTTTGGCTTGCACAGTGGGTCAGTGGTGAAAACGGTACACTTTAGTGTCAGTTTTGTCAGATTTCATCAGGTCATGTATTGTTAGCAGCTAGTTGTAGCATTAATGAAATGGATGAATAACCTAAAGGTAAAATGTCCTGTTTTTATTTTTGGTAATTTTGGGGATTAATGTAAAATTGTCTTGATATTAGTAATTCAGTCTTCTGGGGTAAAAAGCATGAATCTAAAACAGAGCATGGCTTAGCTTACAGTACTAACACTAAAGTATTGAGTCATCCCAAGTACACCACCAATCACATGAACAGTGTATCTCTAAAAAAAAAAAATAAAAAATAAGGATGTTGTGCTCATCTTGCTTGAGTACTGTGGGCATGAGGCACAGCAGCTGAGCACCAGGCTTGATGAAGGGCTGTTTCCCCTTCACTCCCTGCTGAACATCCTATATCACAAGGCCAGCCTCACAGTTTCAAAGAACATTTTTTTTTCATAGTTTCTTATATGTGAAGAACAGGATTTCAGTTCTGTCTGTGACTGATATTAGTTTGTTTATACTGTACTGTGTCCTCCAGAATTATTTATTTAATATGAGTGAAGAGGCTGATTAAAATTTCCCTTAATGTTTATCATATTCCACATGAGCCCATTACCACAAGGACAAAGTCACAGTTGATCACAAAATACATTTCATTACGAAAAACACGTCCTAAATATTGGCAACCCTTCATTTGGTATTTTGCCAAAACACCCCTTTTGCCTGTAGTGTTGTATAAGATATGATAACACAAAATATGAGATTTTTGGGTCCTTTTTGGAGTGGACATTGATGTGTGGTTTTGATCTTTGTCCTGCTAGAAAATCCAACTATGACCAAGTTTTAGCTTTTTGGTAGAGACAGCTATACTTAAATTTTAAATCACCTGATAGTTCCTGTAATCCAAAATGCCATGTATGGGAACTGCACTGCCAAGACATTTGGAGGAGAAACAGCCCCACATCACAGATCCTCCACCATATTGGTATTAAGTGCTTTTCTTTGTAGCCATCTTTATTTTTACGCCACCTTCAGTGTTTGGAGTCAAAGCTTGATGGTGGATTTGGAGACATGATTGCACAAAAAATCTCAGAACCTATGTAATTCTGAAACTGTGGTCTTAGAAGATTTTAGATACATCTTCTTTTTTCTGTCTCCTCAGTGTGACAAAATATTCTTGTATTCACTTTCAGGGTGGTTCATTGTAGTTTAATGATTGCTCTAACCCCTGATATAGGCATTCTAAGTCAAGCAATTATTTTCTTGTATCCATTCCCTGATTTGTGTAAGTCAACACAGTTTTGCAATGGAATGCTGTAGGGCACTGTGTATTAAGTTAAAGGGGACTTAATGAGTAGAGCTACCTGAGGTAGTGGTACAGCAGCTTTGCCAATATTGTGTGCATGTGTTTGTCTGCTGGAATGAGGGCTTATAGATTTTCAACCATTTTCTCCTCACATACATAGGAGCACTCAGTACAGAAAGTCTGAGCAGGCTGTTTCTGGCTTGCAGTCTCAAGGCCATTCCATTGTCCAGGATTGAAAGCAAAGTGACCACATTCCAACTACATTGTATTTTAACGGTTAAAGAATGATCTTAAATTGGGTTAACTCATTAAAGTGCATATGTAGTCTGTATGTAGGCCCACTCATAAATAAACAGGTACATAAATAAGCACAATTATTCAGATGGTCACTGTATCGTTTAATTCTTAGTGTTATAAACAGGTAAATAAATATGTCTTAATAATACGGCTACAGTTGAAGGACATATGTTGCAAATATTTTTCCACACTGTCCACATCAACCTATATGTCTTCCACAGTAGCATTTTTGCACTCTTTTCACTTCAAAACAGTAAATGATTTAGACTTGTGCTTTTCTTGCAGGCCGGGACTCCCTTCACCTGAAAGAGGAGATGCGGGGCCAGCTTAAAGATGCTTCCTGTGCCACCTTCAGGGCCTACAGCATGTTTCGCAAGGAGGGTGACCCAGACTTGGAGGTGGCGGGCTCGGGGGTGGAGGAAATGGAGGAGGAAGTGGAGGAGGTCCAGATGAGTCAGGCCATTACCATCATGAAGCCCATTTTGCGTTTTCTACAGCTGTTGTGTGAGAACCACAACAGGCACCTGCAGGTACAACAACGTCAGACTCAGCAACTGGCCAGCTAGAATCAGTACATCAGTGATGGAAGAATGAATACATGCATAAAATGCATGCTGTATTATTGTGTTACCATACATTCATTGTGCATTGCATAATTAATTAAAATTGTCAATGGATATGTATTTTTTCAGTGGACACAGTCTTGTACAACTAAAGGAACTGAAAAATAGGCTCATGGTACTAAAAATCAGAAAAGGCTGGTTTTGCTACATACCAAATCTGAAGTTTGACACCATATGTAAAAGAAGTCACTGAAGTGGCTTTTTATCTTTTGAGAAATATTTCTAAAAGTTGGGCTTTTCTATTATAGAGTAATACAGATACACTTGTACACGCATTTGTTATTTTAGTGCACTCTTTGCTGGGCTTCCTAAGAAAACAGTTCATCCTTCTTTTGTGCAATGTGCAGCAGCATGGATCCTTATAAAAACAGGAAAGAGAGCACACATTACACCCATTTTGAAAGCAGAAGTGCAATAGTGCTCATCAGCAACCCTCCTGCAGTTAACTTTCGATTATTTTATTGCTCTTGAACCTCGTCACCCGTCTGTAACCCACTTGGAACTCTACACTGCAAATAAATCATTGTAATAAATGAATACAATGAAGAAAAGAAAAAGATAATGGCAAAATTATCAGTTTAGTTTAGTGAGAAAATTTCAAAATTTCTTAAAACATGAAAAGGTTTCTGGGAGCTAGATTATTTGTTATTTAGAGTAAGATTTCATTTTTTGCAGTGTATGAAAAGTGTTCCATGAAATTTTTTTTAGAATTATTGCTTTCAAAACATTGAGTGTAGACAGCTAATGTACACTTATTTTGAGTTGCAAAACATGACAGCATGTGGCTACAAAAACCTTGACAAGCCAGTATGTACAAAAATAAATATCCTATTTTACCTGTGAACACAAATGTGACATTGACTGAAACTTTGGGAATTCCTCTGCTTGCTTCAGTGAGCTGCAAATGAGGTAATAAATGAAACAAAAGACATAAAGACATAAACAAAAGACTTTTTTAAAAGACATAAACTCTGTGGGGGAACATTGCAGGGTTGAACAGACGTCTGCGTTGAGCTACAAAGGAAGAAGTGGCGGAGAGGCAAACATTTTGTGCCGACAGCCGCAGTGTTTTAGTCTGAGGAAAGTTTATGTTTGGCAATTATGTGAAAAGTGATGGTGAGTTGCTCATCCTGACCTCAGTCTCTACTTCTTCACACAGAATTTCCTTCGGGACCAGAACAACAAAACTAACTACAACCTGGTGTGTGAGACACTGCAGTTCCTGGACTGTATCTGTGGCAGCACCACTGGAGGTCTGGGACTTTTGGGCCTCTACATCAATGAGAGGAATGTTGACTTGGTTCGACAGACACTAGAGACCATCACTGAATACTGCCAGGGCCCCTGCCACGAGAACCAGGTAGCCAGTCCAGAGACTAAAAGATAATAAGACTGTAATAATTAAATTACATTTTAATCAGTCTTGTTAGTTTTTGGTTAGACTGTAACATATATGTGTTCAAAGCTCCAGTGACGGTGAAGGTGTTTGTAAATGTCTTTCCTCCTCTCCTCAGTCATGCATAGCCAAGCACGAATCCAATGGCATTGACATCATTATCGCTCTCATAGTAAACCCCATTGAGCCCTTGGGAAAGAACAGAATGGACCTTGTGCTAGAACTGAAGGTACTACAGTGCTTACACACTGTCATTTTATTATGCTTAGTGTGAAAGAGGCTTTTGTGTCATTTTATGTAAAAAATGAGTTTTCTACTTCATGTTTTTTTTTTAATGCCAAAAAAGAAATCTTCTGTGCATGTGATGTGTTAGAGCCTTGGTGGAGGACTAACTCCATCTCGGGTAGAATCTTAATCTATTCTCTTCATTCAGTTTACTATTGTAAGGGACATGTTTTCTTCTGGACTACAAAGCACTCATGTACGTCGCTCTGGATAAGAGCGTCTGCCAAATTTTAAAAATGTACTTGATGATAAATTTTCCTGGATGATCTCTGACTTTTTCACATTACTGTATATTTTACAGCCTTACAATTGGCACATGTGACAGTAATTAAATCTAAGAGTTGGCTTCTTAGACCTCTGAATATTGTACAATCTTTGTTTCACTAGAATAATGCCTCCAAACTGCTTCTGGCCATCATGGAGAGTTGCCATGACAGTGAGAATGCAGAACAGATCCTGAACAAGATGAGGCCCAACGAGCTGGTGAGTGAGGATTGGTCTGATGGCCTTAGGCTGTAAAAAACAAAGTTTCACGTCTCTAGATTGTTTTAGATTCTGACTGAGATGAAAGTATGTCCCCCAGTGTATTTAAAAGGCATCTCCTGCTGTTTTAAACAGATGCCACCCAAAGCATATACCATGTGTATGAATGCAGTGTGTGTATGTGTACAGGTGGATGTGATTAAGGAGGCCTATGCACAAGGATTGGAGAGTGAGGTTGATGTGGAGGCTTTAGGAGATCAGATCACTCCCAAAGATGTGGGCCACAACATCTACATCTTGGCACATCAGGTAGGACTGGGCACTAACCCCATGATTTTTAGGCTAATCGTTAATTATTATTATTATTACTATTACTATTAGTATTATTACTACTACTACTATTACTACTATAACCATTAACAATGTAATAACATCACAGTGTTAGGGGAAAAAAATGGACATATTTTTCTGAAGATCATGAACAAGTTGGCATGGATGAAATGGACCAGCAAAACACTAGCGATACACTCAAAAGGCTCTAAATCAAAGTACTGATAATAACAAAAAATAAATAAATAACTGACTTCAGTTACTAATGTTTATGCCGTAACTGTATACTGGTTGTTGTTTGCAAACTCGGTGTACAAGGATCAGCCATAACATTAAAACCACTGACAGGTGAGCTGAATAACTTTTGTTTGTTTCATTGTATTGGGACCTGTCAAAGGGTGGGATAATTTAGACATCAAGTGAACAGACACTTCTTGAAGATGATGTGTTGGAAGCAAGAAAAATGGGCAAGCGTAGGAATCTGCGCTACCTTGACAAGGGCCAAACTGTGATGGCTAGACGACTGGGTCAGAGCTCCTCTGTTGTGGGGTATTCCCAGTGTACAGTATTTAGGACCTATTAGCAGTGGTCTGAGGACAGACAACTGGCGAACCAGTGTTGGGATCATGGAAACTCAATGCTCGCTGATGTGCATGGGGCAGTGAAGGCTCGCCCATTTGGTCTGAACCAATTACTGCAGTACAGATTGTTGAAAAAATAGTGCTGACTATGATAGAAACGTGTGCGCATCACAGCTTGCGTGTGGAGCTCTTCACCGCAGACCAGCCAGAGTGCCCATGCTGACCCTTATCCACCATCCAATGGGTATAAATATATACCCATTGCAGTGCAAAGTGCAGTGGAAGGTGAGCACCTGGTCTTCCTGGTTTTCTTCTACATCATGTGGCTGGCCAGGTACATGTGCGTCGCTTACCTGGGGAAGAGACGGCACCAGGATGCACGATGGGAAGAATGGTTCGACAAACATGGTTGGTCAGGGTGTTGATGTGGCCATCAAATTCCTTAAATCTTAATCCAATCAAGCGTCTGTCGGATGTGCTGGACAAATTAGTCCGATCCATGGAGGTCCCAACTAGCATCTTACAGAACTTAAAGAGTCTGTTGGTGCCAGTACCCATACCGAAGTGTTATGGGGTTTATGTGTCAATGGGCCATAGATGTTTTCGTGGCACAAGGGGGACCGTGGCACAATATAAAGCCGTGATTTTAATGGCTGATCAGAGTCTGTTTTTTTCCCCCTGTGAGCTGATGTTGTTCTGTCTTATAAAACTACCTAATATACATATGATGTACTCTGAAAATGTATTATTGTATTAGAAGTGGGCAGGATAAGTAACACAACATTATTGTGTTGCTTATCATGCCCACTTCTAATATAAGCTTTATAGTTACGAGAGGGAGGAATTGAAGTGTGGACCTGCATACCGACGTCTGCGGTTAAAAGCTTTAAGGTTAAAGACTATTATTAATACAGTCACCCTTTTGTTGTGGCTGTCTATCAGTGTTAAACCAGAAAGGTTTCAGTTCTTCATAATTTTTCAACTTTGAGTTACTCATTTGTGGAAGTGTTCATATGCCCTGCTGCTGAACTGCTGGTGCCACTTTGCTCTGTTTGTCTGTCTGTCAGGTTCGGTTTCACTTCTGCTTTTTGTTACTACTGAGTCTGACAGGACACAGAGTATTTTTATCCCACCGCCTAGTGACTTTCATAATGACCCAGCACTGTTTCAGTTTTTCAGCTTTTCTCTTTCTGTACTTCTATACGCATATGCTCACACATGTTTACATTTACTCACACATGACTCACACGAGATGAAGGATAACATAGATGACTTTTTGTTTTGCTCAAGATAAATTTATCCATCAGAGGCACAGCCTGGGGCCATATGCTTTTGTCTTATGATGCGTTCAGTTAGATCAGGCAACCAGTGCTTTTCACTCTCATTTTCTACATCATTCTCCACGTGAGCTACAACAAAAACATGGCCCCGGGGACTCGGCTGTCTCCACTATATCAAAAGCACACCCGAAGATGACAGAGATGGAGAGACATAGTCTAATTCTCTGATCTTTTAGCTCTTAACGAGCTTACTGCCATTAATATTAGCTTTTTCATTATCACTTTATTGTGCAGTTATTATCGATACAGGCTGGTTGTTGGTATTATTCAGCGTTGACATGTGATTTACATGTGACATGAGATATTCCGTGCACAAATGATATCATATAAACATCATATAATCAGTGCCATGGCATGGGTTAAATTCTGTACAGGATTTTGCTCAACTTATGTGAAAATAATCAGTAAATGATACAACTGTGTGTGAATGTGTGGTTGCCTCTGGTTAGATGACATTTTGTTGATTTTCCAAATTAAAATTTAATTTAACATCCACATGAAACAAACTTTAATATGACGTATTTTCATGACCTGCGGTGGGCTGGTGCCTTACGCCCGTTGGCCCCGGGATAGGCTCTGGATACCCACAACTCTAGTGAGGATTAAGGGGTTACAGAAAACAAGTAATTGAATGAATATTTCCGTGACATTTTGTGGCAAATATGGATAACCTATCAATTCTAGAGGGTAATAAATTGTGTGACAGTTCCCGGAGTGCCGTGTTCCCGGAGTAGTAATTAGACTCGACAGCCCTTATTTAAGTAGATAACTGAGAATGTTAAACTAAATATAAATAATTCTTGCAAAGCTAGAGAATATAAAATACATCTAAACAATACAAAATGTATAACATGCTTGTACGTTTCACTGTCCAGAATATCAATAAGAAATTTCCATTAAGCAGAACAGTCAAGAAAAGACCCAGAGGACCAAGACTAAAAAAACTGCTTCAAAAAAACTGGACATAGGAATAAAGCAAAACCCCCACAACCATGCCAAGAACTTACAGAAAGATCTGGTTGTATAAGTTCGCATGTCACTAGGTCACTAGAAGTTGACCTTCATTCACAAAAGTCACCCTCTGAAGTATGCAACACAAAAGTAAAACTATAAACCAGTGGCAATTTGCAATCAAATGCTGTGGTCTCATGAAATCCTTGGCTAAAATCACAAATGGTTTGTTTAAAGGACACAAGACAAACATTTCAGTAAAGAATGAGGGTGGGTCTCTTGTATTTTGTGATTGTGTGGTAGCCAGTGGTACAGTAAGTGTTAGAGAGAAGAAATGATAGAGAGAAGAAAAATTAAATATCAACAAATCCTGAAAGCCATGTCCCTCAGTGAGGGAACTGTTGTAGAGAAAAGGTTGAAAATTAAAACACACTGATCCAAAACACACATCAAAGTCAGCCTTACACTTCTTGAAGAAATTAAAGTTTAAGGCTTTGAAATAACCTTTTCATTTAGAAAATCCTCAGAATGTTTCATTTGATCAGGGTGCTCTTAGAAGCTCTGTGCTAGAGTTGCATATTGGAATTGTGTATTACAACTATATGTTACAATTTAACAGTAGTTGGTCCGTGTGTCTCATGTGATGGACCATCTTTTTTTCAGATTTATTATCTGTTTTTATTGCAAGTTTTGACTACAATTCTATAATATCAAATCTGAGAAGTAAAAAGAAAAGTTAGCTGCAGTTCCGGGTCAATGACAGAGCATTTATTGCTTTATCCAAAATACATATGTTTGTTTATTGATCATCAACCCTGTTCATTACAACCTCCGTTTCTGCAATTGAATGTCTCTTTGTTTCTCTTTGAGAGCATTGCTCTCAGAGTAAGTGGATAGATTAAAGCTGCTTCATTCCCGCTCATGATTAGATCTACACTGGGTAAGAAGAGAATTTATAATTGCGCCTTTTCAGATGCTCACTCCTCTCCCATTTATATCATATGTACACAACATACAGCACAGATGATTATGTGTACAAATGCCCCTCTCTTTGTTTCATTGTGATCATCTTGGCGTGGGACAAATGGATGAATAGCTGAGTGACTAGCTGGATTGGAGTGAAGATTTCTTATTTGTCAGTCTCAAGGACGTCTCTCTCTCTCTCTCTCTCTCTCTCTCTCTCTCTCTCTCTCTCTCTCTCTCTCTCTCTCTCTCTCTCTCTCTC
>JBBIGA010000018.1:13325930-13350025 GCA_037576975.1 Alestes dentex
GGAGGGAGGGGATGGTTTCTTTCTCTTTGTGTGTGTGTGTGTGTGTGTGTGTGTGTGTGTGTGTGTGTGTGTGTGTGTGTGTGTGTGTGTAGATGACAGAGCAGAGGAAAAATAAGCAGAGGATGGGATTCCTGGGACCGCAGCCGTCCAACCATCATATTCCCCCTGCACACTGAGCGCAGGACCATGACCAACACATATGCACACTTACACGTTCACACCATTGGCAGCACTACTTTCACCATCTCATCACACTGCATCTCATCTCAGCTTACATCATGGCCTGAGCAATGTTCTGTTCTGACCTTGAGCTTTATCAAACATGTGAAAAAAGGGTGTCTGCTAAGTGGGAGGATCCGAAAAAACCTCCCGCCTTGGTTTTGGAACGCAGAGCTTATGTCCAGTATTGTTATATCCCCACTAGACTCCGCTCTAGAGCTCCTCTCTCCTGGAAAGGGTGTCTGTGAAATTTTAACGATAAAGTATTAGTCATCTTTTAATTGTCATTCTGTTTTATCGCAGCAACTGGAGCAGTAATATAATTCAAGGTGAACTTTAGTATGTAGCTGGAGTTGCTTTCAAAGTGCCTTGGAGCGTTGTCTCATACTTATTCGAACTGCTGAGTAAAGTGTCCTTTATGTCCTTTAGATAGAAAGAGACTATAGAACTGGAAAAAAGATGCCTTGTCTCATCTCCCAGTGGAAGCCAATGTCTGCTACCGTTGGCACTCATTTGGATTGTCAATTCTGTACGTTTTTGCTGTGTTACTTTTTTTTTTTAAACCCTACACTGTGCCTTCCATGCAAATCACTGCACCAGGAGTAACTTTTTTTTTTTTTTTTTTGAAAAAAAAAAAACCCCAACTTTGTACAGAAAATAATAGAGCAAACTGGTATTTGTGAGTAATTAATGACTAGCTGAATGTATTTAGGGAAGGGTAAATGCTAGATTGGTACAGTATACTCCTGTGGATAAGAACAGCAGACATGGTGAAAAGATCCTGCTTGAGTAACTCAATCATGTAACAGGAACAATAAAATCCGAATGTGCTCTCGAGGGGAAAAAAAACCTGCTAACAGATCACGTGAAAAGAGATTAGAAGTCACCTTAATTCTTTCTTCTTTTTTGTGGGGGATGAATTTGCACAAATGACTCATGCCAGCAATGAGAATTGCAGAAATGCCTGTTGTTGTCTTGGACAGATATCAGAGAGTGTTTTATGCGGTCAAGATACTGTAATAAATACATATGAATGTGCATGACTATCATGTGACTTCTGTTGCATTCCGCAGTGCACCTGTCAAACAAGACAAACACACACCCACACACACACACACCCGTGTGTTAAGTCACCTACAAAGTGACCCATACTTGACCATGTGACACCCCCCCCCCCATTCCACACCCCACACCCCACCCCCCCAGTATTTATAGACCTAAGTTCCGCCTTGGTAAATGATTAACATCAGTAAAAGTATGCTCCTAGCAGTTGTCGCTACTTGGGGTGAAATTAAGGCCTGAGAGGATTACAGAATGGTTTGACCAGGAGAAACCAAATAACCAGGCTTGACAACTTTTTTAAATGATCTGTTTGAAATCCTTGATAAAGAATAAAGCCGCCTCACCTGTTTAACCTCTTTGTCGTGGAAAACATCCCAAACATTGCGCTACTTGCAGGGCCCTGAAAAGTCCCTCTTTCCATAATCATGTGTTTGGGGTTAGTAATATGTGGTACGTGTTGTGTGCGGGTAGGGGCCTGGCCTGCTTCCAGAAATGGCAGATTGGTACGTGAGGCCCGTGGCTGCTCGTGCTGCCTCTGCGACACTGGTTAAATTTAGCCTCTTACTGAGCTAGTGCTGCTAACAGCTGTCATTTGTGCAGGAGAAAGTTCCAGCGTTTCTGGAAGGCTATGTCTGGGAGCAGAAGACAGCCGGTGGCAACTGACCGAACACAAACACACACTGACTAGCAGACTGCAGGACAAGCTGGCCTTCTGAGAAAAATGTTTAGGAACTAATATTTTGTAGCATTCAAACTGTCACATACTGTTTTTACTTACATTTGAACACTGCAGTGTAGAATTTACAATAAACGATCCACTTTCACACTCTGCTGTTTCAATTCTAAGTCCATCTGTTCCCCCTGAGAGTCATTTCCCAAGAACAAACATCAGACATGCTTATAGAACTCCCAGGTCTAATTAGATCCTGCCTTGAAAAAAAAAATTCACAGCAGTAAAAAACACTGATAGCGCGCATTAATCTAAACACGGCTGCTCTCCTGCATGTGATGCGCCTGCATGTGACATCTCGTGTCATGCTGGAAGGATGCGGAGCAGATCAGGGCCGTCACATGAGAGTTTCTGAGCAGCGGCAGAACACCCCTGCGGCCCTCTTCCCCAAAAACAGCAGAAAACAGAAAACTTTTTTTTTTCATTTGACTCAGCATTCCTGCTTAATCTGATAAACGACAGCACAAAGCAGTGAAACCCTGCTGTCCTTCCAGTGAGGGAAGGCTCTGGACAGCTGTCCCAAGTGGGTCAGAACCATGAAGGTATTTCACAAAGCAGGATCTCTCACTTAACCAGATAACTCAAGCCTGAAGTCAAGCCTGTTATGTAGGAGGAGAGGCTTTGGATTTTATTTTATTCTAACGGAGAAATCTGTTTTTCTGGAATATGCCCTGGATGTGAAGGGGCCCAAGCACTCAGCTAATGAAGTAAATGTTCTGGGCCCCAGTTCTTATCCATGCTCCACTAATACTTGCTCCAAGTGCCCCAATTTAGTATTTGTTTCTTCTTTTTTATTTCATGTAATCGAGTTAATGTTAGCTTGGTGGAACAACGTTAATTCCAACCCGCTTAATGTAGAATATCATAGTCCAGCTCAATAGTGTAACACTTTAAGCTGGAAATGACATCATTTAGCAACTTTAAACTGAGCGTACTACTGTTTCTCATAAGGGTGAATGGAATTTGAGTTCTGTGCAATCTCTAAAACATTTTAACAAAAGAATGTTTATATAATGGACAATATTTTTGTTTAATTTATTTTCCCCCCTCAGTCAGAGGAACTTCTCTAAAACTACGCACCAAGGGGTAATCTCTTCGCTATTATAGCCCCATAAACATACGCTACTGTTCCGAAATGTAGCAGCTTTACAGCTATGGTACACATATATTTCACTCTTTTTATGTTCTTATACCTTCCAAATGCTAGATCTGCAACGTACACATACTGCCCTATTCTTTATAAAGTGTCTGAGAAATGCAGAGATGGCTATTTTAGGAGACAAGCCGCTAGATGCTGAGGGAAAGACTTACGTAAATGTCTTTTATTAGAAAAAAAGCTGTAAGGAAAGATGAGTCATAGATGAATTTAAGGGGTGTTTTTCTTACCAAAGCACATTTTCTAAACTCGACTCTATAAGCTTCTGTTCAAAGATGCAAAGGCTCCAAACGCACTTGGAGATCCTGCGGAAAAAAAAACACTATTTGATTAAGACATAGCCTCTGTATGGAACTAGCAGACAGAGTCAAAGTGCACATTTACACGTACAATTTTTTGTATACTTTTACAAAACAGCATATTTTAATCTTTTAAATCCATATTATGTTTCTCTGTTCTAAAAGATATAATTTTAATCACAGTGAGTCTGCTAATGTTGCTGCATTGCCCTGCTGCCCGTCTCAGTACCCCCTCCAACCCCCCACATCCCTCTGCACACTCGCAGTGTTGGCTGCTGTTTACCGCCTGCGTGAGTCAAGACTTCTGACCACAGACCTGGCCAGTACTTTTACTGGACGTACCTCACGCCCCTGACTGCTGCCTGTCTGCGTGATTGTATGGGTTTCTTGACCTGAAAATCGGCTGATTTCTGACCTTTGTCCAGCACAAAGGAACTATGATAAAATAGGAATGCTCCGTGAATAACACACATACACTAAGTATCAATGTAACAGTTTTATATTGACCAAGCATGGTGAAACCACATATAAAACAATATAAACGACAGCTACATTTGGTAAACGGGTTTTATCCCCTCCACGCCACAGTGAGTCATATGAATACTTATTCAATCAAGTTACAAGATTATTCAAAATAAGAAAAAAAAAAAAGAATCGTTTGAAAAGCCTTATTTAGTTGTAAAATTCTTAGTGATACTTTTTTTTGCTCAGAAGTTAACAGTGGTGATTTACAAAGCCCTGCTGGTGACGTCTCTTTGTGTGGCCACCGCTTACTAAGACATTGGAACGGGACCTTAATGCATGGCCATGACTTAGTAAAGCATGTAAACAATAATTATTTAATTCTCATAACTTTCTAAGTTGTAGTTTTGACCTAACAACAGCAAAAATAACCTAATTAGGCTTCACTAACTCATGGCCACTACTTAATCGTGTTCCCACACCTCTGTAGCCATGCATTAGGATCCTATTACTCATTTGTGATAGAATAGGATGTCAGCAGCTGGGCTCTATAGTGATTCATCACTTGGTTAAGGCCATCAGTATGATAGAAAATCCAAAGCACACAATCACCATAATAGAATGAATGCTCTCTTATTGCACCCCATATTCAGATGGATTAAAATATCCTCTTTGGCACTGGCAGTATACATTTACATTAGTGGAAATGTCTAGAAATGTTGTAGAAAAATACAACAGCTTTAAAAATGGGACTGTATCATTTGCCATAGCAGTAGAGTGTGTCAGTACCACTCCATGCAAAATGCCTAAAGGCATATTCCCCCGCACAAACACGCATTTCAGGCGCACACACACACACACACGCATATTGTTCAGAAAGATCAAATTCTGTCCTTTAAAAGAATAGCACACCCTCATGCCACGCCACACATTTTCTTCCAAGGAGAACTTTTCTTTTCTTCTTCTCAGTAGTTCTCCCAGTCCCTGCCCCTAAACCTTCTGCCAGTGCTGGGTGGTGGGGGAGCCCATCTGCAGGCCCACGAAGAACACCTGGTAGCGGTGCTTCCACATGATGAAGGCCCCCACCAGGCAGACGATGGCCTGGCTCAGGTTCAGCAGTAACTGCAGGATGTAGTAGAGCATGAGCGTGCTCGTGACGGCCGAGCAGTCGCTGACCTGGACGTAGGTGAAGGTGCGGGCAATGGGGTCCTCGGGCTGCAGTGTGCACACACAATCCTCACCCGACTGCCCGCAGGTGAAGCCGTTGGTCAGGTAGACATGGTAGCTCTGGAAGGCGATGACCAGGATGGAAATGAACAGGCCCACACAGCACAGCAGGAAGTACAGGAGCTGTGGCCAGGGAGGAAAGCACAGTTAGCAAACGTGGACAAGACCAGTGGCAGATCCAGAGGTTTTGATAGCAGTCATGGGCCCACGCTTCAGTTCCTAACTAACCACTTTACCATATAACTGATATATTGGTTTATTTGCAGTTAATGAATCATTTATAGTAGTAACTGAAAGTGATAACTTAAAGTGATAGTTTAACAGAAAAACGTACAATTGAGTACAGTTTTACCCCGAAGGCTTTCCAATGTAGCTAACAAATGATGGAAGCTCTGTCAGTTAGCCCCATTCAAACTACATTCTGAAATCATTCCTCAAACATTAAAAAGCTTATTAATAACATAAGGGACCCTTCAGATCCTTTTACGCCTGTATGTCTATAAGATCTGGTAAATTTATATTCAGTAAAATCATGTTTGTTTTTTCCTTGGCAATGACTACAGTACTACCACTGTTTTATTGTAACAATTTGGTTGGAAACTATTTTTGATCTGTGGAATCCAGCGAGATATAGTTAAGTTGGCTCTCTTTTTGGTTAGGATTGGATTGAATTCCTAACTACCTATGTAATTAGGCACTACCTATGTCATTTCCAATGGGTAGGACCAATTCCTTGAGGGAAAATGTCACTAAAGACCTTCTGGAGGTCCTAGATACGCTACTGACTGGTAAACCATGGCAATGCTAGGGCTCCTTACTGAATGGGTTACTCTAGAAATGACTGTTAGTATGTCTGTTACAAACTTCAAATACAACATGGAATGTTTTTACAAGCTTCAGATGCAGGGCTGCAACAACGACAACTGCATTACCACCATATCTGCTGATATCTTCTAAAATCGTCGTGTTTGTTCATACACCATTACTGTCATAACAGAACTCCTCTCCCCGTGCTCTACACGTCTCCTGATATTTTCAAAACTGGAATGGGGTGTGTTGTTGCGAACTAAAACCACAATAACGGCTTTCCACACCTCTGCACCCCATTCAGATGTCTATATTTAATCTAGAAAGACCAAACGATATTTGTGTGTAATGTCATTAACTCCACACTACCTTACTACTCTAGGGACACTACCTTACTACTCTAGGGACACACACAGAAATTATGGCCCAAGCTGTTAAGAAACCTCAAATAAACGTCCTAATGTGTTTATGTGGTTTTTTAGAATATAAGATATATTGTTATCTAAACACAGCCACCTAAACATTGACCCTAGGTGTTGGACATTAGAGTTTTGGTGATGCTGTAAGGAGACATTAAATATTAAAAACAAATGGTTAAAATGTTTTCTTTTTGTGAAACGATTTTCTTTCCCTGTGTCTCTCTGCTTTCGGAACAAAGGACCGAAGTTCATTTCGTTTAAATTGCTTTTAGAAATTATTCTTAAATTCTAACCTCCCTTTATTATTACTAGTTTACAAGCTGTGATGTGTACTCTGATGTGTCATTACTCTAACAGTAATTAAAAATGAAAGAAAAACTAAAGTTTAAAAAAATGGATAAAAGACTTGCAAGAATACAGTCCCCAGTATAAAGAAAGAGGTTATGCTGTGCTTCCTTTATTTGCATGCCCCAGCACAACTTGCAATCTAGAAATGCCCCTGCATGAAAATATATGGTGGCGATTCATGTGTATCAGAAAGAGCATGTGCTAGCTTTTATCAACTTGGTAGCTTTGTGTGATTGGAGATGTAATTAGTGAGTCGAATTGGCCACAACTTAAGTGGGGAGAAAATTGGGTGAAATGGTCACTCTGAAAAAAAAAAATCTTTTGAAAATCTTTGGCTAAAAACAGCAGTGGCTTGAAGCTTGAATTTCTGATACATTTTGCACGTTTTGTCAACCACATTAGCACTTTCTCCAGCCTAATGCCTACAGATCAATGCTTGGCACTGGAAATGGTGACATTCACACTGGCCAAATTTTGGGGCTTGTTTTTGGATTACGATGACAAAGCTCTCTCATTAATGCTGTTGAACCCTAAAGCCAGTTTAGGACTGTGAGACCAAATTTAAGAAATTACTACAAATGTGCAAATGGTTTACATAAATATACATTTCCCATCTCTCTCTCTGTCTCTCTCTCACCTTTATGACGAACTGTGGAGAAGTTCTCTCATCAGGCAGATAGGTGATGCAGTAAAGGACAAATCCCACTATAGACACCACACACAGCTGCAACACAGCACACAAAGAAAAGCTTTAGTATGGTGTCACTTAGGCCCCCACATATAATACAATCATTTAAACATATTACACATGCAAATTTAGCCAGTTCTACGATTTCAGTCTTTTTCTACAAACTTAACAAGCATGTGCATCCCACAATCAGATGCTGAAAAATGTAACCATTGTATCCACTGTTATAAACACATACCATCCTCCTGGACTGGCCCTAATCTCATTATCAAGCCTCTTAGAGAGTCCCTTCGTTTCTCTGTTTCTGCCAGGCTGTCCATGATTGGTGTAATCAGCATTGTGCAATTCGGCACTGAGTTGTCATCTGATAGTATAAAAACTGCCTTCGCCAAATTGAATGGGTTTTTTCCCCAGCTTTCTAAGATAACGATCCCTTTCTCAGTGTGATTGGAGTCTTGTGACTAACGTGCAGTATCTAATTTGATTGTTTTTCCCAGGTTCTTAAGCAGAGAAATCTTGGTGACCTCAGTGTTTTTCTCCAGCAGCAGCAGTCTCGTGAGACCTGAACTCGGGATATTGCAGTGTCCAGAGACACACTCTGATGAGGTGTGTGCGCTTGTGAGCGGGTAAAGGGGTTGAGTGAAGGGGAAGGGAAGGGATGTTTCTTTCAAAAATAAAGAACTGCTTTAATGTATGTGACATTTTTACCACCTCACATGATGAAACAATAAAAAAGCATAGCCGAACAGGAAATATCTGTAAAATGGCACATCCGGCTAATAGCATAAACGCACAACTTTGCATGCCCTGGTACAAAGCCTCTTTTCAGGCCTGTGAAACTGATTAAAAGCTTCCCATGAGGGTGTGTAATAATCAATACCATGCAGTTTACAACTGTAAACTTGAATATAGATAAGATCAGACTAGCCTGCTTCTATTTTATGGTGAAGTATATGTACTCCAATGCATTATATACGCTTCACTCAAAACTGCTGTAATCATGCATTTTCAAAGGGGCTTTGACACTCTAAAACTTTCATTTATAAAAACCCACTGAGCCTCTTTCTTCCTTATCCAAGACATGAGATATAATGCCATTTCCTGATCTGATCTGACCACGCTGAAAATGGGCAATATAATTGTAGTAATGTGCTGCAATATAACAATAACATCATGATATACCATGAATATCAATTATAAGAATGTAATTAAAGTTCAAGTCATATCTATGTTAAGAACATTTTAGCATTTAACATATCTCAAATGTAACCTCACACCCCACGTAGTTAAGAAATTAAACTTCTTTAAGGTGCATGTGTTCAGCAGTGCACAGCTTATACTCTACATGGACAACAGTATTGGGACTCACCTGTTTTTCAGGGTTTAGGCTAGACCTCTTACTTCCAGTGAAGGCCAATCTTAATACTTCAGTACACCAAGACATTTTGGACAAAGCCATGCTTCCAACTTTGTGAACACAGTTTGCGGAAGAACCTTTTCTATTCCAGCATGACTGTGCCCTAGTGCACAAGGCAAGCTCCATACAGACATGGATGAGTTCAGTGTGGAAGAACTTGACTGGCCACACAGAGCCCTGACCTCAACCTCATCCAGTCCCTTCGGGATGAACTAGAATGGATATTGTGAGCCAGGACTTCTCGTCCAACATCAGTGCCTGACCTCATAAATGCTCTCCAGAATGAATGGGCACAAATTCCCAAAAAAACACTTGAAAATCTTGCAGAAAGCCTTCCAAGAAGAGTGGAAGCCGTTATAGCTGCAAAGGGGGAACCAACTCCATATTAATGTCCATGGATTTGAATGAAATGTAATTAAAGTACCTGTTAGTGTAATGGTGAGGCATCCCAACACTTTTGTCTGTATAATGTACAGTCTTCTGACTGAAGCCAGTCCTCACATATTCCAATATCTAGTGTAAAGCCTTCTCAGATGTGTACAAACCGTTACTGAGGCAAAGAGAGAATAAACCGCCTAATAATACTGTTGATTTCAAAATAAACAATCTCAACATATATTCTTATAATTTACATTGTCACAGTTGGCACAAAATTTATCTTCAAAAATCTTTGCAGGACAAAGGAAAAATGATCTTTCAATGTAAGTCAAAAGAATTAGATGTAATTGTAAGTAATTTTGGACCATTTGTTTTAGTCTATTTGTAATGACACACTGACAAAGTGTAAAGAGCAGTGAGGCATTTTTGAATTATATCAAGAAAAAAAAACAATCATACGTCAATAATAGAGATAGATATTATTGATCTTACACCAACACATTATTCCACCAATTTGACACTCATAATCACGTTCTGCTCTCAGAAGTTGTTTCTCATGTCTGAGTTCACCCTTTAAAAAAAACAGAAACAGAAAAGCTTTTGTACTGAAACTGTTATCTTGGTATTCTGGATCTTTCCCCAGGCAAAAGTAAATCATTCTGATTTAACTGGTGTGACTTTGGCGCAACAAAAATAATTAGGCCAGTGTCTGGAGCAGGTCTCTGTAAACAGATCTTCTGCAATGGTAATAATGGTATTTCTCTACTGACAAAACAACATTATTTTAGAGGTACATTTTTAAAAATAAAAAAAAAGTTCCAGAAGATTCATAGAAGTGATACCATAGAACCACTTTTGGTTCCTTAAAGAGCCTATACATTGAGTGGTTACAAACAGTTTTTGAAGAACCAGCTGTTGAAAAGGTCTTAAGGGAACCAGAAGTAATTCTTTGGTGGTATCACTCCATAGACCCCTTTTTAGCACATTTATTTTAAGACCATATGCTTAGGAACAAGCTCAAATGAACGAGATGTCCCGTGTCATTTACTTCTGTGGAACAACAACCTAGGTAATATTTCAAACTGTTGAAAAGAATTACATCAGATCCCTGTATGTCTGTATAGAACCACTCATTTAATGCATGCAGAAGCAGTGTAACATTAAATGAGACTCCATCACGGCTGCAGTGAGCATATGGGCTGCGATGGTTTACTAGTTTGGTGAGGTGGGCTGATGTGCTGGCCTCATGCTTGGCCCGAGCAATGGGAAAGGCATGCTGGGAGCTGAGGAAGAGGACGGCAGTGAATAAGAGGAAAGAGGGGGCTGAGAAGCTTACAATGATGCCGGCCCAGTGGGGTGTTTCCCTGACCAGCAGAGAGGGGCTGATGGTGAGCATGAGGAAGGCCACGACAGCCGTGGAGATGCCCAGCAGCAGCTGCAGCAGGGCGACGAGCAGTGGGAAGCGGCAGCCGCAGCACGTAGGGCTGTCCTCCGGCCTGGCCAGCCTGTCCCCTCCACCGGACCCTGCTGGATTCTTCTCTGACCCCATTCTTCCTCCTGACCTCCGCCCCTCGTCTTACTCTTCCTCTAAAAGGTCAATTGGGGGCTTTCTTTCTCTTTCCTTCTCCTTTCCCTTCCTCTTCTAGCGTTTTCTTCTGCTCTCTTTTGCCTGAATGCCCTTCCACTGTGCTGCCTGACACCCACCCCCTGCCCTTTCCTTCTTTCCCCCTTCTCGTCCCCTCCCTGCCCTGCTAGGGGCTCCTCTCTGTGCAAAGCCCTGCTATTTGGAATCAGAGAGGGCTCTGAACTAATATGGAAAACATTTGGAGCGGAGCTGCCTGAGAGCCACATATAGAGCAGAACGCAGCAGACGAGAGGAAACGGAGGGAGGGAGCGAGAGAGGAGGGAAGACCGAAGAAGGGGGACTCCAACACACGACCAGAACGACAACAACAGCCACCAGTAAACGGAGCTGAGGAAAGGGATCTTACATAGAATGAGAAAGAGGAGAGCAAGTGGGGATGATGGCTGCTAGTGACATCACTTGTTACTGTCAAACGTGGGTGAATGCATGACTTGTGCCAAGTGCTGCCACACACTGTGCAATCTCTTTATACTCTTTATAACAACACCAGAACTGTCACATGATTCCCATGGAGAAGTAATGTGACCCGGAGGCATGTGAGAGGGTTGCAGCTAATCCCTTATAAATATTTTTCTAATGACATACACTATACATACTGAATGCATCTATCTATCTGTCTATCTGTCTATCAATTTTTATTTTTTTACTTTTATACAAAACACAGCTGACAACAACTGATCTGTACATTGTGTGAAAATTTCACAATGGATGGACCAACAGAAATAAATACATTTGGAAAAAAAATCACTTTATATCAACTTTCATCATAAGGATTATTTTTCATCACAGTTACCCCTTTTTTGGTCAAAAATGTTTTGTGACAATATATGCACCCTAATACACATTCACATGTACACAGTCATGAATGTGTTTTGTATATTACATATATGTACTTTATACATGTATATTGCATCGAATACTACTTTTGTAATTGTATTTTGTTTAAGTCAGATATTGTTAAATGAATGTTAGCTTCACCAGCTTATTACTATGCAGTACATTTTATTGCTGTTGAGTGCTTACACTTTTCATTGTTATTGTTACAATAACTACAGTAACACTGTTTCTTGAGATGTAACATGTTTAACTAAAGCTTGCTTGCATTGTCATATATAAAGAAGGATCACAGTAAAAAATTTAGTCGGTGACACTGAGTTAATATAACGTTAATGGTTTTAATGTGGTTTCTGATTGGTGTAGTAAATACCTGCTTAACATGAAAGTGATTTAAAAGCAACATACACCACGTACAATACATATAACTCCAATATGAAATGTGCACCTTTTAATTATGTAGCTTCAGTATGTGTTAAATGCAGATAAGACATTAGAAAGGTTTATTTAGGCTCATTAAAGGGTGAAGTGAGTAACAATAATTATCGTGTCACAAAGGTACCTGTCAACAGGTGGGAAGCGACTGAACTGTCAGTTCCTGATGTTGATGTGCTGGAAGCAGGAAAAATGGACACGTGTAGGGGTCTGGTGACAGGATCATGGGCACCCAAGGCTCACTGATGCAGGTGGAAAGTGAAGGCTGCCTCAGCCAGTGTGCTCCTGCATAATGAATGTTATAAAACGTGATGGGGTGGTGGTGGACTAGTGGGTAGGATACTTGCCTCTGGATCTAGACCTCAGGGGCTCGAATCCTACCTTCAGCAAACCACCACTGGGTTCCTGAGCAAGACCCTCAACCCCAAGTTGCTCCAGGGAGACTGTGCCGATTAGTTAAGGAATGGAAGTTGCTTTGGATAAAGCGTCTGCTAAATGCCATAAATGAATGATTGAAATAAAAGATCTGCATCTTTTTACTGTAAAATGGAGGTTGTTATTGTTGATGTAAAAATAGTTCTGTGTTGTTGGTGTAGAATATATATACAATGGGAGAAGGTGGCCTGGTCTGAAGAATAAAATTTCCTTTTATATCATGTTGATGGCCAAGTATTACCTGGAGAAGAGATGGCACCAGGACGCACCATGGGAAGAAGGCAAGCCAATGACAGTGATGCCATGGACAATGTTCAACATTTGATTATGTGGTTGTTACTTTGACATAGACCTCCTACCTAAAGATTAGTTGCAGACCAAGTACCCCTTTTCATGGCAAAAGTATTCCCTAAAGTATTCCCTAATTCAGTGGCCTCTTTCAGCAGAATAATATACCCTGCCATTCGGCAAAAAATGAATGGTTTGAGAAACAGGACAAAGAATTTAAGGTGCTGACTTGGCCTCCAAACTCCCCAGTTCTCAAACATCTTGGTACCAGATACCACAGTACACCTTCAGAGGCCTTGATAAGCCCATGCCTCGACGAATCAGAGGTGTTTTCATGGGCCTATATAATATTAGGCATGTGTTTTTCCTGTTATTTTTTTATACTCCATTCAACCAAAGACATTACAACATGTACATGGTGGTGTCTTGAATAGACTATAACTAAAAACGAAACAATAAAAATCATCAAAGCTGGTTTAACACCCACAGTGTTCCTCTGAATCATTTAACTTTGCAGGAGAACAGTTCCATTCATTCTCCTGAGTATCCCCATGTCTAAACCTCCACTGGGATCAGTGTGTGAAGTTTATAGGAGTAGGTATTGAAATGAAAGCAGGGGACCAAGAAAACCTTTGTCTTTAGAGGACCAGCATGAAACCAGACGAAGTTTGTGGCTCCAACCTTGCCAAAAATGGCACTATGCCCACAGTGGCTGGTGTTTGAGCATCTAAACCCTCAACCTCTGCACGTGCCTGACTGGGCTTTCGAGTTTTCCAGTAGAACATATTAAAATAACCAAGTACATGTGTAGCCTACTCAGTAAAACTTGGTGCATATACTGATATTCTACACCAATAACACAGAACCGTTCCTGCATCAACACCAACGACCTCCATTCAGCAGTGAAATGATGCAGACGTTTTATAACATTGATTACGCAAATGAGTAAAACGTGTGGGCACATATTTTCATAAATGAACCTAAAATAGCCATACTTCGTAAATGCAAGTGTTGTTGTCGGAATAGTCCATTAAAGCGTTACAAAGTAAGGGGGAAATTTTTCATTTACGTTGCGCAGGACAGTTCCGGAGCCTGAACACTGCTCATTAGATAAGAGCCCATGTGTTTATGAGAGTTCCAGTTTCTCCTCTCTCTCTTTCTTTCTCTCTCTCTCTCTCTCTCTCTGTCTCTCTCTCTCTGTCTCTTTCTGTGTTGACTCTCTCTCCTCGTCTCTCTGTCTGTCTCTCCCTCTTGCTCAGGTTTCACGCACCGCGCGCGTGACACTGCACTTTTGCACTAAACCGCCACGTAAAGTTTCGGTGCGCGCGCAGCGTCCCGTGCCGTGCACGTGTTAGAGCACGCAGCGCGCGAGATGATCCCGGAGCAGGGGAGACATAGAAAGAGAGAGGGAGAGGGAGAGAGAGAGAGAGAGAGAGAGTGAGAGAGAGAGGGAGAGAGAGAGAGAGAGATACCCGAGCTTTTTCGGTTTTGTTCACATAAAGGCGGCTTGGTTCACTTTTCGTTTCAGTTTTGGTTCATGTGTGTTAAGTTTACTTGTCCCGCCCCGGGTGGGGTCTGGTTCGGTCAAACTGGGGGCTCAGGGTCCATTCCAGAGTGAGGAGCTCCCACAGAATCGTAATTTCTCGTCGGTGAGCCCAACGCACGGTGCAGACTACACGTGAGTTTATAGTGGGGGCTGTTGCGCCGCGCGCGTGCGCTCCACTTCGCCACAAGGCGCGCGCTGTGGGGGTCTGGAATTCTTCAGCCCACCCGCATTCATCACAGGCCCCGCCCTTTTGTGTCACGATTGGCTACTAGTTCACACTCATAACTATTTTTTTATCTCACCCGTATTCACTACGTTCTACCCACCCATTTTCGGAAGGGTCCCGCCCTTACGTGTTACGATTGGTCAGGAGTCCTGCAGAGGCGTGCTTAAAAGTATTAACCAGTAGCCAATCGCAGCCCAGGGGGTGAGATGATGTAGCCAATCGTAGGGACGGGGGCGGGTCTTATCTGAATACTGGTGGGAAACAAAAAAAACTAACGCCTCGGCAAAGTGGCAGCTGAGCTCAGGCGAGTGCAGGCATCAGTCTGAAAGTGGTGCACTGCTGCACATAACCTGCACCAGGCTTCTTCTTCACTTTCACTTCTCTCGGAATTACAAAAAACAAGAAAAAGTCAAATACGACACATTGATAAGAAACAGCAGTGGATGAAAGAAGGGGGAAAAGTTATGGACGAAAGAATAGCTCGACTGCAGGACAGACCGTTCCTGGATCATGCAGACTTCTTGGGGTAAACGACTGTTAACTGACACCTTTGTTTACAGCTGTGTGTCAGTGAGTGCTTCAACTTCGTGTTTTTGTTTGTGTTTTTTTTAGGGTCGAGTATTCTTCGCTTTACATGTGCAAATCCAAAAGAGGCATGAAAAGAGAGGAAGGAAAGGTAAGGATTCATTTTTGTCCATGTGTCCGTTTATCCCGTTTTTGTTTTATTTCTTAACTTAACTGACATTCATAGAACTTTCCAGAACTGTTTCCAGATATGTCCCTTTTTATCCCCCTTAATATGAATTAAACACGTTTTTCAGGACGCGTACAAGTTACCACACAGACTGATCGAGAAGAAGAGAAGGGACAGGATTAATGAATGTATCGGACAACTGAAGGACTTGTTACCAGAACATCTCAAATTAACGGTGAGCCATGTCAACAACCTGGAGCACATTGATGCGAGAGGAGTTGTTTGAGTAACACTTGAGTAAAACTTGTTCTTTCTCGTTTTCTTCTCAGACGCTGGGTCACCTGGAGAAGGCGGTTGTTTTGGAGTTAACTCTCAAACACCTGAACGCTTTGACAGCAGTGACGGAGCAGCAGCACCAGAAGATCATCGCCCTGCAGAATGGTAAAGAGGAGACTCCTCCAGACCACAATTCAGAGTTCAGGAGTCCAGACTAAAGCTTGAAAAAGCTTGAAAAAGCTTTAGTCTGGACTCCTAAAAAGTTATTTTAATAGTAAATCGACAGGCTAATTGTAGCCTAGGTTCAGGAGACCGATTTATTTCAACTGGATTTAAATTATTTCACCACTGTACGAGTTCAATCTTTGCTGTTAAATTAGACTTGCATAGGTATCTTTGGTGTAAACATTTTATCCTTGTATTCAGGAAAGTTGTGTGAGATTCCCAGCTTAGCCTCAGTGCTCCCTGCTGTGATTAGAATAAATTCTGATGTTTCTCTGTCTGTCTCTGAATGTTAGGTGACCGGTCTCTGAAGTCCTCACTCCAGGCGGATCTGGGTGCTTTCCACTCGGGTTTCCAGGCGTGCGCCAGGGAGGTGGTGCAGTACCTCAGTAAAGTGGAGAAGTGGACTAGCCGAGAGCAGCGCTGCACCCAGCTAGTGGACCACCTGCACAAGGTGTCCGCGCAACTCCTCCAGCACCCCCTGTCCGGAGGAGGAGAGGGCCACGAGCGGGAGCGGGACCGAGAAGGACACGCTAAAGACGGCCACGCCAACTGCGTGCCGGTGATCCAGAGGACTCAGCATCCGGAGCTGAACGAGAACGACACGGACACCGACAGCGGCTACGGCGGGGAGGCGGAAAAGAGCGACGGCCGGCCGGAAAGAGCGAGCGACGGCGGAGGCGTTAAGGGACTAAAAATCAAGCAGGAGTTCGGGGGCGACGAGCAGCAGCCGGCCAAAAAGCCCAAGCTGAGCTGGCCAGCAGGGGGCGCCGCGGGCACGGACGCAGCCAGCCGGCCGGACATGGCCTTTATGAACTCTCTGATGGCTGGAATGGCAGGCGTGGGGCAGCAGGCTCCCTTCTGCATGCCCTTCTACTTCATCAACCCGTCGGCCGCGGCCACCTACGTACCCTTTCTGGACAAGAGCCACATGGACAAGCTGGTTTACCCGCTGGCCGCGCCTTTCCCCTGGCTCTACCCAGGGCTGCCCACCGCGGCGGCCGCCTTTAACTCCAAGAGCTTCGAGGCTCCATGCAAGGATGCAGATTCTCCTCCTGCAGACCTGGAGAGCCGAGAAGACGCGTCCTCCCCAGAGCATGGCTCAGAAATGATGGAAAACACTGGAGAGCAGAGCCAAAGAGAGGAAAACGAGGGCTCATAGACCGCCAGACACTTTACCTCCCTCGTTTCTGGCTTGTAAAAACGCGTAGCCTATTTATCCGTTCCTTAATTTAATGGTCGTTGAGTGTTCTGTAGCCCTGTAATTGTTTCTATGGAGTTTCATGACGAACGCTATACTTCAATTTGTTATCCTTTTTTATTATCTTTAAAGTCATGGTTCAGTGGGAAAAAAAAAAGAAAATTAGTTTCCCTCTCTTACCTCAAATGTGGTTGGCTGACATGTGTTGACTTCTTTGGTAATAAAAGTAGTCCAATAGAAGCAGTAGAAGGAGCAGTAAACGGAGAAGTGGAAAAAGATTTTTGGGTGACATAGATGGCCCTATCTCAAGCTACATCAGCCTTACAGCTTCACTGCAAAAATAAAGAAGCGTTAGACACGCAGCATGTCTTAGTAGGTTATATTTGGGATGAGGGGAAAGTTGTGTAAATTTGATTTTTTTTTTGTCACTGAACCATTCCTTTAAGTTGGAAGTATTTGCAGAACAGGGTTTCACTGTCCAATTGGTTTTCAGCTTCTGTGGGGAGAATGAATGGGGGACGTTGTAACAACCTAGTGCCTTCTGCACTCAATCCTTGAGCTATTCTGAATGGGAATCGACATTGATTGACAACAAGAACCTACATGTCTGTCATAAT
Source organism: Alestes dentex (assembly GCA_037576975.1). Lineage (NCBI taxonomy): Eukaryota > Metazoa > Chordata > Actinopteri > Characiformes > Alestidae > Alestes > Alestes dentex. The sequence goes on from JBBIGA010000018.1 coordinate 13,343,562, forward strand.
TGCCAGGGCAATGGCATTAGTCTTAAGTGAAAAAAATGCTAACCAGAAAATTTGTTGGTTTTTGTTTGCTGGGGAATCTTAGTCTAGTGCAATACTTGTTAATAATCTGTGGGCTACAACCAACTGCACCTCTTATCAAGGATTTGGAAACATATTGGCCTCTTGGATGTACCGTATGTTAGTGACCTCAAGCAAGCTGAAGTGACTGCTGCAATGTTTTGGAAAAAAAAATATTTTTGGTAGGATTACTGGATTTGCCATTGATAGTGGAGTTCTTTTTCATGTTAAAATCTTCAGTGCTTGAAAAGAGTTACTCAAATACCTCAACACAACTTTAGCATTTAGACATTTTAGATCAGGATCCGTTTATTCGTAGAGATGCTCCTCTGGTAGGGGCGGTGCAGTGACCTGACCTTTCTCAGATACGAAGGGAGTGGTCTCTTTTTTTAATCAGAAAAGCCTTGTGAGTAACAATCTTCTGACTTGCTGTTACGACAGCCCCCGCTCTCTCCCCTCAATAACTCATTCAAACTAGAGTTGAAGTTAGGCGTGAAATCGCACTTTGAATATTAAAGGCTTAAAGTGGGCTTGTTGCTCGCAAGCACTCTCCCGAAGAGTGCTTGTGATTTGAGGAGGATGTTTCACCACCTCTTACAAATGAATGACTTTAGGCCAATTTTCTAGACACAGTTAAGCTCAGCCTTAGACTAAATTACACCATCTGTGGGGTTTTCCCATACAGTCTAGGGCTGAACACGCCTGTTTCCTGAAGAAGGATTAATTCTAGGCATGAACTGTTTTCATTTCAAAGGAAAATCTCCATTCAGAATCCTCAGTGGCTCAGGACTAGTCTTTATCCCTGTTCGGGAAACCGGCCCAATATGTGTCTGGAGAAGTGGTCCATTTGGCCCAATGGTATATCTCAGTTTGTGGCGAAAAACTGACCTCCAGCAAAAACATTCAGAATATGTTAGCACCTTATGGAACTTTGATATTGAATGTAATCTGTGTTTTTTGGTAGATATGAAAGTTTGTAAATATTCTGATAAAAGTAGATCTTTAATCTGCAAGGTAAAGTGCACTTGTTCATGCCTTCTTTGTTCCCTTAACACACTCCTCGCAAATCGTTTCTAACTCATTGCCCTTTGTATTTCAACTGTAATATATATTTTCTTAATGAAATCCTGACAAAAAGGCAAGTCATGGACTAAATGTATCATGAATAAATGTAGAAATTACAGCATACGAGCTGACTAGCCTCAGTCGAATTCTTCTGAAAGCTGACTTTGCCTCTCAGAGTCAGACAGCAAATGCTTTTAATCTGTTAAAATGACTAATGTATTTTTTCCTTATTAATAGTCATTATCTAACATGATGTAGTAGTCCCTGTAAGTGATCACTGCAACCGTTCACACAGGCTATTTGTATTGCAGCCACAAAGGCGTTTAAATAACAACACAGTTAAACATACAGTGTGGATATTTACTGTGGCGCGTGTCACTAAACTTAGCTCCACCTGTGGCGGTAGTGGCTCCGGTTTTGCAGTTGCTGACTGGGACTTTTACATCTTGTGTAACATGGGTATTTCATGTTGCATTGCACGTGCACAACACAAGAATGCAAATTGACCTTAGGACTGGAGGAATGTAAGAAGAGAACCATTGATTTTACTACAAGATCAGTGTTAGCCTGTAACAAGTAACTTTCCTGCTGGACTGGGTATGTGTTGTTTTATATGGATATTGTTGCTTTAAGTTTGTTAAGAAGAAAGTGATGAAATTACCAGTTACTTTGGACAGAACATATTTTGTAGGCCCCTTTTAGCTTCTTTGCCTCAACTGTCTCTTGGCCTAAGTCAGCGGCATGTGTGATGTAAATAGTTTGTGAATATGCTAAATGTCCATTGTTAATGTTGTAGATGAAATCTATGGATTTTATAAAGGATAAAACTGAGCAACTGTTGCACATTTCGTTAACGCTTTACACTTGCTGTTCTAAATTATTGCCGCGCAGTCGTCGAATAAATATAAGCTCAAAGACTACTTGATGTCTGTTTATTCACATGCCTTTTCATTGTACCACTTTTCATACATTTCAGCCTCTAGGAGCAGTGTCCTTTACTAAGTACTTACTAAGAACTTTTTATGTGTGTATGTACCTCTTGCTCTTGTTTGGCTCTTGAGGAGCACCTGCTGTCCCCAAAGCATGGTAGTATTACAGTCTTCTTAACTTTAAAACAAGCTGTTCAAAGGGATCACTTTAGGGCTGGAGTTACAGCAGGACCTGAGTGAAATCAGAGACATGTGATCCACTGTTTGCATGTGCCACAATGAGGGCGCTGTCTCTTCTAAAGGCCAGATTCATGGTTCAAAAACGTAGTGCAAGTAGTGATCACTTAACGATTTATGGCACTGAACACCTGCTAATGGTCACTATGCTGTAAACTGAATGCTGGTGAGCATAGTCACATCTTGATACGGCTGTTCCCTATTTGAGAAATAAATCAGCTGATCTGGAAGTCACTGAGCTGGAATGTACAGTAAGCCAAGGCTTAGCTCCAATCATGTGATATGAGACGGATTAAAAAATAGGATTGCTCACTTCTCGCTGCAGGGGCAAAACAGCATCAATAATGCACAAGCGGTGGATTTCTGATATCGCTCAGCTTTATAGCACGCTCAGTGCACTTTATAAACGTATGCAAAATGTTTGTCTGTGTTACAGTTAGTATTCAGCTTAATTTGTTGTATATATTTAGGGTCATAATTATATATATATATATATATATATATATATATATACATATATGGCATTTAGTAGACGCTTGTGTCCAAAGCGACTTCCATTCCCTGTAGCAACTTGGGGTTAAAGATCTAGCTCAGGAACCCAGTGGTGGTTTGCTGAAGGTGGAATTCAAACCCATGACCTCTTGGTCCAAAGGCAAGTATCCTACTCAGTAGTCCACAACCACCCCTCCTACTGCAGTAGCCCTTCTGTCATTTGGGTTCATATGAGTTTATCTTTGTTTTCTTTAAGCCTTGTGGACAACATCCTGATGCCGATTCATGGATTGTCCCTCTTCAGACCACTTTTGGTAGGTAATCACCACCGCTGACTGGGAGTACCCCACTAGCCTGGCCATTTCAGAGGTGCTCTGGTTTAGTCGCCTGACCCTAAAGATCTGCCCCTTTTCTTTTACACCAGTCCATTTCTCCCACATCCATCATGTTGACTGTGAGAACTAACGGCTTACCTGGCAACCCTATGCATATAGATAATGTTTCTCCAAAACATTTTGTCTTCTACTTCAGTTATCAGACTTCTTGATGGCTAATGGCTTAATGATCATCGTCCATGTTATTGCTGGCCGCCACGTTCCTCTTCAACTGTCTTTTCCAGTGAATTGGTTCTTCTCATAAAATAACTAAAAGAGTTTTGAGTAAGAGGTGATGCTAGATAAGTGTTTGTTCCAATCCTGCTTTTTATTGTCCAGCACTCACATCTATGAAGAACCACAGAAATGACAATGCTTTCTTTGTACACATGCAAACTTTTCCAGCTTTCCAGGCTTTTTTTTCTAGCATTATTGTAATAAGATAAGATAAGATAAACCTTTAATTGTCCCACAAGTGGGAAATTTGCATTGTCACGGCAGAAAGTGGACAGAAACAAAGAGCAGCAAAAATGAAAAACAATGGAATAGAATAAAGTAGAATAAAATACTAAACCAACAGGACAGTATAAAATCTGCACAATACAATCTAGAAATATAAAAATACAATAAAATAAAAATATGTGCATGTGTATTGTAAAGATGTATGTATGTATGTACACAGTGAGCATATGTATGCATATATGTACAGAGTGGATATATAAATAAATATCGGCACACTGTGGGGACACACACAGGTACAAAATGGAGTGGCAGGCATTAAAACAGTAGTAATGAATCTATTGTCTTAAATTACAGTTGATACTGCAATCCAATTAAAAGGAGAGATCAGAGAAATCTTTGAAAACGTTTTTTTTTTACCTTTTGTGAGTAGACATCCAACTCGTTCATCACAGTGAAAATGATAGACCCGTTCCTGCCTCATGAGACATCCAGCCCCAGTCACTCAGGACCTCCCGGTTCTTTCCCTTCGTTACTTAGAGTACAGCGCCATCTAGTGGTGGTCCTGCAGAAACACATGGAATTACAGAGAGAAAAAATACCAGACACCAGAGGCGGCGCTCTTGAGACGCAGCTCCTTTGACCCATCCCGGTCCTTCGAGTGTTTATGTATCATAAACAGTAGACACCCGGGAGGTAAAGCAATGCCTGAATAAAAAAAAAAATACAACTTGAATAAAACCATATTTTTCGGATTTGGGACGACATATAACATTTTGCACGTAATATATAACATATTACACAGGTGCAATACTGTGCAATAATCTTACTGGGTGCATTATCAATATGAACAAAATCTTCTTATGTGGAATAGTCTCACCATGTGAATATCACTACTTATGTCAATGTTATTTAAATGCAACTGATCTCCACTATGTGCAATAAAAGATTTCTCACTACTGTCTGTGTCATTAGTATTTACTACCCAGCATTTGTGTATATAATGTAGTGTATTTCTCATTTCATATTGAGTTTTTTTTTTTCTACAGATTTTTTTTTTATAGGAGTTATTTAGACTTCACATTTTATATTGTTCTTGTCTCTCTGTCTTTGTGTCTTTGCAGTCATAACATTAGCAATTACCTCTGGGTTCAGTAAAGTTTTCTGATTCTGATTCTGAATCTGATATTGGGCTATTGGGCTTACTGTATAACATTTTCTAACATTAAAGGCCCTGTGAGAAAATATATGATCAACCGGTTTATAACATTTATTTCATAACTAGAAACTATTACACATGCACAGACAAACAAACGCACACATCCAATACACCATGGTAGTTTCTCTTCTGTGCAATATTGCTTGAGTGCAATTTTTCTCATGCAACATGTGCACTTTTAGGGGTGGAATATTATTACTGGGCAAAATGTGCAATTTATAAATGTACAATTTATGGTGCATTACTAATGTGCATTACTACTCTGACACTTCAGTGAATCACACTGAGAGCCATTATATGCAGATTAGCACGATATGGTCCAAATATTAGTATTGCGATCATTCTGCTACATATTGCAACTGCGATTCCTTTAAATATGTTAAAGGGCCCATATCAATCAGTTTTCTGAAATTAAAGAGCCTTGAAGTCTGTAAATATTGTTTCAATATAAACTCTCCATTCATACAGTCCATAAACCGAAACCAAGCCATGAAACTGTTTTCAAATCATAGTTTTTGTGATATTTTTGCATATCTATTTGCTCAGACTAGAGCGGTGTCAAGCCTGTGCTGCTTTTTGAATGAGCAGTGATCTGGGGAGCCAATCAGAAAGAGATAATTTACATATGTAAGTCTTAAAGTTGAGCTCTGATTATGAAATTAAGAAATATGTTTTTGGCCAAAACTAGGGATGCACCGAAAATTCGGCCACCGAAATTTTTTTTTACGCGACTGAAACAGTAATGATGCAACGATGACGCACCCACAGCCTGCACACGCCAGATTGGATTAGAGTCAGCATGTCTGCCGTGTGGGTGCATTTCGATATTTCTAAGAAAGACACACGGAAAGCCATTTGTAAAGTGCGCAATGCCAAAATTTCTAGAGGGGGTGCATCCACAAAGACTTTCTGAGTCGGTTCCTCTGATCAGTCTGAAGTGAATGGTTCTAAAGAGCCGCTGGAGTTTGGAGCCCCAGTCCGGCTGGAGTGCAGGCTGATCCGGGCAGAACCTACAGGAGAGAAGTGGGTGCAGGCGCACAAAGACTTTCTCAATGTCGGGATTAATTCATCATATAAAATCAAAACATCCCGATCGCCATGCAGAGTATGAAGCGCAGAAGAGGCAAGACCCTTCAAGCACACCCACTCAAAGGGCAGCTGATAGCCTAGTGGTTAGGGCGTTCGCCCTGCGATCAGGAAGTCGTGGGTTTGATTCCCTCAGGTGCCTAGCAAAGTACCGTCCTCACACACTGCTCCCCGGGCGCTGTGTTTCTTGCTGCCCCCTGCTTCACTTGGTGAATGGATTAAACGCAGAGGAAGAATTTTGTGCTGTTCACAATGTGTGCTGTGGTGTGTTCACGTATGAAAGAACGGTCACTTTCCATCTATGTTTTTGAAAAGGCAAGAAAGTTTTCCAGTGATTATAGTTAATACATGACAGTCTTTGTTTTAATATACAATTTTGTTATTGGCAGTCATTATAGAATAGCAAAATAGATTAAGACTATTTTGTTAATCTATGCCAGTTTTTGTTTTAATACACTATTTTGTTATTGGCCTACAGAGAATGTTGTTTTATCTTTCAACAGTTTTTAAAGCACTTGTTCTGAATGCACTTTGTTCATGCACTTC
>JBBIGA010000018.1:13353751-13385720 GCA_037576975.1 Alestes dentex
TGCATTGTTTGAATGCTAAATAAATATTTTCATAGTTTTGTAACAGATTTATTCTTTTAATAATTTAAAAATAATAACGTCTTTTGGTTTTCGGCCAAGTGTTGCCTCATTTTCGGTTTTCGGTTTTGGTCCAAAAAAATCATTTTGGTGCATCCCTAGCAAAAACTTTAATAAAACCAAAGGAAATAGAAGAAAAATGTAGAAAACACTTTAAAGAATGGCCAAAATAATAATTTTACTTTTGCTGGATTTCATGAATACCTCAATTCATCAAAGCACCCAGTAACACTCACCTGGAGCTGTTATTGGTCAACAGTGTCAAAAACACTGATTTGTTTGAGGCTCATTTGAATAATGCAGCCTTCTGCAATAGCAGTATTGCAGATACTAATACTGCAATAACGGTTAATAGACAATATATTGTGCATCCCTGCTCCAGATGGAGAAAACTGGGAATGGTGAAGAGAAGGGCCTACCAAAATTCCTCCATGACCACAGGGACAACCCACATTAAATATCAGAAAAAATACAGATGACCTGAGGCCCTGCAGGCCTCACTTGCATTAAGATAAGGTCAGTGTTCATGAGTTCACTGTTAGAAGAGACAACACGCAAACAGTGTTCACGGGAGAGTTCCAAGGCAAAAATTACTGCAAATAAAGTGCTGTCAAAAACACCTTGATGACCTCTGCCTTAAAATAACACACACATCCTGATGGACTGACGAGTTGAAAGGGAAGGCTGGCGTAAAACAAACGCAGCATTCCACCACATATAATTCCATCAGTCAAACGTGGTGATGGTTTGGGATGCTTTGCTGCTTCAGGACAATTTTCCATGACTGATAAAACATGAATCTTGCTCTCTACCGGGAGCTCCTGCAGGGGAATGTCTGGTGATCAGTCTGTAATCTGAAGCTCAGTTAGTTTAACAAGAACAACTCTACCCTTTAAGCGGCTGAAAAGAGAAAAAAAGAAAGTTTTGAAGTGGCCTAGTCAAAGTCCTAACTTGTATCACTAAGATGCTGTGGCAGGACCTGAAACATTACCATATTGGAAAGCTTTCCAATATGACTGCATTAAAACAATCTTGCAAAGAAGAGTGGGCAAAAACACTGATCTCTATTCTCCATGAAGAATGTGGTTGTGGTTATTGCTGCTAAAATTGGCAGTTATTAGATTGACCTTTTCACAAGGGTGATATGGACAAATACAGATAGTAAGACAAATGTTTCCTCATACTCTGCTTGTCTTACATTACAATTTCAATGCGGACCTGAAACAATTTCTTTAAACAAATCGTAACAAATGCAAATCTCTTTAATAAGGATCACCCTTCAATCACCCTTACCCCTTTTCAAGGCTAGAATAGTTTAGTTCTACCAGGAGAGTATGAATAAAGGCAAATGTGTGGGACATGCAGCCACAGACCTGTTGAGCAGGTGGTGACATGCCTGTGAAATGTTCTGCCTTTGTTTTGCTCAGTATCTATGGGACTTTTGATTTGACAGCTTGTTCTGCTTGTTACTCTGAGTTCTCCCTTTCTGAACCCCTGGTAAAAGAAAGGGACCTTAACTGGACACACCTGCCCCTTGTTTGTTTGGTCCAACTTTAGACGTTTCTATCATGAGCATCTGTTCACCCTCACTGCTATCATCATGATTTCCCTTTCACCCCTTCCCCTTTGTGTTGTGAGTGTGTTTCCGGGCTGTGTTTTCTTTCTAGCTCAGGTTTCTGGTTTTGTAATGCCCATCCTGTGCTACCCCTTTGTGTGAAGGACCCCAATGCTGTGGAAGCTAGCTACCTGCTGGGGCCTTGTGTGTTTGGTTCATGCCAGCCTTGCTATTTAAGAGTTTCTGGCTCACCCTTGCTGTGAGCTCAGTGATGTGACCTTGCTTGGTTGAGGTGTCGAGGCCTCCTCGTTAAATATGTAGAGGATCTCTCCTGCAAGATCCGATGGCCTTGCCGTCGGCAAACCCCTGGTGCCATTGGTAGTTTCTTAGTGTAGGCCCCACTCATCAGGTGCATGTGCAGCAGACCCTGTATTCCTGAAAGGGCCTCCCTTGCATAGATATTGCCCGTCTGATTCTTGTATGTGTTACTGTGAGCATCTTTGCGCTTCTGATTCCTGTATGTAACTCTTTGCTGCATGAGCCAGTGCTCCATTTGCATTTTCCCTGTATGCCTGTTTTTCTGTTTACCTATTAAATCCAGAAATTTCTGCATCTTCATCCCTGTTGACACACCCATGACGCCTGTAAGTTTCCAGCTGACTTGTTGAACATAGCAGGTGGCACCTTGCCTCTACGTTGTGATAAATTTTCATTTGTAGAACAGAAAAACAATCCAGTGCTCCATCTTTTGTGGCAAGCCAATGGAAAATAAACAAAAAGGATGCAAATTACATTTACACTGGAGAGTAGAATGCTGCATTCTATCAAATCATGACAGGCCTTTGAGTGGATGTAAAAAATAGAGGAAATCATGTTCTTTTCCATGGTACTGTAGATGCACCGTACTTTCTGTAGAGTCAGTTTTGAGTCATAACATAAGCATGACTTCACCATTTTCAGAAGATAGTTACTTGTTTTGTGTTTTGGAAAAATGTGTTGTATTTCCAGGGGTGTTTTTCATTAATTAACTCACAATGAGGGCTGGCCTATGAAGGTGTACCTTAGATCTACACTCAGTAGGCACTTCCTAGGTTTACTGACTGTAGCCCTTTTATTATCCTGAATAGTTTCTTAACCTCCCTCTACCCCATCCATCAGCAGAAAGGGATCATTGTATGACTACTTCTGACAAGATACTGGGCTGATGACACTCGGGACAGCAGTGCCACGACTGTGGTAGTGTGCGCAGCACTGTTACAAGTGTGTCAGGCACAGAAATACTGCTGGAGATTTTTAAACACGCTGTGCTGTATAAATGCATACAAATGCACAAACATTTACAAATCTGTGTAATGTAAGCATTTACAAATGTAAGCTTGTGTGCAAATCATTTACATTTGATTTGTGTCAGGCCCACACTGACATAGTGGGTAGCAATGTTGCCTCACACCTCCAGGGTTGGGGGTCCTGGCCTTGTGTGTGTGGAGTTTACATGTACTCCTTTTCTCCCACAGTCCAAAGACATGCACGAATTAGGTATTCTAAATTGACTGTAAGTGTGTGTGAATGGTGTGTGTATGTGCGCCTTAGGGTGGGCTGCCTCGTGCCCTGTAGGGTGCCTCGCAACCCTAGTAAAGATCAAGTGGTTACAGAAAATGAATGAATTATTTGTATCATGTCAATAGAAGTTAGCTATTGGAGCGAGAAAAATGAAACTCTGAACCCTTCTCGATTTGATCACACACACACACACACACTCAGCCCCCATACACACAGACCAGTCCATTCAAAAGTGTTGTTTTTTTTGCTTTTAAGGAGTTGTTGACTTAGCGATCTTTCACAAAATGGGGAAGAGGTGTAAAATGCTGACATACAGCACGAGACTCTGGTACAACGAGTCAAGTGACTTTTGAGTACAGCAGTTATGCAACTTCAGTACACTTTTAAATATGTGTCTGTCTTTTAGGTAGGAACTGTGAGGTAGACTGTGAAGTTTTTTTTTCATCTATTTTTTTCTCCAATTTTCTCTTCAATCTAGTCTTGCACAAATCCACCTGCTCGCTAGGACTCGCCCAGTCACATGATACCACCAACACTGGATGGGTAAAGGTTAGCATGTGTCTCCTCGCTTAAGGTTAAGCACCAAATATTTTCGATCTGCTGCTAGTGCAATGTCATTGGACAGCTCAAGGCGCTTGGAAGAATACATTAACCACCAGTTCTGTGATGTCAGCTAACAAATGCCTGGGCCAGTTAAGAGGGAGAAGGCCATCCTCTCTACTCAGAGAGAGTACATTTTATTTGACTTCATCCATTATGTAACACCTTGTACACTTCTATATACAGCCATTCATGATTGAATACTCAATTTAATCAATCATAAAGGAATAGGGACAATTCTTAATGTTCGGTTTATGATAAATTACAGCAACAGAGCATCAATAATGCTCTTATTGGAGCTACTGAAAAGGGTAATGAGGGAAACTATGTTATTTTATTTACAATGATATTTGTAACATTACATATATGTGTGCACACCCATACACATACAAAACAATTTAAATATAGATTATATATGTAAGAAATTGAGCATAAATGATGGAATATGTCTGGTGAATAAGAAGGAACTGACTTGTGGAAAAATGCCATGTGTACCTATATATATCTGGAAACGAACAGAACATGCTACTGAGTGTCAGTAAAGAAGGTGGAAAAGATAAGATGAAAATAATGGATGAGGGGAAGAACTGAAAAAGAGGACTGTAAAAATGTTTGGGGGGTATTTTTTTCTGCATGTAACAACATATTTATTGTTTGTATTAATTATTGTTTGTACTGTCCTGTTTTTGCAAACTGAACTGTGAAAAACATGCTCAACTGTTTTCACCATTCACTGAAGCTTGTTTCCTAATCCTCTTATTGTGTGTATGTGTGTGTGTTTGAGAGAGAGAGAGAGAGAGAGAGAGAGAGAGAGAGAGAGACCCCTAGTTCCATTAACAGTGAATCTGTTGAAAGTTAGGGACCTGTGTATGTCATTATCCATAAACAATGCCACCCTTAGCATTTGGAAATTTGCCTCTGCCATATAAACTTGTGATGTTCAACTTAGTAAGGTGCTGGAAAACAACACAACAGTGCCAGGAAATTGTGATTACATTTTTGTTGTTATAGACAAACACATTCATCATGACGGCTCTAAATGCTGCGGAATTAGTGAACTAGTTTACGCTGGCACATGAAAAAATGGACGTCACTGTTTACTGTTTAGGACGTTACTGTTTGGTATATTGTGTATATATTTCATGTATAGACATGAATATATATACAATATATGGACAAAAGTATTGGGACCAACTTGTATTTCAGGGTTTGGCCTAGGCCTCTTACTTCCAGGTCAATCTTATTGCCTCTGCATACCAAGATATTTTGAACAACACCATTCTTCCAACTTTGTGGACACAGTTTGGGTTGACCTCAACCCCATCCAGCACCTTTGGGATGAACGGGAACAGAGATTTTGAGCCAGGCCTTCTCATCCAATATTAGTGCCTGACCTCATAAATGATCTACTGAATGAATGGGCACAAATTCCCACAAAAACTCTCCAAAATCTTGAGGAAAGACTTCTAAGAAGAGTGGAAGCTGTTATAACTGCAAAGGTGGGACCAACTCCATATTAAAGTCCCTGTTGGTGTAATGAGAGGCATTCCAATACTTTTGTGTGTATATATATATATATATATATAATCGTATATATATTACACAATTTATCTCTTTGTTTATTTGCTTATTTACTTACTTTGTTTAAAAATTCAAATGACTCAGTATCTATTTGAAAAGAGCAAATGTTTGCTTATCCAAGCTTGAAATTTAAAATTCTAAATTACGGGATAGGGTGTGTATGAAAGCAGTAGATGGAGGTGTGTATGAAAGTATTGGATGAAAGTATGTATGAAACTATTAGATGGGGGAAAGAATTGGATGGAGGTATTGGATGGAAGTGTGTATGAAACTATTAGATGGAGGAAAGAACTGGATGGAGGTGTACGAGAATAGCAGATGGAGGTGAGTATGAACTTGGTTCTCCATTGTGAAACTCGAACCATGACGTTATCAAAGAAAGAGCGCGTGCTGTGGTTCACGTGACTGTGGCCATAAGTGACCGTGCAGTCAGCTGATGGTAGCAGTCTGCCCCAGATCCAGAGAGGAGCTCCAGGACGAACACACCACGGTGGTGCTTCACACACAGGAGGAAACAAAATGAAGGTCACTGCTCTGATGCTGTTGGCCTTGTTTACCGGGTTTTCCGACGCTATTGTCAGGTACAGTCCTGTATCTTCATGTTTTTACTCCAGTCCTGTACAAACATACCAGTTAGCACGTTAGCACGTGTCTGTATTCCCTTTTAGCTAACTTTGATAGCCAAGGTTACCAAGACTACACAATAAGCAAACAAGTCTGCTACATTTGGTGTGGTTAAAACGGTTTGTTTTGTAGTATAATGTGTCTAGTTTGTGTTTTGCCTGGACGTTTGTGACTCAGCAGAAGTGTCTCACATCTAACAAGATCTCGTCCTGCTCATGTAAACAAGGGCTGATTGTGAAGCAGAGTGAGAGGACCTGGTTATCTGTATTAAAACATGAGTTGAAAAGGAAAAAAAGAGAAGAAATTATTTCGATCGAGCACTAATAGAGCTTTATCGCGGCTTTCTCGCTGTCAAATTAGGTACAACTCAGTTTAGGAGCGCGTTGTTTACTTCAGGAGTGCCCTCTGTGTGTGTCTCTGGAAATGTTTTTAGTTTTTTTTTTTAATATGTAAAATTGAGTTTTGTTAGTTTAACTCGCTATAGCACTTTAGTGTGTACTTCATTCAGTTAAAATCACATTTGTCCTGCTTAAATAACGGATACTGCTTTAGGATGCCTGAAGCATATTGGATCGCAGCTGGTGGCCTAGTGGTTAGGGAGTTGCCCCTGCCATCAGAAGGTTGGGGGTTGGAATCCCTTGACTGCTAGTGGCACCACTGAGGTACGCTTGAGGAAGGTACCATCAGGACACTGCTTCCCAGGCACTGCGTCACTGTATGTTCACTGCTTCACGTGAAAGGGTTAAATGTAGTGAAAGAATTTCGCAATGTTCACATTGTGTGCTGTGATGTGTGGTAATTCGTGAATACAAGGGGCCGCTTTACCTTACTTTTACTTTACTTAGTAGAGCAGTGGTAGGTGTTTAGTTTACTGGCCAGTAGCTGATCTTGTGTTCTCTACATTGCCAGTATTGCTAAAGGGTTTCTTTAAGCCTGACAATTCCTGGAAACTAAAGTGTTGTGTGTGTGTGTGTGTGTTTTGTTTTTTTTTAACTCTTTCATATCAAGGGAAGGAAATTACACTCTGTCATTTTTAGTATTTCATTTCTTCATAAAGAAATGAGTCACCTGCTGGAAAGTGCAGTGCTGGGGAAAATTCCTTGTTTACTGCAGCTGGTGTTGTGGCTGAGAGGGAGTCCTTGGTGTAGGGTGAGCTACTTCTACAAAAAAAAAAAGCTGGTGGTTGTGTTTAGCTTCATTTTTGAATGTCCTGCAGGATCCCGCTAAAGAAGTTCCGCTCCATAAGGCGTTCCATGTCAGACTCGGGACGAGCTGTGGAGGAACTGCTGGCTGGCTCTGGGTCCACAAAGTACAACCTGGGTTTCCCATCCAGCAACGGACCCACCCCCGAAACCCTTAAGAACTACCTAGATGTGAGTACAGCCTTCTGCCCTTTGATCTGCCTTAACAATGCAACACTAGCCTGTTTGTGCTCTTTTACCCGGGTTCAATAATCTTGTTGAGTGATTGTAAAGAGTAGGCCCCTAATCGTTTTCAGAAGATTTTTACTTGACCTGATTCCTCAAAATCTAATCTGAGCGTAGTCTGAGTGTCACAAATGAATTTTAAGGTCATTTCCCACTGACAGTAGAGTTAGGACTAGACTTAATCCACAGCTGGTAACCTGTTAAATGCTGACGTAGGAGGACACTTATTAGTATGAGAACATGCAAAGAGTAAAGAATGGGTAACTTATGCTCTGCTTTACAATTCATTCAGTAAAACCTTTTACAGTTCATCTAAGTGACACAACATAAAAGATCAGTTGTTTAATCATTGACAGGTTTTGTATGTTTTGTGAAACACAGATTTTAAATTGCTACTAAACTTCTTTGTGAAAACATTACTGCCACTGCAGCCACTGTTGACTGTTGAGTCTAAAGTTCTGAGGTTTTTTTTTTTGTTTTTTTTTACTTCTTTTTTTCCCTGCGCAAACAACTTGTACCGGAAGGAAGCTTGTTTGAGGTTTATATGTGTCAGTTCTTTAAATTAACATAATTTGTCATACCTTAGGAATGAACTTTCAGATTGTCCTGCATAGCTGAGCTTAGCAAAAATTAGCTCGGTTTGCTTTGTCATGTTTTGAAAGAAGAAGTATTTGAGCTTTTCTTTCCTATGGTATAAGCAAATTTTCTTGCATAATGAACTGCAAGACAATGCAGCCTTAGGCTGTGCTTTAGGCTGCTTATCATAAGACTGTTTGTCATGCCACCCATTTATTAAAAAAAAAAAAAAAAAAAAAAAGGCCTACCACTGCTGTGTCATGAGAACTGGCACAATCGGATTTGGCAACAAACTGGTGATTTTATTGCCAAACAATAACTTTGTAAACAACTTCTGGAAAATAAATAATTAGTTGTACTAACCTGTGTGTTTTCAGATTGCTTTATTGTGGAATTTAGCATTTCATCCTATTTAGACATATCGATATTGTTTGAGCTTTTGAAAGTTTTGTTTTCTTTCAAAAGGCTCAGTACTATGGAGAGATTGGTCTTGGCACACCAGTCCAGAGCTTTACTGTGGTGTTTGACACAGGATCCTCCAACCTGTGGGTGCCCTCTGTCCATTGCTCCCTCACTGACATTGCTTGCTGTAAGTACTAATTTAGTGTCTGTTTAAAAAGTATATTTTTGGGTAACTAGTCTAGCATGGATTGATTTACATACAGATATATGGCTATGATAAGACATTTTCTTAGTGACTAATTTGACACTGACTAACCATGTTTACATCAGATTTTAAATGTTTTATTTTCTTCCAAATTGGCCTTTTAAGCAAGCCCGTGACCCCATGCTTCATGAGTATTTATATTCAGTGCTAAAACAGAATATAATAGTCTTTTAATCAAGCTGTTATTTCTTTTTTTTCCCCATTAAAATAGTGTTGAATAAAGTTTTGCACAGTATTGAAAGCATGTTTACTGAAGGAAAACAGTTGACTTTTATGGATCTTAAATTGTTCTTTCAAATGGTTGGAATCATTTAGCAAAGACCGTGCAAGTTAACAAATACCTTTGAAGTGTACTGACGCTTTCAAATCCCGTTATTAAAGTGGCCATTATAGAAAAACAACCTCTTTGCAATGTTTATTTTATCTGCATTATTATGGACATTATACTCTAGCAAATATGATGCTAAAATGTTGCTTAAAGTGCTTTTAAACCTGGAAAACTGTATCGTGGTGTCTCAAAATCAAACTGTACTGGTATAGAAGATGTACTGCATAGCATTATAGTGCAATACAGTGGGTTTTGTCCAACCTTCCACCTGTTCCTGTTGCAGCAGGTTGTATTATGAATCCCTGCCAGGGTGCGGATAATCTGTGTGTAACTTGATTGTGCTATTGATTTTGCAGTGCTTCACCATAAGTACAATGGCGCCAAATCCAGCACCTATGTAAAGAATGGCACTGCCTTTGCCATCCAGTATGGCTCTGGTAGTCTGTCTGGATATCTAAGCCAGGATACCTGCACTGTAAGTATATAAAGGACTGTTTTATATACTTGATTGCAGGATTGTTCTCAGTAGAACTATGGCTTAATTCAGTATTTTTCAACCCTGGTCCTAGGATACCCTTGCCCTGCAAGTTTTGGCCTTTTTCTGTTCTCAAATACTCCTGAACCAAGCAATCAGTGAACTGATAAGCCCCTCAGTGATGAAGTGGGGGAAAACTAAAATGTGTACAGCAGGGCTAGTTAAAGAGCTGGAAACCACTCATGTAAATGTTGTTATAAGTGACTGTGTCGACTGGCTCAAACTGCTGCATTTATCTTTTAGATTGGAGATATTGCTGTTGAGAAGCAGATATTTGGAGAGGCTGTCAAACAGCCTGGAGTCGCCTTTATTGCAGCAAAATTCGATGGCATTCTCGGTATGGCATACCCCCGCATCTCTGTGGATGGGGTTCCTCCTGTTTTTGACATGATGATGAGCCAGAAGAAAGTGGAGAAGAATGTCTTTTCTTTTTATCTGAACAGGTAAGTTTGTATTTGTCATTATGTCATGTTTGTACAGCCACTAGATTGTCCCTCTTAAGCGCACAAGTATGCTATATAGTTCATAATTAAAGACCCATGTTAGTGAAAGGGCTGAATGAGAAGCAAAGAGAGCATGGCTGAATTAAACATGAGCCTGCTGGTTTGGTGAAAAAAGCATAACAGCGGCTTTTGCATCAGCTTAACAACTCAGTTAGGAGATTAGTTTGAACATATAGTTTAGATGTTTGATTAACTGGAAAGGAATTGATCACTGGGGATCAAATCCAGTACCTAGCTGGTTTATCAAAACAGTCCTTCAACCTCTTCTCCTTCTAATTATTACTGATTGCATTATCATTTTTGCCAGGAACCCGGATACTCAGCCTGGTGGTGAACTTCTCTTGGGTGGAACTGACCCCAAATACTACACTGGAGACTTCCATTACGTTGACATCACCAGACAGGCGTACTGGCAGATCCACATGGATGGGTGAGAACTCTGCCCTGATGACTTGTCACATTGCCAAGCAAAGTCATGCTTCTGTTGTCATTGTTTCAGAGGAAGTAATTGCTACACTAATGCTGATTCATTGAGCTTGGGCAAAAGAAAACTTGTCATGTGAAATGAAAGTCAGTTTCACATCCCTTTATTATGCAACATGTGGAGTAGTGGTTAGTGGGGCTGTATTGACATGGTTCATTTGCCCAAGACATGAAGTGATTGAAGTAAAAGTTAAATGTTTTTCAGATTTCGCTAATTTGCTTTTATATTTTACCCAGTTATCAGTAGGGGTCTGTCTACACTGAGTGCTTCTGTCTGTCCGTTACATTTAAGTGGCATTAAGACTGACTGACTTTTAAAACTTTTACAGTTCATCACCACTCATAATCTTGCATAGCTCAGCATTGTTTATTTTCACAGGTTTCTTTGCCATTTAGTTCTATTAGAGAATCTGAGGAACTTGTCATTGGATAGATTGTTACAAAGTGGTTGAAAGTTAGCAGGTGTTAATAGTGCTGTTTTTTTTCCCCTCTAGCATGAGCATTGGTAGCCAACTGACCCTTTGTAAGGGAGGCTGTGAGGCCATTGTGGACACCGGAACGTCTCTTATCACTGGACCCGCAGCTGAGATCAAGGCCCTGCAGAAGGCTATTGGAGCTATCCCCCTTATCCAGGGAGAGGTAGAACATTTTATTTTATTTTTTTTTAGTTTAATCTGATAACTAATCAGATAATTACATATTTTAAATATGCTGTTGCTAAGGATTTGTGTGTTTCTTTGTAGTATATGGTTGACTGTAAGAAGGTCCCCTCCCTTCCTACTATCTCCTTCATCTTGGGTGGACAGTCCTACACCCTGACTGGAGAACAATACATTCTCAAGGTTAGTCACAAAGCAAACACGGCTCTGCTCTGTTTCTTCAAAATGAATCTCATTAAGGGTAATTGTTTTGTAGGCAGACTAATAACATGGCGAGGCTTGTCACACGGCCTTGTCAAAGATAAACCGTAAAAGCTAGATCCAGTCACTTGAAAGGTTGTGTTGAAAGGTCACATGTTGTTGCAGCAACAACTAGGCCATAACGTGAATATTTACCAGACTGGCAATTAAGGCACAAAGAGTTTGTTAAGCCAACTTGTATGTGTGTCTCTCTCTCTGTGTGTGATTAGGAGAGCCAGGCTGGTAAAGACATCTGCCTGAGTGGTTTTATGGCTCTGGATATCCCACCCCCAGCTGGGCCGCTGTGGATTCTGGGTGACGTATTCATTGGGCAGTACTACACAGAGTTTGATCGCGAGAACAACCGTGTGGGCTTCGCTAAGGCTGTATAAGCCCAACCTGCTGTAGACTTTTTTTCTTTTGAAACAGAAAGGGTAGGGGAGGAGTTAAAGTAAGAGTAGGAAAGATTCTAAGAACTCTCCACATCATATCAGCTGCTTGAACAATAACTACATAGCGATATGATAGTGTTGTGTTTTGCACTGCGCTTTCTTAGCTTATGAAATTACTCCGTTATTGGTGGGCTTGTGAAGTCTAAGTGATTCAGGGAATGCTTCTACAGATATGGTAGAGAAATACTCTTGTGGTTTTATGGCGTTTTAAAGTTTTCACCATTTTGTCAATCATTTTTAGCTATTTTTTCTTTTAATGTTTGCCTTTTGTTTAATGTTTGCCTTTTGTTATCAGTAGGGGTCTGTCTACACTAAGTGCTTCTGTCTGTCCGTTACATTTAAGTGGCATTAAGACTGACTGACTTTTAAAACTTTTACAGTTCATCACCACTCATAATCTTGCATAGCTCAGCATTGTTTATTTTCACAGGTTTCTTTGCCATTTAGTTCTATTAGAGAATCTGAGGAACTTGTCATTGGATAGATTGTTACAAAGTGGTTGAAAGTTAGCAGGTGTTAATAGTGCTGTTTTTTTTCCCCTCTAGCATGAGCATTGGTAGCCAACTGACCCTTTGTAAGGGAGGCTGTGAGGCCATTGTGGACACCGGAACGTCTCTTATCACTGGACCCGCAGCTGAGATCAAGGCCCTGCAGAAGGCTATTGGAGCTATCCCCCTTATCCAGGGAGAGGTAGAACATTTTATTTTATTTTTTTTTAGTTTAATCTGATAACTAATCAGATAATTACATATTTTAAATATGCTGTTGCTAAGGATTTGTGTGTTTCTTTGTAGTATATGGTTGACTGTAAGAAGGTCCCCTCCCTTCCTACTATCTCCTTCATCTTGGGTGGACAGTCCTACACCCTGACTGGAGAACAATACATTCTCAAGGTTAGTCACAAAGCAAACACGGCTCTGCTCTGTTTCTTCAAAATGAATCTCATTAAGGGTAATTGTTTTGTAGGCAGACTAATAACATGGCGAGGCTTGTCACACGGCCTTGTCAAAGATAAACCGTAAAAGCTAGATCCAGTCACTTGAAAGGTTGTGTTGAAAGGTCACATGTTGTTGCAGCAACAACTAGGCCATAACGTGAATATTTACCAGACTGGCAATTAAGGCACAAAGAGTTTGTTAAGCCAACTTGTATGTGTGTCTCTCTCTCTGTGTGTGATTAGGAGAGCCAGGCTGGTAAAGACATCTGCCTGAGTGGTTTTATGGCTCTGGATATCCCACCCCCAGCTGGGCCGCTGTGGATTCTGGGTGACGTATTCATTGGGCAGTACTACACAGAGTTTGATCGCGAGAACAACCGTGTGGGCTTCGCTAAGGCTGTATAAGCCCAACCTGCTGTAGACTTTTTTTCTTTTGAAACAGAAAGGGTAGGGGAGGAGTTAAAGTAAGAGTAGGAAAGATTCTAAGAACTCTCCACATCATATCAGCTGCTTGAACAATAACTACATAGCGATATGATAGTGTTGTGTTTTGCACTGCGCTTTCTTAGCTTATGAAATTACTCCGTTATTGGTGGGCTTGTGAAGTCTAAGTGATTCAGGGAATGCTTCTACAGATATGGTAGAGAAATACTCTTGTGGTTTTATGGCGTTTTAAAGTTTTCACCATTTTGTCAATCATTTTTAGCTACTTTTTCTTTTAATGTTTGCCTTTTGTTTGGAAATACCTCAGTGATTGAGAACAGTTGAATGAAATAAACGTTTTAAAACCTGTTTTAACAACCTATAATCATTTCATGTAATAAATTTGGTTTGTCTGTGTGTTATGGGCAGTGCTTTGTTTCTGACCATTGTACAGGACTGAAAATTGAGATGTTCTGAAGTGTTCAAAACCACAATCAATACTCCAGCTGGCATCATTACTCCAGCTAAAAGTTGCATTCTGTCTAAACAGCCATGTATACTGATAAAAGAGTTAAACAACTTACTCGCCTACATGCCTTTTTTTTCTTTCATTTTTAATTTCAATGCAGAAAAAAGATTAAAAGCGTTTTTTCATGGAAAATTAAATATTTACAGTAATTAGGCAGTCAAAAATCCATACAATGACAGTACATGGGTAAACAAAAAAAAACTAGCATTTGGGATTTGTAGCACTTCTTACCAAAAACATGTGTTGATATCCAAACTATTGTCAGATAAATATATTTATAATATAATATTTACAGAATACCTTAAATTTACAACATCCTGTTTATTCTATAAACAAATGACAAATTAGGCACACATTTTTAGAACAATCATCTGGGGCTGTAAATGCCATTCGTATGATGTTGCACAATATTATAGCAATTTTACCAAAAAAGTGATGTATTGCATGTTTTTTTTTTCTTCCACATTTCAAACATACAGTACATTCTAAACTCTTCCAAAGCGGCTAAGCTGCTTCTAATCTCATTATTGATGGACAGTGACTGCCCTTACTTGTGACATGACTTATTTACAGCCATTCTACAGTACAGCAAAACCCATAGGTTACACCACTCAGACATACAGGGAAGGGAAGGGGTATTCACATGCGCACAGGTGATGTTTGTGGGTACGCTGAGGGTGCATCTATATCTACATTTATAATACAAGATGAATTACTGTTGTCAAGGCTGAAAACGGCAAAGACAGGAATGACAGTAGTTATGTAGATGGAAAGGTTTGTGTATGTTTGGATGACAAAGGGTCTGTGTTCTACTTTTTCCTACATATCCCTTTCACAAGTGAAATGAGGCACACTACTTTCAAAAAGTAGCTCAGGATGAAATATTCTGAAACTGCTAAGTTTGGACTGAATTTCCACTAAAAGTCTGGAAAAATGTAAGAAGCACGCCATTAAATCATTTCTGTCACATCTGCTGCTTCAACTGCTACAGACTGTCAGCAGTAACAACACGCTTTATCACTGCCACTTGAGTGGGTGTGTAAACGTAAGCAAAACTGCTGTGGGCTGCCATATGTAAATGTGTGTGGTTGTGACATCACTACCATGATGAACTGAAACTGGACTGATGGGTTTTTTTTCAGCTTTTGGACTAGGAAGTGAATGGAATGTTTTGATGTATTTAAGTGGTTATATGGCTGACAAAATGTTTCAAAAAGCAAGGATAGGTGTTTATGGCCCTTTAAGAAGTTGCAGTGAGACTGAGATTACTGGTTTTAAGGTGAGCATGTTTTTGGTCAGCAAGCAGAGGGGTTGGAGCGGGAAAAAACATTGGAGACAATGAGGTATGGGAAAGATGCACTTGACGGAGAAGGTTGACGGTGTTAAAAACAGTAAAATGTGATGAGTGGTGATGCATAGACATCAGAGTGAAATGAAACAGCTTGTCCTCACAAGTCTGACTCAGGCATGTCCGGCATGTCAGCCATCAGATAACCGATGCTATAGTGACCGTTGGTGGCAGGCTCTGCTTGCGTAGAGCCACTCTGTTTGCGGTGGGTGCTGTTGGGAGGCATGGGTGAAGGCGCTTCGCTGGGGGTCTTCCCCTGGATCAGACTGGTGTCATCCCCTTCCTCCTCATCTCTGGTTCTGCTGGCTCTGCGCACACTCTCCTTAATCATGCGTCCCTTCTTGTAGGAGATAGTGGACATGCCGCCTGCGTTCTCGTCAATAATGTTGAAGTAGCGCAGTACAAATACTATAGGTACAGGCAGGATGGCGGCCACCACCAGCGTGATACAGACAGCCAGGCCCCATGGTGGGTAGCTGAGGGATTGCTCCTGAGCCTGAGACAGACACACAGCAAATGGATTATTCCAGCAAATACCACTAACCCTAATCCTGGGTTGGAGCCATTCACCTTTCCTGTTATTTTCCAGTATACAGAAACATGTACATACAATACAACAAAGCTTTGACATCAGTCTAATGACAGTGACTGGTGAGCAAATGTCATTATTCAAATGAAACTACACTAACTGGAGGCTGTTAAGTTCCATTAGCTTCCATTAATTGTGCAGCAGTCCTTTAAGGCTATTATACTGGTGGAACAGATGGTGATTCGGTGCAATTCTCCTAATCTGAAACATTACAAAAGGCAGCAGAAGCTTTGTGGGACTCACCAGCTCCTGGATCCAGGCACTGTAGCTGGGAGGGGTCATGCCCAGCTGAATGATACTGGTACCCAGAAGAGCGAGGAGAAGCAAAGGGGTCACATACTTCCACATGTAGTAATAATAACGGAAGGGAGAGAAGCCCAGCATGTCCTTCAAATCCTCGAAGAACCTGAAGAGATTTTTTTCATGTTTTATGAGATCATCAGCTCATGGTTAAATGTATGTACAGCTGTCTGTACATGATCTAAAATGATGCAAAGTCCAGCTGTCCTAGAAGTTATATTTACAGTTAATTATATTGGCAGATTTAATAAAGGGTATATTGGCGGCTTTGATAAAAGGTGAAAAGGCCATAAAAAAGGATCTTTATGGTTAATTAGGACAATTTCAAATTGAAATAAAAAAACTATAATACATAAAATATAATAAGCAACATCACAATTAGACCTCATATAAATGCACTTGTACTGTATATAAACACAACATTAACCAGGTGGAGAGGCTCTTTTGCATTCTGTCCAGTGTAAAGAAGTGGAATTTGTATTCTGTCTAGTCATCACTCTTTATCATTATCAAGCTGCTAATGTTTGTGAAACAAGGTTCAACCTTCTATTCTGTAGTGCAATCTCTATAAGACGGGGAATTCTGAGACCACCTGTTGTCAGTATTATTTTGTGAAATTACAAAGCAGTTCAGTGTGAACACTGCTATACTGCTTTTAAGTAACTCACTACAGAATGACACCATATATTAAACACTTCTGCCACTAGAGGGCACTGCTGACCCTCTTGAAAATAATAGACTTGCATGTAAAAACAGGACAAGAACACTTTACACACTAAAACACTTCATGTAAACATGTGACATACTTGTCAGTGCCGTAGACCCAGGCCACAGCCACATTTTCCAGAATAACTACAATGAGCAAGGGCAGTGTGGCAGAGTAGTCATCAAACATGGCCACAAAGTAGTTTCCTGATCTCTGAACAAAGATCAGGCCGATGCTGAATGCCAGAAAACAGCAGCCCACTGTAAAAAAGGCCAGAAACAGATAATGTAAATAACAGTGCTGAGCGGATTAGAAGATTTTGTATAAGATTATGTATCCGAAAGAATGTAAGATGCTAAACCAAGTTGTGTTGCATGTAGACACGTAAACCTATGTGTAAATGTGGTCGTTGGTGTAGTCTTTGGTCTGACCTGCAAGGAACTCCTTGCGCACTTTGAAAGTGTCCACGATGGGTGTGATGATGCCCTCAATGGTACCAAACATACTGCCCAGGCCCAGATTCACCAGCATGAGGAAGAACATGACTGACCAGAAGGGGGAGGCTGGGAAGTGTGTCATGGCCTCTGTGAAGGCAATGAAGGCCAGCCCTGTGCCCTGAACGGCCTGGGGGAGAGAGAGAGAGAGGCTTCACCACTGAACTCAGAAGTAACTTAAGAATGTATAAAAAAGTCACTATACATAAATGTCACAAACTTAGAGCCATATTGTGGGCTTCTGAATATAATTAATTGCCTTCTAATCAATTTGATCAAAATTTTGATGAAGGAAAAACAATGCAAGACCAGATCTTCAGCTCCAGTTTGTCAGTTTGTTATTGTTTGTTGGGTTGCTGGAATATTGTAAATTATTATTATAAATACAGTGACTCTTTTTAATCTAGTTTTACATTAGAATCTAAAACCTCTAATACAAAAAAGGCATTTCTAGACATTGTTTGACCTTACATTTTTTCGAAATCTATTTTAAGATTTTATTACACTTTTTAAGGACCTACTGCAACCCAGAGTGAAGAGCACAGTCTCAATGTGTTCAGAATTGTAACCGAATGTGCCACTAGAATCTGGCTACTTAAGAAGTTGGGATAGACTGTTTATTAAATGAGGTGCTACACTGACCCGCTTTGGTCATATACAAATAAATTTAAGTTTTCAGTTCCTGACCTGCAATTTTAGTCAAGAGTAATGAATTTGACTGTATCCCAAGCGCACAAAAGTGTCATTTACTCCGTCATCAGTCATTCAACATACTTGAGTTCACCAGTGTGTGGAGGTCTGCTCAGAAAAGCAACCCATACAAAGTCAGAGGTCAGCTAGTGTTATGAATAGAGCTGAGGTGCTCGGAGTGACTACTGTCTGTGGTGACTTCTTTGTTTGTCCAAAGGTGTGACATCACCCCAGCAGACTCCTATCACCTGTATTTCTGTTTGTTTCATCATCTACTAACACATTGCTAAAACCTCTCACTTTCCACCCACACTTCCTCTTTTACTTACACAAGCGGGACAGAGTTTACATGCAGTACCCAGCGTAGTCACAAGATTTTACAAATGCAGCTTGCATTCTGTACAAAATCAATATAAAAGTTCCTTTTTGACATATAAGATCTGTGTTCCAGATAATACCTCTTTTTTTTGCATTTAGGTGATTGTAACAATGCACTCTGTTTCACAGGTACTTCTGACACCTCTTCATTTTTTGTACACAAGAAAAACAAAGGTAACCCATTTTTTGGCCATTTTGTAATGCAAACTGTGTTTGAAATATACATGCTTATTTTCCAAAACTGTTGTCTAGAAAAGCAGCCATTTAAAAAGAAAAACAACAACAGACTATTGTAACAGTAAGAGAAAATGAAAGCCTATAGCATAACGTAAATGAGATCATGTCTTTTTTTAGGAACAATAAAGTGTAATTAAGCAGTATTCAAGACAACGAGCAACAGCATGAGGTGTACAGGAAGTTTGGATGTACAGTAGTTGTTGTCCCCACACTTCCTGTGAAAACTCCTCCCTACCTTGTTCAACTCCT
Organism: Alestes dentex; assembly: GCA_037576975.1. NCBI lineage: Eukaryota > Metazoa > Chordata > Actinopteri > Characiformes > Alestidae > Alestes > Alestes dentex. Next base: position 13,372,479 of record JBBIGA010000018.1, read on the forward strand.
CTTTTATGTCACAGCTGTCCAGGCCCAGGCGGTGGTAATCGTTCTCCATCACGCCACGGATGATTTCAGTCATCTGCTGGTAGTCCTCGGTGCTCACATGGCTGAAGTTGATGTGGTGCGGTATCAAGTCATGGCTTATCTCGTTACCTAGGTAACCGACAATCTTCTTTGTGTTTCTGAAATGTAATAAGACAAGACAGATGCTGATAGACATTTCCACGTCTTTCCAATGGTGATCATTATAAGGTCATCAAAAACCAAAAAGAACCTCATGTTAGGTCAGCAGTTCTCAATTTTCTTTTTATTCTAAGGCTGCATTTGAGGCCACTGCACCCGCCCCCCCAACACCCCCCAAATGCCCTCCTTTTTCCTTTTTTTTTCCATCTCTGACCTTCTCATTCGGGAGAGATAGTGTTGTTCTATGACATTTCCACCTTTTTCACACGGCTGAAGCAGATTTAATCAACTAACACAAAGTAGAGATGTAACCTCTGGAATTATTCCGTGCCCACCTTAGTACCCCCCTGCAGTTTCCAAGTTTTCACTCACTCCAAAAATTTGTTCAAGAACACTCAGTCAGACTGACGTACACTAGGTGTTTGAGAACTTTCCCGAATCCCTGACAAAATATGATTTTCCTGTACTGGCTTGAGAAGGACTGAGGACTCACAGCTCGACACACTTGGCGATCATGATGTTAGCCTTAAAGCCCAGCACGGCAAACACCACCAGAGTGGCCAGCACAGAGGTGAAGAAGTTGATGAAGGAGACCAGCACAGCATCAAAATGGCAGTTGTTGTCCCGTTTGTTGTAGCTGGAGAAGGCGATGACTCCGCCGAAGCCCAGGCCCAGAGCGAAGAAGACCTGAGTTGCAGCCTCCCGCCATACTTTTGCCTCCAGCATGATCTCCAGCTGACAGAAGAAGTACACACACATTACCCATCAGAGTCTGACTCCAGTTAACCACACTGAGACAGGCCATGGCCATGAGCAACTACACCTGTGAAGTATTTTTACAATGTATAGTGATCATAAAAGTGTATTTTTTCAATATACACATTGTTATACATATCTAACATTACTACATACTTATGACTTAATGGGTCACAATGAGAGAATCTGGCCTTTACTAAAAGAGTGAAGCATTATTATGGATGTGGGAATGTAGGGAACTTCAAACATTTTGGAGTGAAATACTTGAACTAATTTATGAAATAACTGGGGAAAGTCTATCATTGGATACCACTTTTGTTTACTACATAGATACAACACCAAACAACACGGAAATGAATAGATCTTTGTTTATTATAAGCTAAATGTATTGTTACCTCAAGAAGGAGAGGCACACGGAGATCATTGTCTATATTCTGTTTTAAAGAAATATCTGGCCCTAGAAAATCTGACACACAACGTCAGATGAAAAACCAAAAGAGTTTCTAAAATATGGACACCCTTTATACAATTCATATTGACTTCAATATTACAAGATAAATCTAGCATTCCATATTCTGGACAAAACTTTTGGACTGTCCCAATAAACTGAATGACGGATACTTGTGACCCAGCAACATTAAATAGCAATTGAACAACATGGACGTTATGGACGATAATAACAAGCGAATTGATGTGAGTTGCTTTCTATGCCCTTACTTTGAAATGACTTTTTTGGAATTATTCATTTATTTATTCTGTATTTCAAACTGAATTTGTTTACTCTTTTTATGTGACCGCTTAGTTAAATTACATGTTTTGTAGTTAAATAAAGTGTTTTGTTGCCTGTATTTGTTTGGTTTATTTGAAATTGCTGAAAGTGATTAAAAAAAAGATATAAAATTAATGTATTAATGTCACTTTACTAAAGCTATTTAAAAGAAAAGAGCACAGCAACATGCATTACAATGATCTGCTGCTGTGTGTACTGCTGTTCCTTTGCCTCAAAATCACATTTTACATCAGAGGAACCAAAGATGAAAAGTTATTGTGAGGAAAGGAGTGTTTGGCTGTTCTGTTACACACACTCTGAAAATGAGCGGAAACAGTGATCTGAGGCACAGAGCAGACATGTGACAGCATGGTGTGTGTTTGTGTGTGTGTGTGTGTGTGTGTTATGTAAAGTAGCTGGCAGAAGTACACAGGCTGCTGAGACGCAGGCTGTCTGATGAAGGAGGAATTAATTTGTTTCTGGATCCTGCCACGCTACAGATGCAGATGCATGCTGGGAAACTAGACAGGACAATCTCGTTTCCATAGTTACTAGTATTGTTTCCAGCCATCTCTGGGAGTGCCTGTAGGAGCACATGGAGGAATTGCTGATGAACAATTTGGGAGCGATGAGATAATGAAATGCATGGGCCGTGTTTGAGGTGCCGCATGTTAAATAAATTGCACTAATCCGTTGTTGTGATCATTGTTCTTGTGCTGGTGACATTAAGATTTTGCATGGAACTGCACACACACTTACACACACACACTTACACACACATACACACACACACACACCCACACACACACACACACACACTCACTTTAGGGGTAAACATGTGGGCGATGCCATCCACAGAGCCCTTCAGCAGGAGGGCCCTCACCAGGAAACAGATCAGCACCACATAGGGGAAAAGGGAGCTGAAGTACATCACCTGCAGACAATCAGAGCACAGCATGTCACTGCCACACCTACTGTTAAATCTCAGTCAAAAAGTAAAATGCAGCATCTTCGAGTGTAAAACATAACATCAAGAGATCCTCAACTGGACCCAGCAGGCCACTGAATGCATCTGAGAGAAAAAAACATGGTGCTTTGAAGTAGAAGCTATTTTTGTGTATGCGCTGTTGGAAAATTTGGAATAACTGTCTGTCATAATGGCACTTCAGAGGCTGGGACACTACTGCTGTGTTACCAACTAGGGCCTGTAGGGGGCAAAACAGCCCTCTGCACCCTGGCTTGCTGGTGGCTCATCATCATACACCGATCTCATGTACTTTCCTTAATCTTTCCATCAACAGCCCTCCTCTGAAGGATGCTTAGAATGATGACAGAAATGGTGCAGACCCTTGTTTTTGAAAAGATGCTTAAATTAAGTGTGAGTGTGTTTACCACTTTCAGCATGCAGCAATGAGTAACAGCACTCAAAAAGATGAAACCAGCACATAAAAACATCTGAAACCTTATTTTCTGAACTAACTACTGTATTACACTAAATAATATTAAATAGGTTTGGCCCAAAACAAACTTGTACTGCACATAACTTAACAGCCATTAAGCAGTCTTGCAAACCACTTTCCCAATAGACTACAGGCTGTGTGATCTTCTATTCCTCCCAAAACGATGTAGACTACCGTATCTTATATTGAACCAAAAAAAAAATGCTATTGTATGTGTTAATGTAAGCTTTTCTTTGACCATTTAACACTGAAGAAAACCTTGAACCTGCCTTAAATACTAACGTTTAAACCTTAAGTTTTGACACAATGTAAAAAGCTCCTGGCATTTTAGAATTATATCAAAAATACAGTGGAGATCCAAGGCTTTGTTCCGACAGTGAAGTTCATTTCGCACTGCTACATACATTATATTTTATATTAACTTCTATGAGCAATAAATAATAATAAACAACAAAACAACAATGCCAATATTTAAACATCCTTAAAAAAGCATATTCCACTAACAATTAGCTCAGTGTTACAGGTTCACTTCAATCATTGGAACATGCAATCAGCAAGTCATGTTACCACTTCTGAGAACAATACTAAGAAGTTCATCTAAGGTTGATGAAAGATCAATTAAAAAAAAAAAAGAAGGTGAGGGATTGAGGGCAGCTGGCCTCTTTAGTTTTATTTTATAAATAGCCAGATAAACTCAGATAAATGCCATTGAGAGAAAGACCAAAAAAGACTAAATTACAAGACAAGATTTCACTAAATTACATGATAAGATTTAATGATGCCTTGTGGTTCACCATAGTTGAATCATGCAGTTCTGAGGGCTACTTTTACAGGAATTCAATTAAATCCTCTGTCTTTAGATGAGCCTTTCCCCCTTTCCCACTCAGTTTCCCGCTCCAGACATACTGTACTTGGCCACCCTTAAAAAGTGGCAGTTTGCCTTGCCAGCAGATTGTTCACTTTGCCAGTGAGAATAGTGCGCGAAAAACCATGGCAACAGGCGGGTTTTTTTCTTCTCTTTTTAACACGTGTGCACACATGCACACACACACAAACACACACACACACACACACACACACACACTTACACACTTGTAAAAAAGAAGATCAGAAAAAAAGCATGTCTGTGTGGGATTTCTTTTTCTTGAAATACGCTTTTGTGGAAACTGTGAATGGGACATTAATATTCTTTTGTTGTTAAGCTTCAAAGACCTCCCTGACCCCCTTCAGTCTCGATCACAGTCCAGGCCCAGAGCTTCCCCTACTATGCTGGCAGGCGGAGGCCCATACAGAGACAAAGGGGCCACCCTCACTGTAATAAGCCTACCAGCACACTGCTGGACCTGGAGGGCATTAATGAAGTGTGCTTGATCATGGAGCTCTACTCTCCATACTGCTGAATGTTTCGGTGAATTATTGCACTTCAGTACATCCCTTCATTTAATGAACTTTCTGGTCTGATGATGAAAATGCATAGAAAAGAGTATGTTCAAGCAGTTGGTGTGGGTCTAGTTAATGAGATCAAGCCTGGACTGGTAAAGAATGCACTGTCTAGAGGGTTCAGCACAAACAGCAACATGCAAAAAGTACTTAAAAGCAAATTTTGAGCCTGTTAAACCTTGATTTGTCCCTACAAAAACTACTAAACAAAAGGAAAACCATATTGTACTATGGCTGGTACGTTCACTTGGGGTTAACATGATCACCAAACAGCCAGCGCATCAGGCTGAGGCTCTCTAAAGCACTGCTTTTGTTTTGCATTTCTATGCTGCTGAGAAACATTTTAAATAATTCAAATAAAAATTCATGCACAAGATCATCTGTAGAACTTTCTTCCCTTGACAACAACTGTAATACATTTGAACATGAATATCGTTACAATGGCTGGTGTTTGTCACAAGACGAGAAAAACAGTTAGCTGGGGAAAGGAGTTAGAAACACACTGATGTAAGAGGGCCCCCAGGCTAAGCTGCTGCAGTGTTATATAGCAAGGCTAAAATATGCCACACTGACCCGAATCATATGAGAAACTGAATGTTTTTAAAGGCATCTGCTGAAGGCAAAAGAAAAGATCAATCTCATTCCTAGGACTGTGTTTTTTTTGTGCCAGTTCTGCTTTTACACTGCTTTTGGTTATAATGGCCACAGGGCTGTTAGCTTTTACCATCATTGCTCTGTTTGCTTGTGTTCAGAAAAAAGATTTTGAACCTTGCTCATTTTATTGTATCAGTAAAAATACCTTAGGAAGCAGATATCGTGCATTTCTGAGGGAACTAATTTCATACTGGTTGCCCCTCTCACCTTCCCTGAGGACTGGATACCCTTGATCATGGCCAGGCACACCATGGCCCAGGCAGCCAGCAAGCACAAAGTCATCTTCCAGTTGAGCCCTCCACTCTCTGAGATGGAGTCTGAGATGTCCAGAGCCTCACGGTACCAGTAGTAGGTGGTGGCAGAGCTCTTCTCACACTCAGGCACCACGTCTGAAAAATAAGAACAGTGAATTGCAGTGTGAACAGGAAGTCTATCTGATGCCTGCTTTAGACGTGACAATCAGTTGAAAGGTTATTTACTTTGTTTATACAGATTTGCATGTCTTCACCCAGATCTGGGTCTTCACCTAGCGATCTTAATCCTATCATTCAGGTTTACATTTCTACTTGCTCCTTCCGCTCCTTCCGCTTACACACAAGGTAAACCCAGTCCAGACTCTTCTATTTTTTGGTTCCTTCCTGGTGGAATGAGCTGCCCAATCTAATCTATCTTCTTGCACTACTCCTACATCAAGATTTTAGCACTTAGAACTCTCCTCTGGCTCTCACACTGTCCTGAAGCTTAAGTACTTCCTCGTATTGTCAGTCGCTTTGGATAAAAACGTCTGACAAATGAATGTAGTGAATAAACAATAATGTCACTGCACATTTTTAGCATAATCATGTAATCATGAAATTAAACTTACATGTGCTGGTCTTGTTTTTGACCAGTGGACACTCATGCCAGGGCAGAGGATGCTGGAAGGACTGGGAGAAGTAAAAGAGACTCCAGCCGATGATGACATTGTAGTAGAGGGCCACAAAGAAGCACACCTGCATTGACAGAGGAAACACAAAAACGATGCAAAATGAACTGCCCAGGAGCACTAAAGCATGCAGTAAACCATGCACATCCACTAATGAGAGGCTCAATTAGCCCTTTCCCTCTTGGGGAACGACTATGTCTATCTTTAGATATTTTCATCACGTGCCTGAAATAATAAAAGCGTGTACATGTGGCCCAAATGGGTGTTTTGTATGAAACTCACCACACAGCTGGCGAAGCCGATGCCACCCAGCCGAGGGCTGATGTAGTTCCAGACGCCGATGCTGCCGCGACGGATCCGCTGGCCTACCGACAGCTCCAGGAAGAACAGTGGGATGCCGATCACCACTAACAGGATGAAGTAAGGCACCAAGTATGCTCCTACAGAGGCCAAGGAGACACATCTTAAGCACTGATTCAGTGAACAAAACTGCATTACTGCGTAAATTAAGTGCCAGAAATGCACAATAACCAGACGTAAAAACTATTCAATTTAAAATGAACTGATTAAATTTACATTTAAAATATGTCAGAAATAGAGACATTTGCTGCAGGCATTAAAACATATTGTCAAATTTTATTCTGTACTTTAGCAGAAAAAAAGAACATTCCTTTCCAATAACCTCAGGGAAATCTAGTGACCATACAATGCCAGTGCATTGAGATAAGTAAAGGGGTTGAGCTTGTTTGGCTTTTAAGGTTTCAGGGGCTGGAAACATGTGCAGGATCACGAGGCGGTGATGCTCTCTCATTCTCATTCTCATTCTCTCTCTCTCTCTCTCAAGTTTCAAAAGCTCATTGTGTGATATTCACCCGCATCCTTCACATTCCCCCTATTACTAAGAGAGCATATTAACTCCCTATTTCATGTGGACCATTGTGTGCTTTGTCAACTTCAGCCCAGCTGTTGTTTCACACTATGCTCTCGGGTTTTTAACTTTCTGCCCCTATGCGTACTCATACTGAAATCCTATCACAGTCAGAGTGTGTTTTCACTATTGGTGGGCTGTGTAGCTCAGGTACGTGGAGAAGTTATTGCATGTTCATTCATTGTTTGTACACTAAACAGGGGGAAGCCCCAAGACTTTTTTCAGTCTGCTTATGCAATGCACATAGCCACTTGCATTCTCCAAATGAAGAAGCCATTACTTTCAGGGGTAAATCCATACTTTTATATATGGATTTGAAAACGGCAGCAACTTGTTAACATTGTGTGACTAAATGTATTGTAGGAAATGGTCAAAAATGGCTAGGAATAAAAATTCTTTATATTAACATGAATGGACTTTCACTTCTTCCACAAAGTTAAAATTTCACAGGTGTAACATTTTGGCTGAATCAAAATGTTAATTAATTAATGACAATTAAACACAGCACATTCTTAAAAGTAAAGGTCCCTAATTGCTTTTGTTGCTTGCATGTAAGATTCTAGTGGAATAATGTGTATTATAGAAACTTCTGGAATAAAAATGTTATATATAAGAAGATTATTAATTCTTTCACAGGGCTCCTCTCACTACACACACTCCTCACCAGTTGTTCTCAAAAGAATGATTTGTGCCCAAAAGATTCTCCTAGGGCATCATTCGTTTATCTTCTTTGCTCTTTTCGGCACTAGAGAGTAAAGATACACTGTAAAGAACAGTGCGTTTCATCCAAGTAATGCCCAGGAGGATGAAGTGACATTTGGCCTTTTAACATTCTCTCTACGTCACAAAGCAGTTCTTCAGCTAGAGTAAAATGAAAAGATACTATTAACATTAAAGGCCTTTGTATAATTATTACTGCTGTTTTAACTCCAGAGGAGGAGGTCATTCAGGAAGATGGCTACGGTGGTTGTGGCATCAGACAGCTGAGCTGTGTGTGAGGGTGCAGCTGTCTGGTGTGACTCGAACAGTGAGAAGAGGGTACTTTGCCAGAGACAGCAAGCAGACATGAAGACAGTCAGAGGCTCAATCACGGCCACATCCACAGCCTGGCCTCTTTAATCTAATTACAGACCAGCACAGCAGGGCAGCCACTCACTTATAATGACCTGGAAAACTACCACTGAGGTTGTAAAAACCTGGTTTCTGACACGTGCAGACACACCTGCAAGCACCTAAATGTGGTCACAGCTGAACCACACCCACACACATGCACACACACATACACACTCAAATGTGTGTATATTAATTAATATTCAGATATTCAGCGCTCAGAAGTTTCTCCAAATCTACTCATAGTAGACCAAAACGGACATGACTGGGCTTACTATAACTACTGAATGTCTCTATCAGAGAGACTAGGGTAATGCAGCGTAATCAGCTTTCTCTGGACACTGAAGGGCTTTAGATAATCTCAGAGTGGAAATATAACCTATGATTATCCTCCAGACATGACAAGACCCATGCAAGACGCATGCAAGAAGCGCCGTCACATTACAGGCGAAGCAGGCTGTCGTAACACTTCTTGTAAAGCAGGAAATGTCTCTCACTTTATACAGCAAAGAGGAACTGGTGTGTGTCTGAGTGTCTGGTTTTCATCCCAGGTGCTAGAGTAGCATGTGAGGTCGTTTATTCGGTACTGCAGGGGGCTTGGACGTGCTGTTCTACTCTGGCACTGTTTCTGAGACCACTTTTCTATTCATTTAATTAGAACTGATCTCCCCCGGTGTACCCCTCATACATCAATAGCTCACATATCACTCTTCATCTGCTGCCCTCCCGTAGTGTTTGCTCTCTTCATGTAGGCAAATAGGCACTGGAAGATTGCCACTGCCATTGTTTGCCCCACTCATTAAGAAAGAGAGAGCAAAGACACCTGAGACACCTGAAAGAAGTGATCTCATGCTTGGACAGCGTACTCTTATTCTTCCCCAATGGCTTGTACAGTAGACAGTCTGAAACACATCCACTCAGCTGCAGATAAATTGTTTCTTTACAACCTCCCAGAGTGACACTGAAGTGATTATCTCAAACACAGGTTGACCATGAAGGTTTCTAAGACCCCATCTTTCTGAATCTGCATCTCTGAATCACACCTACCCACAGGGTGCAAGAGGAGACATCTGTAAGAGTCTCACTAGCAAAGCAGATAGAGCCATTAGTATCTGGCATGTATTCTTTCAACATATTCAGCCACATGACCTTCTCTTCACAGAGTGAATCTGTGCTGAGACTACACATTCAGCTGAAGCTTGTGTTATAGTCTTAAAGTTCAGTTTCTATCTGCAATATACTTCACATAGACCCGTTACTGTTGATCAAGGTGTTAATCATAAGGCCGTTTTTAAAATAAGTCAACAATGAGTAGCCTTAAACACATTTATAACCTACTAAGGTGTAATGATGTCTGTACCAAAACATTTCTGTATTTATTCATAAAAGTGTTTTTAAAAGTGTCTTCCAGGGGTTTATCATTTACTGTCTTTCATGATCATTGATCCAAACTAGTGATCTAAGTATGTAAACAGACTAAAGAGAGAGAGGAGGGGCATCCGCTGTGCACACGCTCACAAATGACTGGACTTTACTATGAAGTTCTAGGGCTTGTGATTTCTAAGGTTAATGTTGGAGAGCTGTGAATAAATATCAGTGAATAACAACACCTGCGATGCCATAAACAGATTTAAAGACTAAAGAGCTGAGAATATTGCATTTCTGAAAATATAATCCAGTTCAGAACGAGAGAGAAGAGAGGAGAATGCTATGAATGCTAATTTGTGACGTCACAAATTCTAAGGACTGTGATTTTAGGCTAATCTTTATTAGGGAGCTGGTTGTTGATGACTTTTATTAAGGCAAATCAATCTTTAGAATCAGTAAAATATCTCATCAAAAAGATCGTTTTTGATTTTTCCAAAAAATGTACAGTATATATATATATATATATATATATATATACATATATACACACACATAAACAGATTTTCAGTGAACAACCCCTGATATGCCATAAACAGACTAACAGACTAAAGATAATTTTGCATTTTTGAAAAGATAAAAGATATGAGAAGAGCAGGGTATGCTATGGACATTTTGTGAGGTCACATAAATTATTTGGGCCGCGATTTTTGTCAGAGAGCTGGTTGTTGAGGGCTTTTATTTATACGAGCCAAGTTTACATTTCTATAAAACAGAACAAAAATCATATCGAAAAAAAAAAAAGATTTTCATTGAATAACAACTTCTGACACGCCATAAACAGACCAATTATTAGAATTCCTTATATTAAAAGAAGAACATACCCCCGCCGTTCTTCTGACACAGGTAGGGGAACCTCCAGACGTTGCCGAGCCCCACCGAGAAGCCCACCTGCGCGAGGATGTACTGCAGCTTGCTGCTCCACGCGGGTCTCTCCTCCTCCTCCGCCTCGCGCGCCTTCTCCCCCGCGGCCGCGCGCACGGTCAGCGCGCTCTTCTGGAACGCGTCCTCGCACGAGTCCTCATTGGAAAGCAGGTCTCTGACTGACTCCGTGACATCGTCCTCGTCAAGCTCTCCTATCTTGACGGCTTTGCTGTTCTTGGGCATTTGATAGGTGGTGAAAGGAAGGGGCGAAAATGTTTGTGTGTTTTTGTCCTTGTTGGCGATGGGAAATGAGGTCGGTCACCTTATCCACCTCTTCACAGGGAGAGGAGGACGATAAGAGGGTCAGTCAGATGCAAAATGTAAAAACAAATGTGCGTTAAGGATGGAGGGAAAGGGTGGTGCGCCTCTGTAATTATCTTCTCATCCTCACAAAAGGGGCTGAAAGAAAGAGCGGCGAATTAGACCACGTGGCCTCCAGTACATGACCAAAAGGCGTGATGCTGTTTCTGGGCTAAAAAGACGTCCTTCTCGAGTCCCATAAATCTCGTTTTATACAGTGTATATAGAGAAATGATCGTCAGATTATGTCTCGACACAAACATCACTGATACAGTGTCAAGAACTGATAATACACTATATGGACAAAAGTATTGGGACGCCCGACCATTCCACCATCAGGGACTTTAATGACATTGCATTCAAATACATAGACTTTAATGTGGAGTGGACCCCTCCCCCCTTTGCAGTTATAACAGCCTCCACTCTTGGAAGGCTTCCCACTAGATTGTTTTCCCAAGAGTGTTTCTGGGGGAATTTGTGCCCATTCATTCTGTAGTGCGATTAGGCACTGCTGTTGGACGAGAACGTCTGCGTTTCAGTTCATCCCGAAGGTGCTGGACGGGGTTGAGATCAGGGCTCTGTGTGGGCCAGTCAAGTTCTACCACTCCAGACTCATCCAGCCAGCACAGTCATAATGGAATAAAAAAGGGCCTTTTTTCCACGCTGTGTCCACAAGGGTGGAATCACATGGTGTTGTCCAGAATGTTGGTATGCTGAAGCACTACGATTCTCTCTCACTGGAAGTAAGGGGCTTAGCTCGAACCCTGAATTAAGAGGTGTGTCCCAATACTTTGGGCCATGTAGTGTAAGTATAGTACAGTGTGTACATCGAGTGTAGATTAGAAAATAGTGCAAGCATCAAATCCAGAACAGCATCACGAACACTACCCCAGCAAAGCCTGTCCTGCTGACGTGCTGGAACCAGTCTTGCTCTGGATGATCATGTTCCTCTGTGCTTTGATACCGGATCCCTGTGCACGAGGTCATTTGCATAAGAACCCAAACACTCCTCAGCACTCCTCAGTGGCCACACAGAGAAGAGCACCTTCATCAAACCTCCGTTTTAAACAGATAAGACGGCATTTCTTATACTGACTCATATCTGTTATATGTAGAGAAAAACGTCGGATAAGGCTCTGCTTTCCAAATGTCCCCAAAAAGCCACAGACTGGTGAGCCTATGCTGCAGCCTATCACTGCCCTCCACCACGGCTTAGGCCATTAATAACGATTAACCTCCTCTAAAACACGTTTTCTTTATTCCAGCACCAATTTAGGGTACGTCCGACCTTAAAAAACCCGTGTCTTATTATTAAACATACACCTAAAATAAATTAACACGTCTGTACCGTCTGATCGAGGTTATAAAAGCTTTCGGCAATTAAAATAAAAGCATATGGACCTCCTTGTTTTATTTCTAACCCCCATGATCTTAATAAGTGTAAGGACCTGGTTGGACAAATGTATACAAGTGATCAAAATGACACAAATGTAATACTCTAATACTGTTATTCTGAGTTATTCTGTATCCTATTTACAGACATCGTATGAAACATCAGATCCCCGCCCAAATTCCGAGTGCCATCCATGTGGGGTATTTCATCATGCACTGCACCCAGCCTGCCTGGACATCCTCACCCATAATAAAGAGGCTGTCAAAAAATCACGAAAAAAGAGAAAAAACGATTTTCTTACCTTTTCAGAGCCAACAAAACGGTCAGTGTTACAGCCTGTCTGCAGCCCTTTATATATTTTAAGTTATAGTCTGTGGTGGTCCGTGCTCGTACGGATTACGCATCTCCTCTCCTACATCTGATTCTGATGGTCCTGCCGGTGCTGCTTGACTGGCATTTTTCTAAAAGCCTTCAGAGGGGGGAGGTGTCGCAGTGTCCCGAAAAAGCTCAATAACCAAATGCTGTTTTTTCATGGCTTAAAAGACAAGGATTTATGAGCGCAACATGTCATAAAAATAAATTGACATTCGCTTTTTATAGCGTTTTCTTTGATATTTCAAAATTAATCCCCCCCCACGAACGCGAGTGGTTCAGTCTACTATATAGTGTACAGGCTGAGCTGGTGCGTGTGGGCGGAATTTGTTCTTGAGGCCATGTGTTGGAAATATCCCGCCTTTTGTTAGTACTGTGGCTAAATTCTGAAAAAAAGAGATTAATTTCGTCTTTGTAAATGTAAAGAAATTCTGTGGGAAAAGGAAATTTCATATAAATTGAATATTTTATATTAAATGGTTATATCTATATATCCATCTCTCTCTCTCTCTCTCTCTCTCTCTCTCTCTCTCTCTCTATATATATATATATATATATATATATATACCACCACTACAACAACCACACTATTTACAATATGAAACCCTC
>JBBIGA010000018.1:13411451-13427380 GCA_037576975.1 Alestes dentex
TTTTGAGATATGTTTGGGGTGTTTTCAGTTGGTAAAATGTGGATCAATAGACTTTCTCTGGCCTTGATGAAAAACATGCAGTGTTTTGAGCCTAAAAGATTCCAATCAATTATAAATAACCTAAAATATTTTGTTCATAATTCGAATACCCAAAAGCATGTAAATATACAAAAAGTAGGAGAGTGTATATATTTTCTGTTATTCAGATCAAATGCTGTCAAACACTTCCTCATCTTCCTCAACTTTTGAAGAAGCAGTGATGGTTCATATTAGCTTGATTTTCATTAAATCTGTGTGATGTGTATGCATTTAACTACATGAACTCCATGTGTCTGCTGTTCTACAATGCTCTTTTGTTTATTTTGGATCCTGCATGTGAACCACTCACTATCAAGGCACTTGGATAAGAATATGAAATGAACGGTCTGTTGCGTCTTTACATCTGTTTTATTTGGTGTGCAGACGGCTAGTTCACACAGCTTATGCTCAGTATTGGAATGAACTTTGTCTAACCCTCAGTGCCAACAGTGGAATTAGCCACTGTGTTTTCCTCACTCTCCTCAGGCTCTTTCATCCACAGCCAATAATAACAGCAGCTAAATTAAAGCACCAAAGGATATCTCGAAGAATTACGTTGAGCGGGAGCGGCCTGAGCCGGGGAGAGTAGAGGGACTTTAGCTTGATAAATCTCACTGCTGTATGAGCCTGTGTTTGCAGGGAAGTTTTCACTAAGTGATATATAGAGAGCTGCTTTTACTGTAGTGGTGGGAGCTGTGCACCAAAGTGCATTGCAGGCCAAGAGGAACAACCACACATCACATGATCGTACTGAGGGTCTGGTGAATCCTGCTAGATTTATGTCCAGGTGTCAACATGCGTGCAAGCCGTACAGTATAGCTTATTTCAGTGAATGCCTTATGTACAGTTGCGAAGAGGAGTTTGTGTAGTGGACTGTTCCACTGTGTTGTATACATGAAGACCCCTCTTGATACTTTATCTGCTATACCACTAAGTGTTATCAAAGCAGTAATTAGCTCTTTGTTTCATATATTTTGTGTGCAGCAACATTTTTGAATGACAAGTATGTTGCAATATTTAAATAACAAAAAATATACCTAGATAAACTAATGCTAAATGGAACTAAGTATAACCCTGGTCACAGAAAGGATTTTTGCAGGGAAATATTTCTATATATTCTGGTTAAGACTGCATGATATTGAGAAAATACCTAATTGTAACAACCATATCATGATTGCAGTATACTTTGTAATATATATAGATGTGACATTTACTGGCATACATTGACCTCAAGTGAAAACTTTTAAATTTATTACTGGTAGATTATGTGAATGCCTTAATTAATCCATACACCCAAAGGACATCTGTGTTGGACGAGGAGCTCACAGCACAAAAAAAATACAGTGTTTGATAAGGGACTAATTTGCATATTGCACAGTTCAGCAATATCATTGTGAAGGTTGATGTGATAACGAGAAAGATGATGTATTACGCAGACGTAGGGTTGGGGTTAGGGTTAGGGTTAGGGTTAGGCTTATCTTCTTTGTGTGCGCATATATAGATCTAACATTTCTAAAATTAATTTTAAGTGAAGTTCCAAAAAGTCAAAGTAAAATGGCCTTTGAGTAACTTAATACGAAACATATGTTAAGTAATGTATGTCACTGCAGACAGTGTTATATTTCTTTGGGATGTATCTCTGTCCTACATATACGCACACACACACACACACACACACACACACACACACACACACACACACACACACACACATGTTGTCATAGACCAATCCACTTCAGTATCATTTTGGGAAGGAAAGGAAAATGGACCTAACTTGAGTGGCAGCCACATCTCTGGACTGAGGCCAAAAGAGCCTTTTTCACTTCTAATCCAAGCTGAGTGTCATCACACACTTTCTCCCCGTGAGAAGCAGACTTTGACTAAAGCTCTTTCTCCTGCATGCAGACGGCTTGTTGACTCTCCTGGGTCTGAAATGTCAAACTCATTAAATGTTTCATCTCCATTTCCTAACTGATTTCATCTGCTCAATGTAAATATTCTCCAGTGGAAGCCCATGGAGAGAGAGAGAGAGGGACGGAGAGGCAAAGAGAGGGAGGGAGGGAGAGAGTGAGTGAGACAGATCACTTTCCGTTTGATACATTTGAACTAGATGTTTAATGTAGTTACATTTCATTTTTCTATTAGCTTCTAAACGTTTCTGTGTTTGTCTGATGAAGTGAATTAAGTGGTCACTCTGATTTTACAATTGATTGGACTGATGCATTTCTGCAGTGTCAGAATCATTTTCCAGCACTGCATGAGACTTTTACAGTGTAATTTGCATGAGCCAGGTAAATAAACGTCAAAAATCTCTTACTCCTCTCCAGGTCATCCATTCTGGCTGCAGCGCCGAGCTTGATAAAGCTAAATGGTAACGATACTGGAGTTTCAGTTGTGCCTTCTGTAAGATCAACACAACTATGGAGCTTCCAGGCCCTCTGCCAGGCACATGAAGATCAGCTTGACTCAATACTGCAGAGACACTCCACAGAGATCAGGTAGGACACTGGCATCAGTGCTGGAAAACTGATTGTTATTTAAGGTTTATTTGATGCAATTTGCATTGTGAATTGTTACTGGTTTAAATGTAAGCCCCTAATTTGTTAAATGTGTTTAGAAAAGTATAACATGGGAACACGGATGATAAAGGTAAACTTTATTCAGTCTGTACATTACCATAAAATACAAGCTTCTTGCTGTAAAACTTCATATTCAAACTAAACTGTTCTTTGACATTTAAGTACTGAAACCCAAAGAGAGATTTATGGCCACAATCAACCTGAGAATAGACAGCAGCACAAACAATCTAATCATATGTCTGTGCAATTCATTTAGTTAAGTGTTTTTTTTTTATTGGGGATGAATTAAATCCAGATCTAATAGCAGATTGTGAATGTGGGCACACAGCCTTATTTGAAGGCAGCATAGAAGGAGAAAGATGAATGCAGCTGTTCATTATTTGTAAGCAAATTGTTGTTACTGAGGGAACAATTTGTTTGAGTTAGTGCGAGTGCAAATCAAGCATGTCCATACTGTTCTGTAAGTGCATGGCTCAACAAGCACTGACATCTTTCACTTTCCAACACTAAGCCTCAAATGACCTAGTGTTGTATGAGTCAGTGGTCACTGACCAGTGTATATGATAGAGGTCTTGTCAGGTCTGTGCAGTGATATTTCAAAAAGGACAAGAAACATTCACTATGGATCAGACAGAGGTCTCTTATAGCTGGGAGCGCTAACGAAAGCCCTCTAACCCTTCCGCTATGCATTCTGCACAAAGCTTCTTTTGGGCCCCCACAGGGACCACCAAAGCTTGACCTGACCTGGTGTCAATCCCCAGCTCTGGGGAAGGTGAAGAGTCTGCTGTCTGGCTGTGACATAGTTCCACTGGGTTGATTAGCAGACACAAAGTCACCAGCTGGACTCTGCAAGGACTGGTATCATGAATTACTTGGTTTAAGTCATTGTTATGACCTTTGTCACTTGAATTAACACTTGTATTAATATATCTTGGCATATATTCTACTACCTACTGCGTTTTCAAGCTGTTTTATGAGGGAGTCAATTCATATATATTGTAGTGCTCCCAGCATTTCCAGCAGCAATGTTTACTTTTACTATTAGACCTCTTTCCCGGTGATCTTGTGCTTTAGTGGAGCGTTTGATGGAGATGGCGAATAAGTTTGTGTGTATCTATGAGGACACAAACCAATTCCAGTCCTGTCTTAGTATAGGAATAGCTATGGCTATGGGCATAACAATGACTTAAACCGAGTGACTCTGTGTAGCCAGAGCTGTGGATGACAGTAGTGAAGGCAAGAGGGCAAGATTAGGAGGGGGGAAGTAGCCGTTGCTAATAGAATAATTAGCATGAGATTGAGATGCCTTTGTACACACTTAATGCCTGTCATGAAAAGCCTCATTATATGACAGTGTGACATTGTACAACAGGCCCAGTGCAACCTCTTGAAGCATTTGCCCAAAATTATTCCTTTGGTTTGACCAAAATTTAGATTTTTACCTTTTTGTTGTGCGATTCTGTAGTTCATGTTTTTGCAGAACTAAGTTAGAAACAATACTAATTTTTTTTTACAAAGGCTTACAAAGTTCCCAGTTGAGTAAGAACATGTCTTAGAATGGATCACATAAGATCATGAATGGCTCATTATTTACAGCCATGTTGGCCATTGGCAGAATTTTTTTTGCTAATTTTCATGAGCAATTCCTTTTTTAAAACCTGAAGCTCTTGCTGTGTGAACTCAAAGAACACATTAAACACATTAGTGCCAGCATCAGACAAAGTTAAATGTTGATGTTTAGTGGATCAAATTGGCATTTTGTTGTGAACAGAAAATCAGTGAAAGGAAATCAACTTATGTGTTATTATTATTGTGCATTATAATGCCAGGGCATTTTGGTATAGAAGTAGCAGCATTCAAATGCTGTGGAAGTACACTTACTTAGCTCTTGTTCATTTACATTATCAAAATGCCGCACGGGCTTGCCAAAATTAAAATTATGAACTGACCTATTGTCAGTTGCTTGTTTGGAGCAAAATCCCTCTAATTTGCAAAAGCAGCTTCCATATGATTATCTATAGTTAATCATATGCCTACCATATACACATATACCAAGTAATCTTGAGGTATATGTGACTTCCTCTGTTTCAGCATGTTTATCCTCTATAAAGAAGTCTTAAATAAATACGTTTTTTTCAAAGCTTTATTCAAATGTAAAAAACTTCCCACTTCTATTGTAGAGTAGACTTACCTTTGGATTAAATTACAAATTTAGTCTGATTAAATATAAACATGGCCAACGGGAAAAAGCAATTTATAAAAATGTTGAACATGAATGTATTGTGTATTGTGCAGCTTGGCTTCCACAGTACTGCACGCACAGCTCCTGGCCAGCAACCATAGTGTAGAGCTGTTTCTATTGGCTGAAGAGCAGCGCTACGCTCATGAGTATGGCGACAGCAGCACCTCTGACACGGTCACCCAAGAACCTGATGCCTCCAGCTGCCTACCGGATGAATCTGACGGGATCCTATCAAAGGTTGAAAGCACCCAGCAGCCCCTAGCAGAGACTGAAACCAAAAGCCAACCAGAAGCACAACTGCCTGGGAATGTCCATCAAACCTACCCTGAGCATCCAGCTGCTGACCCACCTACTGGTCTTCTATATGACTGCACAAATCCACTCCAGAAATTCAGAGAGGAATCAAGGCATAGCAAACACAAAGTTGAGGCACCCAAGATGAACCTCAAAACGTATGTGATAATAATGATTTTCTTCTTTATGGTTTGCTGTGCTGTGCTGTATTTCTTATACAGTACTGCGCAAAAGTCAGAGTCCACACTTTCATGTATTTCATTTTTAGTCCAAACGGTCATTAGCTGTTATTTAAGTGCTGTTATCTGATAGTGGCGGTTTTGGTGGTCTACTCGGTCTTCTACGGTTGTTAGGAGTCCCATTTTCAATTCTGATATCTTTTGATAGTTTATTAAAATTCTTCTTTAGGTTAAACTGTTTTTTTTTTACTTGTTCTTTTCTTATGCAAATGAATTAGCATCTATCATATCTCATCAGAAATCTGTTGTTCAAGGCAGCTAATGTGTGCTTGGGTAGTTGCTTGTGTGAATATTATTTTCTGTTTCTCTGTCACACATTTTTTTGGGAGGAAATGGCTTGCAATTGGTTGATCTTAAGACTGGACGGTTGGCAAGTAAGTGGCATTAAGGTGCACAAAAATAGACTGGTCAAATTAAATACTGATGGATTTTCCTTTTTTTCTTTTGTGTAATTTTCTTTTAAATATATGTTTCGTGTTATTTCTGTGTTGGAAGCTAGATCAAGTATCTTGATTAAGAAATGCAGTGGGAGTTCAACAAGAGGTGGTGGTAGCAGCAGCAGTATTATGTTTGTCGTACAAGACTGTTATAGTAAAGAAAGAGCTGAGCCAAAAGGCAAAGCTCCCAACCTACCGGTCAGTCATTGTCCCAGCTCTCACCTATGATCACAAAATCTGGGTAGTGACTAAAAGAATGAGATTGTGGATAAAAGCACTGGAAATTAGTTTCCTCTGCAGGGTAGCTGGGCGCAGCCTAAGGGATAGGGTGAGAATCTCAGACATCTGGAACTGGCCTGGAGTGGAGCCACTGCTCTTCTGCATTTCAAGGTGCCAGTTGAGGTGATTTGGGCATCTAGTCAGGATATCACATAGGCGCTTCCCTGTGGAGGTGTGCCAGGCATGACCAACTGGGAGGAGAGCACAGGGCAGACCCAGGACAAACTGGGTGAATTACATATCTTAGCGGCTCTGGAAACACCTTGGGATTCTCCAGGAGGAGCCGGTGGATGTGACCAAGTAAAGGAACATCTTGGAAACCCTTCTCAACGTGTTCCTGTTCCAGATAAGCAGAAGAAAATGAATAAATCAATGAACAAATGTTTGTTTTACTGACACAGAAAAATGAATAACATTTAATTAATGGCTATTTTGTTAAATTAATGAAAGGGTGGTATTTAATTTCTGCGAGATTGTATTTTTTTGGAGAGAAATATATCTGTTAATAGTTATAGTTAAATAAAATGTTAAATTGTCAAATGAGCCAACTCTAAATCACTATTAGATGGTCATGGATTCTCAGCCTGTCTTTACCAAGCATTTTCAATGCTGATGAATTCATAAAGAGGCATGACTCTTTGGTGCATGTTTAATTACCCTTAGTGATGCGTAGTTGTGCTTTTTTTCAGCATGGCAGCCAGGGTGATCCAGCACTGTTGGCGGAACCACAGACAGAGGAGACGAACACAGCCATTAGAGCCACCTGCAATAGGTCATGGGAGACAGAGCCCTCAAAAACGTGTGGGATCTAAAGAAAAGAGGCCTGAGTCTCGTAACAAAGACTATGCTGCCACTGTCATTCAAGTAAGGTTTAACTTTTGAGAAAAGGACAATCAGTGTGACTTTGGTTCACTAATGCATCTGATCAGCTAGAATTTCCATTGCGATAATAAGTTTCTTACATTATTTTTTCATTCCTCCATTTATGAAGGTAATAAAAACCATGAAAAAAATTAAATCATCTTCATTACACCATTACTGCCTCAGGCTTGTTTTGAATAGGCAGACAGTACGTTTGAAAACAGGCCATTCTTTTCACACATAACTTCTAAGAGAGATTTTCTCTCTTCGGCTCGTGGTTGATGAGTCCCCAAGGCTTTGACAGAGGGGAAAAAACAAGATTAATCGGATTCCACCATTTCACTGAGGTGGGAGCACTTGAATTCTGATCTGTGCTGATGTGAAGTCTCTAAACCCCCATGGGGAATATGGAGATTTAAGGGCATCCTGGTGTTCCATTTGTCTTATAGTGCCTAAGTCACAGAAAGTTCAAACAGCAGACCGCGAGTCAATTAAACAGAGGTTAACATGTTTTATCTTCCTAATGGGATAACACACAATATTTACGTTTGTGGGTGATTCATGGCCTCGTGTATTTGCCCCCACAGGCTGTATGGAGGGGCTATGCACTACGGCGAAGACTGGCTCATGCTCTCTCACTCGTCCAGATCTCAGAGGGGGACGAGGCCTTTGAGGAGGTGGACATGGATGAATTCGTTTTTGATGAGGTAGGAGTGTATGCATGGTACTCCTGTCATTGCTGTGAAATCACTACACACACTGCCTGCACAGTTGTGATGACAGCCAGTACCCTAGCAGTGTTATCAGCGAGGCGGGAAGTTGTCATCAGCGATTAACAATCAACTCAGTAGGATAATCAATGGACAGGAAACAAAGCTTGACTTCATCACATCGTAATATTACCTGTCAGACTCTTATCACACATGATTAACCCCCTAAGTGCCTATGGTTTGCTTAGATTTAGCCCAAGTTATACAGTAAGGGACCACATGTTCATAGCATGTGAAGTGAGTCACAATACATATTATACATTTCCAGATATTGTTTCTGGTTTGTTAACTTTTTAAGTGCTATTTAGTTAGTTTTCAACTAGTTTTCATTTTCATTTAGTAAATGCAAAAGTAACAGTCTTCTACTACTTTCCTGTTCTGAAGTGCATATTTCATCAAGGGCTTGAATGTTTGTGTGCACTCAGAGAAAACATCAATGAAAGTTCAGTGCTTTTAGGCTAATGTGATTTGCCACTTGCTTTGAAGCAAATAACCAAAACAACAGGATGCACTTCATCAACTGTACAAATCTCTAGATGCTGGCTAATTTTCAGAGAGATGAGGTTCTATTTCAGTTCTCTCAAGATGTGCATGTGTTCTGGGGGGTTGAATAGGAGGTGATGGAGAGTGACTGGATAGCCCCACATTCCGATGCCTCGTCGTACGGATTGCCACCATATTCAGAACAGCTGCTGCAGCCAAAGGTAACAGGCAGAAAAGCCCTCCCACTGTCTGTAGGCTAGCCCAATCTGAGCCTTTCTGAATGATTAATCATCAAATTTATTGCCTCCAAAAACACAATTACTTTCTCGGCTGCAAACTTCCTTCAAATAAGCAGATGTCATTTTTCAGAGTACGCCTTTTTGGAGGAGGCTTACAGCTTGAATGTCTGCATCACAGTAGCTATTCTATGATGCAGTTCAGCTGCTGGAACAGAGAAGAAACTGTAGTGCTGAGAAACAAAGATGGAGAAAGTGGTGCATCAAGAAGGATTTTAACAGGGTGCACAGAGATCATGCCAAGATGATTTTTTATCACTTGATTCTAGAATATGACATTGCAAAAATATTCATTGATATATGCTGAGTGTTTGTTGTTAAATAGTATTTTTTTCTTTCCAAATATTTTGAACATTAAAGCTTGGGATTATAAGGTGTGTCCTTATACATTTGTTTAATGATTTTCTTTTTTTGGCCTTTTTAGCCTCCTTTTCTGCCTGAGCTACATAAGAGCACACCTATATTACCATGGAAACTCAAACAGGCCTGGGCTAGTAGTGAGGCAGCAGTGGCATCAGAACAAAGTCTATCACCTGACCCCTATGCTGGGTAAGACTCCTGGTTTCCAATTGCCAAATAAGATTTGTTAAAAACAGTTGGTTTCTTCTAAATACATACAGGTTATTAATTAGGTGATTTGTTTTTTTGTGTTTTAATAGAATACAATCTCCACCATCAACACTACGACTTAGTGCTTTGTCAGGAAGATCAGAGAAAATTCTTGAAGAATGGTATGGAATTGTTCTGTGTCTCTAAAATAATATTATCCAGAACCAAAATGCCACAGAAGACATGTAATTGCTGCAGACAGTGAGGTGTGTTACTCAGCTGTTGGCGCATCTTTTCCTCTCAGGGGCCTCAATAGTCCCTCAACTGCCCTTCTCATGCTAAAAAGGGCTCAGAAAATGAAGTCCAAGAAGCAGCAGCAGAGAAAATTACTGGGTAAATATATTAGTAGTAAAATGTTTATTTTTATGTTTTGTTGCATGAATTTACATGTATTAATTTGACTATCATAGTGTATTTTATATCCCTGCTTTTTTATGGAATGGAAATATGCTAAAAAGAGGCATGTCAATTTGTAGTACTTATTTAGGATTTTGCTATTAAAATGTGTTTTTATAACAAGCACGTAACAGTGTCACAGTTACACACTTTTACACACTTTTAACACTGTTAAAGTTACATATTTTTTCAGACTGAGTGTTACTCATCATTATTGAAATCTGTAAGAGTATGAGAATAGAACTGCTGGTTTGGAAGGATTAGGAGCATCATATATGCCCATATTTAGCTGAATTTTCTCTTATGGCAGCTTCTTTGGGACTTTAGAGTAAGGAGGAGGAGGAGCTACACCCGCCTGTACTAGGAAAAAGAGCTTTAATGGAAAAAAGACCACTTCCCAAAACAGTGTCTGTCTCTAAGGGTTTGTTATTGTTTTTCCTCTCTATGTCTCTGGTCAGCAGCCATGCCACGTTAGCATGGAGCCTTTCCTCTTGGTGCAGCTTAATGTGCAGTAACAGCAAGCAGCTCCCCTCTGCTCTCCCTGTTCCCCGTCATGTTCGATTCGCCTGAACCTAAGAACACTCACAGGAAGTGGCTGTTTCATACTGCACTGTGTCCCAAGCTCCCCTCTGAGTGCCCAGGCCCGTTTTTTATTACCGGGAGCAATTGGAAAATTTCTGGCTCTGAGGTTACCTCACGGGGCTGTGAGCATGAGAGGAGCCCCAGAGACAGTAGTCCGGGCCTGGGTCTTGGACCCAGAGGCCTTGCCTAAGGCTAGCTTTGATCAGGGTCAGGAGAGCGTGACTCTTAATGCCACAAATCCAATCATGGGCCAGTGAAATGAAGGCCTGTGTGGAGTGCACAAAGCCTCTGCTTCTGCTGAAGCCGCGTAATGTCCTAATGCAAAGTGAAGGTACAGTTTGTGTCCATGTGTGTCCGTACATGTCAGGGTATGAGGCCATGCTGGGCTTCATGTTAGCTTACTGTATCTGTGTTCTGGTGCTGCAGAACCAACAGAGCGTCTGGCCCTGTTCAGGAACCACAGCAAGCTGCCTGAGAAACAGCAAGAGACCCGGAAAATATCCCAGCCCAAATACAGAGATGACATTAAAGGTACGGTAAACATGAATGCGCTAGTACTTCAGTAAGTGACAAAAAACAAATCATACCATCTTGCCCATCATATCAGTACAGTCAGACACTTTAGTAATGTCCCCTTTAACACCAGAAATTTAGGCTATGCGTATTAGTACTAGATAAGCATATTACCCATATATTTTGATGTTTGCATGTCTGCATTGGGCGAGTAGAAATGCATCAGCATATGGAATAGGAGCTTTTATTGTGCTTCCAAGTTTCACTATATAAAAAAAATAAAATGTGACCTTTATTTTTGAATACACTAGCATGTAAAAATGCATTATATTAATTACTTTCAGTGTGAATGTGTATGTTGTCACAACAAACCTTACTTTGATGATCTTTTTAAGGAAATACACATTTTATTGTTTTTTAGGCCTATGTGGAAAAGTAACAGTACTATGCCAGTGATAGCATATAACGTACTTTAAGATGCTGATCTTGTGAAGGGAAATGCAGTGTTTCATTTAAGAATAGCTCATTAAAGCTTAGTAGTTTTTCTATCTAAATGGTATCAGCTCTCACCCAAGCTTTCATTCTGTGTGTTTTCCATACATTTTTAATTCATTAATTGATTTTTTTTAATTTAAATCTCAAAATAGACAACTTTCAGAAATGTTCAAACCAAGTATTAAAGTAAAATTAAGGGGAAATATTTTAGATTCTTCCCTACTTGAGTCGCATAGACATAGACCACAAGTAGTTTGTAGAAATAGGTTTGTCTAATGCCTTTTATTTAGGCATGTTTTCAGACAACTCTCAGGTGGGTTTGATCTACTCATCAGAGGCTTTTGGACGAAAGCCAGCATGCTGGGGGCAAATACATTTCTAATGTTTATTTTTTGTTTGTATACTATCAGAAAAAGACAACAAAAATGTGAAGCATTTCATCAGAATGATAGTTTGTGACACATATGCAGAACTTT
The DNA here is from genome assembly GCA_037576975.1 of Alestes dentex. Taxonomy (NCBI): domain Eukaryota; kingdom Metazoa; phylum Chordata; class Actinopteri; order Characiformes; family Alestidae; genus Alestes; species Alestes dentex. The sequence continues at coordinate 13,423,081 of JBBIGA010000018.1, forward strand.
TAAAAGCAAAGAGTAAATTCAAAGGCACAAACCTGTGGGTTAATGAATCCTAAAGATCGCAAGTATCCAGTTTAAAGAACTCTTAATAAGTTTATTATGCTGATAATACTGGAAGCAAGCTGGCAGGGAAATATCAGACAAATGCTAATTAGACTGAACTAACACATCCTCGCTAACTTTTTCACAGAAGTTTGTGAGGACACTTGGCTTTGTTAGCATTTTTGTGGAAAGTGTTTATAGATTTATTTGGTTCATAGGAGGGGATATATTGGGGAAACCTACCTTGCGTGTTATACACAGAAATGCACCCATCACTTGATCAAATTGAAGGCACATGATGCAGTTGTAAATAGCCAGCCACAGGTTGTTTGGGATGATGGAGAATAAACAAGATGATTGTATTTCAAGAAGACTTTGTAGCAGACTTGAAGTGTGAAATCGAGTTAAGTGCAGAGGAGGTAGACCACTGAAGAGTTCCAGACCCCTCAAAGAGAGCGATGTATCTTTAGCTCAGTGCTGCTCCACTGGGGGGAGTGCCCCGTCAGCGGGGGGCTGGTGGATGGGTATGAGGGAGATTTGGAGGCAGTACTTAAAAGGAGTGGCAAGAGACTTTCTGAGGATTTTCTATCTCTGTGTCTTTCTCTCCTTTTCTCTCTCTCTCTAGAATCGTTTTAGTACAAAATCATTATAAGTAAAAGTGAAACATTTCCTTTTTCATGCAAAGTGTTGCTTTCTTTCCTTATTTCCTTCCTTCCTTCTTTCTTTCTTTTTTTCTTTTTTTTTGTTGTTGCGACTCCTTCACCGGTCCCCTGGCGTATGTAAGTTGATCCCATTTTCAAGTGGGTTACTTCATGTCCAGCACATCCACAAAAGAGAGCCTGGATAAAATAAACACGAGCGAGTCGGATATCTCGGAAAGAATCTGTCACGGCTTCGGGGGGCTAATCACCTCCAGAAGGGGGCTTGGAGCAGGGGGCTGAAATGCAAGCCCCATGCCGGGGAGTGCAGGGGAGTGGCGGGCGGCCTGTGGCCCGAGGCACGAGGGCGTCCCTGGGGGGTAGGCGCTGGTGCCTTCCACAGGTCAGCACTGGACGCGTGTGTTGACCGTGCACCCCAAAGCACAGCATATAGTAAAAAGAGTACTTCAGCTGCCTTACCAGTTCAGTGCTAAGAGCTGTTTCACTTTCAGAGAGAGTGAATTTGACCCTGGGAACACATCAGAGTTTTACACTGCTGGGGGTTGGTATTCATTCCCTATTCACGATTTTTTAAAAATAGATCACACTGTCTGCATTGCAGTGAAGAAACTTGAGAAACCCTTGAGTAATCTTTTCCGACTGAATTTTTGTTTCTTTAGTTTCTTTCCAGATATAAATTTGTAAAATATTGGTTTCACACCCCAAAACTGTCTTGCATAATGTTATTAAAGTAGTTCACATTTAACACATTATTTGTAAATTGAATAAAGAAATTAAAAAAAGTTTTAGTTTCAGTTGAAGTAGCCACAACTTTGTAAATATGAGAAACTATTTTATTTGAGAAGCTATCTAATAGGAATGTGTATACCTGTACATGACCCTCCATCTTAGCACTGTTTTAACTCACACAGCCAGGGATACAGAGCCTGTCTCCCTCTCTCACTTAAGCTTTTTACTAGTCAGTTGGATTTGGTTTATCCTGTCTGTGAAATGCTGTCGTTTTGTGAGTGTGTGCTTAGTGGGTGCACATAAATCCTGTGCCCAATATTCTGACCTCCTGTGTCTTTACGTAGAGTAGTGTAAACCCATACTCCAGTGTGACTGATCATGAAGCAGTGCTGATGTTGGCACCAATGTAACATAATGAAATTAAGCACAAAAAAAGTAAATAAATGTTCTATGTTCAAAGTAATGGAGTATTTTACTGCCCATATCTTCATCTGCTTAGTTCCACACAATTCCAGAAGAGATGATCCCAAAATAATTTACTCCAAAGCACTTAATGGACGGGGTCTGCTTCGATGAGTTATGACTGATACATTGCAATTCAGTGACATTTTTGGGGATATCTTGACTCCTTACAGCTTTTGCGTATAAGAAAGTTACACTTAGATTAAGACAAATAAGATATGTCTTTTATTGAGTCAAGACATTCATTTCCCATAACAAATATAAGTAATCTCGACTGAGTATAATGATAACTGATTGCCCCCAATATCACTCCTGTGGAACATTTCAATCCATATGACTATGTAAGGAATTCTGCACTGCATATTGTAAGTTTATATTTATTGTTTTTCAGTTGTTTAAAGTTTTGCTGGCCTTATTTGGCTACAGGCACCTTTGCTTTGTTTCCTGTGTTGCCTTTGCGTACGTAACGTGATTAGTGTGATGTTCATGCCAGTATAGATAAGCGTGATAGATTTGGTGAGATCATGTTCAGTACAGAGTAACTCACATAAATAACAAATTCTAAAGTAGTTGGATGATGAATCAAAAAGGTAAATGTATGCAGGTGTATGTTATTATTGGTTTTCACATTTTTAATACACAGATTTTTTTGACAGGAATACTGATGGAAATATACAAATCGAATTATACATTCTATCTAAATATACATTCACAAGGTTCATGTTTAAACTGGCGTAATGTTAAATTTATCTTACTAGTATGGTCGGTTGTTCCATACACTCTGTTGTCACATAAAAGGTATTTTATGCCTTTACACTACTGTAGACAATGCATTTCAGTCATCGTTTATAGGGATGAAGCGCATGGTGTTTCTTCTGGTTAGTTTTGTTTCGTATTAATCAGTTCATAGTTATTGGTTTATTTGGTGGCCAGAGTTTTGTACATCTCTGGAGTGCTTGAGTACTACGTAATGGTGTATCTGTGGGTATGTGTGTGTATGTTGACCGCTGGTTGACCGCTTGTGGTCTGCTCTCTGGAGGTGAAGGCTTGACCTAGGGCAAAAGAAAGTAGGAGACAGAACCTCACGATAAAAGACCTGACCTCCTCCTTTGAGTCTGCCAAAAGAACTCCCAAACACTCAAAGCCCCATGGGTATGTCACACACACACACACACATGCACACACTTACTTGCACTCTCTTATATGCACACACACATGCAGATTCTTGCATACTTGCAGGACAAGAGGCCATTTCTTGTTTGCTGTGTTTGTGTGAGTGTGTGAGCCTTTTGCTGACCCACTCTGGTCAAATAGATCTGGCATCTGGAAGACTGAATTCCAGTCTAATGAGTCAATCTTAAAAATGCCTTAAAACTTGCCCATCACGTTAGCAAGAACATTCACTGTCACTGTCATTGTACCTGATCATGCCTATAACCCAATGAGAAAAAATAATCTATGAAATTACTTTTTATTATCCCCTGTCAAATCATTATTAAGCTCTTTATGATTTGCTTTCATTGCCCAATTGACGTAAAAAAATAAAACATATTATAAGCTCATTATAAACAAGAATAGAAGCTGTATTTTTTTAGTCTACTGTGTTCTTTTCCTTTTATTTTCCTGTCAGTTTGATTCACTTACAAGTGGTATCAGAGTAAACTATGTTTGACCTCATTGTTCTGGGCTGGACAGGGTTGTCTATGATACCTGCTCACTACTCTTTGAGGGGTTAGAGTGAGGAGGTTATGACCTGATATGGTGACATGTCTCTTACCGCTGCTGCCATAGTCAGTTCCATATCAGTTAATGTGCTTAAGAGCCCCCTTAACAGGCATGACTCCTGGGGCCCCCAGTGTCCTGAGGGTGGGGGAAACAGGGGCCACAGGGAGACTGAAGGGGGTCCAGATTCTGGTGGACACTACTGGGGTCTTATATTTTAAACATGCATGCCATCTCTGTCTATTTCATTTTTTAATGGCGTAATTGTAAACACTGGCTGAGCTTCACATTGTGTGAAGTGTCATGAGGAATGGATCAGATGACGTGGTCCAAAATTAATTGAAAAAAATCTTAATTCATGTAAATATAATTATTATATTTAGATATATGTTATATCTTTATATAAATTAATTTAAGATTATAGGTTTTGGTAACTTAACTTATAATCTTAAATGTAAAGTGACCATTTTGGAGATTAAAAGTGTATTGTCAACATGTGACAATTTACTTGTTGTTATTTGTGTAATACACTTACTATTCATAATTGTCTAGTACAGGGGTGCCCAAACCTGTCCAGAAAGGGCCGCTGTGGGTGCAGGTTTTCGTTCCAACCAAAAAGAAGCCACAGCTGAGTAACTGAAAACCAAGACCAACTGATTACAGAGGTGGAATCAGGTGTGCCTCCTGCT
>JBBIGA010000018.1:13463096-13491912 GCA_037576975.1 Alestes dentex
ATATACACATAGATATATATTTGTGTGTGTTTGTGTGTTTGTGTTTGTGTGTGTGTGTGTGTGTGTGTGTATATAGGTTTTCTGTTACTCTTTAGATTTCTAATTCAAAGGACATTATTGTCTAAGGTGTTAAGTCGTTTACTACAGATGTAGCAGAGGTTAGGTTGAATTTTTCTTAACCTGAAAGAGTCGTAAATCCTGCTGCATAACTAAAAGTAATGTGCACAGTCACATTTCAAAGGCGTTCTTGTGACTGAGTGATGAAAACTGCGTGATGATGGAGAATGTGACCCGTCCTTTGATGATAAAACACATGCGTTTTGAGACTCCCACTAAAAGTAATCTCTGGATGCTGGACAGTGACATATCACCCCGTCACCATCTCATGAACTAATGGGGGACGTGTTCATTTCTTATCATGCATATTGATGTGATTGGCTGACCTCGTGGGCACCTGATGGCGATCTACTTTGTCAGACAGTATTTTGGGCTTTGAAGTTCACTTCCCTTTGTGGGAACTTCTCAGCAGCAAAGGAACCGAAAAACAACTGAACATCAAGAACCTCCATGGATTTATGATGCAAATCCCTGACTGATAAGTTTTGTGTGAAATTTGCAAAGTTGCATCATCAGTTTATTTGGGGTTTAGTGAGCCAAGTGTTCATTTGTCTTTCACAATCCTCCCCAACTTGATGTTTTTGTTTCTATAGTTGAATATGACCAATGGACCAAATTATGGCATTCAGTTGATATTACATTTTCAGAGCTAAACTTTTTGTGGCTTTAGGATAGTAAAACCTGAGATATGATCATGAGTTCCAGAGTGAGTTGTTTTATGTCCACTCTCTAAATAAACTCTTCTGTCTCTGTACTATCAATGCAGTATCCAGCGAATACTAGGGAAGACCTGTGAAAGCTGGAATTCAGCAGTGATTAAAGAAAAGAGTGGGCTCGTGTACAGTCTGGGTTCTAATCACCTCATTAATCTTCACTGAAGGAGTAGAGAGAGATTGGGAAAGAACTGCACAGAAATTAACTGCATAATTCAACCCAAATCAAAATGAACATGCTCACTACTCATACGGATCGAAAGATATCAAAGCAAGAATGGACTCATTAGGCTCTAACTCATGCTTGATACATAAGTTGATTTTGATTTTGGCTGCTTTTAGATGCTATCTCAACTAATGAAAATAATATCACTCTTCAAAATAAGTACTAGAAAGGAAGTTCCTTACATTTCTAGTGATTTTACAGTAATGTAACCATTTTGTAAATGAGGTGTGTGACTGTAAAGAATCTTTTGAAGGTTGGGGAACCTCTATTTAATGTAATGGTTCTTGGAAGCAAAGTAGTAGATAAAATATACATACACACACACACACACACACACACACACACACACACATATGCCCTCAACATTGAAATATGCTGAATATGCCTCAAAAACTGATGCAAAATAGTAAATGTAAAAATAGTAAAAATAGTATTGTAGTTTTGTTATGCTATGATGTACAACCACCTACCAGGAAACTACCATGCAGCACCACTGAAAATGTTTGTGAGCTGATGCCCCACACAACAACTTATAGTTCCATAAAAATGGCTTTTGATAGGAGAACCCCTAAACTGGTAAAGAACCTTTTTGTGACTGTGAGAAACATTTTTAAAGTACAAGGAGACTCATCAAAGGCATAACTTTGGGTTGAACATTGAAGGGGACCTTCTTTGTCAGTCCTGGGATATACACCCACGTGAAAGAAACACCAAACGCTTTGCATGAATCTTTTTTTATACAGTAGCATGTACAACACCAGAAATATACCAGGGCATGAAGAGAATCTTTAGTAGTATGTTATGCTTGACAGATGGAACCAGAGAACATTCAGAGAACAACATCAATTTATTATATCAGTAAAACCAACACTTTACAACATATTTCATTACCAACTACCAATTCAATACTAGTGTGTTGTAAGGCCAAGTTAAACTTGTTGTGAGGCTGTGACCCTACCCTCATAACTTATTCCTCTTACATCTATTCTGCACATAATGTAAAAGGGTCTATACCAATTACATTTTCCTACAACTGTATGGCCAAAAAAAGAACTTCGTATTGAAGAATGCATGAGGCCCCCACTTCAGTTGCTCAGTCTCAATGCCTACCATATGTCTTTGTTTCATAGGTGTTGTTAAATATTACATAGTAGTTATTAACAAAAAAGTCTTGAATAACTAATTTCATCAACTGTAATTTCAATGTTGAGTACCATTAATGCTGCCCTCTGCTTTTGCATGATCTGTGCCACATGAATTCCTTTCTCTCCTGTATTTTTCTATGTGTTCTGATACTGTTGTTCTGGGGTTGTTGTTTATTTGTGGATGCTCTGTAGGAAGGGATAAGAATACTGTGTCTTCGTCCACTAACCAGGGCCGTGATCAGCTGTCGACGGATGGTGCTTGGACCCCTCTCGGGTGACACTGTTACTCTAACAGATCTACTCTAAAGAGGTTTGTGTCACTGAGCTTGGCATCATGGTGCATAGCAAACATCAGACTGCAGGAGGCAGCCCACCACTGGGTGCCTCTAATCAGGCATGGGGAGGAGGATACTCCCCCTGCTATGAGCTCTCAGCTCTGATAATGAGACAAGCTCGAGGGTTCAGGCTTATCCTCAGGAATCTCCCACAGAACCCACAATCTCTGGAGTTCTTGTTTTCCAAGCCAAAGTCTTGTTTTTTTAACGGCTGTTAGTTAGACAGGGAAAGTGTTCTGGCAATAAGTTGATGAAGCAATGTTATACATATTTTTTTTTTGTGAACTCATACTATAACACAATTTGCAGCCAAAATAAGTTGTTTGCAGATATTGTAACAGAAGTTGATTCTTTTGCAAAGCTTTTCTTTGCCCTTAGTTAAACTCTGCCAGCATCTATAAAGATTCATTTCCATTCAGAGTTGGAAAGTTTGTCAGAGTAAGTATACCAATATCAATATCAATTCTGGTCTGTTTAAATGGAGCTCACGTCAAACTGTTCTCAGGCAATTCACGCAGTCCTCACACGATTCACAAAAATGTTTGTGTACAATAATAATGTGTACCATGTCGCCCTCTGCAGGTGAAAATGGGCTCCTGCTAAAAAAAGTTGATATTTTGATTGAGCTTGCTCTGGGACTTTCATGTTTTTTTCATCCTCCTGTGCCATGTGATCTGTAAGCCTGTCCCACTACTACTCAGTAACAGCCTGCTGTGCAGCAAAGTGAACTACATGAAGGAAAAGCTTCATCAGCTTGTGGAGCAGAGCTAAGAGAGGGATCACAATGACTCCCAGGCTAGATGGAGACTGTGTAGGTGATAATACTTCACAGCTTAACTTAATACAGTGAAATAATACTGCAGGGGGAGTGTGAATTAAATCACTTGTGGGGCTAAGGGGACTCCACTAGGTGTGTGTGCGTGTGTGTGTGTGTGTGTGTGTGTGTGTGTGTGAGTGTGTGGTGTGTAGGTGTGTATATGTGTGCACTGCCTCTTTGGGTCCTAGCTTGATGAAAAAATTGTAATCTGTGTGCAGAGTGTCATGTATCCCCAGAACTATTTGGTTGGTAAACTTCTCTTATTTTGGTTGACTTGACTTGCTATCTTTTGTAGTCAGGCCTTTCAATAATCCTTTGTGATGTCTTTATATTCTTTCATTTTATGGCCACACAACTGTAGACCTCTTTCTTTATCATTCAAAAACATAAACTTTTGATATGAAGATGATATATAAAAATTCTCGAATCAATTTACAGTCGAGTGCAAAAGTTCGCAAACTCCTGATCAAATGACGTGTTTGGTTAATTTTCTGAGAGAAAATTCGTCCTTTCACTTCAGCAGAAATCTGGAGACTGAGTGGGCTGCCGAAACGCTGACTTTGTGTTCCTGCAGCCATTTCTGTGGATTTTGGTGTGTGGTTCTTTCTTTGTTGTAGTGCTTCAGCCTTCAGACAGAGACACATTTTGCGATTATATCCTCTGGGATTTCTCCAGGAATTTATTCTGCCATTGATTTTTTTTTTTACAAGAACCTCAGGACTACTAGCAGCAAAACAGCCCCAAACCAGCCAACACCCTATCTGACAGTGGGTATTAGGTGCTTTCCCTCATATGCAGAGCCTTTTTTCCAATTGTGACAGCGGTGTCCATGACCAAAAGCTCATTTTCAACCTAATCTAGTCTCACTGATGTTGTCAGTAATTGCTCAAATAATTGTGTCTCTGCAGGTTAAACTACTCCTGCTTGAAGAGATAGATAGTTCTAGAAAAACACTCACTTGGTGTGGCATCTTCAAATGGCAGCTTCTTAAGGATGTCAATAAGAATATTCTTCACATTGATACATTTCGTTTACAAAAGGACTCTTGAAAGAACCTTCCACTGAGAGGTATTTTTAAGAATGGACATGGTTTTTCTCTTACACTTATCTCTAACAATTAAACTGCTGTGCTGTGCTCAGAAATGGACTGGTCCCCAGCTCTGATCCTGGAGGGCCGTCGTCCAGCACAGTTCGGTAATTTCCCTGCTCAAAAACACCTAGTTCAATTCATCTATTAATTGTTAGGTTTAGCAACAGTGTCTGAGGAGGGGAGCTGCCAAACCGCCCCCCAGGACTGGAGTTGGGGATCACTGGGCTTTATAACTGCATGTTTAATGACTTCATGGACACGTCTGTTTTCAGGTTAAAGTCAGTCAGAGTGCATTTGCCTCAAAGGGTAGAAAAATGAGTAGACCTATAACTCAGGGGTCTGAGTGAGCTCCATTAAGTTCTGATGACTAAAGTATAACACAGCAAAAGCAAAAGTGAGACACCTGTGACCAGCCAGAATAACGTACCCTGTTCATCTGTTATGCAGCTGCATTGTGTATGGGGTGTTATATCGTGTGGGATGGGATGAGCTGTATGCAGTGCTATGTCACACATAACGTATATGAGGAAATGAACCAGATGAACAAGGCATAGTTTGCTAAGCTTGTTATGCAGGGAGATTGAAGAGAAAAAATGTCTCTCTCTCTCTCTCTCTCTCTCTCTCTCTCTCTCTCTCTCTCTCTCTGTCTGTGTATCTGTGTAGGTGGGTTTCAGTAATTTTGCCGTACATACATTTAGGCATCTGACTGTGAGTCATCATTATCATTATTTATCCATGAATGAGTGCTGCTCTGATTCAAACCCTGCCAAAAATAATGCAGTGTGTGTCTGTGAGATGTTCTTGTGTACTGAGGCACTGGTAATGAGGAAAGAGACAACTGAAGCACTTTAACTCAAGACAAACTGAAGCACTTTAACTCCAGTCAGTCACCTCTCCTCCCTCCTTTAAGTGACGCCTTTTGGTTTCTTTCTTCTCTTTGGAAAAAGAGCACTGCAAAGTCACACTGAAGCAGAAGTAAAAGTGCTTTTCTGAGAAACTACTCAGACAGAAAAGTAGCTCATTCAAAGCAGCCCTTTGCTGAAAAGAAGCTGAGCTGAAACATGGAGGCGAAGCTGAGGGTCACGACAACAGGAAGAATCCACAGATCCACAGTTAATATATTAGTGTTTTATATAAAAACCTGAAGTGGGCCAAGAGACGAAAAAGATTTTATTCACATACTAATTGTATCTGGCACTGATGTTAATAAAAAATAAAAACAAAAACCAGCAATCCATGCATAATCAATTAGGCAGAGTGGTTTAACATTACTTATTGGATCCCAAAATTATATTTTAGAAATATGTAATGTAATGGATTGCTGTAATATCATTTTTATTTGTTACAATAATATTGAGAAAAGACCATTGAGTTGGATGAAAGCTGCCAGCAGATGGCAGTGTTAGAGTCCGATGGAAAAAATGAACCTCTGACAAAATTATTTGAGTTTAATTCAGTTCATAGGCACATGCAGAGGTGTTTATAGTATGCTTGAAAGGTGGGATCACAGTGAGTCTCCAGTTCCTATTCAGTGGCAAAAAAAAGTACCTTCACATTCAGACAGTTGAATGAATACACTATATTGCCAAAAGTATTTGCTCACCTGCCTTTACACGCAGATCAACTTAGGTGACATCCCATTCTCAATCCATAGGGTTTAATATGATGTCGGTTATAACAGCTTTAACTCTTCTGGGCAAGCTCTCCACAAGGTTTAGGAGTGTGTTTATGGGAATTTTTGACCATTCTTCCAGAAGCACATTTGTGAGGTCAGACACTGATGTTGGACGAGAAGGCCTGGCTCGCAGTTTCCACTCTAATTCATCCCAAAGGTGTTCTATCGGGTTGAGGTCTGGACTCTGTGCAGACCAGTCAAGTTCTTCCACACCAAACTCGTTCATCCATGTCTTTACGGACCTTGCTTTGTGCACTGGTGCACAGTCTTGTTGGAACAGGAAGGGGTCATCCCCAAACAGTTTCCACAACTTTGGGAGCATGAAATTGTCCAAAATCTCTTGGTGTGCTGAAGCATTCAGAGCTCCTTTCACTGGAACTAAGGGGCCAAGCCCAGCTCCTGAAAAATAACCCCACACCATAATCCCCGCTCCACCAAACTTGTCCATCAGATTGCCAGATTCCTCACTCCATAGATCACGCCTCCACTGCTCTAGAGTCCAGTGGCGGCGTGCTTTACACCACTGCACCCAACGCTTTGCATTGCACTTGGTGATGTATGGCTTGGATGCAGCTGCTCAGCCATGGAAACCCATTCCATGAAACTCTCTATGCTGTTATTGAGCTAATCTGAAGGCCACGTGATGTTTGGAGGTCTGTAGCGATTGACTCTGCAGAAAGTCGGTGACCTCTGTGCACTATGCCAAATCATTCCTTGGCAGATAAGATTAGACATCCTTGCTCTATATACAGCATCAGCTACTAAAACAGCACTTTTTTCATCAAGTTTAGAATGTAAATCTATTTAAAGAGAGAACAGGACTAAATTGTCTATTTGACTATAATACTTTTAATATGAAACCTATATGACCTGAGTACTTTTTCAGTCCATTTTTCTTTACAATATACCCATACACTGAAGATGGTATGATGGAATGTATGACAAGTTAAAAGATCAAAAACATCTTGGATGGTGGTTGGTGGGGGGTGCAAATGTGTTCTCAAGCACTGACTTTTAATGCCTGCATCTTACACAACTCTTCATACAGTTTCTTGAGAAAATGTTCAGAAGCAGTGGGTGTCAACTAATGCGGGTGTCTGTAAGGTGAGATTTAGGGTCGCCTCAACCAAAGCAACATACAGTAGTTCATACTGCACCACCCACCTCAGAGCCCACCTTACATCTTCACCATCTTGACCTTCTGAGTGTCAAAAACAGTAAAAAAAGAGAGAGTGTATCATTCCAACTCCCATGTTCTCTTTTACTCTGCCTGCAAATGTCCCCTTTTGACTGAAACACATAAACATGTTGTATCCTCCCTGCCATTGTGTGATACTGTATACAGCACATTCAGCACCTGCACTGCCTGGGCCGCTATTGTATTCTCTGAGTGGGAATTTATCACCTCAGGTCTTTAGGGAGGAGTCACACATAGCACTGTTTATGTTTCATTAGAGGAATATTCCACCGGTTTTCCAACCTAATATCTATCCGCCACATCTGTAGCATATGGTCGATGTTTCCCTTAAAAAAGAAAAAAACACAAACACACACGGAAGTCAATGAGTGACTTTGTCAATAACGTAAAATAGCCCTTACAGTCACACGTGAACACAGCACACAGTGTAAGCAGTGTGAAATTCTCTCTCTGCATTTAACCCATTCACCAAGTTAACAAGAAGCAGTGTGTGGGGACGGTACCTTGCTCAAGGGAACCTCAGTGGTACCACTAGCAGTCCTGAGATTCAGACCCACAACCTTCTGATTGCAGGAGTAACTCCCCAACCACCAGCTGCCCCACAGATAAACATTTATCAAAAAAATGTATTTCTGTAGAATACCTCCACACTTTCAAGGAGGGTCCAATGTGGCTATTGCTGCGGTAAATCTTAACCACCACCCTGAGGAGAGCAGACTTTACGCAAATGAGAAGATAATTTAATTGAGTGGCATCAAAATGAGAATGCTGAAAAGTGGTTTAATTAGCTGAAGTTTTAAAGGGAAATTCTAGAACGCATATAGAGTGGATGATCATTACAGAGATATTTGAAAAGAATATAAAAACTCAGCAGGAACTAATTCGATGTATTGTTTCACATTACATTATTGAATGATTGTAATATAATAAAAATAATAAAAAATGAAGCAATATTCCACATAGTTATACTCTCATGCACCAGTATTTTTTCAGCCTCATGTTAGTTTTGCGTAAAGATACAGTTAGATAGATACACAAACCTTTCTCTCAGCCTAGATTTTGGAGATTAATTACAGACTTCCAAGCTGGCTAACATTACACTGACAAAAGTTTGACAAAGTGATAGCTTAAAATTCTCGCTAACATGCTGTTGCACTTAATGGTGTAGCTACGTCTACCAGAAAGAGTGAAATTAATAACATTTCTCATACTGCAATCTAAGACATAGACTGAGCTCAGTGTTTTAACACACCGCTATATCACTGCACCTGTTATTAGAAAGACTTTTGTTGCCAGTAACCTTTTTCTATGAATATATCTATGAATATATATATATTTTTGCGCATTAACCCTATATTTGATTAATGAATATGCAAGTAATGGCATCACTTAATTAATTAGCTGTATATCGCCATCTGCTGTCAGGCAGCACTTGTGCATTTCTAAAATGGTCAATTAGTCAGTCAGTCAGCTTGAGACAACTACTCTCATGAAGCAAAAAGCTGGAATATTCATTTAAAATATCTAAAAAGGCAAGATGAGGATGTTCTGCCGGACTTGCCAAAGCCTCTCTGAGAGTTGCGTAGAAGGAGGTCCCAGGGGCCTGGTCTGCATGGGCACACCTCTCCAAATATCAGCTCATCAGTATTCAACACGGCCGCCTCTACTTTGGACTCATCAACAGCACGTATGCTCCCCTGTTTTTAAGCTTTCATCTGCGATGCAAAACCACATGCTCTCTGAGCATCAAAATGAATGAATGGCAATATTTTCTTTGAGGATTTTAATAACTAGAGGGGCTTTGTGTAACTGTCATGGGGCAGCAGTTCACTATGAGTATATGCAAACTCACTTTTTTGAGAAAGATAAAAAAAAAAAAAGTAAAACAAATAATAGTCTGCAAGAGAAACAAATGGTTTTCTGAACATATTGCAATGCAAAGCTGATTCCCAATTGAGGTTGACACTACTGAGGCCCGGCAGCTTAGTTTGTGGACAAGCAAGTATGTAATCAGGAGTCCAACACAGCAAGTTCAATGTGACCGAATACACGGCAATAACAAGCAGGACTAATTTGCATGATTTCAATCTAAATTTCATTATCTTGTTTGTGCCTCTGTACGTGACAACAGCATGAATATTGAGCTGCTGGACTATTTTGTGAAGCACCAAAACACATTTTTGCTCTTTTCAGGTAGAAGACAGCAATAAGGTTTCTCCTTCCATCTGCTTCCATCACCGCATAGGGGATGAATGCTAATTCTATTTAAAACTCACATCTGTGGTGACGCATTTATGACTCACCTAGTTCACCCTGTGTTAGTTAAAGTAAGGTTGCAAAAAGAGGTAACTAATTTAAGATGGATGTCTGAAGTTTCCTGGGACTTTGTCCTTGGCACTTCACTGCTTCCCAGAGCTTGGAACCTGGACATTCTTCACATTCTTGAATGGTTGGCAAGCCTGAGGTATTTACTCTGGAATTAGCTGGTTTCTCTGTTTGTTAATGATTGTCCCGTCTGTTGCTGTCGAGTGTTTACCCACCGGCTTTTGGAACTGGTGCTTGGAGGAGTAATTACAGACTAGACTACCAGCCTGTTATTGTTTAACTCAAAGACCCATACAAGGTTCCAGACTTTCATTGCCCTCTCAGTGCTTAAATGTTTCTTTCATAATGTTCAAATAATTCAGAATAGTTTCATAGTAATGGCATTTAAAAGTATGAAAAAATAATGGGAATAAAAGCCGGTAGTTCAAACATTTTGTTTAGCTGGTAGTGTCTCACTAGTAGCTCGATTGAAGAATTTTGTCAAAAGTGCGGATTTTTAATTCAGGTCACATTTGTGTCTGTATGTTGAAGAGGATCTTATCGTTTGAATTTGTTGAAATGTTGTGCAGGCAGTCTTATTTAGTTAAAAGGAGATTAAATGTTTTGACAACTTTTTGTACTTTTTTACATTAAGATATACAGGCAAATGTGAGAAGTTCTCAAACCTGTCAACTGCAGAAAAGAAATGGAATGTCTTTCCTGACAGTATAGTCAATAATGTAACTAACCATTTCAAAAACCATTTCTTTTTTGTTTACAGCAATCCATGGCTGTGAGTCCATTTGACCTTGCACTCTTTTCGATGACTTAACTTTTTTCACATTTAGAATGCGTTATTAGTGCCAAAAGAGAGTTATTCTGAATGCATTTTTGTGAAAGGTGCTGCTGTAAATGAGATGCCCTTGTTTTGTTGTTGGGTAAAAGGATCTGAAAAACTTGTAAAACAACACTTGTGCCACATTTGTGGGCAGAGTATGGACAGGTCAGTTGTGGAATTACAAATACAATTATAAAGCAAATCAAATGCAAAGCAAAACAATGACAACAACTCTAGACTTCAAGGAGTTAACCTTAATCCTGCTCCCCAGATGCTAATGAGAGGTCTGACTGCTTTCAACATCCGCCTGCACAGAGCCCCCGCCTCTGCAGATAACCTGAGTCTGGATGATTCATTGCCGATACCACTCGTCATCTCCATCCCACACGCAAGCCATGTGAAGCTTTTGAGGTTTGAGGTTACACGGTTTACACAGACGTGATCCAGCATAACATACTAGACATTCATGCTTAATTGGCCTCTGTCTGGAAAGTCAGAATGCACAATACTCATAATTACTCATGAATTTTGCCAGTGACATCAACTGTGAGGGCAGCTGCATGTTATACTGTGTGTTTATTACTGAAAGGAGCATGTATTGCTGTATTCAACAGAACATACAATTTGGGTTTATTTTGCTATGAGATACACTGTATGGACAAAAGAATTGGGACACACCTGTTTTTCAGGGTTTGGGCTAGGCCCCTTACTTCCAGTGAAGGGCAGTTTTAATACTTCAGCATACCAAGACATTTTCGGCAATGCCATGCTTCCAACTTTGAGGACACATTCTGGGGAAGACCCTTTTCTCTTCCAGCATGACTGTGCTCCCAGTGCACAAAGCAAGCTCCATAAAGACATGGTTGGATTATTTTGGTCTGAAAGAACTTGACTGGCCACACAGAGCCCTGACCTCAACCCCATTCAACACCTTTGGGATGAACTGGAATGGAGATTGTGAGCCAGGCCTTTTAATCCAACATCAGTGCCTGACCTCATCAATGCTCTACAGAATGAATGGCCACAAATTCCCACAGAAACTCCAAAATCTTGTGGAAAGCCTTCTGAGAAGAGTGGAAGCTTTTATGGCTACAAAGGGAGGACCAACACAAGGATGTGTCCTCAAGTTCCAGCACTGGCAGGAGGGGGCATTTCAAAGGCTTTTCATGGGAACTGTTTGAATTGAGTCTATTTCTGACCTTCGCCAGCTGTGCTGAGCTTCAGGCACTGGCACTGGCACTGGCGTGTTATTGGTGTCTCACATATCAAAAGACACAAATGAATGCTGAACAAGAAATTCACAAAATGTACTTCCTCCTAAATGTTTTTGGCTTGGTTGAATGGTTCCTGGAATTGGTATAGAACCTCTCATGATGTGACGGTTCTTTAAACTGTCTAATGGCTGTTTATGCTCATCCATCTTATTTTTAAAAATGTTTCCTTGTGTTCATTACAGCAGTGTTTCCCTATCCTTGCCCTGCACGTTTTACTGTTCTCACTTCTCCCAATATACCTGATCTAGTGTTACAGCAGGCAAAGTACTAAGGCACTGGGCCTCCAGGACTGGGGTTGGGAAACACAGCTCTTGGGATCCAAACTGGTTCTTCAATGACATCATTCCAAAAAGCCCTTTCGGAACATTTACTTTTAAGAAGAAATCAATATTTTGGTTTTGTCATGAGCTGGAAGCCCACATGAATCTACATGGTAAACAGAATCACTTTTAGGTATACATTAGTTAGTTCTTATAGTTTGTGTAGACATGCTGATCAAAGTGAAGTGGTTGCTGAAACACACATTGTGTTAATCAGAAACAAAGATCCAAAAAAGACTCTTATACTTCTAAGGAGGGTCACTGAAAATCCTGATCACTAAAGTAAAGTAATTACATCAACCTCACCCCTCTCACAAATCCTCAGCCGGTGAGATCGGTTCTTCTAGATTACTGCTACTTTTTGAAAACGCACCTTCCTTTTCTGATCAGTTCCTCAAAACATCCATATAGAAGTAACCGGTAATTTTCTTCTTCCATAAATTAAGAAAATGTACAATCTTCTAAGGACAATCTTCAAAAGGCCTAGTGCACTATGTTCATACAGAGAGTACAGAAAAGAAAAGAGTCACCCTCTTCAAAATATTCACATTTAGTTGCTTGAGACACACACAGCTGTATTTACTCAATGCAACTTATAACATTCAAGTGAAAGATATGAGAGCAGCAGTTTAGAACACAATAAAAAATCATAAAAAGAGATGGATAAAGGATCGCCCACTTCCTAATAAATACTTGTAAACTCAATCAGGTGTAACTAATCACCTTCTCCATTGCACACCAAGATAATTGGCTTCTACCAGTGATCAGTTCTAATTGTTTTGATTAGTTCAGCATAAAAAAAATCTAATCTTTCAGTGATTGGTAATGCAACCCTTCAACCCTTAACCCTTTACTTAATCCTTAAAACCTGAAGCCAATAAATCCACAGGAATTATCCTCTATAGCTGAAGCAGTTTCATGGATGTGAAATAAAA
Organism: Alestes dentex; assembly: GCA_037576975.1. Lineage (NCBI taxonomy): Eukaryota > Metazoa > Chordata > Actinopteri > Characiformes > Alestidae > Alestes > Alestes dentex. The sequence continues at coordinate 13,476,084 of JBBIGA010000018.1, forward strand.
AAAATCCATATCTTTTTCACTATTATTATTTATTTCTAATTTATGTAAAAGTTATGTGTTTCTGTTATGAGTTTAGCTGTTGACAGGCTTGAATCTACAGGCTGAACTGAGAGACATGCAGAGAACGAGTCCATACAGTGTGTCAGTGAACAGGTGCATTTGTATCTGGGGGGCATTTCGATACTGACTAAGGCCGATTTACGAAAGCCAATTTATGAAACCCTTTATAAGATAATATAATTTATAATAATAAATCATGTTTCAGTTGATTCAAGTCTTTTTTTTTAACCAGCTGATAGTAAATATCCCCGTTAATCTGAAATAAAAATCATTTGAAGTATTGTGGCTCTGTGGAAAACATTCCAATGTTTCTCTTTCTGGTTCTCAGAGGTTCCATTCTCACTATAAATCCAGATTGCTGTCATTTATTGTTTCATAACTATAAGCCACTGCATAAACCATCATGAGATTTCTTGTATTTTCAGTCTAACAATTTCTGAATTATATCTGAACAGACAACTTGTTTCATAGTCTGCGTAGGTAAAAACAATTAAAAATTGGGGGCATTATTCATAAAGATCCAAAAAACACATAATAGTATAGGGTCTCATGAAGATAACAATGTATGCCATATGTAAGTGTCCTATAAAAATATTTTACAGTCCAAATGTGCAACTGCCCAAAATACAGAACAAATACGCAAAATTACCCAAGGGGTGTAAGGTTTAGACTTTGAAAGGGTTCTTTACACTCTGACATCATTTATATTTTTTAAAGAATAATCCAGTGAAATTTCCTATAGAGATACAAAATTAATTCTTCCCTGACATCGCTCCAGAGAATCTTTTTGGCACCTTTGTTTCTGAGAGTTTATTAATTTATAACAGATACTAAATAATATATCCTATTATGAAAAACTCAGTTCTTAATTCAATGAATCAAAACACAATGAGTTCATTATGGGGAGTAAAACTGAGTGAAGTCCGCCCAGCCAGCCATTTTTTAGGGCCATCCTCCACATACAGATAAGCTGTCTGCTGAAGTGAGACATCAAACACGGAGAGCAGGAGCCTGACTGAGGTGAAAGATTTGAATCAGTGCATTATAAAAAAAGCGCTTGGTGTGGGTCTCTCTGTTTTCGAGTGTCAGGGCGAGTCACTCAGCCAGAGATGGAAGATCAGAGCGAGGGGGGAAGCAGACAGATTTATAAAGTGTTTTCAGAGGCTTCTTGGAAATCACTCAAATCTTATTGAGGATGATAATGGAAGCAAATGTAAAAACAGGCAGGCCCTGCTTGCTGGCATTCATCTTGGCCTTCCTTTTTACGGAGGCATTGTGATCCTGTTTAGAAATCTCACAAACCCACACAAACACACAAGCCTCACATTGTACATTCCGAGGTTGTGAGAACATCTTGCAGTTCCTCATAAAAAACCTTGTGATTCTTTTGCTTTGGTGGAAACACACCATTAACTAGTAGGACATTCTGTTTCCACCCCATTAGGGAGGTGTAAAAAGGACATAAATGTAAGACCGAATGCTGTGATTTAGCAGATATGAGGCTGTGTTCCTCATTCAGAGGTTTAACGGGATGAGAATTGAGAGTCAGCGTTTGCTTCTGTCACAGATTAGCAAGTCAATGTCTTTGTTTTCCTCACACAATTGGAAAATTACTATAATCAAGCTGTGTGCCTCACTCCACTCGCTTTAGGATGCTGCCAGTGTTACCATAAATTAGTTGTAACATGCTCATAACTCACAGCTGTGCCATTTAATGAACCTAATCTCCTCAGTCGCGTACTACTTAACTGCTATTAAAATCCAGGCACGGCACTCGGTTTAAAGTGGACGGTGTATTGCAAAGCACAAGCTTACAGGAGGATTGGCAACAAGTAGGACACAGGTGTTTAAAATCAAATGCTCCACGTATTTTGACCTATTTGGCTTAGGAGCAGAGCTGCAAAAGTGTATAAATAAATGCTGTTATTCATTCTCCTCTTAGAACCACGATGAGTCATACAGAAGCAGCATTTGTTCTAGTTTGTTTGGTTCCAGGCTGTAGGCTCCTGATTGTTTGTGGTCTTACAACATATAGCCAAAAGTATGAGACACCTGACTACGACACATATATGAGCTGGATGTACATCCCATTCCAAACCTGTGGCCATTAATATGGAGTCGCCCCAATCTTACTTCAGGAATTGTCTCCTTCTGGAAATGCTTTGCACAACGTTTTGGCGTGTGTCTGCGGGTATTTGCAGTAATTCAGTGAAAAGTCCAGCACTGATGTTCGATGAGAAGCTCTGGCTTGCAGTCGATGTTCTAATTCATCACTACAACTGACGGTTGGCAGAGGAAAGCCATTCAGTGAAGTTCCTGACAAACAGTTCTTATATTGACGTTGCTTCAGAATGCAGACTAAAGCACATACCTTGGCTTTTTTATTTTGAGTAGTGGTTAATCTCGCATATTTTTTAGTAATTAAAACATCTCTGAAACATCTTTGAAACAGCTCACAGCTGAAAAGGATACATATTTATCCTCTATCCTACTGTACATACTACTTGCATTCAAAGGTTTAAGCAATGTTTTGCTTATTTTCTACACATTACATATTACACATACAGTGTTGTAGTCTTTGGCTTTCAAATCAAATGAGACATAAAGCCAGTCTCAATATATCATGAGGATTAAGGAACTAAACTAAAGTTTAGTTTAAATAAACTAAAGTTTATAGTAAATATTACATATCTTTATAATAACAGTGTAACACCCTGTGTAACACAGTGTAACACCCTGCCAGCATCTAGAATTTTTGAACTGAAGTTTGTTAGGTGCTATTCTTTTCTTTTTGATGCAGTCACAAATATACTTTTTGTGCAGATAACAGTAATTTCATTTGAAAATGCTCATAATTAGGCTAATAGGCTACTACCTACTTCTGGTCTCATGATAATAAAACTGATACTACATTCCTAAAAAATGATAATTTGACAGTATTAGGCCATCTAAAGTCTTGATTTCTGTACAGATGTCTTGTCCCTGGAACTAATTTTTTTTTCTCTGTCAGCAGTCTTTTCGTGACTGTTTACAAAATGTACACTAATGCCTCATTTAAGTTTTCAGAGATGCTCTTTGTGAATGTGACTCACTAAAATGATGCTGTCCCACAGGAAAGAGGGCTTATTCACCATCAGTTTTATTGTCTTAGGTGGTGCTACATTGCCTTTGAAAATTGAAAACAGGGCATCAGAAACCTCTTAGCAGGTCTAAGTGCTTGTAGAGGTCATGGATATATGATTTATTAACTTTAATGTCAATTTGCTAAAATGAAATGGCCTGAACTGTCTGTGCCCTTTCTAAAATTCAGAAACATGTGTTCATCGGTTGCATTATATTAGTGAAATGAGCATTATGCTCTGCTGCAGGGGTTATTAGCCTCTGCAAAACATATCTGAATAGTCCAGCAATAGTGCGGTTAAGGGGAAAATGTGTACCATCTTTTGGTCTGGATCATCAGCATGTCTGGAGGGCAAAAGTGCAGACCTCTGTTCAGATGTAATTGGGCCATTATTGGATATTGCTTGGTGGTTCATAGGCTTGTGAGTTAAACATAATAATTAGTAAAAGCAGCAGTAAATGCCATTTCTGTGACATCATTTGTAAATCACTAAGCAACCACAAAGCAAAGTCCAATCCCAAAAGTCATCTGTCAGTAGCCTTAACAAAAAACAAACATTGTCCAAAATCCTGAAATCCCGGAAAGAAAGATGTCTTATAATATGTTATGAATTACTCTTAGCTCTTCAGAGGACAACAAACCAACTACACTTACTATTATGGGGATTTTAAACCTAGATCTTATGGTGCCTTCACTTCCTGTGGGCATTATGGTAAATACCAGAAACCAACATGAAAACTGCACATGAACACCCCCTCACGTCGTAATTTCCACTGAGGAATTGGGAGAAATTTTTGATACATGAGTTGCCGAGATGAGATTAACTTTGACCTTTCAACATGGTGGGGGGCAAAAAGGAAAATCATGAATGGGAAGCATTGCACCCTTATAAATGTTTTTTTTTTATAAGGGTGCAATGCTTATTAGCGAATAGTTTGCAGCCTATACAATGTTGTGACACCTAATGTCATTTTTAGACATACCGTTACTGTTTGGTTTTACCTACCCTATGCTGGCAGCAGTGTCAGTGGAGGATAGCCTCCTAGTACTTTGCCGTTGGCAAAAAAATTTACTTGGTCTGTAGTGTACGCCAGTAACAACATGATTTTTTGGGACCAGGAGATGACCCAGCCCGTAGCCCAAACTCTTTATCAGCGGGAGGGAGAAGTCTAAAATTGTTTTGCCCAAGTAACAGCTCAAGACAAACTGTGGGTCTGGCATGTTTTTTCTTCACTACGACAACAAAAGCACTTGAACACAACGCACTCGTAATTTCCTCCTTTCAAGTTGAAATTTGGAAATTACGAGTGTGTTGTGTTCAAGTGCTTTGAACACAACGCACTACGCTGCAAATACAGGCCATCTTGAATTCACTATTTTTGTGACATCACAAAAATAGTGAATTCATGATGGCCTGTATTTGCAGCGTAGTTTCAATATATGGACTCATAGTACATTTAAAAGCTTTAACCTACTACATCAAACTCAAGTAAGTAAGACAATTGTTATATTTCTATGATATTGACGGGGAGTTGATATGTCGAGTTCCAGGTCTCCATGAAAGCAGTGGAGTCAATGGTGTTCGGAATGACAGATGGTTACATCCACAGCTACTGGCCATTTTTTATTATTATTATTATGTTTGAGATCTGGGGTTATTCATAAAACTGTGGCCCCAGTGACTCCCCTGTATTACACAAATTGTGAAAGATCTGCAGTTTGTTTACATTTTGACTTGATGCTAAGATAACATCTCCAGTGTACACATCCTGAAGGCTTTACGTTCATTTGCTGTTAGGACATGGTGTTAGTCTTTATTTAAAACACAGTGAAGAAACAAAAGCTTATTATGCTGTAAGAGCAACTTGGTGTACCTGAGTTACACTTCTCATCACTCACAATTCTCACAAGACTGCTCAAAGAAAAAAAACCCCAATTATATTCATCAGTTAACTAACATGCTAGATGGGCTTACAGAGGTCCACGCACCCACTGATTGAAGACCTTTGAGTCCATGCTTGGCTAAACAAGCTCATTTGATTCATCCTAATTTCATTCATTTATGAACATTTGCGTACCCACCAAACAAAATAAAGAAATTAAACCTTTTCATAGTCATGAATTATTCACCAGCTGAATGGCCCTTTTTCTTCAAACAGTTGGCATCTCATATTAATTGACTGCAACATGGAAGCTATTGTTGGTATTCACTCACATTTAGTGCTTATTATTTCACGCAAGAAGAGGCATTGTTTAGATCAACTCTCTGTGGTAATGATGGTGTCCCAACAAAGCAACAAATCATTAATCATACTAAAGTCATATTATTTTATACAGACCAGCATTGCAGATGAAGTGAAAGTAGTAATTGACAATTGCTGACAAGCACTCATGTCTTGAAAATGCTGGCAATTTACTTAGGGAAGAAGAAGCACTAAAGATCAGTCAGAATGTCATAAAATCACAGCTTGCTAAAGCGCATCCAAATAGCATTCCTTCAATAAAAATAAAACTCTTGCAGGTTGAACTGATGAAGACAAAAGCCCAGCAGGGACATGAACTACGCACAGTTGTGCACTGCACGGCCACAAGATTCAGACCACTGACAGATTGTGAATAACACTGATATCTTGTTACAATGACACCTGTCAAGTAATGGTTGACAGGGTGCACAAGCCTCACTGATACACTTGGAGAGTGAAGGCTAACCTGTTTTGCCTGATCCTGCAGAAGAGCTACTGTTGCACACATTGCTGAAATGTTTAATGGTGGCTATGAAACAATGCTGGATGTGCGATTGAAACAAGGCAATCAGGCAGAAGCAGTGTGATGCTCTGTGCAGTGCTCTGCTGGGATGCCTTGGGCCCTGGCATTCATATGGATGTTACTTTCACATGTACCACCTACCTAAACCCTGTTGCAGACCACGTATATCCCTTCATGGCAACAATATTCCTTAAGTGCCTCTTCTGCAATATCATACAATAACAAGATCAATATCATACTTGCAATATTAGTAATTCTGGAAGGTTTACATCCCGTTCACACTATACTGTAAGATTGTTGTTTTGTCTGTGTATTGTATTGTTTCTGTTGTACCTTGCACATTGTTGTATGTGGCTATTTGTTGCACTGTGGCCCATGGAGAAATGTGTCATTTCACTATGTGTGTGTTCACTGCTGACTATAAAGTAACCTTGAATCTTAAACCAATAACAGTGGCCTCTTTCAGGAGGGTAAGGCGCCCCAACCACACTGCAGAAATGACAACAGAGGACAGAGTATTGAATTGGCCTCCAATCTGAATCCAACTTCAGCATATTGGAAAAGCACTGAACAAACTAGTCAGAAACATGGAGGCCGAATCTCTTTATGGATCTACTGGTAATTTCTTGGCACCAGATATCACAGCACACCTTCAGAGGTCTTGTGAAGTCACTTTTGGTTTCCTAACTGTTTTGTTGAGTAGTTTCAATATTGTTTGTGTTTTCTTTTTAACAGAACTTTCTGTTGAAAAGTTCTCTAGTACATCAAGAGTTGCAAGGTATCTTGATTGTAATGTGTCTTTTTTTTTTTTTTTTTAACGTTTCTTCAAATTGGCAACATATAAAACATTTTTAATGGTTCTTCAAATGCTCTGAGACACTGTGAATAGTGATGACCTGTAGCATAGCATCTTCATTCACAGTGTGCTTTTGTGTCATTTAAGCATTTAAGCTCTATTAGAGCAGTGAAAAATGCCCTCACAGCAGCCGGCTACCATCTTCTGGTGCGTAGTTTCATATCCCGTATTTTGAGTTTGTATTTCAAGGTGGAGAACAAGCATTTTGTTGCTGTTGCTCTAAGCATAGGCAGCTCTCGCTGTAATTGTTTGCTGTGATCCTTCCGCTTGAGATCAGTTTACTCATTCAGGAAACCATAGATGCTTTCTTGGGTTCCTAATAAACTGTGAGTAATGAGCCCCTGGATACCATTTTAGAGTTCCAGTCGTGCATTAAAACAGCATTTCACATCAGGTTTTCACAACTTTACAGTGGTGGATGCTGTAGATGAAAGAAACTAGTTTGGGGTTGTAAAAAACAATTAGAAAGGCTCATCCATGCATCCTGTTTGGGGGGTGGGGGGTGGGGTGGTAGAACCCGGCCCACCCTCTACTTTACGTATGATGAGACTTTAACATGCTTGAGTGAATCTTCAGGAAACAAAATCCCATAAGAAACTCCAGAAAGATGGTGCAGTTATGAAGAGTGAATTATGCACGCCTCTGAAAGCTCACATACTGAGCTTGTTTGTGTGGGTTTGTAAATCTCAAAGCTTATGAGAATCAAATGAGTTGGAAATATTTGTGGCAAGTTTAAACTTGAGCTTCTATGCCTAAGTTTCAGTTGCAAGCAAACCCAGAGTTTAAAAATCAATTCTTCCAAGATGTCAGTGACCTTAAACGGAACAGGTTGGACATTTTTATACTCTATTCTATAGACATGTTGCTTTGGGCCAATGCAATCCTCTTTCATCTTCTTTCTACTTCTTTCACACAGGATTAGGCAAAAATGTGAATAGGCCATGTGTCAGAACGTTCACCAAAGCTGAAGAGCTGTGGTCAGCTCAATACCTCAGATGGTAATGTGATCCACAAGTGTACAAAGAGAGAAAAAAGGTCAATGCAGTATTGTTTCTAGACACTTTTACATGTTTTAAGTGATTTACGTGATCTATCGAAACAACCTTATATTTTTGTCAAGTACTTTTTTGTGTCAGGTCATAACGCTGGAAAAAGGACGTAATGCTAGAGATTTTTTATCTCTAGATAAAAAATCCACATCGATAAAGTGAATGATCTTATAACATTCTAATAAATCAATAGAAATTTTGAATATATTGAGTAAATTTACAGCTGGTTAGACAGTACTGAGTGCATTCAAAAACCTTCATACTCAACCAACGGCAAAAACGTTCTGCCCAACCTAGTTGTCTCCCATTTCACCCATTATAGGACTTCCCCAATCACACAGAGTAAAAGCTAGCATATGTTTCCTTGCCATGTGAACTGAGTCTAATGCAACATCACTGAGCAGCATAATGCGCTTGGAGGAGAACACTAACCACCAGATCAGTGGAAGCAGTGTGATGCTCTGAGCAATCTTCTGCTGGGAAACACTGGCATTCATATGGATGTTACTTTCACATGTACTACCTACCTAAACCTTGTCGTAGACCAAGTAGACCCTTTCTGGGATAACAGTGTTCACTACTTGCCTTATGTGCAATATCATACAATAGCAAGATCAATATCATACTTAGAGCACTAACAACCAGTTCTGTTACTTCAGCGCTGCACTGGCTTGCACCATGCTGGGTAAAGGAGGGAGAGGGGTGCCATTCTGCCCACCCAGAGAGAGCGAGGCCAGGTGTGCTCTCTTGGACTCCCAGTCACCATTTTACACATGTCTAAAACCTTTTTCCAGACTGTTCAATGTGAGGTCAAAATGTAACACAATACAAATATTTAATAGACAGTAAATTGTTATATTTGTGCAATGATCTGCTAAAAAGGTCAAATATGTAAATTGAAAATACTGCATGTAACCAAATGTAAAAATAAACTTTAACTCATATTATTTTTTGCTATGTTAAATGTTTATGAACATTTCATGGTGCATGGATGTATAAAAATGGTCCCAAATAATAATAAAATATTGTTACTTTGGTGTACATTAAAGATGAGTGATTTTTCTCCAGTAAAGCTTCGGACATTTTTTCCTCTTGTGCATTAAAAGGCATTTGTAAAAATGAACTAGTTTCAAATAAATTAACATTCTTATCTGGCTGTTAGTGTACTCAATACTTTAAAGGCCAATAACCTTTTTTGGAAATGACGTTCCCACAAGTGTCTCCTTAGAGGCTGGCACATGAAAGCCTACACTTCTTAATGTGTGTGTGTGTGTGTGTGAGGAGGGTGGTGAGAGGCTACAGTGGGACTCTTGAGGAGAGAGATAAGTAAGAACAAAGTCATCCTTCCCAGAATGTCAAAACAAAGGCTTCCCATTTGAGCCTCAGGCTGAACCGCCTTGAACTCCGCACGGGAGACTCCTGTTTAAAAAAAAGCAGCGCTGCTCTAACCCACTAGACATAACTATCCTCTAACTGTTGTGTTTTACTCTTTTCTGTGGCTGCTGTGTTGTGGGTTTTTGCACCTAATGTACTCTCTATCCTGATATGAATCAGCAAGGCAGAGGGTGATGGTAAGTTTACAACATAAATATTGTGTAAGCGGTAAACACCTCTTACACAGTATTACTTCAGGAGAAAAACACTGAGATATTCATCCATAAAACTTTATGAAGTATGCATTTCGACACAATCATCCAAAAAGTTTGTGGCCTCATGTTGAAAACAGGAACAAGGTTTGCAGAACCTTGAATTTGAAAACAGAAACAACACAATATGTATCCTGCGCAAAGGTTACAGCACATTTTATTTATTTATTTACTGTTAATATGTGATGTGATAACTTTGTCGATAAATAACATTTCCACTAAGTGGGGAGTACTGTACATAGCACACACAGGAGAACTCCTCCTCACACATGCAAACACGTCCAATTTCTACATTTCTGTGTTTGCTTACATTTTAATACTACGTATTACAGATACTCAAGCAGATCAGTAAAAAAAACACCTGGTTAAGCACCCAGACTGCTTTGCTGTATCTCATACTCTCACTGTTATTCTTCAAAAGTGAAGATTAGCCTTACAAGGTTCAATCTGATAGATGCTGGATACCCCAATTCCACTGCAATTCATAGAATCAACAGTATACTGAAGGCGATTACTGAAGGACCGGAAACTCTGTAGTCCTGCTTAAACCATTTGGAAGGTGCTTTAACTACTATTTGAGTCATCAGTATGGTTTCAGACTCTGCCATTTGGTGCCTGCAGACACAATAAGATCTCCAGCTTTGATAGTTAAGTGCTCGCTATGATCTAGCAGACTTAATCCCCATGTGTAAATAAATCCCTCTGAGGGTTGGTGTGATGTAGGAGAACTGCTGATGGGAAAGGTAAGTAAACCTAACAGCAGGAATTAAACCTGAGGAGAAATCCTCTGATCAGGCCACTTTGCGCCCAATTTAAATCCAGGTCCAATAGGTTCACGTCTAGGCCGTATCTTTGTGGGGTTACTAGTTCTAGATTCAGATATGTGATTGCCTGCACTGTCGGTGGGAAAAGCGCTTTAGGGGAAAGCTTAATGAATTCCACAAAGGTGAAGGAAGGGCTTTGGCGGACTGGTGAAGTCAGACATTATTGTAGTTGAGGTTAGACATGTTTTCCATGAACTAAGACTCTATAGGGTTTAATGTGGTGATTCAGTAAAAGACAACCTTTTCCAGTGTGCTAAATGAGAGTTTAGGAGCATCTCAGTGTCACAGGTAACACTTATTTCTTTCTGTGCTGGAGATTTTATTGTGTCTGCAGGAGTGTGTGGAGAAGACCAAGCCATAATGAGGATGTTATGTCTGTGAAAACAGACGTCAGAACAATCTGAGTGAAAAGGCTCAGATTCCCTGTAGGACTGCAGTCTAACCTTAGTACATCAAACATCAATTCATATAGGAACTGTTATTTTTTTCTTTTTCACTTTTATTAAAAGGCAGAAGCATAATGAGCTGAACCAAAAGGGCAGAACAGCGTAGCTGATGGTAGAGGTGGAACATGGGGGTTCTCATTTTCATTTGGCCATATTTGTGGCCACTTTAAGAGAATGTTCAGTAGGTAAGGATCATCCTTCCCAACGTGTACAATGAGTGGTTTTGGAGGGTTTGGAGGTGTGGAGTGGTCATCTGAGACTTGCAGTGGGCTTTTACTGACACTATCACAGTCCAGAGCCACCCAGCAGGAACAATGGAGGGTGTTTCCTTTTGAAACGAAAACCGTCACCCTCGAGTGCAGCCTCGCTGATTACAAAAAGGAGTGGAGCACAGCGGAGGCATCAGGACCGCTGGGCAGGTCCACAAAGCAAGGGAAGTGCGGATAAGTTAAAAAACCAATGCCCTGGAACACACACACATGTACACACTAATTTTCAGATGCACTCTCAGAAGTGCAGGTCTTGACCTCTTTTCCCCCATATAGCAATTCTGTGCGTAAATCCAGCAGGTGTTCCCAATAACCCTGATGACATCATCTTCCAGAACAAAAGCACATCAAACCTTACAGCAGCCAAAGAAAGCAAAAAGCAGGAGCTGTAGAGAGGAAGAAAGACCAAGAGACAAAAATACCATTTCGGCTCATACTTCAACCACCATATTCCCCTCAGGACTGCCAAGTGCACCATGCACACAATGTGTGTCCGCTCTTTCCACACTTGGTTAGACAGGAAGCAGCTTAGAGCTGTACAGTGCTGCCACATTTCTTTGCAAACACTATTTGTTCTGCATATGTCATGAGGCAAATATTTAGCTTAATGGAAAAAGTACAACATAAGCCTACTTCAAGCCAAACAAAAGGCTGACGAGTGCAAGAGCTCTGCAGAAATCCTATTGTAATAGACCCAGACCTCCTGGACACTCATGGATATTGTGTGCATAAAATGTACTTGGCAGTCCTAAGGGGATTATGGCACTTGAAGCATGTATGAGCTGAAAGCCTATACTGCCTTTGAAAGGTAAAGGGGTTACAGGGCGGCACTTCCTAGGTGAAGAAGACAGTGGAAAACTGGGTTTTGTGACACCTGTGCTTGCAACGTTGACTTCTTTTGTTGAGGCAAGGCTTCAACTATGGCGTGTAAGACTTGGGTTTGAGTTTATTTTTCCTATTGACATTCTACCATTATTACTTGATACTATTACATTGCCAGGGACATATGCATATTTATACTAAACAAACAGGAATTCACTTGATTGTACTTGTTCAAAGGCACATCGGCCCTTTGTGGATAAGAGTGGACACCCCCACTGCAGTGAACAGCTACAGATCAACATCAGCGGTTTATAATGTATTATATGTAAAATTGTGACAAAAGTTTAAACCCTAGACATTTTATTTAGTTACAGTATTAACGTTACTCAGTAACTACTATAAATAATCAAATAACTATTCATCTAGATTTAGAGTAATGGTGTTTTTAAATCCTTTAATAACACTTGTCTACAAATATTTGGAAGTTGTTTGCTTCGGGAATAAAATCTGCCAATGCATTTTGGAGTGCTGATTTCAAATATGACAATATTTGGCTACCGTTCAAAAGATATTTCATCTTTTCAGTTATGCGATCATACACTTTAATACACTATACGTCTATCATATAGTGGCTCATATTCATTTAAACACAGACCCTTTAACTTTTTTTTACAACAACTGGCTTATTATTAGCCTTGTTATGATTCAAAAAGCAAACTGATCGGCATTGTTCACACATAAACGAGGCATCTTCGCTCATGTAGTTTACCTTAAAAACAAAACAACACATATATTTCAACAGTACAACAGGATTAAATAAATGTAATACTTGTGACACTTCTATTAGTCATTTTTTATCTGAAAAGTGATAGCTTACAAATTATAGCCAATCAACATTTTTAGGTATCAATTTTGTTATTAGCAACCCAAAATTAGTGCAATCTGGGTGAATTTATTTAAGAAGCAATCTGACTGCAGACAAGTGTTATAACATGCAGTAGTGTATTATGACTATTTGTTTCTTGTTGTTTGTAATTGGGCTGTTCTTTAATTTAGATCATGGTACTTTCATGGTACTGTTCTTCTTATATGGAGTTTATTATTATTATTATTATTATTATTATTTCTTTTATTATGACTATTATTGTTACTATTATAATTATAATAATAATAATAATAATAATAATTATTATTATTATTATTATTATTGTTGTTGTGAGTTACTAAAGCATGGGCTCACAGGCCTAAAAATATAAACACTATATTTTAGTGCTAGGAAATTCACTGAGGTTTTTCATTGTAATTTATGTAATTTTATGTAAAGTCCATCCAACACCTTTATTCTGATCACTTTCACTGCTATCATAGAACGTTTACAGCAGTGCTTTGGTCTTGTCTGACAGAAAGCCCATTCTGATTCCATAGCTGCATTTCTAAAGCTGGGCGCATGGCACATTACACATTAACTCCATTTCCTTACGATTTTACCATGCTGACAATGATGCTAATATCCTGTTTAGCGAGTTCATGACCTTAGGGGCGGCTGATTTACAGTGTCAGACAGACATGAAAAACTGTTCTGAAAGTGAATTAAGCCCAAGCGTCTGATGTCTTTAGAGCCTTTCGCACTGATCAGCAGGAGAAGGGCATTGTGTTAGGAGTGGTAATTACCTCCACATATGAAAGTGAAATCATTGGTGGATGAATGATGAAGTAATTTGTTTCTACCTAGTGATGTTTACGTCTCTAGCCCCCCCCCAACCTTCCCCATCCCAATCTGACTAAGTGTTATGGGCTAATGCCAACCTGTGGAATATTTCATTATAATGTTTTGCAATCAGTGAGCTTGCAGCATCAAACCTTCATGCTAGATCATTGCTTATTTATTTATATAGTGGCTGCCTCCCTCTTTTTGAGAACTGTGTTTGTTGGGTGAACCAAACGCTTGCACAGGTCAGTGATATGCAATGTGCTGTATTCAGGATTTTCAAGGAAAAATACAAACAAATATAAAATGCAAACTGCTTAGCTTAGAGATCATATGTAGTTTTTTGAAAACTATCCAAAGCAAGATGTGCAAATGTACCCTGCTCATTATATGCACTGCTAGAGTACAAGAATCATCCAGTCCTGGGGGTTACATGGCAGGAAAGCATGCCGAAAAGCATCGCTGGAATGTGAAGTGCTCAGTGTTATAGACTGTCAGGCTTTAGTGCCATACGCATCCCAAACCCCCAGTATACGACATGCCTCACTTTCACTGAACTCTATACCGCATGCAACCTGAAAATCTGTGTTTGTAACTGCTGAACCCTTGGCTGAACTCGCCACTTGCAACTGGATCCTCTTTGGCTTGGTGTTGGAATATGAACAATCTGCTCTCCACTGTTGTAATGAGTTACTGAAGTGTGAAGAGAGCAACGTGTACCACCCGCTTTATCTACACTCGACCAAAAATGCTTTGAATTTGAATGGAATAACCGAGTATATTAAATTTCAAGAGGGAGATTTTGTAATTCTTCTTAAGATGGTACACTATACATCCAAAACATTATAGACACCTGTTTATCCAGTGTTTCTTTTGAAATCAGTATTAATAGAGAGTTTATTCCCTTGATACTGCAGTAACAGCCTTAATTTGTCTTTGAAGGCTTTACACATATGTTAGAATATTGCTGCGAACATTTCATTGCATTCAGTGACAGGTTGATTAGTTCTGGATCACAAACACGACTCCAGCTCATCCCAAAAGTATTCCATTGTCCTCCACTACTTTGTCACCCCTCTGGCCATTGGAAATGGTGACTCATGCGCAGCTGCTCCCATTTTTATAGCCTGTGTGTTTCAGCGGAGATCCAAGCTGTGTGTGCGCAACTGAACATCTGTGCCAGCAGTGTGTGCACCTTAAATTAGCCGCATTCAGTGTATCCACTATCACGTAATTTATACATGTTAATGCATTAGGCCCCTAGTCCTGATTATACATTGATGTAGGAAAGCTGAATATTTTATTAAATATTTCCTCAATGTCACTGGTGATAAAGTATGCAGCTGATTAAACTGCAAAAAATGTAAAAGCGAAAGTATCACAGTTGCTTATTTTTTGTTGCCATACATTATATTTTCCATCTGACAGAACTTGTCTTAATCTTTAATCTAACAAAAGAATACATTTGACTAGATAAAATTATTGAAAACCAGTAAAAAGTTTGGATAATCGTATAATATTGGCATTCTTTTACCAAGATATTGTGACTGATACATACATATACTAACAATTCTATGGGTTCAGGGTGCAGTGCTGCAGAGTTGTTCGCAACAAGTAGTGAATTTATTAGCTTTGCTTCTTTTTCGGACTGACAATAGTGCAGCTAATTAAAAAAAGGTAACACCATTTATTTTCACCAGTAGCAGTGCAGCATGGCAAAAACACTGTTTTTCCTTTTTTCCTTTCATGAACTATCAAGAACATGAGCCGGGGAATACATTGCATTAAAGCAAAAACATTGGTCTGAAATACAATCTCACCACTGAGCAATTGTTTTGCTCACTTGCCAGCACAAAAAATACATTTTAGGTGATCAAGGCACTGTCAAACCAATTCCCTTAGATTTTTTTCTCCAAATTTTCTTCCCAATTTAGTTGTGCCCATTTTCACTCAATTTCCTCCAGTTACATGAGTGTGGGGTAACATGTTTTCTCAAAGCTACACAAAGTGGCACCACATTCCTTCTAAGTGCCATCAACACAAAGTCACTGGACAGCATACATATAAAACAGAAAATCATGCTATAATTGTTACGGAATTCAGTGGTGAAAGACACACGTTTTTGGATTAAACTTAAATCTTTTAGAGTAAAACATCTATTTTCTTTCATCAGTAGCTTGTAACTGCTTTTAATCATGCATAGCTTGTAGTAGGGCTGGGCAATATGGCCTAAAATCTATATTGCGATACATTCTTTTATTA
>JBBIGA010000018.1:13497733-13519758 GCA_037576975.1 Alestes dentex
CATCCGACTCCTTAAACCCAAACCAGGTCCATATGACCGACGTCGCACCGGTCTTCTTTACGAGCACCTCCTCCTCCCGCCGTGTAAGCTCCATGCTTGCAGCCGCTTCCATGCTTTCGACCAAAACAGGCGCAGCTTGACGCGCTATCGCGGTAGGCCGGTATAGTAAACATTTCTACCGTTGGCCAAATTCATATCGTTTCTACCGTATACCGTTTATACCTCCCACCCCTAGTTTGTAGTATAAAACATATCTTTCCCAAGACTGGCAGTGTGTAAGACTGTGACAGTGTAATCTACAGAATCCTTTAGGCACACAACGCTTTTGCAGTCGTGTTGAACTTCTATTCTGGAACCTGTACACCCATGTCCCACTCATGACGCTTTGTTAAAGTGTCTCTTATTTTATTTACTCCACATTGCCCAGCTCATTTCCATTCCTGGTCATTTCTATAAAATGACAACTGCAACCATGTCAGCCTGCGCACTGCTTTCAGTGGACCTACAATAGCCAGATTTCAACAGGAAATGTTCCCCATTGACTTCAGAGGAAACCACTCCCAGCAAATGGACAAAAGCTGGACAAAAGTGTGAGTATAATCAGGCCACAGAGTTACTGGTCAGGAATGTACCCCTTAAAATTCTCCCTGGTTTTTACCAAATGTCACTCTGTTATTCTTGCAGCTATTACGCTTTTAATGCTGTTTGTCATCTAAAATAAAACAGCTGTGGTTCACATGAATAAGAAAGTGTATAGCAATATATTATGAGGACCAGAAACAAACAAGTGCACTGCTTTGAGGACAGGGAAAGTGCACTTCACTGGATTAATCCAATCTGATTTGTCTTTTGTCAGACACACTTCCTCTCTCAAGTAATGGTATTCTTTTGGAATATTTTCATTTTAATTTGCACATATTTACCCAAACTTTTTTACTTGGCTCATAGCCCACAGTTTTTTTTCACCCTTGTTTCCAAGTAGCAATTCATATAATTGCATTTTAATTGCGCATCAAAATGTAAGTGCTTCCAGCCTGACTGTGTGTAGTCCTAAAAATAATGACACCAAAAAGCTTTCTTTGTAATGCTACAATAGGAACACATTTGGGGACGAACCAAAAAATATTTCAGAGGATGGTTCTTTAAAGAGTGAGGCTTGATTTCTGGAATGACCACACATCTTCCCCAAAGCAACACTCGCATTTTCAGTGAGTGCACGGCTCTCAAAATGTGGCAAATATCTGGTTTCCATGGTGATTCATGAAGTGTGGGCGCAAGGTAAGGGTGGGAAAAGGGCTTGGAGGAAATTAGCATCAAATCGGATTAATCTTCCAAATAGGCTGTGGGTATTCAAAGTGAAACTGAGGAAGAAGTGCATCAAGATCAGTGTCATCTCCACCATGTTCTTCAGGAAACCAAAGAGAGCAGCTACAGAGTAGCAGATCTGTGGAAGATCAAAGGCACACCTCACAAGATCTTACACAGCCAAGATTGGTCCTCAGCAGTTCACACTTCAAACCCCCTGCCACCCGCTCAAAAACCCTCATCGTGAGCTTTTCTGTTTGAGCTAGCGCTGTCGCAAGAGCCCCAGAATCTACATCTGAGCCAATACTCAGAAATACACACAGTAAAAAGTCAGACACTGCAATATCAGCCCCATCACGATGTTGCTCCTAAAATTACGAACTAAAATGATTTTGGTGAAAGAAAGAAAGAAAGAAAGAAAGTAAGAAAGAACAAATGAAAGAAAGAAAGAATGATAAATGACTTATTCATTTGAAACTATACTTACATTAAATTATATATTTCACTATACAGACATGAAACTATATTTATGAGAGAAAGAAAGAAAAGAAGAAAGAAAGAAAAATGATAAATGACATTTATTTGAAACTGTATCCACATTAAATGATGTATTTCACAATAGTCACTTGACAGTACATATATATGAATGAAAAAAAGAAAGAATGAAAGAAAGAAAGTGGGGAGGTGGGAAGAATGAAAGAAATACCAAAAGATAAAGAAAGATAGAAGTAAAGAGGGAAAGTAGGGAGAGAAAGAAAGAAAGAAAGAAAGAAGGAAAGAAGGAAAGAAGAGGGAAAGTAGGGAAAGAGAAAAAAATAAAGCAATAAAGAAAGAAAGAAAGAAAGAAAGAAAGAAAGAGAAATAAAAAAGGACGTACCCATTTGAAAATATAGTGTCATGATGAAATGAATTTGTAAAAAAAAAGAAAGACAGAAAGAAAGAAAGATCGCATTTGAAACTGTCATGCATTTTTCATTGTGAAAACTTAATTGTCATCCTTCTGAATGGTAAGTGGAAAAGTGTCCCTCAAACTGAGATTTGAAATGTGCGTTTGAAAGGCGTGTCTGAGGTTATCGAGTTATCCAGACGAAAGTCCTGTGAAATGGGGAATTGGGTAAATATGTATGAGGAGCGGTTATTTCTATCTACATAACATTAGAACAACATTATTCATTGATTGTTCATGGTTCTTCACTGACTTCAGTGGATTCTGTCTCTTTGCAGCAAGGATCTGGGGGAAGAAGATGGGTCTGCAGGCTGATTATGACTGATTTAAAAACATACTGAGTGGTACTCAATCATAAGCCCTCCATGCACACAGGCCTGCTGACAGTGAGGGTCTCGGGAGGAGGACGTTGGTGGGGCAGAGGTGACTTAGAAGTGCAGAGGGTGAGGTGGCAAGGCAATGTTTATATGAGCAGCTAATCAGGAAGACACACATGGGTAATGAAGGCTTGCAGAGCAGAAGAAGGTTCAGGGGATGTTTTTTTTTCTAACTTGCAATTGAATGTGAGATCTCATGAGCTGACAGCCTGTCATGAATTCTGTATTACGCTCAGGTTCTTGAGCATGCAAAGATTTTGGTCTGCTTAATAAACATCTTCTTGTGCCCCCTCCCCTCACTCTCTGTCTTCTTCTACAGACTAGCTGGGCTATAATGAAAGGCTTTTTGATGAGCCTGAGAGAACACCTGTGGTAAAGCACAAATAACAGTAATAATAAGTGCACAGTAAAGTTGCAGCCCATGAATAGACAGAGATATTAGACATGAAAGAGGCTGGGAAGACTGAGCTATGAAAGTATCACAGGCCCCACAGTAATAGATACAAGACCACCCAAAAGGTGCATGTGTGCTCCTATGCAGGAGTTCTGCATATACAATTTCAGGGTGGGATTGAGGTGCAAGAATTTTGTTAGCGAAGTTCACTATGAGGCTGAAAAGTTTTTGACACATTCTCGCTTCGTTCTCAATAAAAACAGTCATTGGAAATCTTGAGAAACCCTCACCCATACCACCAGTAAAAAAATGCAACACTTGGCAGTGCATGTAAAAAAAATCCTTCTTAAATACCCATATACTTTTTAATACAGCAATTTATTCCAGGGACTTCTTATGCTTTTTTTTTTCTGTAACATACCTTTGAAGTAGCACGTGTGTATGTAGATATGTGCATATATGCATACATATCCAATGTATATACATATTATGTCTATATTATAAGTTTGTATACAATACTGTATCATTAAAGTCTCCCTGTTGTGTCCCCACATAGTATTTTTATAATTTGTAATGTTATATTTTATTTTTTAGGTATAGCACATTCAGAGATATATTTATACATGTATAGGTTTCATTATAATTCATTCCCCCTTTTTACCCTCATGTTGGTCTGTGTTGTGAGTGTGTTGTGTTGCATATTTTGTCTCACTGTGTACTAAATGTAAATGGCGGGATGACAATAAAGCTCTACTTGACTTGACTTGACTTGAAGGCATATTTACTAGCATGCCGGCATGTACACGCTTCTGATGGGCACTCAAATGTGGCACAACTGCCCTGTGGTAGTTTATGCCCGCAAGTCATGATTGCTTGTAGTTGTGTCTATTAAAGAACTGGCAACTGAACTGACATTCACAGCAATTACTGCAATTTGTTGTCAATTCAGTTGTATGTCTAGATTACTAGGGTTTTACACTTTCTGTGCCAGCTATAAAACATGTAAAACAAGTATGTAGATATTTTGGTATAAACTAATTACTTTATGTTCACAGCAGTTACTGTGATGCTGTGGCTGTAGAATTACAATGCAGTGCAATTACCTAGTCCGTATGTATACTTCTTGTGTTTCAGGCTGTGGATCCTTCGTGAATTTCTTATCAAAATTGCCACTAATATAGTGTTCTTTTTGTTGCTTGTTGTGCTGTTTAACTTGTGGTCTTGTCAATAGGCTCTTGTGTTTGTGTCTTTTAAGTTTGTATTTCACAAATGCTGATGTACACCTGTAAACTGAAACTATAATGATTTAAACATACTCAGGAATGTACAAATCTGACAAAAATGTCTTAAGCGCACAAGACTGCCACCCACCTCTGAGGAGTTGCCTAGATAATAGATGCCTTATGGGATTTGACGCATATGTTGATGTGTTGTCCTCTTCACTCCAGTCTCTGATTTTGTCTTAGTTTGATGAGCTCTTTATACCCTCGGAGCATGAGGAAAACATTTCTAAGAAGACAGCAAAGCAGTCTGGGCAAGAATGTCTCCCAAAAACTGTAAAAGGCAGGGTAGGTGTAGGGGCAAGATCAGCACACATAGGAAGTGAAGAAAGATTTGTAGCAGTGCTACTTTTTTAAAATGAGAAACGCTTGAGGACTTGTACAACATAGGCAGTCAGAAACTGGTATATTCTCCTGACACTCTACAGATATTATAGGCATTAGGTGGTAGTACTTTTGATTCTGATTCTGATTGTTTGGTTCTGATTCGGAACTTTTAACTTTCTGAGAACCTTGAACGTGTTTAAAATATCACATCTGAAAAAAAAAATATATATATATATAGTTGCAAATGAAAGTTTGGGCAGTTCTGCTCAACTGACATGTTTAGTTGATCTGAAAGTGAAAATAAGTTTCACTTTTGCACATTTTTATGCAAAATGACTGTTTACTCTCAGGATATGAGGCCTGCGCAAAAATTATGGTGCATTTTTATATGTTTGCATGTTATTTTTCTCTAATATGTTAAGCTCTGTTAATTGTGCAAAGCAATGGTGATCAATGAACATATTCTCACCTGCAAAACCAACAAAGCATGTTATTCTACTAAGGTGTTTACACTTTTGCATGAGACTTTCTATCCATATCTTTAAGGCATCTAGAGGTCTGTCTGTTTGAACCTGGAGCAACAGAATTTAGCATGACATCTGTGGGCAGAAGAGACTGAGCAAGGCCATTAAGAAAAGAATTTAGAGTTGTGCATCTACAGTGAAGAAATTAAACTTTCACCCTCTCAGAGTGAGTCCTTTGAGCTCGAGTTTACGATCCAGAAATTCAAGCAAACAAAAAGTGTGGTCACGTTGTGCAGTGTAATATGGGCTTAATCAATTCACATGTGTATTAAAGTATCTGTAATTGAAATAAAAGGCAACAGTTTCCCTAAGGAGAAAGAATTAATGTATTGTGTTCATTGCATGTTCTGGCTTTGGTCTAATTACCTCAAAGTTTATAGCTTTGCGACTCATGGCACCTTGCTCTAGCAGTGCTTTAACTGAGGCAATTACCCTCTGAAGTCAGTGTTGTTCAGACATGCCAGCAGGGTTTAAGGCTGGAGTGCAGTGGGATTCTCTTTTTCTCATTCTCTCCCTCTCTCTCCTACTGACTTGAAGCATGAAACTGTATTATGATGTTGCAAAATGGGTGTATTGTATTGTTTTTGACCCCAAAGGGTACATTTTTATATTTATATCGACCTTACATCAAACATATAAATAGTGCTATATGTGTAATTTTGCCATTTGCAAGTTTTAGGTCATCTGACCTAAATTTCATTTAATTAGATCATATAATAATGACCATGCTTTCACACAGCAAAGAAATTCTTATCCAGACTAGTGTGTGTGTGATATGTAAACGTACATACATAGTAAAAAACTTCATTTAAACAACCCCTACGTCATACATAGAAGTGTCTACTACTGTTTCAAATACATTGTTTCCTCTTAAAGATTTTTAAAAGCCAGTCTAATGCCATCCGATGAAGGGAACCAGAACTAGTTTTTAGAGGATGCTAATTATACAGATTTGTGGTCTGAACTATTTTGTAATTAAGCTGTTTGAGTCGGCTGCATCATTCGGTCAGTCTGTTGCAAGAGGATCTGTTTTGGCGCCACATGACCTCCATCACTAAAAACAGCACCCTTCAAACGTGGTATTAAAATATAATTATAGCTCTCAACACGTTGTCATAAGGTTCAAACAAAAGAAAATTGGGCTGCTGTCAGATGAATTGCTTTTTGTGGTTTTCATGAGGCTGCTAATATTCACACTTCATGCATATGCAACGAATTGCTTTTGAACGACAGGGGGAATTTGTTTTTCTCTGCTCTAAAGGGAGGGCATGCCGGTTTTATTTGCTTTACTCTGATTAGCTGCTCTTTGGTAATGCTCCAATCACCAGCTGATATGCTTTAACAAAGCAGATCAGTTTTTCAACAGAATCCACACATCCACAAGCCATACACAGAAACACATACAAAAATGAAATACATACATGGTTCAGTTATTTGCTGTACTTCAGTATACGGGCAAACCTGTAGAATGTCTCTGATGTTGCAGAACGCACACGTCAACCACCATGACTCTTTTGCCTTGCTCAGCTGATCCCTATCTAACATCATCTGAGGCAAAGCGCATCGAGCGTATTAAGATGGAAATCAAGTTTCTAGGGGTACCAACCATCTCATCTCTTGGGATAAAAATGCATAAACACAGTAGCGCATTGCAGATTTCAGCAATTACCTGTTTCGGTGTTTTGGGTCTCCCCCTGAGAAGGACCAAAAGCCTAGAGAAACTATATTTAAGTGAAAGTACGGGTGCTGTGTTAAATGGAACTCATATGTAATTAAAAGTGGAAGTATGAAGTTCAAGTGAACGTCAAAAAGCATCCACATTTAAAAACACATTCAAGTACACAAAAGAGCATTTATTAACAAATAAATGACATGAATGAATTTATTTGTTTTGTGGCAGGATTTGAACTAGTCCTTTGATATGATGTTTTTAACTGTATAATAATTTTTTTGAATGGGTGTTTAAATAATAATGCATTAAAAAAAATACACTCAAATGTTCCGAAATTCGACTGTCAAAAGGAAATGAGAGAATCTCCTGGCCTGACATGAAGATTTGTAACAAGTACTTTAAAGATCTAAATGGAAATTAAAAGAATGCTTTTCATCTTGGAAATGTAACTGAGTATTCAGTTTCAATAATATTGCAGTAAAGAACACATTTCCAAAATTAAAACACAAGTACAGCCACAAAGTACTACTCCTCAAGTATAGTAGTTAGCTAACACCTAGCCTTCAGTGCTAGCACCGTTTACTGTCCAGTTCTAGAGACGGCTCTTCGAAAGCGCCATCTCAAATGACTGTTTATGGGACTCGACCCAAGTAATTGTTAGTGCTGGAGAAGCTACCAGCAGCAGAGGAGATAAAAAGAGGCAGTAATTGCCGTTTTCAGCAAAGTAATTACGGCCATTTTGCAACATGACTGAGTCCTGGCAGGCCTCTCATTCCTCCTGAATGCACGGCAGAGGTAAACAAGTCTCCATGGTGATGGCGGCGTGATGAGGCGTCTCTGACTTACGCTGGCACTGTGGAGCCTCACCCTGCAGGGGGACGCCAGCATTCTGTTGTCTGATTTAACATTAGCATAATTAGCACAGCGAGACCTGAAAAAATAAAAAACGATCATTTGGCTGTCATCAATGTTCTTTCAAGAGTGCAAGATCTGACTGGAAAACCAAGGCCCTTACGCTGCCATGCCTACATTTTCAAAACTGATTAGCATAATAAAAAACTACTTTTAAACATATCTGTGGTGTTTAGTCAGACTGCTAAATGTGTAACATGTGGAGACCCCTCGTGTGGTCAGCAGGGGAAAGGAGACTGGTTGATATAGTGATGAGACAACACTTTAATGGGATTGCCTTGTCCTTTTGCGCATTCGGTGAAGAAAATGAGGCTATTATTTTGTGCAAAGGAGCTTGAATGTCTCTTCACTGGCCCCGACTGAAGAGGCGTATAAAGGCTTTTCCATCTGAATTCCTCTCTCACCTTGTCACTGAGTCTAAATCAGACTCCAGTCCACCTCTAAGTGCTATTTCATCTCTATCCAGCTGAAGCCTAACTAGGAGCATGACTGTGGTCATGAGTAGTGTTGAGGTAGTTTGGGGGAAAGACGTAAGAGATTACAGTGACTGACTTCATTATTGCTTTACTAAGGGAGCAAAGTGACGCATGACCAATTGAAAACTAAACCCCCCCCCCGCCAAATAAATTATCCGTGACTGTCCTTGTACGCAATGTTGATTCTATTCTCCATAATTTGATGCAAAGAATAAAGACATCGTATGAAGGGATGTGAAAATTGTGAAAACTTTTTTTTGGGCAAAATTAATTTCTGAGTTTCTGTATAAATAATGACGAAATTGCAATCGCTCCAAATGTCTGGTCAATTTAGCATCAACTATTTGAAAAGGCCAGCTACGTTATCTTGCATTAATGCTGCATAAATACCAATAGTTGTATAGCAAATAGGCATTGATATTTTGGTACTGACCAGTCAGGAACTGGAACCAGTTTAGTTCCAGTTATCGATACCTAATCTGAGTACATGACTTTTGACTGTGAAGCATGAGGGCTGAAAGAGCAATCTGAGGAAGATTCCCTTGCTGAAGAAGAGAGAAGCCCAACCCTGCCTCAACTGGCCAGATTTGATTTTCATCCAAAAACTGTTCTGTAAGTTTCATTCATGTTTCAAGACGGCTGTTTTTGAACTGCCTTTACAGGCTTGTTTCTGGGTTTTCAAACAGTATCAGCCATGCATTTCAATCGATTGTCTTTTCAAAGACAATTAATTGTTTTTCAAATGATGTTTAAATAGTATGTTTATTAATTCTCATTAAGTTCCTGACTGAGTCTTGCCATGTACAGGTGTTGTAAGTGGTTTTTAGAAGTTAGTAACCTGTAATGGAATGCATTTTTAGTAACCATTCTAACACAGGTGATGATACAGTATATGATATGATGATACAAATGTGGCCATGCTAAAAAAAAAAAAGAAACCAGACATCATGTTACTGAAATATTTTATTGGGAAAATATTATAAAAAAACCCTCCACTAAGTGCGCATGGAAATTTTACATTTTACATGTGCATACGGTAAAATTAAAGTCATCTGTGTGATAATACATTTTTGAAAAAATGACAGTGGGTCACGTTAAATAAAACTAATAATATATAATAAATACATTCCTTTTTAAATTCAAAATAACACATAATTTCACCAAATTATCTGCTATGTGCACATGATTATTAGTTAATTCCATAGCTTATCAAATAGGCTACATAATGTAGAAAAAAATGTATGCTGTACATTTTAAAAGGATTTCTGAAAAAATGGTGAATCAGTTTTAAAAATGTCCAGTGGTGTGTTTTAATATAAAACAATTATTCTTTCATTAATTAGAATATTTCATATGGCCTTAAAAACTTACATTCAATGTAAAGTCATTGCCTTGGGTCTTTAGAAAAGCCTACAGTGAACAGAAATATCTAAGCACAAGGACAAAAACAAGTGACCTAAATAAAAAAAAAAAAATCCGCAGACCAAACCTAGGAGAGAGATTTGTTGCATGTGGTCTGACTTTTGCGGCATGCAGTACGTGATTCAATTTCTGAGAGATGTGTTATCATGGTGATATCAAGAACTGCTTACTTTTTTTTAAAAAAAAAACAGCACCAGCAGGGAACGGCGATGTAACTTGGGTCACTTGAACACTTGATCTCATAAACAGATGGGCAGATAACAATGTGTACTCCACTGAGATACACAGAGTAATGTTCACTCCCTTCGCTGCTTTGGAAAGCACACAATGCCAGAATCCTGTGGTAACAGTGTGAACATAAGGAGCTTTTGAATTTCTTCTTGGCTGTTAGCTTAAATTCCAACACATTGCACTACAAAGAAAGGGAATTCAATCAAAAGCATTTAGTCAAGCTGCCTAAAAAGATGAGTTATCTGTTTGGCCCTGTATAGTCTCGCAGGGCCAGAGGTGAGCTCGTAAAAAGAGTTCACATCTGGAGACAGCTTTGAAATTCTAACAGTGGACGAAGTCCACCGCTGACGAGGCTATGTCCAAAGGCTTTCTGAAATTCCTACAATTCAGACGTTTTTAACATCCGTGGGATAACTGATAATATATATAAACATCTTGCTAGCTGGTGGAACCAAAACAAACAATCTTTTTCACAGTACATTTACTCACTGCCCGCTGGTAACCATTCTGTTAATGTTTACTACCTGTCCAGTAATGTATTGGAAAGTTAAAGGCGTAAGGTTTAACTGAATGGTTTAAATTTTTGGATCAGTGCTGTTATGCCATATTTTTCATGCAAATGTGCCATTGCTAATCCATAAAAAATTACGAAATGTAGAAACTGAGACTACATTCATATGGATAAGCATTACAGAGAAATACTACATTTTTCTGTAGGGTTATAAAAGGAGCAAAATGAATAAAATTCAATAAAACTCAAACATTCCAGCAACAGTAGTACAACATGTTCTAAATATTATGCTCTTTTGGAATGCAATAAATACGACATCAAAAACTGGCTAGCAATATAAGCCAAATCTGCATCATGCATGAATATACACACATATACTACACATACACTGTTGCCCTCACTAAATACCCTTAAAGAACACCATTAAATATTCAAGGCCATGTTCACATGTACACGGGTATTTCTGAAAACGGAGATTTTCCATTTTTGTTTAAAAAAAAAATTGCGTCCACACGAGCACGTTTTCAAAAATATCTTCATCCACACGCAGTCGCAAAAAACGCTGTCAAAA
The DNA here is from genome assembly GCA_037576975.1 of Alestes dentex. Lineage (NCBI taxonomy): Eukaryota > Metazoa > Chordata > Actinopteri > Characiformes > Alestidae > Alestes > Alestes dentex. The sequence goes on from JBBIGA010000018.1 coordinate 13,508,682, forward strand.
GTAAGCCAGGGCAGCAGGCGGCAATATAACCTTCAAACCGTATAGCACTGGTGACCAATCAGAAGCCTTGGAGGGGCAGATGTCACTACCAGAGACAATGTTAGTACTTTGTTTACGTAAGGCATTGTCGATGAAAACCTAATGTAAACACAGCGCATACTGTGATGTCATGAGTGGCACACAGTATGACACAAAATGGTCAATTTTTCAAAATCTTAGTTTTTCTTGTCCACATGTAAACGCAGAAGCGGAGTTTTCAGAAATCAGCACTTTGGCTGGAGTTTCCAAAACCCTCCGTTTTCACCGACCCAAAACACTGTTAACATGTGGACGAAAGGCCAAAATGCATAGAAAAACCTCCATTTTCCGAAATACCCGTGAAAATGTGGACATGGCCCAAGGCTCTAGTGAATGGATTATATTGAGAAGCATTTTCTTGTTTCAATCATTGCTGCTACCCTGAGCATAAAATATTTGCATTCCTCCTTTCACATAAGCTAAATTCCCTCATGGCTGTCTCCAGGTGTGTACTCCAATTACAAGATCACATGTGGTTCTGTGAGACTAGGTCCCATACAGTCTTCTATACAGCAGAGATTTATACATCCGTGTCTAGTGGCGGTGGTCTCTCCACACAAGGAGACAGTGAGTCCTGACTGTGTGTGGAGCTTATGCCAGTGTCTGAGTCTGTATCTGTAACATCAGTAGGAGAAAGACTCTGCCTGAGTTTCCCCACTGTCTGCTGTGAGACACTAGCCCTTATTGTGCTCTTTAGGGCCACAGGGCTTGTTGCCTCAGGGCAATCAGCAAGCTGCAGTGAGCTCAGCTGGGCAATGAGGTTCTGATACTCCTGGCTTCTGGACTGCAACAACGTGCTGTTGTGCTGCAGTTGTTTCTCCATGTCCTGAGTCTGGGAATGGAGGGAAATACCTGCCATCATACTCAGCTGCAGTTCACTGCGCAAGCCTTCTAGCTGTAAAAGTTCATCAGAAGACAAGGTAGAGACAGGATCAAATGCAGGACTTGCAGCCGCTGCTCCTTCTAGCTCATCAGAGTCTACAGGGCAAAGGGTTCTTTTCAGCTCCAGGTCAATGTCTCTGGACAGCTCGTCAATGAGTTCTTGATGCTGGCGCACTTGTACATCCAGCTGTTCCACGCCATCACTGGTGTAAAGGTACTCCTGCAGTTGGTCCTCACACTGGAACATGGACAAGAACCGCAACTCTTCATCAGAACTTTCAGGGAGGTCGGAGACACATAAGGAACTTTCCTTCAGCTGCTGCTCCATCTGCTGGATTTCCAGGTCCAGTTCTCGCATATGGTGGATCTGCTGCCTGATGGTGTGGTCCTGGGAGATGAGCAGCTGCACCATTTGGTCAATCCCCTTACAACCCTCTGACGATCCTCCCTTCTGCATCTTCTCCAGCTTGCGGAAGGCTTTCTTCACCATGCGCTTCTGACGCTCCGCAGGGAGGGTCTTGGGGTACTGTGCTGGACCCTGCTCCAATCTCTTGGACCTGACCCCCCGGGACTTTGAGGCCCTTTTAGCACCCGTGGAGGAGGGCACAAAGTCACTGGCCTTCACCAATACAAACTTAATGAAGGGTCTCTCCTCACCCCAAGCGTTCCATAAACGGAGGATACGGGTGAGAGGGGGTAGAGCCCTCTCAAAACCCTTCCAGCGCTCCAGCAGACAGAACTCTTTAGGCTCTCCATGCAGGAGCCTTTTACTTTCCGGTAGGGTCTTATGGTCTTCCAGTAACGCCTGAACCACATCAGCACAGGTTGTGTGCTTGGTGACACCACAGACAACTTTCTCTTCTTGGCACACCAGCACTTGGATTTCCTTTCCTGGTGTCTCCTCAACATGCTTAGACCTGGGAAAGAAGCGCAAGTTTATTAATAGAGCTGAGGCATTTTTTTTTGAGGCAATTCATTATCTACAAGGAAACACATGCATTGCTTGAGTACAAACATCCTCAGTTATTACACTAAATGTTCACAGAAAGAAAGAGAAACAGTCAAAAACAACTCCACAAACTCAGCCAAAACAAACTGAAACTAATTCAGGTCATAAAAATGACCAATTTGTCATGAGAAAGAAATGGTCAGCAGTCGTTTTACTGTCAGCTATATGAACAACTCATTTCAAAATCAAGATATTTCAATATTCCTGAGGCTGGCATTAAAATGAACAGGTAATTTTCTTTAATGTACTTTTGTTTAGCCATGTGTTCTTTTCTGGTCCGCTTGAATCACAAGCAGTATCAATCTAGCTAAAAGCACTCAAGTGATATAAAAAATTATATGAAATAAATAGTATAATATGTACTAGATGAAAAAATGGAAAATAAAGTACTTTGAAGCATTAGTCATTGTGGTAAAAGGTATCGTTCAACAATTTCTGGTTGGTGTTTCACTCAGTCAGTGTATGAGTGCATTTCACAATATACTGTGGTGTAGTGTGGGAAATAAACTTAAATCCTAACAAAACCTTTTAATCAGTTTTTAAACTAGAAAATTCAAAAAGTAATACACATGAAGTCATCGTTTGTCCCTCTAGTAGAGTTTCAAACCAAAGGTTGAACACCTCTTGTCAAATTACATGATTTTCTAAGTGGAACTAACATCCTCACCAGGCAACACACTTATTATATACGTTTCTGCTAATTGTTCTGCAAGTTCTGTTTATTTGCCAAGCTCTATCAAACTAGAAAAAATTCAAATGTGTCAGAACTTTTCCTCAGGCTAAATTCCAAGTTTCAATTTTGTTAATCCCTTGGAAAACCTTGTCAACAGTACAACGGTACAAGTGGCTGTTTACAGATTTACAGCCATGCACTACAGTATCTCAGTTTCCACAGAGCAGAGCCCTTGATAAAAGGCCTCAGTGGAATGCAATAGGTACGCAAAATTGCAAGTGCTTGGTTAATGGTTAGAAGATACTGAGCATTCAACTGAGCCAAGTAAATACCTGAGCTGTTCACACAGCAAACAGCTTGACATATCACCTCCACACAAAGAGATTTACTAGGACAACTTGCACAGAGCTGCTGCTTCATCAGATGTGGCCCATAGTGCCAGTGGGCAGTTCCTGAGAATCTCCTGCTCTGTGTCGACTGCTCAAAGACTAACAACGTCACTGTAACGACCCGAACAAATATTACACACATTTCTATGGTGAGATCGAACACATTCATTAATTGAGGTGCCTAATCAACAGGCAGACAGTGTGGAAGCAGTGCACTGTCAAGTGTCAACTCGCTCAATACTGTCTGAGCTCTGTCATGTTACTGCATGAGCAAAATGGTCTTATTGTAACACAACTGATCATAGGTCAATTTAAATGTCAAGCCTTTAAATATAACACAGTACGTACAAAACTGCTTGTATTATGGTAATAAACTGCATGAGCTACTTCTCATAATCCTAGCTGATCCTGGTAAGACACCTGTGGTACAGCTGCCAAAATGCTGTCATTTACTTGACATCATACTGGGAGTGAGCCATCCCCCAGCAGTTAATGACAGCTTGTACACAGACCCACACCCTGCCACGGTTAGTGGCATGACTACCGTGCCTTAGCTATGAGGATATCGACTGTAAAACTGCTGTATGCCCAATACATATACTTTAACACTACAGTTAAATAATAAAATCCAACTCAGGGTCTGATCCTCTAAAAAGGTCTGTTTGGCCCTTTCACGGCCCTCATCTGTACAGGAAATGAAGGGATGAAGAAGTGGAAGCACCTGTGTTTGTCTTGTGTAAAAATCAGTGGACACCAGCAGCATCCTGTTACACACTTCCTGCCACCAAGCTTATGCATTGTGAGGCCATGGAAAAATCTGAATTCCTTTTCCACGTAAGCATAAAAAAAAGACGTAGAAATGCCACACAGTAATGAAAAATGATATATATGCTTATAGGTCCATTAAAGGGGCATTTTCTAATTTTCCTTTCTTCTTATTCTTATTTTTGTCTATTTTAATACAGCAAAATTAGGCATTAAAGCTCTCTTTCTCACACACATGCGTACGCACACACACACACACACACACACACACACACACACGTATATGTGTGTGTATGAGAGAGAGAAAGAGAGGGAGCTTATATGCCTAATATTGCTGTATTAAAGTAGACAAAAATAAGAAGAAGAAGAAAAGAAAATGAGAAAATGCCCCTTTTGTGGACCTATAAGCATTAACACTTAACACGAAAGTAAGAACAATTATAAACTCTAGTTGTGCTGTGGAATGCAGATTAGGCTAATCTGTTCTGTTTGTGCCTTGATAAACCCAGTGAAGGTGAAATAAACGGTACAGTGTGCTTCCCTTCTCCGTAAACAAGCACAAACAGGCAGGTCACCATTAGAGACAGACACTGCGAGGGTGTCCACATCAGGGGCCAACATTGTGCTTGGCCATGGAGCAAAAAAAGCAAATGCTATTCATATGCTGCACTTAACAACCTGGGGGAGACGGGCTGACTTCTTAAAGACCCATGAGACAGCAAAGTCTGTGAGAGGGAAAAATCATCTATATCTCTGACATCTTTTTGATGTTTAGAAAAGACAGGTTAGTTCACATTAAAGGCATTTGAAGGTGATTAAATATTGCATTGATTATCTATACTGCTCCTTGCACAATTTTCACATGCCTTTCAAAACAAAACTCTGCATAATAGCCTATATCCATTATGGACTATGTTTTTATAGCATGTATGGCTATGATTGAATATGTAAATAAATGACAGAATCTGGCAGGTGGATTCGACTTGGGGTGACATCAACAAGAAATAATTTTTTCCGAATTTCCGGAGTCTTATCTAAAGAGGATGAGGGTTTCGGGAGGAATAAACATCATGGCTTGCTGATCTCCTGCAGGACATCTTTTCCAGATAGGCATCTCTAGGGAGACAAAACAGTCCCATCCTTCCTCTGAACATAGTAAAATCCACACACTTGTACTGATGAATTAATACCTACAGCACTGGACAAACACCTGTAGAAATCTTAAGTCTAGATGCAAATGAAAATTAAGAGTTAACTACACTGGGGGTTTGAATGTGATGGGAGTAATTCAAGTCAACAACACAAATAAGAACCCAGTACAGCATGAAGCATCTCAAAAAACACATTGATTAATGCTCTGTAGGTTTTTACCACTTTTTAATTAGCTCATACAACAATGTAATTTAACTGTCATAATAATATGCATCAGGATAATTGTTATAATTTAACTGTCATAACAATGAGTATCATATTGCTTATAAATTAACCACTAATGCTCGCTGGCACATGACTTACACACTGATGGCAGAGAGGATGTATAATATAGCATGCATAATAACCATGTGTGGAAAAGCAGGGATTTACTTCAATGTCTGGCTGTGACGGACCGTTCGTGAACACATTCATAAAGCAAACACGTCAATGAATAAAATGATCCAACAGGAGACAGCCTTCATGCACCACATGAAATAGCAGATGATTAGAGTTAAGTTACCTCTGATCTATTTTCCATCTGAACACTCAAGATAATTACAGTCTGTGATGCTTTAAAGCCAATCATACTGTAACATAAAAAAGTATGGCACATTCCTAAACGGTCTATGAATAGACAGTTATAAGTCCCTGTTTCAGAGCTAGACTGTCAGACTACTAGACTGTTATAAGTCTGATATGATCCAGTGCTAATGTACAGTATCAGAACACACACACACACACACACACACAAACACACAGGATACATTAACACTGGATTAGGTCAAACTGTGTGTGTGTGTGTGTGTGTGTGTGAGAGAGAGGGAGAGAGAGAGAGAGAGAGAGAGAGAGCTTGCTAGCTTGTATACTCTCCATAGTTTGAAAGCAATGGAACTGTGTTCTCTGAAGTGATAGAGCACCATCTGATTCCTTTAGGATATGTTGGACTGGCGTTTATGTCCCAGAACTAATCATCCAACACCTCACTAATTCTCTTGTGTCTGATTCTAATCAATCGAATCAATCAATCCTTGCAGTTGTGTTCCAACATCTAGTGTAAAGCCTACCCAGACAAGGCTGATACTGCAGCAATGGGATGGGGGGAGGATGGCACACTCTCTTGAAATCAGAGAAAAAAGTACTGGCTAAGCAGGTGTCTACACACTTTTGGACACTTAGTGTACATTGCACTAATTAAGCTGTTCTGTTAGGTGTGGATAGCACTTTCATCTGTTCCACAATAAACACTTGGACAGAAGACAACAAACCCCTGGCTCACCTGGAGCCACAGGGACATCAAAAGTTAACCAAGCCACTTAAGGAAATTGCATTGGCAATTAGATGGAGGTCGATGACAGGATCCCCCCACACAAGAACCAAACGTTCCCCTTTGTATTCGAAAGAGATCAAACCATAATAACAGTGTACTGTGAAACAAGCAAGGCCTAGTTTTTCACAGTTAAGATCTCAGGGACAGGCTCTGTTCTTCTCTCTCTTTCTCTCTCCATCTCTCTCTTTCTCCCCCTCTTTCTCTCTCTCTCTCTCTCACACACACACACACACACACACTCTATTTCTCTTTTTCTTTCCCTCTCTCTTCCTGTCTCTCTCTCTCTTTCTTTCTCTCCCCTCTCTCACACACGCTCACACATACACAAAGCACCTGCCTCCATGTGAACTGAACAACAGCACGTCAGTAACTCGACCCACGGCACCCATACAGTTGAACAACACTGAACTGTACTGTGCTTCTCTGGTTACAGCCGTCCAGGCATTTCTCTTTTGTGTTAGAAACACAGTTCTCAGCTACAGCCACCATGGCACACATTGGCTGTGAAAAAAGGGTCTCCTGAGGTTTTATTTGAAGAGTCGTTTTGAGTTATTTTACCTTTCACTTCTGTTTCAGATCATAGTGAAAGTGATGCCAAAAGGGTCTATCTCTCTCTCTCTCTCTCTCTCTCTGTCTCGCTCTCTTTCTCACCCCCCCCCCCCCCACACACACTCCCCGGTCCTAAAAACAAATGGAAATGAGAAAAAAAGTGAAAATGCGCGCTACCTGCTTTTCAGGCGCGCCTTTAGGAGGATTGCTCCGAACGGCGCCATTCTCTCAGCTCAGCAAGTTCAGTCAGGCTGCAGCTCTCAGTCACGGCACATGGTGAGGAGTTAGTCTCTCAGAGGGTGTTCACAGGAGGGAGGACTCGCAGGAGGAAAAGTTAGAGAACTTGTGAGCGGCGGAGCAAAAAGCAGGGCAGGCTAGTCAGCAGAGGGCCGTCCCAGAGCTTGGAGGGAGGTGACCTAACGCAGAGCCATGCCTCAGAACCAGCCTCAGCACCTTTACCTGCTCTAATGAAGTTTCACAAGAGGAACTACAAAAAACTACAATGAATAAACAGGCCTAATGTTGTGGTATTAGAGCCAGAGCTAAACACCAGGCTAATAGGCTTAGAGCAGTTTATGACCACTAATCTCACATGAAAATTTGTGTAGAGAAGTTCAGAAACACGGTAAAATCTACAGTGCTCAATAATTCGACAGTTTGATTAATAGCTACACTATATGGACAAAAGTTTAGGGACACCTGACCGTTACAATAACAGAGACTTTAATGACAATGCATTCAAATACATAGACTTTAATGTGGAGTTGGTTCCCTATAGTGAAAGCTATAACAGCTTCCACTCTTCTTGGAAAGTTTGCACAAGATTTTGGAGTGTTTCTGTGGGAATTTGTTCCCATTCATTCTGTAGAGCAAGTATGAGGTCAGGCACTGATGCTGGACAAAGGTGTTGGATGGGGTTGAGGTCAAGGGCTCTGTGCGGGTCAGTCAGGTTCTTCCACACCAAACTCATCCAACCATGTCTTCATGGAGCTTGCTTTGTGCTCTGGGGCACAGTTATGGCGTTGTCAAAAATGTCTTGGTATGTTGGAGCATTAATGATTGCCCTTCACTGGAAGTGAGGGGCCAAGCCCAAACCCTGAAAAACAAGTGTGTCCCAATACTTTTGTCCATATAGTTATTTCTATATTGTATTAGGTCATGATATACTGTAAATGTTCATTCTGTACCACAGGTGTTAGTTTTATCTTGCTTTTACACTGTACAGTTAATTTAAGACTGTTGGTGTTAATTTTGCTTCCTTGTACTCACTGACCTATTCACTCTACACCCTAGGCATTAGTTGTTTTTCTTGATTCTGCTCTGCTTGTAATAATTACATTCAAACGCTGTTACCTGTGTCCAAGTTGCTGAACACCTTGATTAATATCTAATTCTATACTGTGTTAGGTCACAGTGTATAGTGTAGGTGCTCTTTTTTAATTTAACACTGTTGTTCATTTTGCTTCCCTCTACACATTGAGCTATTCACTTTACACCCTAGGCAGTCATTTCATCTTGATTCTGCTCTGTAGGAGTTAATTCAGCACTGTAGGTGTTCAGTCTGGCCCATTCTTCACTGTGTAGTTAATGTAGCGTCAGAGCTCCTTCTACTCCATTTAATCCTGCAGGTGTTCATTCCACACTGGGGATTTTGCTGTGAATGTGCTCTTGCAGTAATGAGGCTACAGGGCAGCCGTGTCCAGTGGGAAGCTGCGATAAAGGCAGGAATGGAAACTACAAGCTACAGTGGCTGTACCGTAGGTCAGGACCACTGTTCATCTGCATTACCCTGAATTTCTATCTTTGCTCTCACACTAGCACACTTTCTTAAAATGTACCCACATGTGTGCAAGGAAATGGAAATGGAAAATGGAAATATTATCAAAGCATTAATTCTTAATATTCTAGCATCATTACTGTTATTTTATTATATTGTATGAATGTCAGGAAATGACAATTACATTTTCATGTTTCGTAATATGGAAGGTTTTCGAAAAATTTTAGTACATTCATTTTAAGGTTAAATCCCTTGTTGACCAAAAAAGCTAAGGTTTCTTTGTCAATGAGAAAATATATTTGCTGGTTTGTTATTAAGATGTGATCACTGCATAGAAATAAAGTTGGAAGGTAGGGTAAAATTTGGTGTCACTTAGTGTAAAGGTATATATAATGACACATATTTATAAATATAAATATTTAAAAAAATATATATATAAACTTTAATTGCTTAAAAACTTGTAAGAGCTGTCAGTTTAAAATATACATGTAGATGCACATGTGGATATAGAAACATGATTTCATACTTGAGGTGCAGTAGCAGATTGCTGTAAAAAAATCGTCACTGTTTTTCCAAACAAGTCACTGAAGGGTATTATTTGATGTCAGTATGCACATTAATGTCCGATTGCAGAAATATCAGGTGCAATATCAGACAGTATAACAGCTCCCATAAAAGCAGTCATGACCCTAAGTGGCAAGACTGTCTAAGGGTTCTGTCCATTATGCATTATGAGATATCAGGAGTTTGAATCCTGGTGATGCCATGTAATAAATTTGTGTTAGTGCAATTTACAGTCTAAGGAGTGTGAGGGAGGATGGGAATAACCACGAGAAAACTGTCTCTAAGAGAAAGTAGTGAAGGAGGACCCTATGACTGACAACTTTTTGTACAATTTTTGGGTGTTTATGGCAGGTTATGGTTTTTGTCATTATTTAATTCCAGGTCAAGTTTGGCACCCTGTGCTGCCGCTGTTTTTTTCTTTTACATTTCCTTCTTATGGTGAAAAATGAACACTCTTTTTCCTTTTTATGCCCTTGAATTCAAATGTGTTTGTCTACTTACAAAGACTAACAAACAATAGCTTACAAATACTAACTTACACCCTTACAAATATATACACCCTATGCTGCACATTTTAGTGTTTTCCTTGTTTAGTTGAGATCAGGTGTGTTGGAATCGGTGAGAACACTCAAGTGTGCCGGACAAGGTGTGCGGAAAAGGTGTCTCCAGGACCAGGATTGAGAAACACAGGTGTAGAATACGTGCTTTATACAAAATTCCCTAATGCAAACAGCTCACCCCAGTGTTTTACTGTCATAGCTTTCGTTATCCCTCCTTCAGTGACAAATCACAAACTCACATGAGCATTTCAGCCCTAAAAAAGGAGAAATGCGTATGAGCCGAGCGATGACAGAAGTTCTGACGTCAGCCGCCAAAGTGGCTAAAGTGGTGTCATCTGATGTCGTCATGAGCAGGACAGGGAGCTGGTGGAGAGAGATATACATAGAGAGGGATGGGGAGAGGTGGGGAGGGGGGTGTAATGAAGCAGCCCCTGTGACATCACTCTAGTGCTTATATACTAGGGGGAATGGAGCCCACCGGTCCTCAGTTGATTCCTGAACAAGCAGAGGGAACTCGCAGCACTCAGGCTGGATAAGAAACCAAGAGAGAAGCACCTGCTGGATCACTCCTGTCCAAACCCTCCATCTCTCTCTCCCTCATTCTACTTCACTCTCTCCACTCTTTTTCTCCAGTCTTGATCTTTAACCTTATGGACTTGGGCCAGGCCTAAAGCTGTGAAGTCTGCAGGATTGTCAGCAAGATGCAGGTGCAGTTAAGCTTCGTGGTGCTCATCTTTCTGATCTGCAACGGACTGTGCTCAGGTAGGCATGTCACTCACTGCACAGGTCATCCTAGGCGCTTTCAAAGAGTTCACATTTTTCTGTTTTCTAACACATAATTCTACTCATTAGGTCAATTGTATGAGCTGAATTCCATGTTCATAAAACTGTTTTTCAATTATACTATAGTTTTAATATAGTTTTAAATGCAAAAAAAATCAGTTTTTCTTATGGGATTTACACATACCAGAAATATCAGTGCTAACTATGATTAGTACAATATAAATTATAGAAATGAAATGTATTTCCTATTAAACATTAACTGTTCTTCTTTTCAGACCTCTTTATACCCCAAATTGTTACAAATGGAAATGGAAATACAGGATTATTTATGTAGCCATTATTTATGGCCACTTAATTGCTATTAAAGGTCATAGATGATTTTATAATGCAAGAAAAACATACACACACACACACACACACACACACACACACAATATTGACAATCAGATATATCTATCTATCTATCTATCTATCTATCTATATCTATCTATCTATCTATCTATCTATCTATCTATCTATCTATCTAT
>JBBIGA010000018.1:13524305-13552215 GCA_037576975.1 Alestes dentex
TGTGTTTGTGCTTTTTTGTTTTTGTGTGTGTGTGTGTGTGTGTGTGTGTGTGTGTGTGTGTGTGTGTGTATAGATTTATATAATACTGACATTTGGAAAACCACGAGTAACTAAATAAATATACAGACACACAGTTTATAAATATATGTCTTTACACACAGTTTCACAGCATCACATCCCAGACAAGACAACCCCCTAATTTTAGAGTGAATCCTCGTTTCGATAAAGACACACTCTTCCACACACAAATCCCACTCAAGCACTCTTCAGGGCGGCTCAGAGCTGATAAGCAATCAGAACATGCTGCACTGCATTAGCTTCCTCACACCTTTACACACCTGCCTTATTACCAACCAAGAGTGTTTCACTCACATTTCAGAAGGCGAGGGCTGTTATTTCGCTGTTCATTTGCACTGTCTGTGTCTTCTTTCAGCTTCACTACGATGAAGAGCACCTTGAACTGGATCAGAACAGCGAGAACCCACTGAAAAGAAAGTCTCCGTACATTCTGAAGAGACAGCTGCACACCAACAAATCGAGAAGGCCATATATTCTGAAGCGAAGTTCATATTACTGACCCCTATATCCACAGATGAAAAAGACATTTTACATTCCGTGAATATGTGGCTATTTTCTCACTAGCAACAGCTTAGCAGTAATAGATGTTTTTTAATTTGGTTTGCTTTAGCACTTTGTCCCTCCGCAGATCTGTTTTGTGCTAAGGGACAATCTCTGTAAATAAAATCAGCAAGCAAATACGGTATGTTTCTTTGAAAGATTATTATATTTGTTCAATGTATATTTATTTTTCTCTTCTGATGTAATTAAATGACACATCTTTCAACTACTCAAAACATGCACATCCTTATTTGGCTTGAGTAATAATTTTACACATAATTCTGTTTTCCCATGTTTCTATTTGAGGAGTCACAGTTAATGAAATCTGTAAGCAGTATGTGATAATGAATTTTACTTAATGTGTACAAATGGATTGCTTCTTATCTGTATAATGAAGTGCAGTGGTGAGATCTGCTGATTGCCATCCAGAATGCTGGATAGTTTGATATCTAAATTGAGGTATTAAGAGAATTTCAGGATGGCACTTTAAGACCAAAACATGCTATGGAGTTCTTTCACTCATGTCCAAAATGAGCATGAAACATCAAATACTAATACCACTATTATTAGTAATAATAATAATAATAATAATGATAATAATAATAATAATAATAATAATGTGGCCCCTTATAGTCATGCATGAACACACCACAGCACAAAGTGTGAACAATGTGAAATTCTTCCTCTGCATTTAACCCATTCACCAAGTGAAGCAGGGGGCTGCCACCAATGGGGTGCACCCAGGGAGCAGTGTGTGGACGGTACCTTGCTCAAGAGTACCTCAGTGATGATGCTAGCAGTGTTGGGATTTGAACCCACAACCGTCTGATTGCAGGGGCTATGCCCTAATCACTAGGCCACCAGCTGCCTGATATTATTATTATTAATAGTAGTACTTGACAAGGATGCACATTCTTCCTCCAGGGCCTCCGGTTTCTCCCACAGTCCAAAGACATGCATGTCAGGGATTCTAAATTGACTGTACATGTGAGTGTGTGAGTGAATGGTGTGTGTGTGTGTGTGTGTGTGCAGCCTGCGGTGGGCTGGGTTCCGCTCAGGCTGAGTCTCTGCCTTGCGCCCATTGACCCTAGGGTGCCTGTGACCCTAGTGAGGATTAAGCGGTTACAGAAAGTGAGTGAGATGTGAGTGATTTGACATGGGCACATGCTTAAAAACTAAGGTGCCAGAGGGGATTTTTGGTAGGTAGTAGAAGAACCACTTTTGGTTCCTTATGGAATACATGGCATGTATACAACCATTTGTTGTTTACGAGATTTGTGAGTGTGAAAAGCCTCTTTAAAGCCCACAGAATCTTTACATAATGGCAAGATTCTTCATCAGTCCTTTTTCCTAGAACCTTACAGAAAAGTCGGTTTACCTTCAAAAGCAAAGAGTCACTGCTCAGAAAGATCTTTTTACTCCTCCTCCTCCCCCAAAACCCGACCTTCCCTCCCACACTTCATCAGCACACAGATTTGAGGCCAGAATTTCGACACTGTGGACACGAGCAGCATTCAGATAAAGAAACACAAGGTGCACCCAGTAGGCCACTGCTCAGAAATTCTCTCATTACTTTTGATCAGATTCTTCCACCCTGCACACCTGACTTTACCAAGAAGGAGTTTGTAAATTAGTTACTGTGATGAATCAGATGTGCTAGATGTGCTACCAAGTACAAAAACATGCACTGTTTTGGGTCCATTGCCAGCACTGGGATTAAGAACCCCTTTAGATTAAATGGATTATATGTTTATTGAAGAGCTTCAAGGTTGTAGTAGTAGTACTAACACCCTGAAAAACCAATCAATTCATGCTGTATGTCACAGTAGTTTCACCTAGTTTCATTCCTTTCAAAATAATGAATAATCTATAAAAATAATCTCTAGAATAATTCATAAGAATATAATTACTGTCAACAAATATCACGCAAAGCTTCATTGTGCTTCCACTGTAATTAGAACATTTCTAAATGAGACACAGATCTTCAGGGTCTTTATTTACACTGATCATAAAAGACAATCAATATGTTTGATGATCAGTAATTGGTCACATTCCACTGACTGTTTGTACCAACCTCCCTCTAATTACTGTAATGGGCCATACAGAACACTCTTTCATCTCTTTAATTAACAACTGCTAATTACACACACCAGTGCAGAGAAGTATTAGAGGGAAGAACAAAAACACCTATATAATTAAATCACTCACCAGACCACAAGCGTTAGATAATATTGACCTGTAATGTGATTGATACTAACATCAAATGCACATGCATCCTATTTGCAAGACAAAAAGCATTTCTGATGGTGTATTTTCCTCCTTTTGATTTCTTCTGTTTTTTGCAGATTTGTCACATTAAGGGAACAAAATACTAAAGATATATTAGACAACTAAAACACTAAACACAGTTTCAAATGATAAATTAATTCATTAAAGGACATTTCTACAACACTCATATCATCCGTGTGAAAAAGTAATTGCCCCAAAATTTGAGAAGCAAAACATCTTGAGAAGCAACAGCGGCAGCCAAACACTTCCTACAACTGGAGTTCTGTCTTTTATCATTGTGGAGGAAATGTGACCCACTCTTTGTTGGAAATTTGATTTAATTCAGCCACTGTGGAATACTTTTGGGCATGTCCTGCCCATTTAAGTACCTGACACAGCGTCAAAGTCCGGATTTTGACTAGGTCACTGCAGAATCATTATTTTGTTTCTTTTCAGCCGTCCAGAGGAAGACTTGCTCTTCTGCTTTGAATTGTTGCCCACATGGTCTTGAGCTTCAGATTACTAAACATTCTCCTACAGGATTTTTTAGTTGAGAGAAGAATTCATGCTTCATCAATTTTGGTGAATCATCAAGGCCCTGAAGCAGCAAAGCATCCACACACCCTCACACTACCATCACTACGTTTAACTGTTGGTGTGGTGGCTTTATTTTCATTTCTTTCATTTCATCTGTCCACATAACATTATTCCAAAAGGACTTGGGGTCATCAAAGTGGTTTGGGAAATATGAGATGGGCTTTTATGTTTTTCTTGGTTAGCAGGAGTTTATGTCTTGCAGCTCTCGCATGGATTCCATTTTTGCCCAGTCTCTGGTGAACTGGTGAATACTGACCTTATCTGAGGTGGGTGAGACCTGCAGTTCCTTAGATGTTTATCTGGGTTCTTTCGTGACATCTCTGATTTGTTGCCGCACTCTTGGAGGAGTTTCTCTGGTTCACCACTGCTCCATGTTTTCTCTATTTGGAGATAATAGATCTCAGTGTAATTCGCTGCACTCCCAGAGGTTTAGAAATGGCGTAACCATGTGTAACTGACTTTCATATTTTTTCTGGATTTTCTTTTGTAAATTCCATTACATTGCTGGAAAGTTTCTATGAAGGTGATGTGTAGATTCAGCAGGGCGTACAATAATCAAGCCTGGGTGTGTCTACTCCTATTGATCCCAATTAATTGACCAATTTGATTGATGTTTATTGAATGATCACTTTTCTACACAGGGCCACTTAGTGCTGGATAACTTTTTCCTTCAAAATAATGATTGTTTTTAAACCTGTATTTTGGGTTTAACTGGGCTGTCTTTGTCTTCTATTACAATAAGTGAAACTATTAAGTTTGACAAATATGCTACAAAAAAAGAAATCCCAGCAACTGTGCATCGAAGATGACTGTTTGCCTCTGTGAGCCAGGAGATGGCAATAGAGAAACATGAGAGGAGAAGTACTGGAGCACTAATGCAAGATGTGACTCCTACACACAGCTGATTTGGCTCATTTATTTGAGCATAGTAAGTGTATTTATAAGAGCAAATTACATTAATCTTCATCCACTGTGTGTCCCTTATATTTATAGTACATTAGACGGACCCACTGAACACAAAAGAAAGCCATCATTGTTATGGATCTTCAAATGTGATATGTCAAAAGCCTTTTGGAATGTTGAAATGATGTTGAAAAGCTTTTTTTTTATTATAGAAATTCAAACAGTTCAACTCCAATGAATAACATGAAATGGTACAAAGGACAGTGGTGAACTGCGTGAGGTTTAAAAAGGGTAAGGTTACCCAGAAGTGGGAAATAATTCTGTAGCTCCATGCAGTACCTCTGGTAAGTGCCTAGTTGGTCGGGTTCGTCCTACAGCAAGATAGTGACCCAAAACATAAGTCCAAGCTATGCCAGAACTACCTTAGAAAAGAAGTCTCCAGACTTAAACCCCATCTAGCTGCTTTAGGATGAACTGGACAGAAGAGTGAAAGCAAAGCAACCTATAAGTGCCACTCACTTATGGGAATTTCTGCAACATAGCTGGGAAGAACTTTCTGCAGAATGAACAATGAGACATTGAACCGCTTGAATTTCAATACAAAAAAACAGAACAACTGGGGTTTTCTTAAACTTTTGACCGGTAGTGTATATGGGATGTGAATCACATTATAATAGGTTTAATGTGTCATATTGTTATTTATTGATATTTGAGTTTTAAACATGGTGACATGCAATGGCAGTTCTGGTTTTTGGTTTTGGAATAAGGATTAAATGAGTTTCTATGCATATCTGTATACTTAATCATGTTATATATCTGTGTCATATGTAATTAGAGCTCCAGAATCAAGACGTTTTAAAATATTGAACATTTAACTTATATATAGATAACTAATATAACATATATTAATATATATATAAGTAAATATATATATACACAAGTTTTTGTGTCGAGTCCTTACTTCAAATATTCATGAATACTATATTGGACAGTTCTAAATTAGAAAGCCTTTAAGAACTTTATTAAAATATGTAAACATGACTTCAGACTACCATCTCATTTTTTTTTAAGTTGCTCTACTATACGGGACCTCATGTGACATCTTCTCACATGTAATAAGAAACAGAGCTCCTTCCTGTTAAAAAGGACATGGACGAGTGCCAGGGGAAAACACAGTCCTCCCCGGCATCATCTGTTGTGTCCACGCTAGTGCCTCGTAATTGTTTTGGCTACGATCCAGCGCTGAGACCTCTCTTTAATTTAGCTCAAATTTTCAGATGGCTCTACAGATTGACAGTTTAAGTCAGCCGCAGGGCTCCGCCACATTCCGGGCTGATACTAAATGTAAGTCGTCACCTTCATCTTGGGCAGGGCAGCGAATCCACCAGCAGCCGGTCAGATCAAGATAATTGCTTGTGAAGGAATGAGATTAGTTCTCTATGTAAAAAATCTGATTGTATGAATTGGATGATGGTATAACAAGCGTGACCTTGTACTATGACAGCACAGTAAATAATTAGGGCCTGCGAATGGGAAGCAGTGGCCGACTGGCGAGGGGAGGGGGGCGATGAAGTGACATCCGCTCACAGGATAGAGATCTAATCCAACCTACTGTCTGCTCTCAATGAAGCAAATTACACACAGACCTTCCCCATAGCAAAGATATGCCCTCCTGTAGCAGAAATCGCTTTCTCACTCACTCGTTCTCTCTCTCTCTCTCTCTCTCTCACACACACACACACACACACACACACACACAGACCACAGTGTAACTGTGAGAAAGCAGACACCTTTTTATCCTAATCACAGACTGGTTAGACACCTCTTTATCCTAATCACACACTGTTCACTCTTTGGTGGAAGGATACCTTCCCAAGGTGAGGGAACTGTGAGAGATGAACTAAATGAAGATACACTATGGCACCCAGGCAGATAATGACCGGCACATGATGCACATCAGCCACAGTGCCATGCCAATTACACATTTACAGAAGCATCGTGTCATGTAAATGTAATGCTGCAATCATGTGTAAAACATTTAGAATTAGAACGAGCAGAACTATTACAAAAGCATACAGGCAACAGTAAACAGATGTTTTGTTTTGCCGCCGCAGGAGCATTAAATATACCCTACATCCTCTTATATAGGATACATTTTGGGCCTTTGAGTTCATAATAATTATTTATACCATTATTTAACAATTAAAAACTCAAAAAGATCACAAAGATTCCAGTCAAACCCAATCAGAGTGAAGGAGGGGAATTTCAATTCGCCAATCAAAGTGCAGGGATGAAAATTTGACAAGCCAACCAAAGTGCAAGAGGACAAACTGAACTAGCCAGTAAAAGTGCACAAAGAAAGATTCAAGCTAATCAGAATGCAGAAGCAAACTAGCAATGTTGAGTGAAAATGTCACTGCAGAACAACAGCAGACAAAAGTCAACTAGCTAATCCACTATTGTGCTGTCATCGATAATAATCTTAAACCTTAACCTGAGCTTAAATTCACTCCAGAGTTTTCAGAAGATAAAAGCACAACAAAGACATTCTTAGCATTTTATTGAACTTTATTGGAAGCCATTGTGTGCAATTAAACGAATCACATTTATTGGATATTTTACAGTCTACCTTTCCTCCTCACTCACTATACATTATACTTACATTATATTTATGTAGTGCAATAATACAATCACTGTGTATACTTTATCTATATAGTGCAATAATATAATCACTGTGAAACAATGTGCAAAATGTATTTCATATTATATTTCACCCGCTGACTGGTTTTACATTTATAAATATATATTTGTATTTGTTGTTTGTATTGTGCTGTCTTATGCGGTCTTACCCACTTTTTGGGGTAAGAAGTGAAAATGTTTGTAATGTCCATACGTTGTCTTGCGTGCACTTACCTTTTATGTCTGCACATTGAGCCTGGAGTAACGCAATTTTGTTCAGCTATGCATACGTTGTTGTACTGTTGTATGGTATGAATGACAATAAAGTTCACTTACTTACTTACTTACTTACTATCTTGTACTTTGCAGTATAACACTAATATTTTGTTAGTTGTAGTAAATAAACTACTGCATACACATACTGATGTTTGCACACACACACATACAAACTGTGTTGATGGATATAAATCTGTATTTAAAATGTTTGACTAACTATTTGTTTGATGGGGGGAGTGGCAGTGTTCCACTAAGGAAGATAATTAACATGCTAACATTTGGCTGTGACATTATTATCACATACCACTATGCAAATGGTTATTAGCATAGCATAAAACAACAAAACTATTACGGTAATACATGTTCCAGCATTTCATTACACACCAGTGTTTAGTGCAGAAATCATTTAATTTGCTTAATGAGTAACCTTTATCTATTTATATAACTAACATCAGTACTTTTCCACTCGTGCCCTTATGGGATTTGTGTGGTTTTGTTAGTGCTAAGCTTGTTTGTGGAATGCCATTTAAGCACAGGCATCAGAAGCTTATAATAGGCAATTCAGGGCTCCCCTTGAATGAGGCATTATCCATGCTACTCAAAGATTCTTAGTAACATGGCAGAAACACTAATACTTATACCGAGATTCAGTTTTCAGGAAGGTGATGTTATCCACTAAACTGGCCAACCAGTAATCCTTCTGAGGGTCACAGTGTTGAACTGCTTAAACACTACTTTTATGACAGAATTCTGCAGCATAAATTATACCTATGGTTACAGGCAAGGTCCATAAAACAGCATTACATACACAACTCTTGATAGCACTGGTGCAGCTGAGGACATATCATATCAGGACAGCTTAAAACTGGATGGAGAACATTTTCTGAAATGGCTGGCCTTGCCCCTCTTCTTCTCGACGGATTTTTCAGCAGCTGTCCTTGGAAAGAAAAAGTTGGGGGGAGAGGGCTTATATGGACGACCAGCTCTGAACCAGGCTGTTACTGTGATGTATAATTTAGAGAGGCTGGATACATACACACAGAAAGGAGAATCTTTAATTAAAAAAAAATGCAGTGAAAAACACTTTGTAAAAAAAAAAAAAACAGTCCAAAAATCAGTAAAGGGGCAAAGAAAGGATGTCAGTAGAGCAATGTGGGGTCAGAGTCAAAGACAAAGGCACAAAAGAGTAAAAAAAAAGACAACAGCAATAGAAAGCAGCTCAAAAAGTTGGCTAATATGTAAGAAACTTTGCAGTGACACTGAGGGTTTGCACAGCTGAAGTAGTCTCTCCATGTTTGCCAGCTGTTCTCCATGTGACAAGAAAAGAAGGTGTGACAGAAGCAGGAGAGGAACACAGTAAGCTGGCAAATCAGAGCTGCATATCGGTGTGACAGTTACAAGACCTGCTGGAGATGGTGGCTTTAATTGTCACTCGGGAGGGAAGGAGGGAGGCGGCCACAGCAGAGGAGCCTTAAACGAGTTGATTGTGTCTTTTTACTGGGCATAATTGAAATGGCTCCCCCCTTCTAGCACAAACACACACACACACACACACACATACACACACACACACAAACACACTCCCCACTGCTCTGACCCTCCGTCAGCTTTCTGTGAGCTTCCTGCATGTGACCAGACCAGAGCAGCTTTGTTCTTCACACTACTGCCACTCTCTCTCTCTCTCCCTCTCTTTCTCTGTCTTTCTCCAGCGCTCTCAGCGACGAGGCGCTTTTAAAGAAGAGCCCAGGGAGAGAAGTTATCTCCACTCTTCACACAGGGAAAACCCTGCCATTAATCTTTAATTAAGGCTGTTACAGCAGAGAGAGAGGCACTGCAGTGGTTTGAGTGAGAGAGAGAGAGAGAGAGAGAAAGAGAGAGACTGAGTGAGGGAGAGAGAGAGAGAGAGAGAGAGAGAGAGAGAGAGAGAGAGAGAGAGACAGAGAGAGACTGAGTGAGGGAGAGAGAGAGAAGCCATGGGAGAGAGCATTAGGAGACAGGCGGCTAAAGTGCTGGATTGCATTTGTTCTTCTCTCATCAAAATCACACACATCTATCTCTACACCATCTACCACACACAGGAGCAATGTCCTCAGACATTAGGGCTGATAGTTAGAAGTCTAATGTACACCATTTCCCCCACACCCAAAATGTAGTTGATGCGTCAAGGGGTTATTTAGTGTACAGATTTTGCTTCTTTTGTTCAGTTTAGTCTCAGTGCTTCTCAAACTGGCCCTAAGCTCCCATAAAAAACAACCTAACTTTCAACACATAGAGGACTTTAATGACATTGCATTCAAATACATAGACTTTAATATATAGTTGGTCCCTCTGGCAGCTATAACAGCTCCCACTCTTCTCTGAAGACTTTCCACGAGATTTTGGAGTGTTTCTGTGGGAATTTGTGCTTTTTCATTCTGATGTTGCAGAAGATGCCTGGCTCACAGTCTCCGTTCCAGTTCATCCCAAACTGTTGAATGGGGTTGAGGTCAGGGCTCTGTGTGGGCCAGTCAAGTTCTTCCGCACCAAACTCATCCAACCATATCTTTATGGACTGGTGCACAGGCATGCTGGAAAGAGAGAGGAAAGGTTCTTCCCCAAGCTGTCAACAAAGTTGGAAGCATGGCGTTGTCCAAAATGTCTTTGTATGCTGAAACACAAAGAATGTCCTTCGCTGGAAGTAAAGGGTCTAGCTAAAATCCTGAAAAAAGTCTCAGTACTTTCGTCCATATCATGCAGCCTTGCTTACAATGTATGTTATCTATAAACATTTACATTACTTTTTAGCTACACTAAATTTATCCAAGCTACACTAAATTTATACCAAAAAAGCAAACATGCCTTGGCTGATTGAATACCTTTAAGGGAAAAATTTTATATATTCAATTATAGGCTGTAAGTTAATTAAAAGGCCATATTGACCAATTCTTTACAACATGCATTGAAGGTTTAGACCCAGAAGAAACCAGTTTTACATGACTGTCCTGTTGGAAAGATCGATATTTAGTAAATGTTGGATGATTTCAGGGACAGCCTGCCGTATGCATGTCATATTGTTTATGCACGCTCCACATGCTCTGGCTGAGAACAAATGAACAAACAGCTTGCTCGTATGCTTACTGAATGCAAATTTCCAAATCGCTCAAGCTGATATGCCTGAAAAAATTAATGATTAAAAAAAAAACCCTCACAAGCCTTGTAGCTGTAATTCATCCATTTAGGCTGAATGCTGAGTGCTTATTATTAGTATGTCTTCAGTTGATTCTTAAAATGATGCACTGTGTTTACCTGTCTAATCTCCTTTGGTAAACTGTTCCACTGCTTTGTTTTGATTTGTTTTGTTTTTGCATAAAAATGAAAATATCTGTTCTTTCTAACTTTTGGCACCTTCAGAAAGCCTGTAGTTATATATATATTACTGTTGTATAGCATTGTATGTGCTCGGGACAAACAGATAAGCAGGCAGTGGAGTATTCAACGTGCTGGAGTAATGGGGACCCGTCCGCTTTAGGGAGCTGTCCCACTGAGAGAGAGTGTCATCAGACAGTAGTTAATGCTTATGAAACTTTAATGTTTTACTGATGAAAGCTGCGGTGTGGGGACAGCATGGCACACTCAGAGGGGAGAGGCAGGATAAATGGGACTAATTATCAGATGAAGGTGGATCCGGCTGCAGTGCCTGCAGCGCGACGTGTGTGACGGCAGCTGAGGAGAGGCAGATGTAGGTCTTCGCCTGGCGCGCTGCAGTGACGGGGGATTAACCCAGGCCTGCTCTGGGGAGAGCGGCCACAGCCGGCCACAAGCCACCACAGCACCTGCAGCGCTACTGATAAACACCTGCTTATCAGCTTCACAATCTGTGCTAAATGCTAAATAACTGCCACGAGTCATCATTTATTCCCTTCAAACAGTAATTATCACAGGCCTTGCCTTGGTGCTATTTGTTCTCATTTGTTTTTGCCCGTACATGAATTGTTTCATAGCTGCTGTTCAGTTTTAATTTGGTCACAGTCACAGTCACCACTACCAGTGGTGTAGATTTCATTTCAGCCTTGATGGGGCCTATCGTCCACCCATCAGCCACAACTTTAAAACCCCTGACAGGTGACATGAGTAACATTGATTATCCTGTTACAACGGTACCTGTCAAGGGGTGGGATATCTTAGGCAGCAAGTGAACAGTCAGTTAAAGAAATGGGCAAGCATAAGGATCTGAGTAACTCTAACAAGGGCCGAATTGTGATGGCTGGATGACTGGGTCAGAGCATTCCAAAATGGCAGGTCTTGTGAGGTGTTCCTAGTATGCAGTGGTACCTACCATAAGTGGTCCAAGGAAGGACAAACAGTGAACTGGTGAGATGGACATGGAAGGTCAAAGCTGACTGTGAGAGAAAGGTGTCAGAACACAGTGTGTGGCAACTTGCGTGGACCATGCTGACCCCACATAAACATTAGAACTGGACTGTGGTGCATGGATGGCTACCTGTGCGTGCAGTGCACCGGAATGCACCATGGGAAAAAGGCAAGCTGGTGGAGGCAGTGTGTTGCTCTGGGCAATCTTGGGTGATGGCATCCTTGTGGAAGATACTTTGACAAGTACCATCTACCTAAACATTGTTGCAGACCAAGCACACCACTTCATGGAGAGAGAATTCCCTACTACCACTACTACTTTTACTAATACTACTGGCCTCTTAGAATAATGCGTTCTGCCACATTGCAAACAGTGTTCAGGAATGGCTTGAGAGGAACATGACACAGAGTTCAAGACTTGGCCCCAAAATTCTCCAGATCTCAGAGCATTGAGAATCTGTGTGGTGTGATGGACAAAACAATCCAATGAAAATGGTACCTGTCGAGGGTCAGTATACGGTGGTCAGCACACAGTATGTAAAAACTGTTGTCACTTACGAAAATGAGTCAAGCCCCCTTCCCCTTTTACACTTTTCCTACCCTTGTAGTATTGGAGTTGTTAGATCGCTTGTTTAAATGAGGTCAATTAAAAAATAACTAACAAAAAGAAGCAGTGGTCTACTGGTGGTCCTTTTACTGTAATAACATGGAATAATGTAGCATTGCAAATAAATTGTGCTGCAAAAGAGGGGTCACTGTCAAATGTCAAATGGGTGCACCTAATGTGTAGATATACCTGATAAAACATTATAAAATGGCCAAAGAGTATAGGTGCACTTGCAACTCAGTGTAGATGTGGTCATTCCTAATGACATGATTCTGGCGTTTTCACTGAACAGCCATTGTGTCATGTTTCTGTGTTGTATTAGCTGTTTGAACAGCACTGATACAGTCCTCAGTTCATGCTGCTGTCTGTTTCCTAGCGAGACACCCCACCCTCATACACATCAGCACACAGATCACACCCCTGTCAACACCGACGCTGGAGAAACGCGCAAGCGTCTAATCGCAGAGGGACCTTAGATCAGCGGCCGTCAGACAGTCGCCAGCTTATTACAAGCCATTCATCACCCACATCTCTGTTTTGAGCTGCTGGCCTCCTCAGGGAGATGCTTTTCTACAGCCTGCTGTTTACCCATCAATCAGTCTGCGCTTTTCTTCTCCTCTCTTCATCAGGTCTTATCCCACCATCCATATTACTGCATTTTTAGCCCATTCCCAGGCTTTCCTTTATGAAAAGGCACAAATAAGTGGTCCGCTGTGAGATTCAGGCCTTGTTCACAAACTGAGCTAAAATATTAGAGAAGACGGAACAGCTTTTACAATCTAAACATAAGAGACTAATGGGTTCCAGCTGTGAAGTGTAAACACACCAGGCAATGTACTCACAGCTAACAAACAGCCTGAAAATATTCAGAATAATGGAGGACGCACTTGAGGGCCTGGTCTTAGCAGGCAAATGAATTTTTCGCATGCAATTTCTGATTTGTTTAGATGTTTAGGAAGCTTTACAAACCAAAAGTGATCCCTGTTAATGATTTAACATTCATAAATTGCCCCATGCAACAGCATAAATCCCATATTATGTGTATGGAGAGATTTGCTGTAAGAATGGTCCTCAATTTACATATGTAAGCAGAAAGGGAGCTTTCATGTTTATGCTTTACTCTTAAAAATGTCCCATGTCTCTTTAGAGCCTTCAGAAGCTACTTTCACAGTGACACATAGTGAAAAATAGCATACTCAATAAGAAATACTGTAGTACTTCTAAACAGCTTATGTTAGTATTCTCAAGATTATATAAAATATATCATTAAGTAAATGATACTGTTTTGATGCAATGGCCCTTATAGCAATAGGACAGAGTTGTGAAGAATGACTACCAAGTGGAACTTGTATCCGTTCTTAGACAAATGATGATCTCATCCTAAAAACATTAATTTCATACATATTTTCTCCTATATATGTACACTGCAAACATTTTGGCACCTCAGAAAATTATGTTTATACAGTTATTTAGCAGGGATGTAAGTTTGTATTTATAACCCTATGTCATAACAGTATTATTGGAATAAATACCAATAATATTAAGGTATTAATACAAAAGCAAATTGTTTGTACATCAGTGTGTTTGTTTAGCTACTCACAGGCCTACTCCCATAGCAGCTCAGCATTGTAGTTATCATCCAGTACTTGATATGGCTAATGAATGCTTCACCAGGTGTGCACCAGATGTGGAGCTGATGGATTTCAGCAAAACTGTGTGATGGCTGGGACAGTCCAGAACCAAAATTTGACATGAATTTTGCTGCATTATTGTTTGTTTGCATTTCCTCTAATGTCATATTGCTCTGTACAAGCAGGAACACCCTTATTGCCCAGATGGTTTTAAACACCTTTCCAAAGATGATGAAGACTTGCACAGTACCGTAAATTCGGCCACTGAAAATTTTCGGCCGAAAATGTAAAAAAATTTTTTTAACGCGACCGAAACAGTGATGACGCAACGATGACGCAACCGCAGCCTGCACACAAACTCAGATCGATTAGTGAGCATTTTTTGTGTATATGTGAATGAACTCAGACCCCTCTGAAATGAACCGAACTGAGACCACCTCGGGAGGAGGTCTCAGTTCAGTTCGCTTTGAGTCCGGTTCAGTTAACTCGCGCGTTTTGAACACATAGCTCTCCGAGTTCGCTTCGACTGTTTTTGCCCTATGGGCTTACCTTAGGTAGATCACGTGGTAAACCACATATGTCTATGCGGGAAACAACCGAAAATTAAGAAAACACTAAAAAATACGAATAAATGAATTTATGAATGATCATAAAAAATAAAAACCCAATAAATACATAAATAAAGGGACTTAGAGATTATTGTCAAGATCAAGTTTCTCCACCAAGCTGCTCAGACTCAAAGCATTCTTGCTCTCCATCAGCTGAAGAACGATGGTAGCAGAGATCTTTGTGGAAAACGTAGAAGTTTGATAGAGCTTTTAACCATCTACTCTTATGTGGAAAAAAAATCTTAAGAATGGTGGCAGGCTGGATGAGGAACTGAAGTGTGAACAGAAAAAGAACTGAGGCTCCATCTGAGCTGAAGAGGTGCAGAAAGAGAACCGAGTCCCTTTCAAATTAACTCACACCGTGAACAGAAAAAGAACCGAGTTCCCTTTCTGTTGGTCGACTTTTTGGACCACTTCTAGAGGACTGAGTTCGGTTCCTTTAAAGAGGACTGTATGTGAAAACTCCCATAGGCTATTCATGAGTGGGGCCAAGTAAAATATTTTATTTCAGATTTTATTTTATATTGCGCATTGTTTGAATGCTAAATAAATATTTTCATAGTTTTGTAACAGATGTATTCTTTTAATAATTTCATAATAATTTCTTTCGGTTTTCGGCCAAGCGTTTCCTCATTCGGTTTCGGTCCAAAAAAAATTAGTTTACCATGACATGTTCTCATATGATGGCTTTAAATAAATGCAGGAATTTTTCAGATCAAGATATGCTGTGAGCAAATGTGCACTATGACAACTTTGGTTTGGCAGTGTGTCAGCTTTGAGATGCCCTACACGATGTTCATATTCCTGAGGCAAGGTTCACCTTTGGTTTGGCATTAGGTTTAGTATGAATTTCTATGGAACATCCAGACACATTCATAAAACAGTAGGACTACTGGGAGAAAGGGCATGTACAGTTTAGTTTCACAGAAGTGCTGGAGGGCGTAATCAGTTTAGGCCATGGAGTACAAATTGAACGGTGTGCTTATAAGCCGCTATGAACTTTTCGGAATGGAAAAAACAATCGAATGATTCCCACTCCTTATTATCTGTTCCCAAGTTCTCTGAAGGTATTAACATCCATAATGATTACTCGGAGGTGTAGGGCAGTGAGGCTGAGGCACTGGCGGCGTGTCTGTTCAGCAGGGAATAGGGATGGGGATGCAAACTCCACCTCAGGTTCTCTTCATCTGATTGTGTGCTCCGCTCCTCTATTTACGCAGCGCTGCTGCCATGGTAACCCAGAATCGATTGGGCGGTGTTCCATGCATGGCCTCATCCAGGAGTTATTACGGAGTATTGGTTTTTTGTGGGCCATTCTGACACCTTTTAAAATGCACATTAGCCATGGTTTCCACATATCTCGCCTGCCATATGGACTCACCTCAGTGTTAGTTCCACTCCACTTTGAAGGGCAGCGCTGCCGTGGCTTCAGCTCCCCTGCTCCCACTGAGAAAAGGAGTGCACCGTCTCAGATAAAACCACACTCACACACACACACACACACACACACACACACACACAGCCTTTCAGCTGCTTTGCCTAATGAGTGGGTGGGTGTGCCGAGTTACACCACTGTAGATATGCTAAAGTTGCTTTTTACACCCTCATGAGTGGTAACAGCTAATCAATATTATGGGTTGCACCAAGGAAAGTGCAATTATGCATAAAGCACACAATGTTATTGATTCAGTGTAGGTATGATACAAACCTGAACAAATGTATTGGCAAGGCAATTTTCTTTCCACTTTTTCCAGTCTTCTAAGTTGAAAAAAGGCAAATATGGCTCCATCTAATAACTGTGAGCTTCAATAAGCTAAACAAAAACAGCAAGGTTATGTTTTTTTGAAAAGTCTATTCTAGTGAGAGTAAAAGGCCCTAGATCTTATTCCAGAGATTTTTTTTTTTCCTGTATGAATGGCCATAGTCTTGATTAAAAGCAGCAATTTATCCTTCAGAAATAAAAGAATTTGCTTTGTAAATGAAACATATGTTCAAATGCACATACTTTATTATTGTCACACAGGGTCACATAGTGTAAAAATGTAAATATGTATGGGGCAGCTGTGACCACCTGTGTATCAGTTCTAATAATTTTGGAAAGAGATATTCACCAAGTGTATATGGATATGATGTTTGGGTGTCCATATACGTTTGGCCATGTTGTAATAAAGTTTGTGTAATAAGTTTGTTTAAATAATATCTATTCAGACAGAGGAGCGTCACCATCAAATGCAACCCTAAAAGAAACACACAATGTGAAGACATGTCATATATGCAATATAGCTCTATCTAAAAAAAGACATCATTTAGATAAGCTGCTTTAGACTGACAATAGTGTGTTAATATTGTCAGAATGGCTACCAACTTCTTATTATGCCTGTTTGAAGGCCAACATGCTTTGGCCTTATTTTATGTTCCAACAAATGGTCACATGTATTTCAATGCAAACTAAATATTTAAAGGTAGCTCATGAGACCTTTGAGATTTGGTAGGATTTCTCTTTACTCTCTGTTGTGCAACATTCACTGAAGCAGTTGGTGTATTTTTTTGGTCAATGGTATCCTCAAAAAACTGAAGTGGTTTCTTTCCAGTGGAAAATCCAGGCTTCTGTTCACATTTACCAATCATAGCCATTCTAAAATGCAGAGGAGTTGCCAATTTCCGTTGACCTTTTCAAAGGGCTTTGAAAGAACGTTTAGTCTCACAGTAGGCTATGGGCTCCAAAATCCCTGCCCGTCTGCCTGGTCATTAATACTGAGGTGTGCTGTGTCCGGACACTTGTCTCCCCTATCCCACAACCAGCCATCACACATTCGAAACAGGGGCAATCTCAGTTAAATTTGAGTTAAAACTCTAATCCTGAAGAGCTTTAGGGAGACCCTGCCACTGTAAATCTCAAATTACAAGATTAAATTGTTGCTAAAATAACGCTGTACTTTGTGCAACAAAATAATCTGATAATAGCAAAATAGTCTGACAATAATTTACCTGTAATCTCAAAACTAGAAATCTCCAGGTCATGAGTCACAATTGTAAAATAAAAATAGACCCCCAAACTGCTCAAACAGCATCCAGATCTGCTTAGGGTGGTGTAGATTTGTGAATGTGGTTTAGGACTCTAATCTACAAAAGGTTTGTAAAGACTAGCCCCAGTCCTGTTTAAAACAGGAGCCTGTATTGGTGAATTTTATAGTTCACACTGTGTCCTAAATCACATCAGTCAATCTGTACTATCTTAATGAAGATGTGGATGTAGTTTGAAAAGACTGGGAGAAGAAATTAAAAGGGATTTATTTTTGCCAAAACAGTGTGGGCTAATTGGCTGACTCTAGTGTTTTTAATATTAGCCTCACAGCTGCTGTTCCTAACAAACAAACAAAAATGCAAAATATGTACACCAAACATGATTTTGCTGAAAGACTATACCTAAGGTAAGTGGACTATTATGTAAATTAGATTTTACTTAGTTAATATTGATTAAATCTTCCATTATATTCACTGTGTACTACTTCAGGGGCACTTCTTCTCTATTTCTGTGTGATCACATGCATGGATATAGGTAAATTAAAGATACCAGATTATTGGTGTCTGATTGCTGGGATAAAATCCATGTGTCTGTATCAGATTTCTAACAGTCACACAATCTAGAAACCGTCAAAATCAGATAATGACTGTTTTGTTAATGTACATGTAAACACAAATGATCTTAGTTCCCAGGAACTTTTGCACACCTGAAACAGGTGTGTCTGTTCCATAGTTGGAACATAAATTATTCTGTAGGATGGACAACTTGATTACCAGCTAAACTGTCAACACACGTGTGAATATAGCATTTTAAACACTGCTCAAATGTATTAGATTGGCTCGTAAATGGTGTTATTTTGCACAAAGCAGGAGGCGTTTTTACAGTTTTGACAATGGTTTTTGACAGATTGGTGAGAGTGGGAAAGAAAATATGCAACATTTCAGCGAAGTCCTGGCACAGCATCTACTGTTTGAGGACTTGTGAGGAACTATTAGTAATTACATCTGTCTGCATTTGTTAATTACAGGAACTACTTAATGCTGCGACCATAACGGAATTAATATGGTGGAGTGTGTTAGCACAACCAAAAGTTGCAAACCGAGACAATTAACTGAACCAAGAAAATCCACCAAAAAGACCCCGGCCAGTAAATTCATTATGTATGTATTAAAATGGCACAATCCATATGAATATATAGATGAATTATGTATGAGAGCTCTTCAGCTGTGGGCTATGTAATGGTAAGAGCCAATAACATCTGTGACTGCTTCACGAGTCTAAACCCACTTCAAATATCAAACAAGTTAATGTTTATTCGGCAGTGATGAAGGGGTTCCGGAGAGGAAGACCTGTCTGAAACTTGTAAACACTCATATCAAGACAAAAGAGGACCTGGAGGTGTATGCATTCAGGAAACCTGCCAGAAAAGATATTTATTATTACTTGGTACCTCACACAGTACACTTTTATTAACGAGCCTGTACTCCACCTTATCAGGGCATGTTGTAGGTTCAGCCAGTATCAAGTGTGTAACATAGTTTTTAAATGACAGGCCAGGTGCTCTTTCTTAAAGGTTAGCCTTACATCTACGGTTACAGTGAAGTTATGACTAAGGTTAAGCTCAGGAGACACATTACAAGTATGTTGTTATGTAACATCGCTGTCGAAATACCATATCTCCTGTTTCATTTTCTAAGTAGCTGAAGCATGTTCCCATTTATATATACAGTATCCTTCACAAACAATGGCACCTCTTGAACACGAGCTAAGCAGAGAGTAAAAACATTTTTTGTCCTTTGGATCTTTCATTCTGATCTTACATTATTAACAAAATATTTATTTGAAATACAATGTTTGACTGAAAAAAAATCTTATCATGGCATACATGTTTTTCTCAAAAATATGTGTATGACAAGTGTTCGTTCATCCCTGGATGATGGGCCATTCTTCTGAGTAAAAACTGTAAGCATATTCTCTTTTATATTGTAATTTTGTTGTACTTTAAATGAAGAGTTTTCTTAATGTTTTGAATGAAAGATCAAAAGGAGGCAACGGAAAGCACAATAAAAAAAAAATGCTTTTACAGCCTGGTTTGCCAGTGGTGCCAGTATGAAAAGTTTCTGTTAGATTGGGGTATAAATAGTGACACAGGCCAAGTTCAAAGTAACAGTTATAAACATTACACTTTACATGTCTGAAAAGGCCCATATCATAAAAATGATGTCACAAAAATTTGAGAGGCAAGGATTACAGCTGGAATAACAAGACGAGATTTTGGGGTCAGTATTTCAAGTGTTGAAAACTATAATTAGACCTCCATTACAACAAAAGCGTGACAGAGGGAGGCCTTCTCTTCCATCTCTTACAGTAAGCACCACTAGACACTTTTATCTTGTCTGCAGCATTTATATGGTTTATATGTATAACCTCACATCCTCACATTGTATAAAAATGTATACATACATACATATGTGTGAGTGTGTGTGTGTGTTTCTCAGAACTGTACCAAAAGATAATGTACGCAGACAAAAGAGCAAACAGACTTGTTTTTTTCCCAGATCAAATGGCATTCATTTTTGTTTGAACACTTGATTCGATTTGTATTTAGGTACAATATACAAGGCAAACAGTTCTAATGATACATGTAAAAAAATATATGTAATTTTACAATATACATACAGTACCATGTGACAAACAATGATGGTGAGAAAGTACAACATAAATGTACATCATAAGACATTCTCTTCACTTAAAGACCTATGCAGCACGCTGACTGAGATGTAAGCTGTCATAAAGGTAGTATTTGTACCTAGTATATCAAATTACAAACCGAGTACAGTACAACGCCGCTCGAGTTCAAAGCAGACATTTTGGAAACAAGTAATAAAACTCCGCAAAAAAAAACTAAACAAAACAAAAATACAGACTAAATCACAATGCAATATTTCTTCCCTGGTTCATGCACTGCTGAGTGATGTGTTTTCATGTGTTTCATTATGAAGCCAACAAAAACCTTCCGGCAATCACAAAATATCTATTTGAAGCCCAACCTGGCAATTCCTCAGGTATCTCTTTGTAAAAGGGACCTGTGCTTTACTTCTGAAGAAAAAAAAGAAATATATAAAACACTTTGTTTTGTGATAATAACATGCCACATACCGACACTGAAGATGCATTCATCCAGAAAAAAACACAACATATTCACCTCACATGGTCAAGAAATTAGCAATTTGATTTTCACATCTGGGTTAAGACATGGATGCGGGGACTTTCCCCTAATACTATAGGACGCTTAGTTTTCAGCAGAACAGCAATACTTAAATATAATTGTAAACATTTATCTTGTTATTGCATTGTTAATTGGTCATATTTTTTCCATTCAACATAGGGACGGCTAATTTTACAGAATCTAGAGGAGACCAGGTCGGTGAGGGGCTGATATCCGGGAGTTAGATAACTACCCTAGGGTGCTAGTTGCTGGTGTAACTTTGGAGGGAGAGAGAGAGAGAGAGAGAGAGAGAGAGAGACAAACAAAATCCAATTTACTTGGGCAAAATTGTGCTGAGGCAAAAGAGGGCCAAAAAGAAAGAGAGGAAGGGAGAACAGGTCCACCTCATTCGTCACTGTACCGTTCAATCACTACCCTTCAGAAGATGGGTGAATAGAAACACTGTGTTGTGGTCCATGCTTCTGAAGGAACACACTGACGAATTACACACTGCAATCTCAAAACACTAGTCTAAAGGTGACCCTCCAGGCCCAAGGTTGATTGAATAAATGACATTTTTGCTACCACTTGAGGGGGAGACAATATGAAGTGCTGTCGACTAAATTCATGCCACAATACATTGTATATTCAATGCTATATTGACCATGTGCTTGCGGACAGGAAGGTATGATAAGGAAATGGTTCCGACAAAGGTGTGTGTATGGGGGGGGGGGTAACAGATGAA
This sequence comes from Alestes dentex, assembly GCA_037576975.1. NCBI lineage: Eukaryota > Metazoa > Chordata > Actinopteri > Characiformes > Alestidae > Alestes > Alestes dentex. Next base: position 13,545,821 of record JBBIGA010000018.1, read on the forward strand.
CACATCAAATAACAAATAACTTCACTTGGAGATGTTTACAATTCATGAAGCACCAGCTTCAGCATGTCATGAGCATGAAACTGGACCTCCCAAGGCTATGGTTCACAATTCCACTGCCAAGCAATAAAACCTGGACAGTTAGGCTACTGAGGTTTTCAGCTGAAGAGATACAGAATAAGCAGAGGAGAAAAAAAAAAAACAAACGGAAAGCCAACAAGAATTTAAAAGTGTTCTCATTCATGAAGAGTTTCTGTCAAAGTTGTCAGAAAAATATGAATCTTAGAGTTCTGTATGTACTTTATATACTTAAAGAGTGAAGCGAAACCAAAGAATAAAAAATGTATAAATAATCTAATAAATAGAAAACTAAATAAATAGATAAATAAACAAAGCAAACTGGACATATTGATTGTTGTGCCTTTGTGTGATGATTATTATAGAGACCCACAGGAGTTCTCACTGACTTGGAGGTTGTGTAGTCCACAGGCTTATGCTTCTGATGATCAGCCATTCCTTCTGGCTGGCAGTTACCACAATACGAACACACTCTATATCGAAAGATATCTTATGATCCACATCCTGAACCTCAATGTTCCCATTTTTAAACTCTCCTAACGTGATGTAGGAGGAGCACTGCCTCCCTTTCTTTGTTCCTACCAGCTTCTCGCCGACTTCCAAAGCTCCATGATGCAGTATATCGTTCTGTCGGTCATCTGTTCCAGTGGTGATCTTTATCTTGCTGATTTTCGTGGCCTTGTTGAAAACTATGACGTAGAAGTCTCCCGTGGAAGGAGCCTTACCCCAGAAGTATTCGTCCACACTACTGTAAGCTTTGGCAGCATCATAGCTCTCAAACACATTTATGTTCGTGTACAGAGTGGCAGGTGGGTTGTCCGGGATATCAAGCGAGTCCTCCTCAAAGTCGTCATCTTTCAGTTTATTCTCAGCCCCCTTGTATGAAGAATAGTAGCCCATGTGCTGGAAGAGGGATGGCTTGAAGCGGATAACGTCCTTCTGGGCCAGCAGACCTCGGAAATGGATCAGGAGCCAATCGCAAGGCATTTCCTGATAGAACATGAGGAGGAAGTGTGCAAGTCTGGGAAGATCTCGAGAGTGGTAGAGCTTCCCAATGTAGCCCAGCTTAGAGAACTCCAACGTTACCCAGTATGAGCCTTCTCTGGATGTGACCACCTTCTTGAGGGCAGTGAGGAAGTTCCGCGAGCATCGTACATCATCCTCCAACATCATGTAGAAGTCAGAGAGGTTGGTGCAGAAGTTAAGGAGGAAAGCATAGTCTACATTCTGCTTGGAGCGGAATCGAACCCGGTCCTCAGGGTCATTGTAGTTTCTCTTGAGACCATCAAGAGATGGGTAATACTCCTCAGGTGCGTGGATAACCAGAAGACGCCCTGCGATGATATGATGCCCAAATTTTCTGGAGATCTCCTGAACTAGGCCTTCACACCAGGCTAGGTCAAAGTCTGCCAGATGGACCACTACTACAATCTCTTTGAGTTCCTCATAGCTGGACTGGTCAAAAATGGATTTTATGGTCTCCAAAAGATAATTTCCACGTTTTCTTTTCACTGATGACAATCCAATAGTTAGATACTCTGTCAAACAAAGACAAATATAGGGATGCATAAACACTTAATAAACATATATTCATAAAACATTTATTAGTATGGGCTACATATTTAGGAGCTGGTCTCCCAGACATAGATTAAGTCTAGTCTTGGAGAATCCATCAGATGAGAATTACCACTGGAAATTCTTTTTAGGGTAGGCTAGGTCTGTTATTCTTCTACCGTTAATTTTTTTCTTAAACTACATCTGTAACTATTTAATACCATGCATGTTAAGTTATACACTGTAATAAAATAATAATAGAAATAAAATATAATAATACTTTTTCGAGGCAAAGGTGTTCCAGCCAGGTAGCGATAGGTCACATTAATGGTTCCAGAGAAATTGGTGATGTCTTTGAAGGTGTGCACATATCGCTCCGAATTTAACGGGTGGATTGAGGCCTCCCTCAACTGCCGTTTATCCTCCTCCTGAAACAGACGGACACGGTGTCACATACACATATTCAAACAAGCAGATGAAATATTCTTCTGTAATATATTACAATAAAGAGATGATTTAAATATTTAATGAAGCACTATGACAATCATGTGTCACTTGTCTGCACGTACACTGTAGTCATCTTTTCTGCACAGTGATCAAATATGAAAGCAGGTGCACATATACAATAATGAAAAGGCGACCAAGGCCTTTGTAAGTTTTTCTCCTGTTATAGGTTTTTCTCTAGACAAACTCATGGCTGAGTTTGATAAACAGCTTTCTTAACTAGAACATGAATTCTTAAACAGCAAGCTACTCCCAGTGTACGTAGCTGATTGCTCAGTTACTCTGTTTACAGAATAAATGATAACTATCCAGATTATGGATTCTGTTTTAGAAACTGCTTGTTTTTTTTAGCAGCGGAGTTCATGCTTACTTTTTTACAGACCCTTCTCTGATCCCATATAAGCTCACAGCCAGGCAACTGCAAGTTGAAAAGTTTAAATCACTTATACACATCTGTAGGATAAATGAGATCTATGAGAGATCTGCTGGGTAAAGGAAAACATATCGTAAATACTCTAATATGTTCAAGGTACGAAAGAAATGAGCCTGTATACTGTATAATAATGGCTCAGAAAACTCAAGAAACCCAGTTTGTCAGAAGTTGTACTCTATTAAATAATTCAATAAACAAATGCACATGACATGGTCTGATCACAAAGTTTTGATCATAAACTTGGCTTCATAAATAACAAATGAGTCTCTTGCATTTGGACTGCATCATGAAAATTTAAATATGGTACATTTGGAACTCTGGTAATTACACACATCAACAATATCAATGCATATATTCACACTAACTGTATATCAGGCCTTAGAAATGTGGGTTACATACATAGGGATTTCACAACATATATAAAATGCAATTTAAAATAACATTAAAATGCAAAAGTATTTAAAGCTTAGCATATGAACAGATTATGTCAGTATTCCTAAGACGACATGTATTAGAGCTGACAATGTATTACAACAGACACCAGTTTATGAACGGTACATAACAAATCTATGAAAGACTTTGATAAACGAAACTAAAGAAATAAAAAGGATAACAATCTCATTATACTTTGATCACTAGTCTTGATGGATATAAAATGAAGGTATACATTCGAACAAAACCTAAGGTGTACATACAGATGAACAAATAAACATATACTAAGCATTTCTTCTTACAATGCCCAAACATTGTAAGATAAACATCATCATCTTGCCCATAAAGACATGAAGTTGCATACAGATGCTCAATCATTGCTTTTTTAAATTCATTGAAGTGTTGTAAAGACTCTGTGTATGCAGCCTTCAAATAAGTAGATTTGCTGACTACACTACAGAAATCAGGTTGGCACCAATGCAAGCATATCTGATAGCTGGGGGGTCTTGACAGTCTTCTTGTACTCCACATCAGTGGCAGAAATGCTTCTGAACACAACACAGATGCATCCAAGTCTGAGGCACATCAGTGGATTTTCACACATTTCATATTTATAGATGAATAAAAACCTCTTTGAGCTCAAACAAAATTGCTGCAGGTTACTGGATCCACTTTCTTTCCATCTGCTTGCCTCAGTTATTTAACAAAACCATCTGATGAAAAAGATGGAAATTAGTATGACCCTTCCAGGGTTCTATATAATAGATAGGCAGTGAGAGCAGGTTATAAAAGTCTTCTTTTTGGCTAAGCTCTGAACAGACCTGAACTGTCACTGAAGTTTATATGAGTACTGACCAGTACATAGCCATCCTCCATGTAGAGGTTCATGAAGAGGAGAAAGGTGATAAGAACCACCAGAAAGGGAATGGTGGAGCGCTTCCGGAAACACCTCATTTTATCCAGGTACTTCAATAGAAGCCTCATGATGGGGTTGCAACTGCTCAAATCTGCAAGTAGAGAAACACAGAGACAGAGACGCATTAGAACTACCAGAAGAACCTTCAAGATCATGTTTTCAGACTGGGAAACAAGCCAATGCAGTCATGAGATGAGGTTTAGCTCTTCGATGCGGCTCTACAGTCAAATCTTCAGAGAACCCACAGACTCAAAAAGCATCTTTACAGAAAACTCAGAAACTGCTGTTCATTTATAAGGCATGGCACTGTCTGTAAAGTTAGCCTGAACAAAGTGGCCATGTCCTAAGTCTCTGTGTTAAGTAGTTAACCTCACAACATTCCCACTATCACGATCAGTGCTTTACCCACTGCACTAACCGAGGACACAACGGCATTAGCAAACAACACTATATGAAAGTCCAGGCCCAAATTGCTAAGTATAATACTGCACATCCCAAAAAAGAAAACCATTCCCATCCATCTAGGCTGGGTAGAAATGGAAAAATAGCTTTATGAGCCCAGATAGGATGAAGTGTGCTTATTCCACAGCATCACAGGGCCATTTCAATCTCAGCAGCCTTCATCACGAGAAAAGTGGACGCAACAGTTATCATCTTTGTGTCTGAAAAAAAAAAGAAAAAATCCTACAGAGCTCTGTTATGCGCATCAAGCAGACACGGGGTGGTCTTTTCGACCTCAAATTACACAGAGTAAGCCAGGAATAGAGATAAAATGAGAGTGTTTTTGAAGACTCTTGTGTAAGCATCAGCGTGGCCTTTTCTACAACTTCTGCTAACCACCAGGGATCACTAATAGAATACAAAATACCTGCACGCTAGATTCCATGGCCAGATATGTATCGATCTGGCTGACTGCCAGTCTGCCTCATCAGGGAAAGGCAGAGATGGTGCAGAGTCTATTGCTACCTGAGCTAAGAGCAGTTAACAGATTCAAACCAAACATCTGGGTCTTTCAACACCTTGATAAATCCCCGAAATGACCAAGACAACTGAGAATTTGTTGTTTTGTTTTTTTATTAATAAAGTAACAGCAATTCTCACACACTTGCCCTTTTGTCTTTGTTTTTTTTCTGTCTGAAATTAAGTAAACCTTTGACAAAGCAGCAGTAGTTGCAATGGCCATATTTTGGTGGTGCTTTTATGCCACGCTTTGCTCCAACTGCATGGTTTTGCATGGATGGTTTGAGTGAAACATTAAATATTTATAAGATGGTGTACGACTACATGAGACGAGACATTATGTCATCTGTTACCAAAGCAAATGCACGGTGGTAAGACAACTGTCGCTGAAGGATGACATACAATACGCCTGATATGACAATAATGCACCCTAATCATGTTAAATGTTCTAACCAGATGATTTAATGCCTAGGTATGATCTGGATATCTTGTTTTTTTTTCCATATTTCTGTACCTTTTTTTTCATTCCAGAAACACAAAACTGACTTCCTTTGCACTTGCACTTTAGCAAAAGTGCTAAAACCATGCAGAATAGGCCAAATATAAAAGCTCCACAGATATTCCAGTGCTAAATGTTTAGAAGACCTCCATAACACTTAGTGCCCGAACAGCATGGTAGCATTCTGGAGTACTATACTCCTGAACATTTCTCTTCTTTCCCTGCACCAATTGAGTGATTGTTAATAAACAGCAAAAAATATAATCTACCTCAGAGAAAAATCACTTTGCCAGACTAGTGGAGGTTTACTGTACAATTACACAAGTGGATGGTTTTTAAATTTTCTACTTCATGCTGTTTTGCGTTTGACGCAGCACTGAGTTTATGTCATGATAATGCAGATTAATGGTAAGTTGGACTCTTTTCTGCTTTCCAGGCTGGTAGAGGTGCACCGGCCTCCACGGGGGGAGGTCACAGCTGAAGAACCTGCTTCACACTTTACTGCTGATGCGGTGAGAGGAACTGGGGCAAGACACCATACACACAGCTGAAGGTGCCTCCTCACACAATGAGACTGCATACACAGCACCGACCCAGTAACACAGCGCAACAAACTCCTGAATAACACACAGATCCATCAAGCAGAAGTGTGTGAACCTGAAAGAGAGCACCTCTCACTCCGACCACGCCTGAGCAAGGCAGGGATGTTACAGGAATGCATTCTTGAAAGCCAGAGATGTTTTGCAGTCAGATAAGAATGTAAAAAAATGCAGGCTGTCACGAAAATGAATGCCAGTCTGAATGAAACAGCAGGGATTTATTGGCTATTTGTGAGATTTTAACAAATTTTAAATCCAATCGGTCTCTTGCAGTAAGAAATTGAACCTATATATAGGCTTATCTGATCAAAAACTGATTACGGACAGCTTTATTATATATATATATATGTATATATATACACACACACACACACACACACACACACACACACACACACACACACACACACACACACACACACA
>JBBIGA010000018.1:13557035-13567373 GCA_037576975.1 Alestes dentex
ATATATATATATATATATATATATATACACACACACACACACACACACACACACACACACACACACACACACATACATACCACACACACACAGACACAGACACACATATATATGTATATTCATAGCTTAGCTGTTCATAGTTTGTTTTTGATCTGATAAGCCATTATTTATAATATATATGGTGATATATATAATCATTGAGAAATTAGATCTGGAATTCCATGATTGCTCTGCTCTGCTAACTAATCCTAAAAGGAAAAACATTCTGGCAGAATTTTAATATGTGTTTTCAAATGCGTTTTCAGAAAACGTTTGAAAGCTCAGTCCCCTGCTTATGCTTTCCCACCTGCTTAGATCTCGTTGTAAAATGTCTAAACACATTAGACATGCCCTCTGGCTGACTGCAAAAAGACCATTAGAAATGTATTAAGCGGAGCTGATATCACCCTCTTTATCCTGTGCAGGTAGAGCTGAACTCCACTTGACCGGTTTGTGTTATGCACACAAAGGCAGTCATTTTGACCAATCAAATCCTCAAAGATGGATGAAAAACAAACGTTTATTATACCCACATTTGCCCCTCTGACACAAGCCTTTGATTTTCTTTTTCAGTAGGAAAATCACAGATAAGGCTCTTTTAGCTTATGCTAATGACTGATCGTTCCTGACGGGGGGCATATTCAGCCAAAGAGCCACAATTATGGCCAGTTTCCCGGCCTCTACTAAAGATCTCCCTCCTGAAGAGGTATGTTCTGACGGTGTGCTGATGGGGATGACCTACGACTATTTCTAACATCCTACTACTCTGAAAAACACCTTACCCATGGAAACAATGCTGCAGTGACAAATGAACCTGCTCCATTACAGAATAGGGCAACTACTTTGGAAGGAGCTCGTTTCATAAGAATACAGTAAATCTTCATGATCTCTCTGTATATTGGATCATGCATCATGTTCTATACGCTAATGTGCCCAGGCAATGGATCTGAGATGCCAGAACTCATTTACAGCAGCTTTCAACTGCATTTCTTTTAGTTATAGGCATGAGAATTAATTATTCATTTGCCATCTGTCAACATGCCATTATAATCAGGACCTGTCTAGCTCATCATATTTGGTTGATAATATCAGCTGATATCACATTGTTCTCATGAACATCAGTAAATTTCCAACTTGTAATAAGTGTCTTATCAAAAAATGTAATAATATAAATAAACAGTGCTAACATGAATGAATGGACTTAAGCCAGTCTTTACAGAAAACCTGGTCTGCAACCAATTGTTCACCTTTATCAGTACAGGCTGAATTATAAATATCATAATATAAAAAAAAAATCTAATCTCTCTCTCTCTCTCTCTCTCTATATATATATATATATATGTATGTGTGTGTGTGTGTGTGTGTGTGTGACTGGTTGCTCATATCAGTCATTAAAGCCGTGTTTAACTGAAAAACTCAATAATTTAAAATCCTCATTAAATTATATTGGCCTATACATATTGGCCTTTATGGCTCATCATAATTTTTTTCTATTTAAAGATCAGTTGTCGGTGTACCATACTGTCCTGCAGAGCAGTGCACTGTCAGATAGACTTTTTTAAGCATGTCGAACGAGGATAGTTCTGGTAAGATGAAAACAATAATTAGTGTAACACCAGGTAGATGTGTCAAAAGTTTGTGAGATCAGATAATTAATTAATTATTTCTTCTCATCTGGGTCTGTATTGGAGGTGGGGTGGGTGTGTTGGAGTCCATCCAGGCGCTCATGGGAAAGGTGGACAAACAGCCTGGACAGGTCACCAGTCCACCACAGAGACTGAAAATGTCATTGAAAACTTGGCTCTGCCATCATGAGGTAACATACCATTTCTTGTAGGGTAGAAACACTTACAGTTTCGTCACTGGCGGACAATTTGTCCTTTGTGGCAGCTCTCATTACAATTCAAGACACATAGCACAATAAAAATTAATTTTTTTCTTCACAGGTTGGTGAATGGGTTAAATACAGAGAAAGAATTTCACATTGTTCACAAGCTTTCTGATAATACAGCAATCTTGTGCCACACATTTTCTCTCAAATCTAGAAAGCATCAAGAAATCCCGCATCAGCTAAAAAAAATGGCTATTAATTGGGACGCATAGGTGTACTCGCCTTAATACGCAAACCTGGATAGAAGAAGGGAAAAAAAGCCATTTTGGCTGGAAAAGAAAAGATTAATAAAGCTGGCAGCAGAAAGCAATTCTCCAACATTTGATCTTGTTATCTGTTTTACATTATTTCCCCTGGGTGTGCTGCACCTCGCTGATACACAGCTCTGCACAAATAATCAATTAAGCTTGCAGATTCTCCAGCGTTCTGCACTCGCTTTGTGTCACAGCTTCAGCCACTTAAATAGGTTTTTCTTCTCAACAAAAGGGCTGAAAAATGGAGGAGAAAAAAAAAAAATACTGGAAGCTACAAACGATAAGAGAGTTGACAAATACAAAGTAACAGGAATTGCTTCCATTTGAATGGAAAAAAAAAAAAGAATTTTCTTAATTAAAAGTAATGTTAATAAATTGCATTTTGGGGTTGTTCATAAATGTCTGACTTAGTCTTTACAGAGAATAAAAATAACTCCGTATAAAAACGCGCAGTCTTTGCCATAATACTGGGAGGATGTGAAAGTGGTGTTTTTGTTCTTCCTGTTCATTGTGGGTGCAACTAAAAGGCTGTAATTTGTGATTAATGTAATAGACCGTGCTCATATAAAGGCGCTGATTGATCATTCGCAATTGCCCGAGGTAGCGGCTAACAATACCATTCATTATTAATGGTTTAAAATGGTCAAATGGAACAGCAATCAAATAAAGCAATTCTTCTCTGCCTCCTCCTGTTCCCCCGTTAAAGGAATAGTTCAGTCAAATATCTAGTTTAAACATCTAGTTTTTCATCTTAATTCAGAAGTACTCAGTCAGCTAAGACATACGCTATATGGACAAAAGTACTGGGACACCTGACCATTACACCAACAAGGACTTTAATGGCATTGCATTCAAATACATAGATGCCAATATGGAGTTGGTTCCCCCTTTATAGCTACAACACCTCCTTTTTTCTTGGAAGGCTTTCCACAAAATGTTAGAGAGTTTCTGTGGGAATTTGTGCTCATTCATTCTGTAGAGCATTTATGAAGTCAGGCACTGATGTTGGACAAGAACGTCTGCATTCCAGTTCATCCCAAAGGTGCTGGATGGGGTTGAGGTCAGGGCTCTGTGCGGGCCAGTCAAGTTCTTTCACACTGAACTCATCCAACCATGTCTTTATGGACCTTACTTTGTGGACTGGGGTACTGTAATGCTGGAACAGAAAAGGCTCTTCCCCAAACTGTGTCCACAATGTTGGAAGCATGGCGTTGTCCAAAATGTTTTGGTATGCTGAAGCACTAAGATTGTCCTTCACTGGAAGTAAGGGATCACCTGAATTCAATAATTAAGGAGGTGTGTCCCAATACTTTTAACCATATAGTGTATTTGAGGTCCAATTGTTGTTTCTTGACTTTGGAACTGCACCTGCAAGGCAAGCATTAATGCCAAACGACGAACAAAATATATCTGAACAAAATCTGTACAAAATATATCTAGCTCTTCATTAAGGCGGCCAGACCTGTCAGTGTGATTTAGGACACAGTAGGACAATATGACTGTGAGCTATAAAATTGAACAAAACATTATAACTACAGGCAGGCATTTCACACCAGGGCTGGTATTCACAAAGCAGTTGTAAATTAGATAACAGAGTCCTAAATCACATGCACAAGTCTTTGCTAATTTAATGAAGACCTGAAAGAGCTTTAAACAGGTTAACAGAAGTTTTGGTTGAAGTTTTTTTTGGAAACAATTTTAGCTGTTTAGGCGACTATTGACTTCTATTGTTTGTTCACTTCTCCACTAACTATTATTGAATTGCAATGGCTATTTTAACTACTAGACATGGTAATGTTAGAATTGAACATAGTTAGAATGAATAAAGCCAGTAGGTCTACTCTTGAGGTGTGGTGGTTTGTTTTGAAGTGGTGGAATGACTGAAGTAAAAGGCGAGGCATCCATTGTATATGCTAGCATCTCTTTTTAATTTTTGTAGATCCTATTTCTATTCATTTAGTATTTGATTTAATTTAATATTAGTGGTGTAACGTACAGATAGAGGAGGTGGGTGGGCTGGTCGGATTGGGAGGGGAGAAGATTTTTGGAAATATAAAATACAAAAAATGTATCATAAAAATGTGATGTCTATAATTAAGTTCATTAAAACAATATAGTGCTGCCCCTCACCTCATTGCATATGATAAGAGGCTCAGCTACAGGCCCATGTCACTTCAGATTTGGCAGGTGCCCCGGGTACCGGGTACCTTTAATAAATAGTTTTAGTTCAGCTGCAGCTTCTTCTCCCTCATTGCTTTCTATTTTGACTAAAGCGGAGCTTCTACAGTTCTGGGACAAAAGTGACATCATTACCACCTGAAACCAAAACTCCAACAGCAAACACGGCATTTCCAAGTAAATCTCATTCCAAATAAAATGCTCATGAACAACCACAGAAATCCCACGGTATAGTAGATGATGATATTGGTTTGCATTGTTGTCTTTTGTAATATAAGATCAAATTATACAGTGGAAGAAAATTTATTAAATTAGATGTTTCTTTGAAAAATATGCTTTGAATCCACTCTCATGAGAGTGCCATTAGCAAGTGAAAAAAGAAATTCTAATATAAAAAATAAAAACACAAATAAAACACAGATAAACCTCATGCTGTTTCTGTCTGAGGCAGACACGCAGCATGCCTGGCTCTGACTGAACGGGGGGAAGAACCGGTGAGTCTGCATGTGGAAAACAACACAGTCGGTCGGGTTGCCATAGCATCCTTCCATGCTCTACTATTCTCCAACTGCTCCATGCAATTTCACTATTCCATCTATTTTCAGACTCTTCTGCGCGGTTTCATTTCCATGGCTGCTCTCAAACTTCAGCACTAGGACTGTAGGGACATTTTTCTCCTCTACTTCAGTGATGACCCAGTGACCCCTAGCCCACTCCCTGCACCGACACACAATTTTTGGGGCCAGTACTGATATCTAAAAAAGGCAGCAATACATATTTGAGCCTTGTAATGAACCACTAAAGCTTCACTGTGAGCAACCTTGGCATCATGAACAACATCAGATATCCCAGATCAGCTTCAGTGGTTTGGATGAATCAAGAAATTCACATAAGCTAACAATATAAAAAAATTCTGGCAAAAATAATGAATAATCAAGCTATTTTCAGTAATAGAAAGTATTGGACACAATCACATATAGCAATGACAGTATTTTTTGGTCTATATATTCTGGATCTGTGGTGCTGCGAAGTGAATTATCAACACGTTATTCTTGCATTAACATAAGGTAATGCAGAACATAAGAATTACAAGCATGAATGCCATTATTATTGTTACATTATTATTACACATATTTTTAGGCTTTTTAATCCAATTCTTGTTTCTAAGGTTCGAATTCAATTTGACCTTCGGTAACAAATTAAGCCCCTAAAATCGGCAAGAATTTATAGGCAACTACAGACAGGAATTCTGAATTTCCATACCGCTATATGAGCTTTTGATGTTATATTTAAACACTCGCTAAATACTCCATACCTGGAAATCACTCTTTTTTTTCACCACAGACTTTCAGTAAATCTGTTCATGCATGAACGCGTGAGTGTGGAGGGGGGTGGCTGCCATTCATGAATGCTTGTATTTGTTCAGAGGTGCTGAAACAGCATCTCCTGACAAGGGCTTAGGGGTTTTACTCATTGTCATATTCTCAAACACAAGAACGCTCTCCAGAGCCTCTGGAGAGACACACAGCTCAAGTGCAGTGCCTCCACTCAAACACATGTAAACACTGTTCTACAGCTACAGCTGACATCGTCACACACACACATACAAATACATCCTCCGTCTAATGTAGACAATGGAATGAAAGCACAGGCGTGTTTCGAGCCTGCAGCATTTGGTCACAGTAATACCTCTCTGCTCTGACTCCAGGAGCTGGCGTAGGGTGAAGTGTGCACGGTTCATTATATGTATATCACCGCATGAGCTCAAAACAAAGACACGGTGACATGGTGCACGGAGCATTTCAGCAGAAACACACTAACAAACAGAGACATGCTTCTCTCATGTCATCTGATATAAGCAGATGTAGGCCTTTATGAATGTTCGTTGCAGTGGCCTTTAAAGATCACTAAGACATTTTCAGCACAAAATCTACATCCATATTTCAAACAGCAGTGAAATACCTTTACTCTGCTGGACTATGAAGGAAAATGCTAATCATTTACATTGCTATAAGGTACGTTATTCACCAATTAGATTGGACCATGTCTGTATTCAAAATAGAGTAAAAATGTTATACCAAAGAAGGATGAAAGTACACTGAATGCTATCAAGAACAGACCTTCTTAAAAGTAGGATTCATCTTATCAGAAGCTGTTCTGATATATTTTTTTACTACTAATCCATCAGACAAATGCCAGTTTGTTGCTAAAAGGGATGAACAGCTTCTTCATGATATCTGGCATCACCTACAACAAAAATGTGTAAAATGGAAAGTTCCTGTTCATAAATCTGATCGGTTGAGTCATATTCAAAGCCGCTGTAAAATGAGCAATATACTCTGGGGTGGATTTGGTGTTTCGGAACCTTGGATACTTGTGACGTAAAGACACCAACAGCTAAGAGGATGAGAGAAGCAGAGCATTTTGTAGTTGACAGTATTCATTCTAGGCTGTTTGAGAATGTGTCATGGGTAAATTTCACACTAGCTTCATTTGATTACATATTTTCGTGCAAGAACCCACACACATTTGGAATTTCATGGAAATCCATTTTTTTCATTACCTAAATAATATATTTGCACCTAAAAGTAGCAAAGAAAGCTGTGACAACTTACAAATGTGTCTTATTGTCAGCTTCTAAAGCACAAAGGAAATGTTTTTCTTGGGTTCCTTTTTTGCCGGTATAGTCATGAGATCAATAAAATAAAATACACTATAAATGATTTATGTGAAATTACTTGTGGGCAAAGCATGCAGGGTAAACTGAAAATAATGCTAATATTGTTCATGTCCCATATAATATTTTTCAATCTTATTACAAACATTAAGATATAATCGTTGACTGTTTTGTTTCTTGGTGACCATTTCCTACTGTACACTATTCTGCTAGGTGGAAGAATGACTAATATTAATAATAACACGGAATAATTCTAAATAAAAGTATTTTTTTGGTCATACTGGATTTGCTTGGTTTGTGTTGTTTTTCTCAAAAGCGATAAAAGGCCAGGCAGTCATTTTATTCCACCCCTTAACCATGGTAAAATCACTCATCACCTCTTATGTCTTTAATTGACTCACATGACATTTTATGAACAGCCATGACTAAAGCAATTGAAGCAGAGATCAGCAGTGTGAGTGTTTACTTCATGTCTTGATGAAGTGTGGCTGTTTCATCTCTCAATTTCGGCGCATTTTCAGCCCCACACCTAAAAGAGCTCGGAGAAGAAGTCCACCTGATGCTGCTGGGTTTTGATGTGTGAGCAGCTCCAGCATGCTGTCAGAGATGTGGGTGCAGTCCAGCCTGCAGCAGGCAGCAGCTGCGCAGGTGGCTGAGCATCAGGTAGAGGCTGCCACTGTGAAGCACTGCCTTGATGCTGACTACAAAGTGAGCTTGAAGTTGCTCTACAAATGCCTTTCTTAACACAGCAAGAAAGCAGCCGCGAGTGGCCAAACGGGCCCCACTGAAGAAGCTGAACAGCAGCCTTTGGAGAGAATATCTTTGTGGGAGGAATTCTAAATATTTCTCTCCATGTTTTTTGGGGTTAGGACTAGTTTCAAAATATCAGTATTTGAGAAATAAAGCTATTAGTCTTTTTAAAGCGAAAAAGTACAAACAGTATGGGAAGTCTGAAAGACTTGAATTCATCTGGGAAGGAACTTTATTGAGGCCTATTTCACTTTAAGCTCTTTGAGTAAAAATCATTTCAGGCCAAAGGGACAAATTTTCCAAAGAGTAACTTCTTAGTCATTTTATTCACACAATAAAGCCCCATTTGCAGCTTATTTGACTAAGTCAGAAATGTCAGAAATGTCACAGAAAAAAAGCTACATCACAGTTCAGGAACGTGATAATACTGATAATAAATGATCAGCTGCTTATTAAAATGGCAGGGCCTCCTCAGTACAGTTTGTAAGCGGGGTGAGGAGAGAGTTTCAAAGCTAGCGTGTTGAGTAGTTCTCCGTCACTGCTGCGCGGTTAAGAGTGGTGGCTCTACCTTTAAGGGCAGCGGGAGACATGAAAGGCTTTGAAATTCAATCAGTGGCGAGCGTAATGAGGATGAGAGGCATAAGGAATGTGCAAGTGAGCCTCTCGCAGACCCTTCATGCCAGTTAGCACTCTGACCCAGATTACAACGCAGGCCCCACCTCTCTCCGGTGAGGGATGAAGACCGGGGGCAGCCGGACAGCCCCCTTCATTCTGAAACAAAACACACTATTGCATCACAAAACTGCAGAGAAGACTATTCACTGGTGTTTTTGGTGGTCTTCAAGGTGGCCTTCAAAGACCTTTTTTTCCCTGTAGCATATTTATCTGTCTGCCCATCTGTCCATTTGTTCATCCATCCATCCATCCAACCATCCAGCCATGCATCCATTCATCCTGGTTTCACATCAGGTTGTACTATACAAAAAAAAGCCCCTATCTAATTACAAAGCTTTTGACTCTGTGCTGACCAGCCACAACTGAAGATGAGTGTAGCTATGATGAATAAAGAAGCTAATGAAGTACAAATACATGGATCACAATTTCAGTATGCAACAACTAAGATAACAAGCCTACTGCTTTCTTCATATCACGCAACTCTTACCATGCATAAGCCCTACTCGTTCTTGTGGTCTTTCCTTTCTCCATATTTTCACTCTTTTTGGCTCATGCATAAATGCGTATTTGGTGTGCTAATCAGGGGCGTCGGAAGCATTTTTAATGTGAGGGGGACGCATTGGTCTATGCGTGGGGGGCGGGGTTTGGTCATGGGGCGGGGTTTAGGGTTTGGGGGCGTGGTTTGGATGGGTGGATGGGTGGGTTGCTGCGTGTGTGCAAAGTCTCCTGTCGATTAAGTGGAATGCATTCTTTCGCGAAAGATTCAAGATTCAAGATTCAACAGCACTGGGTGAACTAATATTTTATGTTAAATGTGGGAGGGTCCAAATGAATAATTATGAAATGTGAGGGGGACATGTCCCCCTCAGACTGAATGGCGACGACGCCCATGTGTATGGCACTAAGCACACTTTAGCAGGTCTTGCTTGTTTTAGAATTCACTTTTAAAGGACTAGTTTGACAAAAAATCTGACCCCAGATCTAGCTGATTGGCTCGCAAACTTTGTCCCAGTTCCTCCCAAAAGGTGCTGGGTGGGTGTTACGACGGGTCTGGAGAAGGACACACTGAGTGAGTCACTTTTAGTAGATAAGGTTTCTTTACTGAAATAACTCAGAAGGCAAACACAAATTCTCTCCAGGGTAAAACACCACACAAAGTCCGGCGAGGAAATCTGCCAGGGAACCCCCTTCGCTTGTTAGATACGTTTGCCGTGAGCCGCGGCTGCGCTTTCCCCTTTCTTGGGAATCTCCTCGGCTGTATACAGTCTTGTGGTCAAACCTGTGAACATAAATGAGACAAGTTCATAGGCAGGGACTTTCACAACCTTGGTCCAAGCTCGTTTCTCCTGTCAGCACCCCGCCGCATGTGCCAACTGCCTCTTGGTGTCCTTCCCATGGTAGAGGTGTGTGAACATGCACTGATTTCGGGGACCGGCCGACTTATAAGACCCCCCAAAAAAATACTAGGGGGCGCAGCTAGGAAAGGCCTCGATCATCGGGAGTGGACGGAGCTAAATTACGTAATTATTATTGAATTGTTATAACTGAAATGTTGAATTCTGATTTTGGGACGCGTGACCGAACAGGTGGCGTGGGGCTGTGCTGGCAGTGCTGGTGCTGATATGCGGAGTGGTGGTCGAGTGACACTCACTGACACTGTGATACACTGAACACTGATTAAAATTCGACAGCAGTAATAAAACAGTTTGGACAAAAAAGAGACCATTTATCTGTTAAACAGCAAATATGTTTAACTGCGTTCATAGATCCACATTCATTCAGACTCTTTTTCTTTCTTTCTTCTATACGATATTAAGGGGAGTGACATACAGTATAGGTGTATATACATACATTGTATTATATTACATTGTATA
>JBBIGA010000018.1:13601895-13612452 GCA_037576975.1 Alestes dentex
TATATATATCATGAATATACATCAGTTAACTGTTAAAAAGAAGGGGTAGGATCACAACAGGCCACTACAGGTTAAAATATATTAAGCCACAAAATGATTCTATTGTGAATTTTAAAGATTTATCCATAAATTAAATCTGCGGAGAAAGTGGGTCACGCAGCAACACAACTAACTGAAGAACACAAGAACACAATGGCTAAAGAAGGATAAAATTCATGTGTATAAATTGAGCAGTTTATGTCAAGAAACCCACCAACATCCCGGATCTGAATATGTTCTGGGCTAAAATTCCTCAAAGGCTGTTTTTTTACAGTAAGCTGAATCATCTTCCTGCACTAACCATAGGCTGCTTTGGGACTATGCTGCTAAAGCACAAGCAGGTAAAAGTACATGCAGAGTTAAGCTAGTTCTGTACCCAGAGTCAGCCTGAAATTGTTTTTAAAAAATGAATAACACAGTACAGCGTGTGATAATAATGAATCTCAGCATGCCACTGTGGTCATGACACAATCAGTTACTGTGCAGTCTAACTGGTCACCACTCAACTCATTTGCATAAAGTGAATTCAGAACAAGAGAGAACAGATTGTGTATCAACAGATGCAAGAATTACTGTGTGCATTAATTATCAGTGTATATTATTAACTTTTTTCATATTACAGCACATTATTGCACAAACTTTGCATGATGTCACAGCATATGTCACAGCGTATGTTTTTTTCACTCAAAATTGTATTACACTGCAGTGTATCACTTTCTTTCCCTGTCTTCTGCCTTCTCTTATATGACACTACTGGGCAAACGTCTTTGTGCTTGTTGGTACAATGTATCGACTTGAACTGTACAAAAAACATGAACTCTACAAAAAACATGAACTGTACAAAAAACATGAACTCTACAAAAAACATGAACTCTACAAAAAACATGAACTGTACAAAAAATGACAATATATGCAGAATTGAATATAAACATGAATATATGTACAAAAAAATATGACCTGATTGTCTTGATTTTCAAAAACTTGGTATTTTGCGAACTGATTAAAGCCATACAATTTTGCTTCTGGAATTTTATTTGATACAGTCCAGCCATTGCAAGGATTTGTTCAGTTCCACCAGCAGACTTAATGAAATATTAATGAAATATTGATTTACTTAAGCATGGCGGTTACATACTCTGGGCTTGGAAATGGTTAATCCAACACGCTCACATACAATTAAAACATATTTTACATGGCTGTTTATTTGTACTCTAATGTTAGTGCTTTCTTCAGAAGATATTTGCATGGGGCTGCATGCGTTCTCACTTTCACATAAAAGGGGAGGAATAATTACATTAAGAAGTATATATTTAAGACTATTCAATATTGCATTAAAGTGAAAATAACTGAGGAACAGCAAACCTCCCTTTGAGCACTCTTCAAAATCAAAGTGCTGAGTGGTACCAAAAAAAAAGAGAGGAAAAATCTGTGGAGCAGCGCAACTGAAGAACCGCTTTGGCTTCCTAAAGAAAACTGGACAGTATTTAAAAAAATAATAATTTTAATGAGATTGTGGACATGTGCTGAGTTTACACATCATGTGAAGGTTCCATGCCAATTAAAAGTTTTACCTAGAACCATACACCTAAATCAAAACCATTTGAGAACCTACATTTTTTCAGATCAGTGTTGAACCCATCTATCGTCCATTAAGAACACTAGCATTGACAAAGCAGAGGTATTGCTATGAACACTCGGTCAAAAAGGATCTGCAATTGAGAAACACCCATGTGAGGAAGTCAGAGGCCTGTGTAAGCTTTGCCCATCTGAACCACATTAACCTGCCTGGATTAGAAAGCAAACACGTAAAATGTCATGTGTGCGCCTCCGTTGAGCCGAGTACAGCACTGAGATTTGCTCTTGCCTTCACTCTCATTTTCAAAACTATCTGTCATATTAAGACGTGTGTCCTATTAATTTAAATGGAAATGGGCCGTACAGCTGAGGCCTGAGCAAGGGTGGGTGAAAAAAAAGAAAGAAATGAAAGTGGGTTGACTTTAAAGGAAGCGCAAAAAAAAAAAAAAAAGACAAAAAGAAGTTGGTTAAATTGGAAGAATCTCTTGTCGATACACATGTAAATGGAATTTGCAAGCTGTTTACCATCCATGAAGGACAGAGCGAGTGTTTGTGAAAACACTGCTGCATATTCATAGCACAGTAGCCTTGCTCTCCAGCCCAACACACTCTTGGGGAAAGAAAGAGAGAGAGGTCAAATGAATATGGAGAGCAGCCTGCAGTTGTGACCTCTTTCTGTGAAACTGGAAGAAAAAGAAAAAAAAAAAGCACTCCTGTCTCCATCTCCCTGCAGGCCGTACTGCTAGCTTCAGTGTGAAGAGGATGTTTTATATCAAAACATGGGCGAACACATTTTTTATCTCCTTTTTTTGTATTTACTCAGCTGCGGCACTGCCGATTTTATGTGGGACATCAAAGCATTCATTATCTTAATTGCACATACTTCAAAATCTATTAGCGGCGGCCACTTTGCACATCTAAGACAGATCCGACACTGTTTGTGACAAACAGATTTTTAATGCAAAGTTTAGAATTTGTAAGTGACATATTGATAAATCTCAGCGTTGTCTGAGAGTGCATCTTATTAGAATTCTCCTCATGGTGTTTCAGGCTGATGCTTAATGAGCAGCTCTTGTTCTATCTCTCTGTAAAATTGAAGAGCTGAAATCTCAAACATAATGTTGCTATTTCTGTCCAACAAGTAATGATGATAATCCATTATGAGCATGGACAACAACAACATCAAAAACAACACCAACAACAACACAAAAAGCTTTTGCAAACCATTAAACCTCGATGAATTCGCCTAATCATAGCTGGGGTCGTTATATCAAATTTTAGTATGTGTCCAATTAATTATTTAGCTTTATTAATGTCACTCTGGAAAATCACAACGCACTTTTAAAAATAAAGGTATAGGCTTGGGAGTACTTTAATAATACAAGCCTTTAATCTCTGGCCTGATGCCAGAAAGTGGGTTTTTTTGTAATTTAATGCGCTATTCTTCATCAAATACAAGATTTCTCGGTGGTGTTGTGTTTATTTTTAACATGAAAAAATGTGATCTAACGAGGAAAAATGTAATGGATTTTTAAGACTCTGATGAAACAGGACAATGGTAAGAGCAATATCAATCTCCTCTATTGTTGGCATAACCAACAGAACAGGAATCCCTGTGCACCTTCTATAAGGGATAGAAACACAGTAATCTTATAGAATAATTTCACTTTGGCCAATGGAGACATGCATGTGACATAACTCCACTGGCAGCGGATTTTTTGTTTGCTTGCTTTTTTGTCCTGGGTCCATCATGTGGTAAATTGGTATAGAAAGTCTCTTAAAGTTCACAACTTTTACAACGATTTATTTCGAAAAACTGATATTTTAAAGATGTATTTAGGCACTCAAAAGTGTTTCTTCTATAACGTTGCTCCGAAAACGCCTTTCTGGTCTCTTTGTTTTTAAGCATGTAACAAAATACTTTGGTTGACACGGCTAAAATGGTCACCCAGAGCTAGTAACTAAAGCTAGGGGCTAAATCTAATTCTCCCATCAGTCAGAGAGGACCAAAGTCTAGAGGCTTTCCCCTGTGAACAGTACATTTAAACAATCAATCCCCCTAGACTAGCCCACAGAGAAATGCCACTGTGTTTTTCCATTCAGTGACTCCGGAGTCGCAGGCAGCGCCAGAACTTGGGTGGATAATCTGTTGGATCAGGCCTACAGGGGCAGGGGCAGCCAGCAGCTCGGCAGGGTCGGGCACAAGGCCTGGTCAGTTTGCCTGCTCTGGAGGTCAACGTCCAGCCGCTGCCAGAGGACAGGAGAAAGACTGACTCACTGTGATTGAATGGGTCTGGCCAAGTCAGACTGAGTTTGTGCTGTCGAGGCTGTAGGCAAAGCCTACTCTGCTGAAAGACTTCTCATAACGTGTGACGTAGTGAGAGGGACATGGATTTAAGATGCAAAAAAGCTAATAATGAAGAAAAGTGCATGCCTACCCACATTTGTATGGAAGCACCAATCATATTAATCAAATCCTATTGTACTGAATCTTCGCTTCTCTTAAAGAGGCATCGCAATAGAGTGAAACCCACTCTCGGAACCTATCAAAAATCAGTACTGGTCGTTTTCTTGATTGTACATTCATTATATGTAGAGGGGCTATTGGTTGGATTGCTTTGTATAAAAGGCCCTCTCTTAAATCAAGCATGCCATTAGCAGGTTTCCTGTTTATCATCATCACTCTCCTTAAAAGAACCAGGCCGGTTGAAGGACCGGCGAAGGAAAGGAGTGAGTTCTTGGCTTCATCCCTGCACAAAACTACTCCACTGAAAATGATAATTGTATCCTCCTTACCCAGAGAGAAGAGTTTATTTTCATGACCTTTATTAGGCATTCAGCTTCAATCCAGCACACAGCCACCCAGTGGATTGCAGTAATTACTTTTGCAGATAGAGGTGAAAGAGAGTGCAGAAGCATGGGAAGAGGGATCCACACTGGTCAGGTCTCTATATTCCCCAGCACAGAGATTTGAATGTCACAGTAATCTCAGAAGGTTAGTCCTTGCTGTCTGATGTTTCTTTTTCTGAGCAATCTTCTATTCAGTTTGTTGTCTTCTGGTTTAGTCACTGCCAGCTCCAACTCCTTTCTTTTAAAGCTATGACTGTACCACCATGCATATAAGTAGTTGACGCCCATCGCACTGCACCAAACCAAACACAAGCAGCATCGCTGGAAGCCTCAACACGCCTGCAGGAGAACACTAATTCCTTGCTGTGCAGCTGCTGTGACTGAATCAGCGCGAAGAGTTTCAAGTTCAGTCCGTCTACAGTCAGAACCCAATCAGAACCTCATCAGATAGATTCCCTAACAATTTATGACCATTCAGTTTCAAAATCTGATATGCTGTCTTTGATATATTTATAATTAAATAAGGGTATAGAAGTTGATGTGCAGATCATCCCATTCTGATCATTTTATACACCTTTGTTTTGGAAATAGGGTTGCATATAAAACATGTCAAAATTAAAGTATTTAAAAATGACATTGAAAATATATGCATTAATACTAACATTGTCTTTTCTTTTACATCAGAGCTCATTATTGCTTGTGGTCCATCCAGGAAGATCACCTCCGTGTGAAAAGGGCTGAGGATGTCTACATATTAAACGTATGCTAAGAATAAAAACGCTCATCGTGATGAAACTTTTCATGTGTAGCCTGTCACAGCCTGTGATAGTGCTGCCCAATGCTGTGTGAGTAAACAAAGCAAAGCTAGGACTGGAGTTTTAGATCACTATTTGGAGTGCAGAATTTTACATTTACAAAAAGAACACCAGTTAAAAGGTTCCCTTGGGAACCGGCAGTAGTTCTTTCTGTTGGATCATTCAAAAGAAACTTTAGCACCTTTTATTTTTCAAAATGGTATGCCGGTTATAAAGACGAGTGTAAGTGTGTATAAGGAAGAAAAAGAAGGAATACACAAGAGCAAAGTAGGTCAATCTAGAATGCTGATTGGTCAGATACAGCAACCTTACCTGTGAAAGCATGATGTTAGAAAGAGGTTAAAGATGAAAGGAGTCTTTGTCGAGAGGCAAAAGGAAACATTTAAATTGCAGTAAAATGGAAAAAAAGGATAGAAACATATTACATAAAGAAATAACATCAGGATTGAGATTATTTCTAAAAATAAAATGTACTCTTATGCCACTACTGGGTGTTCCTGTTGCCAGGCTCTGTCTCTGTGTACTGCAGAACGCTGGATCAAGTTCCACATTCAACCCACCTGCCTAGCTGTGTTCCAGCATTGCCACAGAGCAGCAGGCCTACTGTTATCCCACTCACTAAAGACTGTCAACACAAGACTAGTCAAACTTGTGTAAAGTCTGAGCCAGGGAATAAATAAAATAAAAAATGTGGTTCAATAAGCACAAACACCAAGTTAAAAATCATTGCCCAGGTCATGATTTTACTGAAAGGGGTTTCTTTAAAACCTCTATAGTCTATAGCGGACTGACATTTTTTTTCCATCAAAGGCCACAAGCAGTAATGTAGATCTTGAATACAAATTTAAATACTGAACTATAGTAAGTTGATCTTTGGCAGGGCACTACGTCATAACACTTTAGACCATCTGTAGTCTAATAAGCCCTTAAGCTTTAAAAAGAATAGATTTTGATATAACTGATCCAACATTAGTTTGCCAAATGCTGTATATTATTTTCTTTTACAATCTTGTCCATTTATAGACTTTAATAGTTACAAAGCGCTCAGTGTATCAGGCATTTTCTGTCTGAATATTTTGAACACGACTGGTGTACAAAAGCAATTAATGGGCAATGTCCATATAAAAATTGTCAATGTGCTTTTCTTCCGCAGGTGTATACATTTGAATGGGAGAGTGCAACAATGGAGGATCATGCAGAAAATGACTGCTTATACGAAAAGTGCAGCTAATTACATATTACATGTGTAGAAACGGTTTTGCTGGTTTTGTTAGTTTTCTTTGCCTGAGACTCGCTGGAAGAATGATAGCGGTCACTGCGACTTACTGGAGGCGCAAGCAGTGAACACATGCTAAAAGACTATTTACCAATAGAATAACATTATTTTATCTGTCAGGATCAGATGTACACGTGTGAAAAGATGAAACGCAAATTGTGCTGTGCTGTAGCCGCCATGTGGATGTGCAGTCCATGTTGTTGTATCCCAGTGTTTTCTTAGCTGAAGTAGAATTACACACCTGTAGAATGTCTTGCTGACAAAGAACATTATTTATTAACACCACTCCTCATCTCTTTATCAATCATTTTCTGTTTTGTATTTATGCTGAATGATAACAAATATCTAAGAATGGTTGGTGTATGGCTGTGAAAATGTACATATGTACAGTGCCTCCTTTTTTCTCATTTGTCACTCTAAATCGTTTCAGACCATCATACAAAATGAAATGTAAGACAAGAAAAACCTGAGGAAACACAAAACATTTTTTCATTTATTGCAACATATTCAACCAAAGGCTTCTTATAACTCCACCGACTGTGTCTTTCTCATCACTGTGGAGGACTACAGGCCCACACTTCTTCGCAGAAGTGCTTTAATTGCTTTTAAGGTGGACTTACTCTTGTTTTGGATCATTGTCTTACTGCATAACCCAGCTGTGCTTAAACTTCAGATTATAGATTAATGACTGGACATTTTCCTACAGGATTTTCTGTAGGAAAAAAAAAATTATGGTCTCATCAATTACGGTGAGTTGCCCTGTGATGCATCCCAACACCATCACACTACCACCACCATGTTTTACTACTGTTGGTATGTTGTTCTTATTGTGGAATTCTGTGTTAGCGTTCTGATAATTAGGGCCAGAGCTTCAGCAATTTCTTTGTAACCCTTTCCTAACTTACTTTCTCATCTCTTTCAGAGGTGTTCAGGGCATAATGCACTGTTGTTGAGATTACTGTGAGGGTTCTAAATTTGGTTACTGAACCTTTTAGCTTTTTCACAAATAATTTAATTAATACATTTTAAAAACTGCATTTTGTGTAGAGGAAATATTGCTTTTCATTATTGTACAATGATTCAGGAAGGCATTCTTTATATGCAATATATTTGCTCAGTCACAGTCCAAGACAAATTCCCAACACTGAGAACAAAGTATATTCATTACAGTTCAGCTCACTTGTTTCCCACCAAAAACTGGATTGCTATCAGTCAATAAAATTGGCAGGAGTGATAAGAAACTGTCAGCTGAATTAACTGAAGTGAGGAAAACTGCATCAGTGTTCTCTAAAAACCACTATTATGTGGAAACTTCAAATATCTAGGCACTCACATCTCTGGGGATCTGACATGGACTTCAAAAATGCAAGGCAGCATCTTTAGCACCTGAGACAGCTGAGGAAGTTTTGGAGTCTCTCCAGTTATCCTAAAGACTTTTTACTCTGGTGCTATAGAAGGAATCCTGACTCAGAACATCACCTCCCGGTTTGGGAACAGCTCTGCACAGGACATTAAGGGACTACAGAGATCTGGGCACGGGGACGCCAGGAGATGAAGGACCAGAGCAACCAGCATCATCAGAAACTCGTCTCATCCCAGTAACTGTCTGACCTGCTGAAATCCTCAGGTCATAAGACTCTTAATCAGGACACAACACCACAACTTTAACTGAACTCTCTACCTCACTTATCTCCCTTGTCATCAACCAGCAAACTAGCACACTGCACTATACTGCACAGATATTCTATTAAATATATTACCTTCGTTTAGCCTCTTCAAATGTTTATTTACTTTAATTTGAATTATCTGGTAACTTTATTGCACAGTCTCATGGGACAATGCAGGGGCACCTTTCACTGCATCCTGTACTTGTATAACTATGTATGTGACCAATAAAGAATCTTGAATCTTGTGTACTGTCAGATACCAGACAACAGTTGCTCTGCTTCTAGTGAGCATGTTTTTCAACAATTAAACCCAATCATATGAACCTCACAGATACTACAAGAAGGTTGAAATGATGACACTGAGTCTCATCATATCTCACCTCAAGGTTGACTTGATTTCCTTGGAGGCTGAAAACAGGTAGGCTCATTCACACTTGTTTGAGAACCTGCTTAGATAATGCTAAATAAATGTTGTGCTTAAAATGTTCTAGATTTCAAAACCTTAATATGGAGCCTGAATACCCTTGAATTCTGAACACAACGCAATATAACAAAGAGAACAAATACCATACAAAACTATAAGCCCCGCCAGTCTTCCATAACAAATTACAGAAGTCAATCTTGCATGCTCTGCACCAATCGAGTACACATAAGAATCCTAAGAGCATCGCCCCTGATTCCCTCATGTCTCAAAGCACGAATGTGTCTCACTGTCACATTTCTTTCTCTTTTTCTGCCTTTTATTTTTTCAGGAATGCTAGTACCATTTCAAAGCCTGACTGCCTTGAGAGAGCCTCCAGGCCCACATCTTTCCTGCTCCCTTCCTCCCTTCCTCCCTTCCTCCCTCCCCCGCTAACTCTCATTCTCTTCTTAAAGCCAGGGCCCAGTGTGAGCATCTCAGGGAAGGTGCCTCTGCTTCAGCTCCTCAACCCAAGTCGAAAAGATACCCCAAAAAACAAAAACAAAAAACAAAAAAAACAACAGCTCCAGTCGATTCTACAGTGCAGAGTGGCAATGAGATCTTTTGATCAGGTGTCAAGTGATGACAGATGATCTGCATTAATCTCTTCCCCTCTCTACTTCCCTCCGTCACTCTCTTTGCCTGCTGAGCACGGGGAGGCAAGCGTATCTCATCAGCTCACAAAGCAAGGCAGCACCAAAAGGGATTGCTTTATTTCACTTCTTACTTTCTTTCCTGCTGGCTCCTTGCCGCTGTACTCCACGAGGACTCCTGTGTTACATCAGCAGCGGCAAATCAGAACTGCCGAAAAATATTGAAGGGAACAAGTTCTGGTGGTCCTCTTGATGTTGTGCACATGGAAGGAATGGACCACACTAAAAGGGGGCAACATACAGTGTGTCCCCCGTTCTGTGGGAGATTAAATGGCTCTCTGAACATCAGCCTTGAAAACCCAATCTACAAAACGATGTCACCACATCTTTCGGTTGCAAGATGTTCTGACTTCTGGTCTTTATAATTAGCTTTCCACATGGAAAGCGACAAAGTAAACCAGCTTATCGACTTCTGTACCAATTTTAATTGTGATAAGACAGATACCCTGCTGTTTTGCAAATTAACGGAGAAATACAGAGCGCCTCAAACACACAGTTGAGCTTGAGCCATTGTATTTTTGGCCTTTGTTTCTCGTCATCGTTGAATGGGTAGCAGAGCTGTTAGGGAGATAGAGTGTGCAGACTTAATTGCAAGCAGATAGTCAAAATGTAGAATGACACAGCTCTTTTTTCATGTTTTATTTTCTCAGAGAAATAAAGTGTGCATGGTTTTCACATTAAACTCCAGCAATCATTTCTATCAACGGTCTTGCAAGAACAGACTAATGTCACTAGCAGATTTCAAAAGCTGTCATTTGAGGCACAAACACATACAAACACACAGGCACTTTTAAAGGTAACCTTGACC
Organism: Alestes dentex; assembly: GCA_037576975.1. NCBI lineage: Eukaryota > Metazoa > Chordata > Actinopteri > Characiformes > Alestidae > Alestes > Alestes dentex. The sequence goes on from JBBIGA010000018.1 coordinate 13,612,039, forward strand.
AAACCCCTGGGACTCTAATGACGCACATCATTGTGGAAAGATGAAGTGAGTCTGTGCATCCTCTCATTGCTAGAGGGATTGCTAAAGAGACACCTTTGCAGACACCAGGGATGGACAATTGAACCATTTTTGTAATTTCAACATTTTTAAACAATATTTCCAAACATCTACATTTGAAAATATTTTGTTATGCCACAACAGTACTTACAGCTAGCATAAAAGGTGATTAATTCTGGCTTTCAGTGAATTTAGTGATTTATCACTGCTTTTTACTCTATTAAAAAATCAAGCTATAGCATAGTTTGGTATATATATATATATATATATATATATATATATATATATATATATATACTAGGGTTGCACCGATACTTCTTAGAATGGTGTACGTGCAAGTGCAAGTACTTTGCAAGA
>JBBIGA010000018.1:13634303-13659651 GCA_037576975.1 Alestes dentex
CCGGGCCTCGACCGATCCGGTATGAAATCCCTGTTTGTGATTCGCATGTTTGATTTGGCTCAGGTTTTATGTCGGATGCCCTTCCTAACACAACCCTCTGCATTTATCCGGACTTGGGACTGGCACAAGGAATCACTGGCTTGTGACCTCTTATGGTTGCATTGAATGTAATGATAACATATTCCATATAAAAATACTGATCTTAAAAAAGAAAGAAAGAAATACTTTCTAAAAGTGGGAAAATACATATTAATGGGTGAATATATCAGGTTGAAACCTGTAAAAGAGGACATTAAAAAATATTGCAAGGTACCAAATAATTACTGATAATTCACTAAGGAGGAAAAATGTAATCAATACAATTTTACTGCAGCTGTCCACAAACAGCTACCATTGACAACATGTTGACCGTATTATGTTGTTTATTATATTACCAGAATATTTTTTGCACATTAATGTTCATTTTCCTACTGGGGTAGGCAGAGTCTACTGCTTAGCTAGAGATTCATGGAGCTGTCCGTGGTGCTGGAACTTAATGTACACCTTGTCTCTATGAGGGGAAAATGCTTGCACGCAAAACGCTGTGAAATGTATTGTGTCTTATGGATGGGTACGTGATGAAAGCATGGTAGAACAAATGAAAGGCGTATTTGAAAAGCCATGGATTTCCATTTAATCACTCAAACTGAAAGCGGATTCAAAAAATACACAGAGAATCCAATTACTGCAACATTTTAGATTAAAGAAAAAAAACAAACAAACACCTTCCTCCACTCCCAGCCAACAAAAAGTGACTGGCTTTAACAGCAAGTGTGTGTGTATTTTATTATGAGAATGATCTTGACCCAAATCACACTTTGTTTACTGAGTGCCTTTTATACATGCAACCCCCCCTGATCTGTTTTTACACTGCTGACTGATCACAGTTTTAATTAGCTGAGGACCCTGCTGCAGGGAAGACTTATAAATCCATACTAATATTTGCAAAATGTGTTGCGAGGGCAACATCTTCATATCTGCCCCTGACCGTGGAGCAGGAAAGTTTGAGCCACAAATAACAAATATGTTACATGCCCCTTGTTAACATGCCTCCCCCGAGGCAATATTTGTATCTTTTATTATCTGAAGCAGGGAATTAACTATTAAAAAAAAACCATTGCTTTTATTGCATTAATTATTGCATCTGTGAAATATGTTAAGTAAAGGTGTTAAGATATTCTAGTAATGATGCAGATGTCAAATTTGATCTTACAGTACAGTGGGAATATTTAATCCCTAGACTAGCACTGGCTCAATACACACCTACTTTACTGAACAAGTAAATAAAACATTAAAGAACTCTCACGCAGGCGCCCTTTCTCACCTTCAGCACTTTAGTTTCTGCATAAAAATGTCATAAATATCATAACTCTATGTACAATCATTTATGTGATAAAGTCCGACACTACAAATCAAGAGTGCTTTTCATTCAGTGACAGTCTTTAGAGAAGCAGCCGAGCAGCTGCATCCAAGCCATACATCACCAAGTGCAATGCAAGGTGTTGGATGCAGTGGTGTAAAGCACACTGCCACCGGACTCTAGAGCAGTGGAGGCGTGTTCTCTGGAGTGATGAATCACGCTTACCATCTGGCAATCTGATGGACAAGTTTGGTGGAGGGGGGATTATGGTGTGGGGTTGTTTTTCAGGAGCTAGGCTTGGCCCCTTAGTTCCAGTGAAAGGAACTCTGAATGCTTCAGCACACCAAAAGATTTTGGACAATTTCATGCTCCCAACTTTGTGGAAACAGTTTGGGGATGACCCCTTCCTGTTCCAACAAGACAAGGTCTGTAAAGACATGGATGAGCGAATTTGGTGTGGAAGAACTTGACTGGCCTACACAGAGTCCTGACCTCAACCCGATAGAACATCTTTGGCTTTAATTAGAGCGGAGACTGTGAGCCAGGCCTTCTCGTCCAGCATCAGTGTCTGACCTCACAAATATGCTTTTGCAAGAACGGTCGAAAATCCCCATAAACACACTCCTAAACCTTGTGGAGAGCTTGCCCAGAAGAGTTGAAGCTGTTATAGCTGCAAATATGTGTGTAAAGGCAGGTGAGCAAATACTTTTGTCAATATCGTGTATGTTACTATGTTTACTGTATCTCTTTACAATAAGACTACCCATATAAAGGATTTATAAGTGATTTATAATCAAGTTGGTAACTCTTACTGTAATGTGGTATCCATTAAACATTGTTCTGAGGGAGCCAGTGCTGCGAGGCGAGCTTGTAAAACCACCGGTTTTAGCTTGAATGTCTTTGAGAAGCTCTGGGACTACATATGCGATTTGTGGCCATCACTAGAGTTGAGCAAAGCCAAATTTATGGATAGAGATGAAGTGTTTCAATCACAAACCACTCAAGATAGCACAGAGTTCCTGTCCCAGATGGTCACTAATACTCCAGTTCTATCAATAAACATGACATGGAATCATCAGAAACGTATTCAGTCTCACTCCAGGACATTTAACCTTCTAACCTTCCACTAAATAGATCCAGCTTTCTTGTTATCTGTTTTTTCAGATCACTTCTTTAAAAAAATATTCTCTCTCTTTTTAAATTGGCACAGCATGTGAGAAATAAGAGAACAAGAACATCAGTTGGGACATATTCTTCATTGTCTATTCTTTTGCTATATAGAAAACAAAATTGCTCATAAAGAAGGCATATCAAACAAATGTGGATATGATATTTACCCACAACCATAATTAGGTCAAAAATCTGGGCATGTGTCATCTAGATAAAGTCGTATATGGGTTTATTATTTTGTATTACTTTTTAAGGTCCAAAACGTCTGCAGCATGGCTGCATGACCTCCTGTGTTGCGTAACGCATGAGCGCCCTGCTGTGTGAACCTCTCCTGTGTCTGCTGGGATCACCCAAGCATGATGGCCCGGGCTCTTCCAGCTCTGCTTTTAAATTAACGTATTTGTCAACAGTCCTTACTAAAACCATTGTTATGACCACAATTTCTGTGAATATACTGGGCGACTCCCAAACTTGCTTGCTAACAATTCCAAAAAGCATGTATAAGTACTCCTATTTGTGACTTTCTATGATAGAAGGATTTTGTAATACAATATGACCTTGATTTAACATTTAAGTGTGTTCCCAAGTTTTTATTGCTGGTGAATGTAGGAGTCAGTACTGTGCTGTGTTTCAATGATTCTACTGGTTCTGTTCGCATTTCGCAGAAAATGAAGCATGCATTTTGTGCAAGGTACTATAGGGTGTAGAAATATTGTGCATAGACCATATCTGTCCTTATAAATCAGTACAAACGATCAACACTGAAATAGGTCAGAAATACACTATTAGGATAGAAGAAGTGGAGTTTGTCATGTAATCGAGGTAACGTTGGGATGGTTGCAAATTCAATGTGATCGTTTCTAGCTGCAATGCAGTCCAGCTCAGTAGTACAGCACTGTAAAGCATAAAGCTCACTGCTGTACACCTCTAAATACTACAGTTTCTGAGTTTCTCATTTTTGTCAGCATTCTGTAAAGCATGTCCAATCTGGCAACAGTTGCTACAAACATATTTATGGTTTGAGCATGGCTACCTAATTACCCCATAATTCACTAGCACTTCCCTAGCTGTCCATAATGACCACACTTCACCAGTATGATCCACCAGTATCACACTCCACTGCTCAGCATTGACTGCAATAAATCCATGGTGATACCAGTGCCAGTGCCCTGAATGTGAAACAGCACTGCTTTATGGAAAAAAAAAAAAAGAATTATGTCTTTTTATGTCTTTTTGTTTATGCAAACAGGGTGGACACACTAAAACATTGCAGTTGATAAAACATCCCCTCCTCCTACAACATTACAGTGTCCCCAGGAACTGGTCTCTTTAAATCTTTGAGCCTGTTTCCTCTTCTCTAGTGAAGTGCACAGTAATTGTTTCACATATGCTCACATTAGGGCAAAAATGAACACAATGGGAAGGACCATAAAAAGGCTAATAGCTTTTTCAGAGAAAAAGATGCTGAATTTCACTGATATCATTGTCACTTGAATTCTGTTCCTATAGAGACCATCCTGTTCAATCTCTTTTATTTGACTTCCTTACCCCTCTCTCTCTTTTCTCTGTATTTCTCTGAGTACTTGTGTTTGTGTGTGTGTGTGTGTGTGTGTGTGAGAGAGAGAATGTGAGTTTCTCTCAGTGTGCGTAACAGCACCCTCTCCACAAAAGACTGAAGAAATTTCCTCAAGCTGTCAGAGATTTCCCAGTATCTCTCTCTCTCTCTATCTCTGTGTATGTGTGTGTGTGTGTGTGCACGCGTGCATGTGTGTGAGAGAGAGAATGTGAGTTTCTCTCAGTGTATGTGACAGCACTCTCTCCACCACTCAAGTGACTGAAGGAATTTCCTCAAGCTGTCAGAGATTTACTACCCGCTCTCTCTTTTCTATTTTTTATACACATACACACATACAAACCCCCTTTTTTGTCTCACTGTTTCTCTCTCTCAGTCTAACACCCATAAAAACACAAATTCAAATAATCCTTTCTCTTTCACACATGCAAACAGACATGCAATTATTCTTTCTCTCTCCTTAACCCCATGTCTCTCTCTCACTCCCCTGTGTTCTAAGTCTGTGTCAAAGTATTTGTGCTTTAAGCCTTTGTATGGTTATTTCTATTTTTACATTCTGTATATACACCGATCAGTCACAACATTAAAAGCAGTTATAGTGGAAAAACGATTGACACAAATGGTAGTTTGGAATAAGTTATTGTACTATAAGAAAATCAGTAGTAATGGACAATAAAGTAGAAGTGCTGGAAAGAGGAAAATGGGAAGGCATAAGTTGTGATGGGTCAGGGTGTCTCCAAAACGACAGGTCTTGTGGGGTAAACCAACTACAGGACCACTGGTGCACGAGGCTCATTGACACTCTTGGGTGTTGAGAGTTAGCTTGTCTGGTCTGATCACACAGAAGAGCTACTGTAGCACAAACTGCTTGAAACATTAAGGTGTCAAAACACACAGTTCACCACAGCTTGTTGTGTGCAGAGCTGCATAGTATTTGAGCGTTCAGAGTGTTCATGCTGATTGCCGAAACTGTCGGGTGTGTGTACCTTACCTCAGGAAAAGAAGGCACCAGGGCGTTCTATGGGATCAAGGCAAGCCTGCAGAGGCAGTGTGATGCTGTGGGCAGTATTCGGCTGGGAAACTGTGACAGCAGGATAATACACCCTGCCACGCTGCATACATTTTTGTTGGAACAAGACCCAGAAGCTAAGATGTTGACTTGGCCTCCTAATTCCTCAGATCCCATAATACCTATGGGATGAGCTGAACAAACTGGTCTGGTCCAAACTGGTCCACAAAGGTAGTTCTGCTAACATCTTGGTGACTGATACCATAGCACACCTTGTGGAGTTAATGCCTTCACAAGTCAGAGCTGTTTTGATGACACAAAGAGGCCTACATAAACCAGGCAGATGGTTTTAATAATGAGCCTGATTTGTGTATACTGAAGTTCATTTCACTGTATTTCTGTTAGTTTACAGTAACTATAGTATATTATGCCCTACTGCAGTCTTCCAGCTCTCTTACGTTCTATTTTCTTTTATTCTCCTGTTTTTGTCTCCTGTTCCTGAATTTTGAATTCACATTTTCTTAAATTATTTGCATGTGTGGTTTATGTAAGTCCCAGCAAAATGGCAAGACTCATATATCATGTAGGAGTTAAATGTTCTTCCTTTATTTATTTAGTTAGTTACTTCGTCATTCTAAAGAACATCTTTAGTAAAGGGAACTACGCATTATTTAGGTCAGCCAAATATCTGATCCATTGTCAAGACAGCGGTACAAATGAACCATCTTTAATACTGAGTTCTTATTGAGTTGAGCACAATATTCTGTCTTCACATTCTGTTTTTTCAAAACTTCTGATCTGAATAATGCGCAAAATACATGTAATTTGACATACGTACACAAATAGGCAGTTATGTTTTCTAGGGTATTTCAGAATGTGAAAACACATAAGAATAGAAATGAAAATGAAACACATTTTGTTATTGTGGTCACTAAAGATGTAAGAAATTCTTATTCACTGGTACAAATAATGATTTACTGGTCGCCAAATATCACAAAGTATAATTCTATACACTATACTTGTTATATGAGTTATATGGCTCAATATATGCCAGATACATCACAAAGCACCTGTGCTGGAGTGACTAACATCTATCTAGTGTCATTACTGTCACTGTGTGCAGGTGCATCAAACTGGACGCATCAACCAAAATCATTAGCTCATGCAATATTTACCTCCAAGTCGATCCTGCGGTCATCCCAATAAATTAGAGAACATCACAGTAATGGTTTGTAAAATAAATAAAGTGTGACCCAGAAAGAAGGGGTGAAGATCTAATCCTTCCTTGTGGGAGCATCTTGTTTCTTTTTTATGCTTCTGTTAATCAAGAGCCTCCCACACAGACTAAAAGTATAGCCGGTCGATACAGTTTTAAGACATGCAGCCAATAAGCATGCACCACAAAGCACAGGACAGATAAAAGGAAGGGAAAGTCAATATGACTGTAAATACATCCAGATGCACTTACTTATATTGCTTATCCTATGGGCCATTATTGGTCAGGGTTTTTTCCACAGATCAAACTCCCAGGCATTTTCAAGACTGGGGGCAGAGAAGAAAAAAACAGAAGAAGAAAAACACTGTGGTTAAAATTTAGACGGCAAACAAACCGGAGGGGAGCGGGGAGTGGGTGAGACAGAAAGAGCGTGAAAAGGAGAGAAAGAAAGAAAGAAAGAGAGCTTGAACCAAGTCATGAAAACACAGTCCAGGAGCTGGAGAGAGAGAGAGAGAGAGAGAGAGAGAGAGAGAGAGAGAAAGAGAAGCCATTGATTTTCCACAGAAGTGCCAGTTCATCATTCTGAGAGACACTTGCGATCGATTCCTCCTTTCGTTTGTTTGTGAGTTTGTTAGTTCAAAGCCGGTTGCTATGATAAATCCCTCTTCATGCCACATGTCTCTGAGATGAGGAATGACCAGATCAAAGGATAAGTGCAGATGACCTCATTTTCAAAGGATTTTATTTTGACTCAGTCGATGTTCAGCCTCAGGCGGACTTAAATGGAAAAGTCACACTCTCAACGCCGCGCCGAAATAAAGTACATAAAGAATAAACGCCCGGTCGAGAGTGACTATGCACGACCGTCCTCGCCGTTAAGATCAATTTGAGTGGGAGGGCTATCAACTCCCTTTTCTTACTCAAAACCAAATCCTAGCATCTACCTATTCTAAAAACAAACCCCTTGCACGCCCTGCCCACCCCTCACCCCCCCACACACACATACACACCTCTAATGGGCGAGAAAGCAAAGATTCTGCTGCTTTCAACAGCCACTTTCATCTCAGTCCATCCCTTTAATCATTTCCCAGCATCCTTTGTGGCTGCTGAAGAGTCACAGAGGGGACTGTGCTCTGGAAACCTCCTCCTTTTCTCCGTCTTCTTCTCCCATGAAAGGGAGGGAATGAGAGAGATGAGCGCGTGACCTCGGCCCACCTTTTCGGCTGCTAAAAAAAGAGCCTCCAGTCATCTTGCGTTGAAACTAATGCAGCTTCAGAAGCATGTGCTCCGTTTGGGGCGGGAAGAGAAAAGCGCTGGCGGCTGATTGTTACCCCTAATCTCCCTTTGGTTATCTGTCTGAGAGCAACATGCCTGCTGCTCTGTGATTAGTGTGCGTTCATAGGAATCAAACTGTACACTGATTTGTGAACTGTAGGTGAACAATGCGTGGAAAGCTTTCGCACTAAACGGCGCTGAAGATAGCTGGGTCGGACGTGAATCATGCGCTTTGGCATTCTGTTCTGAAAAGCAGCGCCAGGAGGTTAGAGTGTGTACAGTGAGTAGCGAGAAGCACTGTGGTTTGGGAGATGCACACACACAGGGCAGGATTTAAAACTAAAACACAGTGTATTAATAAAAAAAAACCTTTCGCAGACCTTTAATCTGACTGTGCAAGTCTCCACATGGGACTCTCTCACAAAGTTAAAGGAACAGTTTGTCAAAAAAAAAAAAAAGTGCAGCTTCCAGCATAACTCAGATGCAGTTATGAAACCAAGACAAGCGTTTGTGTACCACATTTTCCTCAGTTTTGTCAATTTCCAGTGTCATACGGTGTCAGAAACCGCTTAAGCAAGTCTGTAGGCCTGTCACAATTATTACATAAACACCTGTTCACAGTTATTTGGGTGATTTTTTTTGCTGATTGCAATAACTTTTACTTTTTACTTATTTTTAGTTCCGCAGTCATGTTTATGCCACAACAAACAGAATGGGTGCCTTTTCATCATTATTTACATAGAGACAAATCCGTGTAAATAAGAAAAGCATCCATTCACGCCCTGCAGACCAAGACTCAGGCTTGCAAAACCTTGACTTGAGTGGAAGCTGGTGAGGCTATGCGATGTAGAGTTGACTAGGATCATATATCGTTTGTTAATCATTATTGCAATAGTAGTCTCTGCAATATTGATACTGCAGAACGCTGCAATATGCAAATATGCCTCTAACCAAACAGTGTTTTTGACAGGGTGACCAATCACAGTTCCAGGTGAGTGTTACTGGGTATTTTGATAAATCATGTAATTCAACAAAAGTAAAATTATTTTGGGCAGTCTTTAACCATTTAACCATTAAAGACATTGATTTGCTAAGGTGTTTTTACATGACCCACACTCTGCATTTTAGTGTGCCCTAGTGAGGACCACAAAATGTATTGTTTGTCAGTGACACAAAACTCTTTTCAGAGATAATACATGGCGTAGTTACATAAAAATTACATTTTTCTCCAATTGCAGACAACAGAGTCCTTGTTGCATTCGCATCAGCAAGAAATCCTGACCATGTCACTAAACTTTAGAAACTACATGATTACTCTGGACATAGGCTAGATGAGCTGAAATAAAGCAACAACAGTTTTGTTATAGGTCCTTTCAGCTGGTTGCTGAGATACACCGCACAGTCTGTTGTTGCACGGACAGTAGATGACCCAAGAGTTAAGCACAGACAAACCATAACACTTTTTGTATTGTCCTGGTTTAGCTTATAACCCAAATATATATAAATGTACAATCTTTGTTACCTCATAATACTCAACATAGCGCCTGTAAGTCCCACCCTTTAAGTAAAAGAGGTCATCGCATGTCAGGAAAGGTTTATAGACACATGTAGTAGCTGGAACAGCTGAAAAATAATTTTAATTCCGAAATGAATTTTATTTGAGCCATATTATACCTGTGATATCCAATCATTTTGAAACATTAGCTTGGCTGTCTGTTCAAGTTCAAAGTTCTGTCCACCATTTAAGTTGATCTTGTACGACACAAAATAACTGCTAGTGGCATTGCTTAAAATGTCCACTGGAATTCGCATTAACCTCTTTTATTTTGAAGGAAAAATTTATACTAGTCATACTAGTTAATTTATATGTGAGTATGTAAGTGCCCATTTTTTTTTATCATATGTTATGCTATCTAACATGGCTGGGAAAGAAATCGAACCCTTAACTTTAACCTTAATCTTAACTCATTTATACCATAGTAACAACCAAAATCTGCATAAACAGGGCATCTTTCATCCAGACTGGGGCTTATCTACTCAGCCAACAGCTTCACATCATCAGTCTGTGAGGCTGCAGCTACATACTGCCAACTTCATCCAAAAAGTAACGTTCAACAGAGCTTGCCTGCATCCAATAACCAACACTTGCCTGTGCCTTCCTCTGCCTCTCCCCAGGTCTTTAAAACACTATTAATGCCTAATGGGCTCCCTCATTAGCTGCCCTCCCAAACATGCTTTGGCCATTATGAGCCCCATTTGCTGTTGGGTCTCACGCCTGCACACGCAGTGTGTGTCGTCTGTCTATTTCCTATTTGCTCTGCATGGAGTCAAATGCTAATGCAAGCAACAAATCCAAATCTGGAGCAATATCAGTGTTCTTTCCCCTTCACACGAGGATGCTGTGACAAAGCTGCATGCTTTTTTTCCCTATTCAACACATACAAGGAAGCCTTAGGTATGGATAAGCATGATGTTACGCAGCTGAATTAAGCAAAGCATTTTACACCACCTCACTCTGTAGTACAGTTAAACACCATGAAATGTGTATGAGAACAAGAAGCACATAGAAGCAAAGGATGAATGGGACTAAACTCTGAAAATGCTGTTCCAAGACAAAGCTGCTATAAAGAGACATAAAAGGCCTTATCAGAAAACACCATGCATGATGTGCTTTGAATAATTTAAAACAGATGGTTGCAGCAGCTTCCTCTGAAATGTCCAGATTCTAGGCGCTAAAATGATCAACATAAACAGTATTCACATGTTTAGACAACAAAAACTAGCTCACCCATCAAATTTAGTTTATCTTCCAATCTGGTCGTAATGACCTGGTAACAGGTCATTATGCAGCAGCTACCACAAAAATGCATTTTATGATCAGCCACAACATTAAAAGCACCGACAGGTGAAGTGAATATCATTGACTTTAACATTAACATTAACAATAATCTTGTTACAATGGCATCTGTCAATGCATGAGATATATTAGAGAGTAAGTGAACAGTCATTTCATAATGTGCTGAAACTAACGTTCATGTTAAACATGAGTGTTTGGCTACATCATTTCCATCTTATATCGTTTTTTTTACACTTTCACAAAAAAAAAGAACAATGTGCTCTTGATAAACTAATAAATTTATGTTTTTAAATTGCAGGTTTGCAAGTGCATGTTTTTAGTACTGTTGTTTCAATACTAACGAAAGAGAACAATTAGTAAGGCATTACTGTTTAAAACATGGGGTCTACACCAACACTGTGCCTTTTCCTTAAGTGCAAAGTGCCCATTTGTCACATGTGAACACTCCACAGCAGAGCACAGCACACAGTGTGAACAGTGAGAAATTTGTCCTCTACATTTAACCCATTCACCCGAGTGAAGTAGTGGGCAGCTGACAACGCAGCACCCGGGGAGCAGTGTGTGGGGATGGTACCTTGTCTTTGTGAAGAATGCAAGTGCACATTTAAATCCATCAATGCACTTCAAGTGCAATTGACCAAAATCCACTCTGCATCCCATGATGAACAAAGCAGTACTACTCGGCTCATTCCACTGAGGTGAGAGTGCATCACTTACCTGGGAAAGAGATGGCACAGGACTGCACTGAGAAGAAGGCAAGCCTGCAGAAGTAGTGTGATGTTCTGGGCAAAGTTCTTTCAGGAAACTTGTACCCTGACATTCATTCTGATGTTACCATCGACCTAAACATTGCTGCAGACCAAGTACATGCGGACAGAACTCCCTAATGGTAGTGGCCTTTTCCAGCAGGATAATGTGCCCTGCCACACTGTGAACATTGTTCAGGAATGGTTTGAGGAAAACGACAAAGAATTCAATGTATTGATGTGGCCTTCAGTTTTCCAAGATCTCAATCCAATTGAGTATCTGTGGTATGTGCTGGACAAACTGTGATAACTGTGGATCTATATAGGCCCACCTCACAATTTGCAAAACTGACTGTTAACGTCTTGGGGCCGGGCACCACTGCTCACCTTCAGAGGTCTTGGAGTCCACAAATTGATGGGTCAGAGCTGTTTTGGTGGCACAAGTGGGACCTACACGATATTAGGCAGGTAATTTTAATGATTTGGCTGATTGGTGTGTCTTACAGACATGTGTGTATGTGAAAATTCTGTTAATTTTAACACTAATTTTAATATAAAACCAGTCATCAACAGGATTTTCACAGACACTGATAAATCCACAGAACGTTAAATATACTGGACGGACTCTATTTTATATGCATTGCCCTCTTACAGAAACTGAGCACAATCAATATTTGAAATGCAAACCAAGAAGATACTGTAAGAAATTCTATTAATTCTCTGCAGATAAAGGGTTGAATGTATATGTAATGTCAGGAGAGGAGGGTGGCTGAGGAGAACAAGCACTGTGAATCCAACTATTATGTCTTTAAGGAATAAACACAAAAGGATAAATTAGCCATTAGGCTGAAGACAGGGACATAAGTCATCAGCTTACTTTCGGGGCAAGATAGGCCCAAAGAGACTTTCACACTCACACACATACACACACACACACACACACACACTACAGTTTAGATAGGTATGACCTCACAGTGAGAATGACAGAGACTGAAGCTGCTCACACACAGGCTGGCTAACGCTGGTCAATTGCTTTGAGCCATTTAATGACCTTTCCCATAAGCCTCCTTCCCAGAGAAAATAGCAGGCAATTAACATAGCGAGTGGATTACAAGATTGCAATGACTTGTGGATTAATGTGTTCACTTATTCTTAACATCTCCCAGCCACTCTGAATTGAGCTGTCTTCGGCATGCAGCCTTCTCTCCACTAGCTGAAGTGAATGCAGTGGAAAATTGCTGGGTGGTAAAATTACTAATCATAAAGCGAACTATTACAGCAAATGAGCCTCTTCCTGGATGAGCTTTGATTTGGGAGGAGTGAGGATCAATCTCTAATTGACAAACATAATGGATGGGACTAGGGGGCTATTGTTATTATGCTTCTCACTGCAGCTATTTTGCAGATGAAAAAAAGATGTCTGGCACACACACACACACACACACACACACACACACACACACACTAGGGTTGGGCAATATGACAATATGTTATAAATAGCATGATAAACAATGTCACAGTGCATTTTTGAGTGTATTGTGGCTATCAACAGAAGTTCTAGATATGAGGTGAAATTTTAATGTATATTTGGTATATTTTTATTGTGAACAATATAATTTAGTCAAACAAAAAAGTTTTTTTGCAAGCTAGTTTGCTTTCACACACTCCTGCTTTTTTTTTTTTTTTAAAGGTTTTAAGTTTTAAGAACTCACAGCATAAGAAGTGAAAACTGACCTGAATATCTTTTCTCGACTGTCTGTGTGTGGCCCTGTAGTTTTGAACCCAGTGTGGAAATGCAACAGAAGCAACTGGCCTTAAGCCATTGTCACCTTCTCGGTTTTCTTCACCTATGTGCAGCAAAAATCTTCCAAAAATGGGTGATCCTGATGTGCTGTGAATTTGGAGGGAACGTATAGTTAGAGTACAGGCTAACGGTAGCTAAATAACTAATTTGTCAGTAAATTATGTGGCAGAGGAGCCACATAATTTGACTGAGGAGCGGTTCCCCATTTTTTTCTGAATGAAGAGATAACAGTTCACCCTCTTCAACTGGCTTACGCTTCTGGCAAAGTTAATCTAGATGTAGTGAAACTCCATCCATCCCTTAACTGAGCCGGTTGGTGGGGGTCCTGAAGCCCATCCCAGTGATCATCGGACAAAAAGTGGAGAAGCGGCCCACACAGGTCGGAAGTCCTAAGCAGGGCAGAGGCACCAACAAACACACTCACAGTCACAGCTAAGGGCAATTTCGCATCTTCAATCTGTCTGACATGAATGTTTCTGGAGGAAACCAGAGCTCCCAGCAGAAACCCAGTTAAAATACACAAACTCCACACAGAAAGAACCCTGGCTGCCCCAGTCACCAGGCAAATTCTCTGGTCTTGTACTGTCTGGTCTTTAACACTGGGCAACTGCATGCTTTATTAAAAAAGATCTTAGACCAATTAGAGAGACTCTGTAAAAACTACTGTCTAGTGAATGCATAAAAAGCACAGCAAGAATTAGCTGATATGTCAACTATTATTTTATTCATTTTGAACTGTTTTAAATATTTTTCTCATGTTTCTTCTTCAATAGTAGCAAACATGGAATAAAAGAAACATGGTAATTTGCTTTTCAGAGCCTTTTCTAAAATGTGACATTATTTGGTAGTGCTTTCTGCCTGTTGTACTTGAATCATGAAAAGTGTTGTGATGTAATACTCTTTGCCATATTGCCCACTCTTAACACACACACACACACACACACAAAGGCATGCTCTCATACTCCCTCTCTCACCCTATTTCACACGTGTACACATACGCACACACACACACACACACACACATGGTTCCCATTGGGTGTGCGGGTGGTGTCCTCAATCAGTCATGACACTAGTGATGGTTCAGCAGAGGGGAAAGAGTCAGACTGAAAGGTTCTGGCTGGCAGTTAGCCTCTGCTGCCTCCTTTGGGACACACTCGCGTTTCATGCTCTCGATCATGTCTCACATCTCTCCGCCTGTTACGCCCCTATCAGCTTTTTGACACTGCCCAATTATGCCCTGCCCTGAGGTCTTCATAAAATAAGTCCCGGCAATTAGTGCCTTCAGAACAACTAGAGTCCTAATAAGAAGGAAAGAAGACCTGCTGTAGTCACTACTGGGGGTGTAGTAACTAGAGCAGTTCTGGCTGAGCCATTTTTGAAACTGACGTGACCAAACATTTTGACTCTACATCCCAACACCTTTGTAAATACCAACCCTGATGGTGTCTGAAACTGATGTCCTCACAGTAAAAGTTTCTCAATTTCTTGCAGTTGCGACAAGCAGTATGTCATGCTGTGTTTCAAAGCACATCAGGGCCACCTAAATGAAGGTCTGGATGTGGTCTGAGAAAGTTAAGAGTTCTGGGGATGCATGTTTCTGAAAAGATTTGGACAATTTGGATGACTATTGAGTTCTAACGTTCGATGTTCAAGATAAGCCTCATATTTTAGCTGACTGATTACATCTGGGCTGAGTGGAAAATTGTAAATTTAAACACTGAACCATTTCTTTAACCATATAAAACTGTTTGGTAGAAGATATATTTATTGTCAGTGATATTAATAATACATTATTTATGGATCACTGATGTCTAATATATTAATTTGTTCCTTTTTTATAAAATCATTAAGCATTAAACTGTGTGTTACATTAAGGTGGGGCACAAGTTCCTAAAACTACTTTTAAGTCATTAATTCCCAGAATCTTCAGAGGGAAACCACACCTCCCACTCCTGTTTCCAAGACAACCTGATCTAACTCACCTGAATGCCAAAGACTTCACTTCTCTCTCTTTCCCTAAGCTGTATATAAACCAATCAACCAAGACATCAAAACCACAAACCTTTTGTCACGCTCTTCAAACCAGTCCTGAACATTTGCAGTATGTATCCTGCTGTCCTATCTGTACTATACACTGCTTTAAGGGGAAAATTGTTGCCATGAAGGTGTATTCTTGGTCTCCAGCATGTTTAGGTAGGTTTTATGTGTCAAAGTAACATCCAGATGAATTCTAGCACCCCAGGTTTCCCAGCAGAACATTGCCCAGAGCATCACTCCACCTCTTCTAGATTCTTCCTACAGTGCCTCCTGGTGACACCATTCTCTAGGTATGTGACACACTCATACACCGAGCCATCCATTTGCTGTTAAAGAAAATTTTGTGTGCTTTTGCTACAGTGGCTCTTCTGTGAGATTGGACGAGACAGACTAACCTTCAATCCCCAAGTGCAGTGAGTCTTGGGCGCCCATAATCTGGTCACTGGTTTCCTGCTGACTGTCTTTCCATGGATCACTTTTGGTAGTTACTTACAACTACCTTCTGGGAACACTTCACAAGACCTGATGGTCTGGAGATGCTTGTCTAGTATAATACTCAAAGTCACTCAGATATTTACACATTTTACCTGCTTCTACACCTCAATTTCAAAACCTGACTGTTAACTTACTGCCTAATATATCCCACCCTCCTGACAGACGCCAAATTTAATGGGACAAACAATGTTATTTACTTCACGTGTTAGTGGTGAAGTGTTGTGGCTGATTGTCATAAGTCCTGTGTTTTGTCTTTTCCTTCTAAAGCCTCACATGTGGTTGCACCTACCACACAACTGAGGAAAATGTGTTTCCAGTTTGTTCATCTTGCTTGGTTTGGTTTATTTTCTGCTCCTTTGGATCACGCCTAGTTAGTCTGTCTTTTCCTGTTTACAACCCTCCTTGCTTTTGGACTGACTCTCATTTTTGTTCCGCAAGTCTTTCTGTGAATAAAGACTGGCCTGCTTGCCCTTTTCCTTCCATGTTCATGGCTGCTCCACTAGCCAAGCCTGACATGTACCTGTTTTAATAACTTCTTCAAGCAATAAAGCTAATTTCTGCTAGTGTCCCTATGGGATTATTGTATAAGAACAATATCGACTTCCAAAGACCCTAGAGTGATGTGTCCATCTACCAGTCTGGTTTAAGTCACTGTAAATCAAAAGGTATTCCACTTCCTAACTCTGTCAGTGGTTCACCTGTCAGGCCTTTTTCAATCCAGCACTAACCAATAACACAGCTGTTATAATGACCTAGATATTAAACACTGATCAGTTATATTGACCTAAACACCATGGACAATACAATGCCATGGTATGATAAGGTTAAACTTTTCAGATATATGATGTTTAGGTCAGTATAACTACAGCTGTGTTAATCTGTTAAGCCTTCTTCAATCCGGCACCTGTAGGCCTAACCAATAACACAGCTGCAGTTATACTGATCTGGATATTAGATACTGATCAGTTATATTGACCTAAACACCATGAACAGTAAAAAATGATCTGAAGAGGTTAGCCCTATCCTACTAAAGTATTTGCCTATTTTAAATACAGATGTGATTCTTTTGAATAAAATGATCTAAAAAAGAGTTCTTTGAAATCACTAAGCACTAGAAGAAGTCCTAAAAAGCCACAAGATTGGTTATGGCATTTGAATTCCGTACCCACCTCAAACAGAAGTGCGCAGGTAGCTACGAGTCAGCCACCTCGATCAGGCTCACTCATATCCCCCTGCTCTTTTATAAACAGCATCCTGCTCTCCTGCTATCTCCTGCTGCAAAGGCTTCATCTGCCGGCAGGCCCATCACTCCTCCAGCACTGCCTCTGCAGCTGCCGTGCTGCTACTGATATGATCTTTAATCCAACGCAGGCCACCACACTTCTACATCCCTCACACAGTGTGGCACAGAGGAGGCGGAAGGAGAAAAGCCTCTATCCCTACACCTTCATCATCATCACCCAGCCCCAGCACTGATCTCTGATCGTGACTTCAGCTCCACCTCAGAGTCTGGGAAGGAACACGAACCACCGGACGCACGACATGTATGTTTGTAGATGAAACTGTCACAAGTTCTGTTTTTAATTTGCACTAATTTGACAAGCACTTATGACAAGACAGAACTGACAGTCATATCAAGTACAGTTTAGTTAAAAAGATTAGACTATAACAGAACATTAAAAATGTACAATTATACCAGCTAATATTATTAGTTATCAGCTCCTTAAAATCAATTTCAGTACTGAACACAAATGTTCATATTGGTTGAGAAGGCACAACAACCCTTTAGTGACAGATACAAATTTTAAGGTGATAAAAATGTGGATAACCAGTGATAAACAAATACATTTAAAAAAAAATAAATTCACTTGTTGTTTTGTTTGAAACTTAAGGTAAGAGTTTTAACGTCTGACAGATATTTTTAAACTTAGACAAGAGCCTTTAAGTCTTAACAAAGCTAGTAATGACCCTGCATCAGTTATTTTTCCAGGTGTATGCAGATTGGGTGTATGCAAAAGATGCCAACACAAAAAAGTTCTGCCACATATGACTGTAATACCGTAAGAAATGCTAAACCAGTGATAGGCCAACTGAATCTCCATTGTGGTTTGTTGGTTACTGTGGACATGCCGACCACCAAATGCATGTTGAATTCTGTTTATTTGATCCACAGTCTGGTGGTGTTCAGCACCAGGTCCACACTGAGGGGGAAACTGATACGCTGCAGAATACATGAGGGTAGAGGACATGAGCGAGTGATTCGAGTGGAGCCAGCCTCAAACACATAAAAAATGCTCTTTGAAAATCAATAAGGTCTCAGTGGAGCACAGAGCACAAAACAGCAGCACCATCACCTTAAATTTATTCATTCATTCCTCTAAGTAACTTTCCACTGACCTAATACTCTTGGACTTTGTTTCCATCCCCAGGCAAAACGGGCTCTGATTCTCCACCTTTCTCCAGACTAGTTCTCTTCGAGCACCTGGACTGGCAAAACTGGCTCGATTCAATGTGAAACAGGCTGAATGAACTGAATGCAACATACACGCACGTATACACAGATTAGTGGCCAGCTCAGCTCATCAGTTTCTGACGTGCTATGTGCACCTGCGTGAGGTGGTGTGTGGCCACTGCACACAGCGACTCCATCACACATAACCAGCAGAGCACGCAGCAGATGCTACAAGGAATCGCAATTATGGTCCAGTTCACTCCAGTTCAGCACAATGCCTTCGCCATATGTAGCATGCACACAGACACACATTCACACACACAGTGTGTCCCACATGCAACTACGAGGGGCATAACAATACATGATTTAGTTTGGATCACAATACTGGGTTCACATTTCAATATTCTCACAATATTTTACACAATTAAAGGAAGAAAAATGATGATGTTGATGTGGAATCTGCTAATGAGACTACAGCTCGGAGGCAGGAGAAGTGTGTGCATGACATGAAGGTGTTAGAGCGGGCTGCTGATTGGTGTTGTCATATGCAAACAACGCAACTGGATTAGATTTTGCCATTACAAGAACGTTGATGCATCGTCACAGCTACACAAAGAACCCTAACAAGGCTCTTTTTACACAGTAGCGTCTTAATACAAACCAAGGGAAGTATGAAGTAGGAGTTTTTGTAAACTTAACTCTAACGTTAACGGGGCACTCTTCCAGTCTAATCTCTATCAGTTACACGTGTAGCATTAATGTGATTATAATTATGCCCTGTACTTAAACAAGAACGAAAAACAAACTGATTCAAATGTATTTAGAACAGAAGGAACTGGGCAGGTGCTGAAGCTGGTTTGAGTCAGCAAGTTTTTTTTCTTTTTCTGTATTTTTTTTCCCTCTGTTTGCCAATGAAATGATTCTGTGAGAATCAGCCATCTTCTACAGATGGAGCTGATAGTGATTAGATTGAAAAACGCTGGAGTATTGCCTTTTCAGTAAAAAAAAAAAAAAAAAAAAATGAATGCATTTTACAAAGTCAGGAGCACTTTGTTGGTTGAAAAGCGGAAGACTACCCTTGGTTTTCCAAAGAGCAAGGAAGTTTTTGTCAGAATGTACAAAAACACATGTGCACACACACTCTCACACAGACACACACACACACACGCAAGTTCGGCTTTGTCCAGTCCTTGGTGGCCTGTGGTGATCACATGGTCATTTGGTACAAAGAACAATCAATTTGTTGCTGAGGAAATGTTCCAGGTAGTGCTTGAATTGGCTTAATAGGGATGTATGTGCACTGTGCAAGCAGGTGGACAATTCATACTGGATGGAATTAGATGCTTCTGACTCACTGGAAATGAGTGAAAAAGCACAAGGGTTATTTCGCTGATGGAGCTCCCCGTGCTGCAGCTGAGGCCAGAGTGCTGTAACTGCACATTCGAGTGTACACACCTACCACTGGGCATCCACTAAACATGTCACCACTCATCTAACTAATTACCTTCATTAGCCATGAACATGGCTACACTCCTGCCTGGCTAACTGAATGCACCTGTCAACCTCCATTTGGGTGTATAGTGGAGGAACACCAGAGGTGTAGTTAGGATCTTGAAACATTTGTGGCTACAGATTTGGTTCATTGCCAGGGTTGGGGAGGGGTCCACTTTTCGATTTGGCACTGTCGGGTGGAAGAGTGGTGGGTTTGGCGGTAGCATAGCTTTTACCACTGCCGTGTGCCATGACCACATCACCACGTTTTAGCTGTTTTTGAGATCTGGGGCTTTTCATAAAAGTGTAGCTACAACTGAACAAAAGGATTTCTCACTGAAAGGAGATTTCGAGGATGCTCCCAAGTGGCACAGCTGTCAAAGTTTTTACCCTACTGCCGGGAGATCACAAGCTGGAATAATAAAATGCATTTGGGCTGCTAAATTTGATGTAGTGCTGCACAGTATGTGATACTGAATAAAAACAGCTATATTTAAAATGTGACTGTACTAGCGCACTGTTCCAAACCTGGATTCTTGTAATAGCGGATATTGGATGCCATAGATTCCTCCTCTGACTGAGAGTTTTAACTTAGGAATGGAATAGAGAGGATTGTATTAGGACTAATGGCTACCTTTCCAACCAGATGGATATTAAAGGGGATGAGTCCGGAGTTGGCCAGTTCAAGGTTCGTATTTATTCGATAAACTCCAGCTTTGCTTATGGAAACTGAATTCCAAACGTATTTGCATGTTTACATCTGAATTCCCACCTTCTAAACATTCCCAACTGTGGCTCTGATTCGCTAGAAAGAGTGAATTCGCTTCAGAGGACGGCTTATTCCTCAGCGGTGGAGGAATATTCATCCAGGAGACCACCTGAATTCAAGGCTACAGAAAAAAACAGAAAAAAAACATGTATATTGTGCTGCCTATTGTGGAATCGTACACTAATATTATACTTGGGCTATTGAAGAACGGCAGCAAATGTGTCTGACATAGGCAGAACGAAGGTTTATGACCCAGTGTAGTTTAGTGCTGAGGCACTTAACGTGGGACGGCGTGTAGGTACGCGTGTTAGGAGAGAGTTCTGCTGAGGGTTACAGTAAAGGAGAGCTAAATGCAAACAACTCACTCAGCAACTTTAATGCTGGCGCCGCGAACAAAGGGGTCAGAGCTAACCGGAGATTCTGTTTGCCACATCAATATTCCACTCCTCTTCCGAGGTGATAAAACACTGTCTACTTTCCAACAAAAAGACAGCGCAAAGTGAATTCAGTGTTCCTCGTGATACGCAGCGGGCCTCACCCAATCTGAGTAGAGAGCAAGTAAAGCTTCCCACATCGTTGTAGTGTTTGTTCGGATTCCACTGATGTCAGCGAGAGTTTGTCTCCACTAATGTACCATCTGTTTCTAAAGAAGGGCCTCATTAAAATGGAAGAGATAAATAAAAATGTCTTTTGTTCTCTCAAATGAACCCGTGTGTGACTGGTCATGCTGGGTGCCAGGGGAGTGTGTGCAGCAGGCTCTTTGTGCTCCCCCACACCATTAGGTTTTCACTATGACCATGGAAACCTGATCTGTTCTAATTAGCTTAGTGCAGCAAAACAGATTTAACCTGCCTGGTCTGACAACATGGGAAATGAAATTAGACTACAAAACAATGTTTTTCACATTGAGCACGCTACAATTAGATACGTTACATGCAGTATTATGTTTTGAATAATAATACATACTGAGGCCGGGACGAAATAATTAAGAATGTAGAAATATGCTTCCCTTTTCAAGCCATACTTTCAACGCTCACCTGAAGGCATTTCATGCCTGTATGGCAGCATGTTTCCCCTCTGAATTAAAAGGCTGGAAAATTATTGTGCAATGTGTTTCACAAATCAATCAGCAGCCCAACCCTAATGAGAAGATGCAGTGCAATTAGCTGCTTCATGGATTCATTTCCATTTTCCACACGTAGTCGATACCTTTGACCTCTTGTAAGCTTGTAACCTTTAAAAAAGAGCAATAAGAGGGATATTACCGGTGAGACCGCCTGGAGAGCCAATCAATCCTTTTTTTTTTTTTTGGGGGGGGGGCTCATAAATAAATCATCATTTTCATAAACAGGGACTCCATGTTCCCAGTTACTCTCTGAAAATAAACATGTCAGAAGGGTTTCTTTTCTTAGTGCCATAGAAGAACTTTTTTGATTTCACTAAAGAGCCATCAATGGATGGGTATTTTTTAAATGAGATATGTGTGGGTGAAGAACTTTTATGTTAAACTGAACATAAGCTAAAATAAGCTAAAATAAAAAAATAAGTGCTTATTTTTGCTCCATTAGCAAAATATTACCAGACAGTGTAAATGCTCCTATTACCATCAATTACATGTATTACGCCGGCTGCATGTGGCACAGCAACAGTATTCCATGCATGGAGCGATAAAATAAGATCTGGATAGTTTTTTGCTACTTGTCTTGAACGCGTACTCCTGTGATTTCTTATGATACCACCTGAAATGCAGTACTCTTGCTATTTTGTGCAGTCTAAGCTTTCAAATAATACAAAAAACAGCTATATCCTGTGTTTTAGGAGCAGCACTGCCCTAGCACAAGCTTCAAGCAAGTTCAAGAGCCTGCTGACAGGAATAATTGATGAATCACATGAACTTACCTATTAGTGGAAAAAACAAATGAGTACAGAAAGAAAAACTGTTCTCCACCACAACACGAGTGTTGTCTAGCGTGAAATGATACAGGGTTAGAGAGACATCTGTTTTTAAATTAGTATTATTTGTCCAAAACAGCTGTGAGTACAGACATTTTAATAGATCAATACTTCATCAAAATGAATAAAGTATTCACTGTAGAGGTCTTTACCACCACACAAACCACGCAATCAAATGAAACCCTTGAGGTTAGGCAGGCCATAAACAAATAAACTGAATAAACAAATGTTCTATTATTTTTTGACATGGACGAGATTCCACAAACCTTAGGACCCTTAACTGGTGGTCTTGAAAGTCACCCTAAAATGATCAAGTTCTAGGGGCACTGAAAAAAGCTCTGGTTATATTAAAATCACAAACACCAAATCTAGTGGTTAGGGTATTCACCCTGTGATCAGGAAGCCATGGGTTCGATTCCCAAGACTGCTAGGCACCTCTGAGGTACCCTGAGCAAGGAACCGTCCCCACACACTGCTCCCCGGGCGCCGTGTTCCTGGCTGCTCGCTGCTTCACTTGGTGAATGGGTTAAATACAGAGGAAGAATTTCATGCAGTTCACACTGTGTGCTGTGTTTGTTCACGTATGACAGAATGGTCACTTTCACTTAACCGCTGAGCAGCACATACAGGTTTTTTACATTCAATGTTGGGTTGAGTGGTGTGTGCCCTTTCCCTGGATGTTGTTTAGGACAGAAGTTTCAACTACTGAATGACTCTTCTCAGACATATTCATTCATTGTTGTTAATGTTATTTTGCCATTTAAAATAGCCATTGATTGATGCATTATGTGTCTTTTCAAGTGTTCCTTAGTTCTTCAACACTCCAAAACCACTTCCACCTTGGGCATGTGGTGGTGTTTAGAGGGAGGCACTCGATACAGCTCAGATTAACACCGATTAACAGTGTAATCTCATGTCCTCTTGTCACTCCGGAGCTCTGTAGAAGGTCAGTTTAAAGATAGTAGGTGGCTTTTAATTGTAGTTATTTAAAATACTATGTTTAGCAAGTTACACACATACGTGAAAACAGGCTCTGTTGCAGACCGAGGGTGATCAAAGCAATGTATCACTAAGCTGTTTGGGAACAAGGAAAGGGTTTACATCAAACTCAGAGAACTAGAGGAGACATCTCTCCTCTCTCCTACTTTGCTGCAATTCCAGGGCCTTTCATTTTAGCACAATATCAGTGCCTGTCTTTCTCCTGTTAAGGTGAATATTTACAGCTCTTCACATTTACCACGGCCTTTCTTGGACGCTTGAGGTGCTCTTAGGGGAAGAACACATGGTACTCTGCAGCACTGTGAAAACACTAAAGGCTATGTAACGGAGAGCAAGAGAGGCTTAACCTAAATCCCCAGAGGCACCACTAAAGTCAGCCTCTGCATGCTAGCTAGTCTGACAAGTCCCTATACCTATGCTTTTTTACATGCGCTGCACTCTCCCATATTTTTTCCATTTACAATTTCTGCCAAAAAGTGGTCCCTCCTCCCTCCGTGTGTAATCACAACACTGAGCAGCATCCTCTAAAATTGGTACAAATTATCTATAATTGGACATGTTTAATGGTTGGAAAGTATTACGAACTAAGCAAAAAATTAATTTCAACTGAGCAACTTTAAAACCATATTTTAGGTATTTTCCACTGATTTGGTAATTATTAGTTCACAATGCCCTCCTTCTGCTATCATGCAGAAATATTAAAAATCTGATACCCACTTTCTCAAATTGCCTTGGAAACCGCCATTCATCTTCTCAAACTGGCAGCCATACAGAAGTGAAGAGGTTGTAGATGCACATAGAAGAAAATGCTAAAAGCTCGGCTCCATCAGACAAAAGAGTTGACGTCCATTTGGCTGGTGTATCCCCTAGCAACAGGTAAAAAGACTCCTACTTTTTCCTCTCAATGAAAACATTGCCAAATGCATTCTTGAGGACCTCCAGTCATTCATGGGCTCACTTCTGCAATGCTAAAAAGCACAGTTATCGCATGCACCAAGCCAAAACAAGCCAAGCCAAGAAGATGTTCAAGGTCCACAGGAAAACAAAACATTCCTCTTGGAGTGGAGAAAAGAAAATGTGCAAGACTTTAAAACACAGCAGTGAACAATCAGAGGCGGACAAAGTACCTAACTTCAGAACTTAAGTGAAAGTACAGATACCACTAGTCAAATGTTACTCCAATACAAGTGAAAGTCATACAGTCAAATTTCACTTAAGTCTACTTGCTTCCAAAAATACTTAAGTATTAAAAGTACATATTTCACTGCATTGTTGATTTATTGCCACCACACTTACAAAACCTAATACATCAAACTTGCTTATAAAAGATGTAGCATAAAGAATAAGGTAGAATGTTAGACAGCGAGTTTTTGTATGCTGTAATATAGTTTGTTTTAAGGAAACATGGCAAACAATACGAATTTTTTATCTTTTCCGTAAACTTAAACATCGACTCTAAATATGACCATGGATGCGGGCATGAGGGGCATATTTAGAGCCCATAGAGCCCGTCTCCGTCTCTGTCCATTCTCCCCAGAAATGGTCACAAGTCATTTTTACCAAGTCCAAGTCAAGTCTCAAGTCTTTGTGCTCGAGTCCAAGTCAAGTCTCAAGTCTTTGAGTGGCAATTTCAAGTCAAGTCTCAAGCCTTTAGTCCCAAGTCCAAGTCTATGGGGTGCCGTTTGTAAAAACAGCTTAACAAACTTAGAGATGTCATTTTTCCATCATTTAGCGCAATTTTCACACATTTAGAGCTAAATGTGTTTTTTTTTTTTAAAAAAAACCCTAAATGTTGCACTCTAAAGAGGGGCTTCAAAGGGAGGAGATTCAGTCACACTTTGCACTTTCTTTCTCTCTCTCTCCGCAGAGGACAGTAGTACCCAGGGCTGGACTGGAACCAAAAATCGACCCGGGCAGTTTGAGCCGCAGTCCGGGGGTGGGTGTGGTGCGCGATCAGGGCCGGCAGACGGGATTCCGTGCCGGCCCAAAATAACCTGGCCGGCCAAAATTGCCCAGTATACCTGACGGCCAGTCCAGCTCTGGTAGTGCCCCCGGACGGATCTGTCTGTCACCGTGTCCACCAGACCCCGCCTCATGTGCGGG
>JBBIGA010000018.1:13660845-13695508 GCA_037576975.1 Alestes dentex
TTCCGCTATTCCACTTTAACTGCATTTGAGAGACAATAAACCGAAATTATTTAGATTTGCAGAGGAAAGTATAATTCCATAAGTCAGCATGCACACTAGTCTGTGAGCCTCATTTCTGGGTACACTGAAGAGTAAGAGCATTTCCATCTCCCTCTGATGACCCTGGTCATACTAACCTCTGAGAGCTCACTGCATCCCCCGTGACCTGCTGTTCTACGCTTGCAATTATCTCCCCTAATTACAGCATGTCTGCCACTGCAATGATTCCTCACAGAATCACTCTCATTCCACTGTGTGAGATGAAAGGGGGGGGACAGGGTAGCGTCAGAGAGAAAAATCGCTCTGCTTTGTCGACCCCTCAGTGCGACCTGCTCCCAGAGGAAAGCAATTTACCGCATGGCTGCATCCAGAACAGTATATCTGAATCACAAAATAACCTTAGATAAATTACAGACAGCTACTTTCTGAGCTCCTTATCTGAAGCCTGCCAATCGGTTGGCGCACCTTGGTGGAGACACTGAACCACGTAACAGGGGGCCCATGGAGCATTATCACTAAGCAACGGTGGCCAAATTGGACACGTAGAGAATCTGTGGGAGAGACGAAGTCAGAGTACATTCCGACAGAGTGCACCTGAAGACACAAAGCGCTGAACGGCCCATTCCACACAACTGGAGATATGCCTCTGACTGTGGGCTTCTGAACAGGAACCGAGCACATGGTCGTATGAACCACTTTAAATCTCAAAGAGAATTTGGATTTTTGTGAAATTTCCCTTCTAAACCTGATCACACTGAAGAAATTCAAAATGAGAAATTAAAATTAACCACATGCCGACGGTTTCACCTAGTGCTAAGTAAACTCACGACACCTGTCTATGCTCATAGAAAGACAGCAATAAAAATTCAGTTACTGTACAGCAACAGTTAATTGGATAGCTCCATTGGACTGGGAACTATTCATAGCGTAATCCTCCAAAAACATACTAAATTCAACCAACTGTTCCAGTATTAACTGTAGCAGTAACAATCTGAAGACAATTTAGTTTGACAGTGTTTTTAGGTAGTGGTATGGGCATGACTTGTCCTAGGTTACTGGAAGAGAAAAAAGTGTTAGCCCACATCTCTCCCTTTCAAGATCACAGTAATTAATCAGGCATCTGTGTGTCAACCATCTTATGAAAACCATAGTGTAGAGCTTTGCGAGAGAGAATTGTGAGAAATCAAGTAACGTTTCTAACAAGTGATCCTCTGGAAATCTCTGCTTATCCCAAATAGAGCAACATGCCAAAAAAGGTCTCAAGACTCTATTTGTTGTTTGCGAGGGAGACCAGGCATCATCTGTTTACCTCTTTTCCACTGCTATGCTTTGGTGCGCTCCCAGAAACATGGAAGAATTCAATTACATGGTGACTGGGGTCCTGACACTGCCTCGCGTTTGTTTCAATCATCTCACTGCAAGATATTAAGAGGCTGAGAGGAGGCAGGGCAGCCAGAGTGGGGGTGCACGGGGAGAAAGGGCAATGAGGCATGAGGTTGCACCAACAGGGCCACCGGGGTTGCACCTAAGAGATGATACTGATGGTTGAGAAAAGAGAAAAAAAAGTTTTTGTTTTTTTTTTGAGAGAGATAAACAAGTAATGTGTATGTTTAAAACAGGCTAGTTTATTTTTGAATGAATGAGCATTTTCCTTAGGCAGCAATAAGACATCAAAAGTCTTACTCAGCCTCACTGTTGGATAATCAGTAAACTGGAGTACACACGTAGATGACTTTTCTCCGAGCTTTTTGCCTTTATTTCTCAGTGCTAATGTAATATAAGGAAATATTTTCATATATACAAAAATCTGTTCATTTTGTCTGTTCAGTGGCTGATTGATCTGTTAACTGAACAAGTCAGAATGAATAAATATAAGACTGCAATGAAGTGCATGAGAAACCCCTCAGATAGTCCAGGAAATCTACGTGTAAATCTAGTACAAAAGAATCTGTTCTGCGTAACAGTTACTCCGCATCCTAAATATTTTGTAATATTCTTTCTTTTAAGCCAAAATTAAATTGGCATTCAGTGATGAACTACTACATTTCTAAATAATACAGATGAACAAACTCATTCAGATAGAACATTATATCTCATCCTAGTGCCCACCAAAGGAAGTCTAAAACACATGGCTACTTCCACCTGGACACAGGTCAAACTCAGCCAAGTCATTCATGTGGCACAGATTTTGTACAAATGCTTTGCTCACATGGAAGATGTCCTTCTATCTCCTCTGATGGGTTAAGAACTTCCCTACAGTCTAGGGCCACTCCTGGAGTATCAGGACTCTATCCTATTCTGCATAAGTTGTGAGAGCTGTGGTTCATTACCTTAGGCACTCTACGTCTGGTAGTTTGTGTAGGCCCTTCTTAACTGGGTGAATACTAACTTAGGGGAACCAATTGCTGGTTGCTGCAATAGAATCCCTTGTTAGCATCGATTTACCACCTCGGACAGACAGTCTCCTGAGTATCAAGCATACTGACATTCCCAAAAGCCTTGATGGTATTAAGCAGGTGTGTGCAGGTTGTACTGTCCCTGATCAAAAAGTATGCTAATTCTTGCACTGCATATTTGATTGGGCTATACATATATGCACAAGCACCTAAACCATATTGGACACACGAGCTCGCACAAACCATGTATCACTGTTGGGGCTGATAATGATTTAACAGTAGGGCTCTTCAATGTCAGCTGATTGTCTCCCATGTACACCCTCCTATTCCATGTTAGGCTGTTGTCTGACAATCCTTGCTGTCTGTTACAGGAGTCACCCTGCAACTTACATCTGGACCACGTAATTACAAACACACCATACTGACAACTGCACATCAGTGTCATGGATAAGATGGCCCCTTTCTGGAATGACTCTGGGGTTGACACCTTTTGTGCAGGAAAGTGGTCACGGCTGACAAATCCATGTGAGGTTTAGTGGCAGATTAGACACAATATATCAGTCAGTTGGAGCTACATGCTGATTCTCACTCTCCAAGGTGGCACAGTGTGGATGAGCTCATTCACACTTGGGTGCTTGCCCACCTACATGATTGCAAACTGCCTATCAACCTGGCCCAAGAAAGAGGACTTACTGTCAAAGCAGATAGGCAGCTGCTTTGAAGGTGCCTCGAATGAATTAAGGCAGATACAATACCCCTTTCAGCGGTCTGTCAGTGTAAATGCAAAATCAGACCATTCCTTTCTGATTTTTCTCCTTGAAACTACTGGACTGCTGTGCAACCAAAGTTCTTTCATCTACTGTCTTCTGAGCAGGTGTACAACCACCATGTTCTACAGGTGCCTCTGTGACAGACTGTCAGACCATATACTACCCCCTGCAACTGCTTGTAAGGTGCTTGAAGCTTCTTGTATGAAGTGCAAAGTAGAATGTGGTGCCCACATCCATAACCACCTTTGATAATGGCTGTGACTGGTGTGGCAATTTACGGCTTATGAGCAGGCAGCTATTGGCCATGTGAGAGCAGGCAAAAATGTAAGTTCCCGGGAAGCACTCTCACTGGTGTACAGCTAATAGGAGCCGACTGGTATGCTACTCGTTCCCTGTGGTGCTACAGCTTCTATAGGACCTGCTAGATAAAGGTCATTCCTCATTCACACCTAAAGTTCACATAGCTGTTACGGGACTTATGACAAGCATGTAGTGACTACAGCTCAGTGAACATAATTTGATTGATGCCTTCCTTTGGAGTGTGGTACCACACCATGCTCTCCTAGAAGCTTGAGTAGGTTTCATCCATAGACTTTATGTGTGGGCCAAGTGGATTTCACCAAACTCTGATTGCTGTGAGCAAGTACCCAGCATCACACTATGGCCAGTAAGGAACTCCTGCCTGAGGTCTTAGTCTCAGCGTGTATAACAATTAGCTGCCTTTACAGACAAGCAACATGCTTAATGCTCTCACACTGTGTGTTGGAGGTAATTTCTGTACTCTTTGGCCCATACTGTAGATCAGTCATGCTGATGAAGTACTAGTGGAAGTGCCGTAGACATGTGCATCCAGCGACTACTTCATTTTCACTCCAAGTGAAAACAGAAACACAGTAGCTTCAATTCACTAATTATCTAGTATCTGCGAGCACATCCTGGAAGCCATCGTTTTCGCCTGAAAGGTATTTATATTACTGTTTGACATGCCAGTACATCCCTTTCTTGGTATAAAATTTAAGATCAGACCACCACAGCTGGCTAGTGCTAAATTACTAGCATCAAAATTATTTAAATGCACTGCTATTCTACTTACTAATCTGCTGAAAAGTTTTAAGAAAATAAAATATGCAGAGCAGTACAAACTCAATTACTAATTTAGATTTCTAAGTAACAACCTACAAAACAATTCTGGCAAATTTCAAGGGTGATTATCCACAAGTGTCTCATCCTCTTTGTCATGTAAAAATCCTGATATTTTAGGATGGTTAAACGTCAGATGCTTTATGAAGTCTAATTTCCCTCAAAAATACATTAAATAGCTATATGATTTCATCTTATAATGTTTATGTCTGTCTTACTCTCACTCTGTTATTCCAGATTAGTATTTTGAGGGTTGTGTTTTGAAACTCTGCAAATGAGCATCAAAATTCAAAAAGAGGACCATTCATTTTTCATCAAAGGGCTCACCAAATTTGTATCATTTTTACTTAAGAGCAAAATATCAGTAATTTTCAATCCCATGACAGCATTTTGAAGATATCATGGTTAAAATTCAAGATGCCATCACTGAGCACCTGCTTTTTGAACATTTCTGGAGTCATGCCTAGAATGGCAAGTATGTCTGACTGATGCATAAGGTAAGAGAGGAGAGGATTAAACAGTGACCTCTCTACAGTGTACTAGCAAGGCCAAGCCTTCATATGGACCGCAGCCACCTGTGCAGATTTTTCTCTGAAATCGAGTGATAGAAAATCCATCCTTTGCAGAGTTAAATACTAAGAGAAAACATACAGATTCTACACTCTAGTACTGTAAAAAGCATCCAATGTCCAAAACTTTTTCCTATACTATAACTTTCAATACTTTTTTTAAAGGCCTTGTGTCATGAAACTCTGGATTTCCCTCTCCTTTTTGAAATAAGAGTTTGTTGTAGTATGTAAACATTACTGCTGTCCCAAAGCATACCTTTTACCCCAGTGCAGCTGGAAATTAAGCTGGATCTTGAATTCATCGTTTATGTCACAAAACCCAACAAATAAAACCACACCCACCCATTCAGCATTTTTGCCTCAACCGTTCGCAATGAAGTTATAAGATGTGTTGAAGCTTGGACTGCTCTAAATGTACCTTTAAGATTGATATATGCAAATGTTCTGACTGGCTGCCCTGTATTATAAGAAATTTAAAAACCAATAGCCTTTCATTTTAAGTCTGAAAGATAAAAAGAATTGGGAAAATTGTAATGTAATAATGAAGGACATAAAACCACAAGGTACATACAAACACACACATGTAAAAAATAGCATACAAACCCTAGTGTTCTCTCTCTTCCATACACATATTTAGCATTAGATTTCAAGCACTGCATTATAAATATGTATAGTGTGAACATATAAATATGAACAGAGCTCAGCTGTTCTTGACCATACTGCAAAATCCTTTGTGCAATTAATGAACATGCTATAAGGATTCTAATTTGATGCCACCATCACTACCTCCAAAAGCGAGAGGCCCTACGTTGTCAGAAAGAGCTGAAAAACTGACTGATAGCAGAAAAATCACACCAATAATTTATTCAGAGCAAGCTTTGAAGGGTTAGTGATATCTGCCACATTACAGAAGCAATAACAGACCCAGTTAATGTATTCACTCTCAGGCACTGCCTGGGGACAGTGTTTTCATGTCACCAGCCAAGAGCTGTTGGTGCCACTGTGACTCTGTGCATGAGCAGTTTGTCTAGAGCAGTGAGAGACAGAGACAGGCGAGCACTGCGATCCTTTGTAATGCGCATATTCCCAGGTCCAATATCTATCAATACAGCTCTCTGCAGCTTGATGAAGTGCTAAACCATGCAGCGCTTGTTCGGACGCTGCATTCTCCCGCTGCTTTGTAACAGTCTCAACATATTTCCTTACTCCCCTGAGGCTTCACTCTTCTGGACGACTGAACAGACGTTTGTCCACGAGGGGACCAGATCATTTAACTGACATCCCCCCAGGAGCCACGTGGGACTTGTTCCCACTGAGCATCCCCTCCAACCTTTTACTCAGTCTTTTCTTCAAAAACAGAACACTGAAGAGAAACCATCACAGTAGACCCGAGACTGACTGAAAATTGGTGATTGACAAATGTTACGCAAATCCAGTCCTGGAGGCTCAAAAAATCCAGTCTCTACCTGAACACTGTGTCCTGTTCCACTGTTCCACTGGGCAATATTTGGAAGGCAGGAGTTAACTCTTTCTGTCACTGTCTGTCTGCCCCACCACCACCACTTCCCTCAGTTAATCTTTCCAGCCAGAGATGGGAGCAGACTCGAGCCTGCCATCTCTTCATATCCCACCACACAGAGCTCGGCAGCCTGCACACAGACCATATCCACATCATTTCAACCATAACTCTGCTTCTTCGATTTCAGATTTTACAGCCCAGCACAAAACAGTGCTTCTGAAAATACAGTACGAAAATGAAAAAATCACATACATTGCTTATTTGATGTCAAAACTGGTGTCAGCAGCAGCTAGTCCCGCATCTCATATTAGCCATTCTAACCATTCATGTGTTAAATGCACATTTTCATCGGTATCATCAAAGTTTAAAGTCCTAGGCCTCTCGCAATCCCTGCGTTGACCCAGCCTGCAGGACCATTAATGTACGCTTTAAAATGCCTTTCAAATTTTAATCATCCATGTCATCAATAGTTAACGCAGACTCTCCTCACTCTGCTCTGGAAGAGGGAGCCTCTTGAGGATCCTGTGGTGTACCTTTGTATTCAGCTCTTAAATATACAGAGAAAGGCGAAGGTTGTCAGAGCAGACGATTGCTGCCACTGAGGAATCGCCGCATTGTCTGTCATTTAACAAACTTCTTACATGACAGCACTGAGCTTGATTTCTCTCCTGAGGATGTGGAAATAGCTCAGCAGACTGGCTAAGATGTAGCCGAGATGTGCTCATTTTCAGAAATTTGCATGTAAATGATCATACATTAAATACCAGCCTTTCATGACTGTGTGCTGACATCCCACTACTTGCCAGAATAAAGGTACAAAGCAATGTCATGATACTGTATAATATTTTTATGATATAT
This sequence comes from Alestes dentex, assembly GCA_037576975.1. NCBI lineage: Eukaryota > Metazoa > Chordata > Actinopteri > Characiformes > Alestidae > Alestes > Alestes dentex. The sequence goes on from JBBIGA010000018.1 coordinate 13,668,137, forward strand.
TATACATACCAGAATACTTTTTTTTTTTTTTGCAATTTAAGCTGGAACAGTCACAAGTGTTGCATCATGCAAATCCACTGTCCACCACTAAATAGGCCTAAATAGGTGTTCTTGAAATACTGATGGTGTTCACAACATGCCCCAAAAAGCTTGGTGTGACAACATTTATCACAATAAAGATAATATATACTCATATTTCACACACCTACCCAAAACCACATATAAAAAGTTGAGCTCCAAGCAAACCTAAAGGGTGATAATGCAAAACATCTCATGATAATAGTTTCCTTATACCATGCTTCATTCATTGTTGGAACAGACAAAATATTGGAACAGCTAAATATTTGAAAAGGGCAATACATTTCTTTTGACTTATTAATGGCTGGTGCCTCACATCAGTGACACTTGCTTATGAGTTGTAGTTGTTCAGTGTTATAAAGGTACTGGTGATATCCCATGGTATATCCAGAAAAAAAACAGATCTTGATGTATTTTACCAAAAAAACATATTGTTATATTGTTCATTCCTAGACAGAAGAACAATCCAGGGTTCACTCCAAAAGATACAAGCAAAACCTATACATTCCACTGTGTATTATAGTTAGTCATGGTTCACGCAGAGAAGATCATTTTATTTGTTTTGGAACACGGCTGTGAATCTCAGGCTGAGTGTGAAAACAGAGCAGAAGAACTTCAGAGATGCTGGGAGCGATAATGAGTTATATTTTAAGAACATGACTTGGCCATGAATATTTAACGAGCACCACTCAACCACCAAAAATAAGGCTGTTATTCATTTAATATCCTGAGATGAAGGGTGATGTCACTCACTTTAACCAAACTACCACATTCCATATAGTTTACAGTAATTTAGGAACTAACATATAGGAACATAGCATACATGTACAGGAGGGTATATCATATAAATCAAATGAATAATGTAAATGAATAAGTGGAACACTGAGAAAACATATTTGTTTTGTGCTTATCTTCGAATCCATATTCAAATATTGTTTTTCTCATCATTCCAGCATAAGGAGAGTGAAACTGCATCAGAATGAGACACGCACTCATTAGATTTATTTGGATGCTTTGTCATCTGCATTGTATAATGTATCTCAAACGTATCACAGCGATGAAGCAATAATCTACATTCATTACATTTCACGCAATCTACAATAACACTATTATGGCAGCTTTCATGCTGGGCTCCAAGCAGGAAATCATAAACATTTTTAAATTCTCATTACAGGATATAGCCGAACAAATCACAAAGTGAAGACTCAATAAATCAAACAGAAACATGATCTAAACCGTAACTTTTCGCAAAACGCTTCTTAACTCTAATAAGAAAGCAGGAACACATTTATTGGGTTTTCTGAGATGCATAATGGGTCAAGTCTGTGTGTGACATCAGCTCAGGCCTGGCACTGACAGCTAGGACACAAGATAGTTTAGTGGTCAATTTGGGCTTATAAGATAAGAAAAGACAAGGTAATTTTTATATGTCCCACATGTGGGAAATTTGCATTGTTATGGCTTCAAGTGGACAGTACAAAAGCAAGAGCAGCATAATAAATACAATAAAATCTATACAACACAACAGTATAATATAAAAAGTACACTATAAATAATACAAAAACACAAATACAGAAGTTTGTGTACATGTCAATACATGTAGATATAAACCTGTATAAGCATATGTATGTGCTTGTGCTTTCATACAAGAAAAAAGGCAACTAAATTGTTCATCGCAATTATTTGCGTGGCATCGGCTAAAATGTCAAATGGGATGGGCTTACCCATGCTAAAAATGTGAAGTTTACATTGAAATGAAAATGTACACTTCATTCCCTGACCCTGAAAGTTGATCCACTCTCTGTTTCACACTTGGACTGCAGTGTAGATTAAGATTCATTTCAGTTTGTTCATTTGCACTTCATCCATTATTAAAAATGTACATAAACATTTACTATTCATGAGTGGAACTGAAAGCAAGTAAGTTTAAATGAAGCTCTGAATACTGCAGTGAGCGCAATCACAATATGCTTTAGGCATGCATTTTACAAATCTGCTCTCTTTTTTTCTCCATTAATCTCCGTTATTTAATGGAGTGAGCATTCAGACAGGCTCGGTAAACATCAAAAACCAAAGACTAATTTAGAGAACACAATAAGTAAGATTCATATCCAAAACAAGTCGGTTTTGTATAACAAGGGCAGACAGGAGAGAAAGCACAACTCTGTGGGGAAATAAAACAGTTTTGCCAGTATTTGCATTGTTATTTTGCAGTTATGACTATGATGAAATTAAATTTGTTTCCTCCTTCTTTACAAACACCATGCATTCTTTGTGAGTTAAATACATGAACTCCGAAGGGATTTTCATACAACCGACTAGGAACACTACAGCTGTAAAGGACCAAGGCTGTAATTTTTCAGCAATGTAATCCCTTTCTCAGCCAGACATTATACTGAACTGGCAGTGACTGTGTTCTATGTCACATCTCAGTCTTATTTAGTACATTATCCCAACATGTCTACATACTATCAGTAGTTTAGTGGTTCTAAATCAATGGAAAACATATGGCCCTCGTGTGACTGAAGGGAATTCGGAGGGGAAAGTTTTCAGTAAGGCAACCTTATGAAACTGGCACTTAATAAGAAAGCGTTGTGCCTTTTATAGAGAGCATTACCTTTTCCCCCTCCTCCCCTTCAACTTCCTGTGGCGATGGGTGCCTCCCATGAAGCCATAATGTATGAGATTTGTCAGTGTCAATTTTACAGCTAATCTCTCTGGTCCACCTCAACCCTCCCATCTACCGCCCATTAATTCTGTACAGCCTTATACCCCAGACAGAGACACAGAGAGAGAAACCGAGACCAATGGAGAGATGGAATGAGAGACTGCTGTGATATCTAGACGGTCTGTATGCGGAGCTGTAGTAGGAACCTCAACCAACATATTACACTGTACTACATATTAGAACTCCTACGCTGTTTAGCAAACACCTCACCTTTTACATTGTCAATCGGGTTAAAATGGCTGAACAAATCATGTAAAAATTACCAATATGGGAACTCTCAATATGGGGTAGATGGTGATAGCTTATACTTCTCATCAACATGTCTGTCAATGTCAGAGCTGATGCTGACAAAAATGCATTTATAAATACATGCTGGGACTACATACACCTAGACTGCCATTACGGAGAAATATAACAATATTTGTGCAAGTTATAAATGCAGTAAAAGTATTAAAATGGCCACATTTTAGCTTAGCAGCCCAGTATGGTCTAGGCACCCTGCTATTCTGGAATAATCAGTTTTTGAATAAAATTAAATCTAAGACTAAAGTCCCATGCTGACCCATGGTCACCACCAAAGCATCGACAACGGGTGTGTGAGCATCAGAACTGGAACAATGGAACAATAGAAGGAGATGGCCTTGTCTGATGAATTTATGTTTTCTTTACATCATGTGGAGGGCCGGGTGCATTACTGTTGCTTACCTGGGGCACCAAGACGCACCATGGAAAGAAGGCAACCTGGCAGAGGCAGTGTGATGCTCTGGGAAATGTTCTGCTCGGAAACTTTGGGGCCTGGCATTTATGTGGATGTTACTTTGATACAAACCACCTACTTAAACATTACTGCAGGTCATGTACTCCTCTTCCTGGCAACAGTGTTACAAGGTGTTGACATTGCTTCCAAGTTCCGCAGGTCTCAGTCGAATGAAGCATCTGTGCGATGTGCTGGACAAACTTGTCTGATTTATTGAGGCCTTACCTCTCAGCTTACAGAACAAAAAAGATCTGTGGTTAACGTCTTGGTGCCAGATAGAGCACGCCTTCAGAGGTTTTGTGCCTCGATGGGTCAGAGCTGTCCCAGGGGCCTACACTATATTTGGCAGGTAGTTTAATGTTATTGCTGATCGCTGTATGAACAATCTATAAACTACTCCAAAAACTGCAAAAGCATCCTCATATATTTACACATATACGTCTATTCACATACCACCTCCAGCGCATCAGCCCCATTCTTACACAGTCAAATTATAAGAAATAAAGTGGTTTGGCCTAGATTGCCTTTTGAGTGTGACACAGGGCAGCCAATCGGAACAGAGATCATTAACATATATCATGCCTAAAGGCACAGTAACAAGAGCCTGGTTAATTCTAAGGGATCATGAGAGGCTGGATATGTAAAACGAACTGTGACAGTTTATAGTGAATAATGGATGTCATATATGTACCATAAATGCAAGTAAAATGTAGGACATGGGACCTTTAAACCATTATCTGTCAGCACAGAAATGATTCAGTTATCATTGTGCCTCCCGAAAAATACTTTTAATCTTAAGGCAACACAATATCTACATCTGCAGGAACAGAACCTTATCTCCTAATATTTTATCTACACTGTCAACCAGACATGAATCTTAAAACCCCACCAACTGCAAACAGATCAATACATAAAAAAGCTACTTTTTTGCCACAAATGGCTGCAAAACAAGGATCAATATTTATCCAGTATAATATTGCACTGCTGAAGACTGTGTGTGCTCAGAATTAAACCAGCCAGTTGTTACAGCACCAAGTCACGCATACTGTACTCAGTGAAATCAGATAAAATCCATATCTATTGACCAGCAAGCTTGCCAGGGAACACAAAGCATTGCAAATACAAGATTTATCCATTTCCATCTTGTTTATTTCTCTTACATAAACGCACAGACAGACTTTGAACCCACGCACCAAAACACATGGACATGTGGAGATAGGCTCCTGTTGAGTTCATGTAAAGTTTGAACACCCTTACAGCTATAAGTTTCAGCTCTTAATTAACTCGTCAGCATTGACTAAATAAGTCAAATTTGTCATTACGAATTCTCGCCTGGTGACAGTTCTAAAGCTTAATGAATTCTGTACCTCTTCAAACTTTTTTTGACCCTCAACAGCACAAGCTTCTCTGAGCATCTGGCTGAGCATCTGAAAATGAAACTCACTGATGCCTACAAAGCAGGGGAAGGCCATAAAAGGTATCAAAGCACTTTCAGCCCAACTTTGACAGCGCAAATGTCATTAAGAAATGGCAGTTAAGGGAAGCTGTGCAAATTAAGGCAAGATTGGGAAGATCAAGACAGAACCGCCCCTGTCCTTGCCCGAAAGGCACAGCAAAGCTTTCATATATTAGCAAGGGAAAAAGTTTAGCTGCGAAAGAACTAGTGGAACACTGTTCTACTGTGCAGTTGTGCTTTCACAGGATTTGCATGATAACAGTCATTAGAAAGAAACCTTATTTGAGACCTCATCACAAAAGTCTGCAAAAAACATAATCTAGAGGAATTCGGGAAGTGCTGTGGTCCAATGAAGTAAAACTGAATTCAATAGTATTGACTTAGTCAATAGTGTTGACTTTCCACTTGACAGAAATCCAGTTTTAATGAGCTTTTCAGTAATCAAATATTTTAATTAGTCTCTTACAGAAGTTACTATTTTTCATTCCAAAAATCACGAAATATTTCATTTGGTCAACGGTGCCCAAGATTTTGCAGTACATGCACACACACACACACACACACACACACACACACACACACACACACATGCTCACACAACTGAAAAGATGATGCTGCCTTATCAATGGCTAAAATAAATCTGAATGGGTGTCAATGCATCCATCATAATGGTTACACTGAAAAAACAGTGATGGGTGATGATTTTCAAATATTAGAAAAGTCACTGAACCATAAAAAAACTATCTAGTTTAACTGACTATCTTGTATAAAATGTATCTTCTCTTGTTTTAAACTATAGCCGCCCTCACACACTAACAATTTGCTTTGTTTTTTCTATAACTCCAAACTCTAAATGAACTAATTGAACACACGAAACACATTACAACATTTTCAGCACTTTCTATTAACCAAAATAATATAAATAACACTATTTGGTCCTTAGTGGGCTAAACTGCCATTTTATATTCATTAACTGAAATGAGTTGTCTATTTAAGTAATATGAAACAAATAAAGTGCACACTGAAAGCAAGAGGCAGCTGGATATTTAGCATAATGGATAATGAATAATTATGCTTCAACATTTTGCTACAGATCTAAAAGCAGCATGCAAACACAGAGGGTGAGCACCTACTTGGCTCACGTTATTCACTGCTCATTCTGACCATGGCAGATTCTAATCATGTACCCCTACTGGACAGTATACCACTTGTTAACCATTACTGTGATATTAAAACTGACCAATGGTGATATTGTGATAAAACTGCAAAATGCTAACGAGCCCCCTAACCAGTCACCAAGCTTTTTATCTGGAATCACAATTAAGAATTTGATTGTTTTAATTCATCAAAAGTATATTTGCATTTTATATAATGCAGAGCCATCCTTAACCATGTCAAACAAGTGTTTCTAACATATTGGACCAATTATAATTATATTACACCAAACGAATTATATTTCACCGAAGTGTTTCTTATATATTAGAAATGTGAACTGCAATCACAATATAATAACAATACTAGTATTTCAGCTCTTTATAATACATTTTGAGCGTAAGACTACCATCACTTCACTTAGATAAATCATCACGTATGAAATCATGCAGCTGTACTGTACGGTGGTCTCTTGCACTTGGGGGACCTTGCTTGCAATTTTGTATTCTGAACCCACCAATAAACATAATAACACCAGAGGGCGAAGCTTATATGCACTTAGTGACCACTGATCTGTACCTAATCCACATGTAAACAGGAGGAATCAGTGGGGACTGGTAACATTTACATGTTCAGTATTCAGTAGCCACGCACGCTCTTTTCGTACAGCAGTTAAATTAACATTTCACTCCAAAAGGTCATTGCTCCTCTCGCTCTCTGCACTGTTTCCACTTTTCAAATACAAACCAGTATTCATGAGCCATCTGAGAAATCCCCTCGCTGCAAAGAGACAACACTTCGCTTTAGATGTTTGCAGTGTGGAAAATACACATTTGGCTGGTGCTTATTAGTACATAACGGAGGAAAAAAGGGTAGTGTACCTAAAAAAAAAAAAAAAAAAAAAAGGCATCTAATGGATGGTCAGTGACGTGTGAAATTGCAGCGCAGACTTTAAAGGAAGTGCTGTGTATACAGTTAGAGAGTGAGCTTGATTAAGATGGATTTGCAAATCTATGAATTGCAATGAGGTACAAGTTACCCAGCTAAATATTTGCACTGCTGTAGAAGGTCAAAGAACATACTGTGAGAGCTAAGGCTGCGTTATGATAATCTGCCAAGCGAGTAACAATATCAACACTGATTATGCACATTTGACAGTCTTTTTTTCTTTCCTTTTTGAAACTTAACGGCTTACAGTCACATACACCAAGGCTTTATTTCACAGGAGGTGATTTAGCTCAAGATCATTCTAACAAGTACATTGTTCTCTCCCATTAAAAAATGCTGCAGTGAGAACAATGCACTGAATTCAAATACTTATGTCACCATACTGGGGTTCCTACACTTCGGGCCAGACTTTATACGGCCAATATCACAGGAACCCCGATTTGCCTTGTGTATTTTTTTAACTGAAGTAGCTGAATATAGTAAGTGAACACTATTTAAGATTGAAAAAGTCATTTACTCGTTTACACATACAGTAAACCCCCGTATAGTGAAAAACACTTTAATTTAATTTTAAACTCAGCTTAATACATTATCCTTAAAGACAATGTAAAGGTAAACGTGTATTTGTACTGTACAGTTTACACAGAACTGCTGTCGCAGTGTTACCCCTGTGTAGACTGTACTGTAATTCATGCACGGCCGTTCAGGTGCCTGATTGCCCTGCTAAGCGCCGCGGCCAAACATGAACAACCAGCACGAGGACGAGGGGGCGTGGCAGATGAGGCCTGGACGTCACAAAAGCAAAAAAATGCAGAGGATATCTGCAGTTTCCGCGCATGTGCGGGGATTTCTGCGAACAATTATTAGCTCAGTTCTCAGAAACAATCCGCAAGAAACTGAAGTTGCGACTGCTGAACCGCAATTGAGCCGGGGTTTACTGTATCCACCTATTCTGCCTATAGCCTACCCTCCCGTGTTATACTGAGTGCTTCAACCTGGACCATTTTTAAATGAGGTATAACACAGAGTTCTTATTTATAACATATTTCTTAAAGGCACAGTAACAGAGGCAACCTGTTTACCTCTAAGGGATACAACACAGGTTGTAAAATGGTTCAGTCAAAATGAACTATGACTGTTCTTGGAACATAAACCCGCAAAAAAATTAGTTCATAAGAAACTGGCAATCGATGTGCATACATGTCAAACGACATATCTCCATTTAAGAGGGGAATGAGAGGCTCTGTGCTGTCTAAGCTATATCACCCGAGACTGGAGACTAGACCAGGCATGGCTCACTCCGGGGAATAGCACATACTCACCCAGGCCCTTCTGCTGCCGTCCAATTAAGAGAAAATATCTCTGGTACTGTTTTGCTTTTTCTGTGTAACCCATTTCTATTTCCACTACAGCACAGAACTGAACTGTAGCGCATTCTGAAGCGCTGTCTAATTTTGACATTTGTGGTTTTCCCCTTTTTCACTTTTTTAATTCACATGTGCTGTGTTAACTGTGACTCCTGGGAGGATGTGGCTCTGAGTGAGTAGAATAGAGATGTGTGACACGCTCAGGTGATTCTGCAGCGAGCGGAGAAAAGCTGACCTGGCCTGACCCACTTCGCTCTGATTTATGGTTCTGGCTTGCCCTGCAGACAATGCTTTGCTCTGAGGGTCATCAATCTCCAGCCCCCCAATAACAGCTATTAGCTGTATTCTGTTCCACCCCCAGACCACCACGGTTAGAGCTGCCAACTGGCCGGATCCAGGGCCCGGACCACCCCACATCCTCCGACACACCTTCCACACTGAAACAGCTACCCAACCAACACGGCACAAACATCAGTCATCCTGATACAAATCATAAATGTTTATTCCACACAGACAAGTTTTTTTTTTTCATTCTTACGCACATAAAACTCTATCAACACCTTCATTATAGTGAATCATTAAATTATGTTAATTATTCTGTCTTATCATTTTCAGTTACATTTTTGCTGTTGTTTATTTGTCTCTTTTGTCTGTTATCTCTCTATTTTGCTTCAGTTTTATTGTCTATTTTTATCTGGATTTTCTATTTTACTACATTTTTTGTCATTCTTGTTTTCTCGGTATCTGATGTTTTAATCATCCTGTGCAGTGGCTTGAACAGTACTGTCTGTAAAGATTGTAAAATGATAGTCTATAAATAAAATGCATTATTATGTAGCGTCCTAAAAGAGAGAACGAGAGAGAGAGTACAGAATTGAAATTTGAAATGAATTATAGCCACATACATATCGTTTTATCAAAAGAGAAAAAGAGTAATTTCCTATCAGAAGGAAGCTTAAAAGGCTGATATCTATACCATTATACACACTTTCCAGATTTTTTATATAGCCCTGAGTGAGCCTGAGAGAGATAGCTTGAAAGGCAAAAGTGGGAGTAGGTTTGTCGCGTGTGTAAGTGTAAAAGAGACAGAATAATAAAACAGAACGAGCGAGAGAGCGAGAGAGAGAGAGAAAGAGAGCACAAACACTCTTACCGGTGTTTGTGTGCTGTGTCCTCCTCTGCATGTGTGTGTGCGTTCACTTGAAGCTCCTCACCTGCCTAAATGATCACCATGACTCACACAGGAGAGATAATTGCCTCTCAAAAAGTGCAGTAAACATTCATCATAATGGCCATCCACTCCTGAAGCAACGCAGCCCTCCTTCTTCCTCTTTCTCCCTTTCTCTGAGTCTCTCTCTCTACTTCTCCCTCTCTCACTCTCTGTATATTGGTCTCTCATCAAAGAGTCTCCAGTTCTTCCTGCAAACCTTGCTGCTTATTGGTTTTCAGTTTTCTTTCCCTGCCACTTCGCAGCCTTTCTTAAAGACACAGTCCTCAGACGTGTCTTTTGAAACAAAGCCCAACATCCTGACATGTGGTCTCGACATAACTAATTACAACGACCGGTCAGGAGACAGGAATAAAAAATTAATAAGATCAATTCCAGAGGCAGCCAATGAAAATATGGAGGGGTGGAGGTGGTGAGGAGTCAATTAGGCTGACTGGCTGAGTGACACCAACCCACACAATGCTTATTTCTGGTCTGCTTCAACATTTAGGCCAGCAGCCAAATTGACATGTCAAGCGCCTCAAAGCATGAAATAACAGAGAGGGGGAAAGTGCGTGAGAGAGAGAGAGAGAGAGAGAGAGAGCATGACTGAGCTTGAGATATAAATACACTGAAATAACACAGTAACAGCACTCCAATTCAAAACCAGAGACAATGAGATGATGTATGAGCAAAAATATTAACTGGCGTGGACCACTTCATAAGGGGACACAAACCAAGTCCAATTACTTTTCATTACTCATCATCTGAATGACAGCGGCATAAGGAACGGCAAGCGAATGCTTGTCCGTGTTGGGTTGTCTTAATGGAAACATTGGAGCGAGCGCCATTACAGGTGGGGCTCACTCCACCACTCATCTGTCACGTCGACAGTGAAGATGATAACGCGTTTTATTTCCCGCTGCAGAACCGCAGTCTAAACATCTGGAGCAGGAGGGGAGGCTGTTTAATAAGTAAGTGCTTCCTACACCCCCCTTCCCCACAACCCCACCTCACCCGCCCGCCACATGAACACCCTCCCCGACAAACACACAGTTTTGCCTTTGTTCTTCCTTTCAGTCTGATTGATGCATATTTCATGGAGAACTTTTTGTGTGCCTCTTTTTGAGCTGGAGAAACTGCTCAGAGCTGACAGGCTGCCTATTAGCTACTAGACCTTGCTGTCTCCGTAGTCCTTTTTCCCACTCAACCGGAGCACATCCCCACATTCTCCGCACAACTTGCTTTTATTACATTAATGAAAAGATGGTAATGCCTCAGTCTGAAATCTAAGCAGTTCATTTTTATTGTCTAATCTAAATAACACCTTCAATTAGAATCATAATAATATTACATCTCAGTTGACTAGTAGCAATCTGGAGACTTTGAGAGGTTAGCTTCGGTTGGTCTCACAACAGGGACACAATCCTTACCAGGGGTGTGCTGATTCTCTCCTGCTTTCTGATTCCTTAAGGCATACATGTGAGAATGCAGGAGAGTTTGAATAGAAAAAGCTCCTCTGAGCATGCTCCCTATATTCCTTTCATGTAACTGCCAACACTCAAAGCCCCCGGAGGCGGGAGAGTGTAATGCACGGAATTAATGTGCGCCATAATGGGCAGGCTTTTGCAGTCCAAATGCATGAGAACGCAGTTCATGCAAACAAAAGCACCTTGCATCATGCAGACTACATTACAGAAGCTGCTAGTAAGGGATGAAAGCTATTTATCAAATCTAGAATGCAAAAGTACCACCTGTTCACAGAAACATGTATATAAAAATAATGTTATCCATTATACTGGTAATCATGTAATCTATTGTAGTGAATATATATATATATATATATATATATATATATATAACCAAAAAATGGCTTAACTGAATACTCAATGCAATGCAGAGCCTTTCAAAAATTCCAAAATACTTGAAAAACGTAATTGAGTAATCAAGTTTAACCACGGTAGCTCTACAGTAACCCTAGAACAAGGACACACAGTATCACTGATCCGAAGCACCACTGTTAGGAAGCACCAAAAGCTATTTTTTTCCAAATAGTGCTGGGAGAATCTTCTGTCTTCAAGTAAGGAGTGACTACATGGAAAACAATATGTTAAAGTTACATTAAGATGAGGAATGGACGCCAAACCAGGTGTTTGGCATTTAAGAGGTTATAAGCATGCTATGTGATGGAAAACCCATATGCTACATCAGATTACACTGCTATAGATAGAGAGCCACTCCCAGTGAAAAGGAGCAGTCCATGTGTATGAAATGAGTCACACAGATGAGTCAGATTTCACAATGCATCAGATGGAGAAAGGGTTTACACGTCAGCAAACAATACAAGGCTATTTGTGCTATACTATTGAATATACCATCTAGTCATCCCAGCATGTCCTTGCTGATTTCCTTTCTGGTTATGTGCGATCACTTAAGAATGTGCATGCCCATTACACAGCATCTGTAAGTAATGACTAATAACACTTAAATTTAACTTTTCTTACTTAAGTAAGTCCGTTTTATTTTTATAGCACATTTAAAACTGAAGTGCTTTCCAGTTAATGAAAATGAAAGCATATCCCACGACACAGTTCTCCACATACACTGGACTCATTTACACAAAAGACATAAAACACTCATTGCTCATCCAGCACAAAACCTTTCAACAGTTTCTAAGAGCCAATCGATAAAAATGCATTTTGAGTTGGATTAAAAACAGTTACTGAGCCTGCATTTTGATGTCAACTAGTAGGCTGTTCCAGATTCTTGGCACAGAAGAAGGAAAGGCACAATCTCCTTTAAGTCAAGATCACGGAACAGTGCAAAGAAACCGAGAAGCTCACCTTAATGATCTTGAAGGAGTGTACAGACAGAGCATGTCCATAAAATATATAGATTTCAGCTGTGTGAAGCTTTAAAAACAAATAAAGCCACCTCATAGTGGATTCTGTAATGAACCATGAGCCAGTTGAGAGATTCCAGGAGTGAAGTAATGTGATCTCTTCTCTTTGTACCTGTTAGAACCACAAATAATCAGGGTGTAACGTTCTAATTGTAAACTGGCGAGAGAAAAAAGCAAATGAATCTGCATAATTAGTTGTTGTTCCAGAACCTGTTTGCTAAAGATTATGCACTGGCACTGTTTCCAGATGGATTTAGGAGGAAGATGATTCACCAGATAGCTTTATTACATGCTTATGCAGAAAGTGCTGCAAAGCTAAAGTGGAAAACAGATTTCTTTGTTTCAAGATGGTCAGTGTTTACAAAAAAAGCCGGCAGGGTTGTGAGAATCCTTTGAAATACTGGCTTGAATGCTATAAGTTTCAAAGCTTTTAAGGCAGACAGCAAAAGGCACAGTGACCAAGGTTACTACTACACACGTCTACTTTGAAGGTTTTCAAATGGCAGCTTACAAAGTAAAAAAAAAAATTATAAAGCAAAGGACACACAAACACATCATCATGGACATCACTATGTAATGAAATAATCATATTTTGAAGGGAAAATTGGGTACAAACCTGCAAGTATGCTGACCATACATGTAACTGTCCTTACACACATTTAACACTGCAGTCTGTAACTAATTCATGCATGAAATTTGTAACTAAAAACATAAGTTCAGTCAGTGACTTGACCGCGTATCCTTCCCCTTTCAGACTGCTGAACACAGCTTTATTAGGATCCGAGGATCTCTGCTTATCATCTGAACTACAAACTAATCAGCGAGCTGATTTTCATTTATTATTTTTTTAATTGTGTAATCACCTTCGATCAAGTAATTATGACAGCCTTATTGGTGAGGAAGCGATTTTAGCATTTAGTTTTTAACAACATTAACCTTCAGAGACAAGGTTTCCCTCAATTACATAAACTTATTCTGTTAGTGCTAGTTAACTACCATTTAAACAAAGAGAATTTAGTGTCAACAAAATTACCTGAGTAGAGGAGGATTCTAAAAATACATATATTACATGTATATAGATGTACTGAACTCACAGCAACAGATAGACAGACAGACATATTGCTTTAATTCCTCAAATTTTATTAACCAACTTCTGCTCTGGTATTTTGACAAGAGTAGCTCAATCAGAAAAAACAGCACCTCGAAGCATGACGGCCCTGAATCATCCCCTTTTAACTTGTGAAATGCTTTATGGACTAGGCTGCTCTACCTGATTACTGAGATGGTGGTACTGTCAATGAAGGTCTAGGGTTAATGGGCACAGAGCACCACAGAGAGGAACTGCCCCCTACCCTGAAAAATTAGCAACATTACTGTGAAAAGTATGAAATATCAACCTGACCCAAGGTCCACGGTATTCTAAAACATAAGTGCACTTACTCTATTAAAACAAATGCGACTAGTACATACGTTTAATTAATTGCTCCCATTGGAGTCATTCTCTCCAGGAATCATGATCAATATGAACATTAGTGTGATTACGGCCTATTTTAAGAGGGCAAGTACAAATGTATCACATCTCACTTACGAACCTCTTTCAACCTCAAGAGCCGGAGAGCTGTTCTGGTGTAGCTAATCATGCAACTAATACTGCTGGACCACATCATTTTCAACAGAGCTTAGCTTATCCCAGTGAGAATGAGCAGAGATTACTCAGATCAGGAATGAACTTAGGTCTCACAGCTGAGATGTTGATACGGTGAACATTTCTAGGGATAATATTTCAAGGCTTAGTCATTTATTTTCCATATTTAAAAAAAAAAAAAAAAGGCTGGTTTATGCAATTGCATGTCACTGTGTCTGCAAAAATATTATTTGCTAGGGCTGACAGATGGCCCACATCACTCCTACCTTCCTCTCCCTCATGACTGCACAGTGAATCCTCCTCTTCCTCTCGCCATCTCAGCTCACATTCATCAAAACCCCCCTGCCAAAAACCGGGCCTCTTTAAACTGCTTCCTCATGCAGAGAAAATTCAATTCACCTACGTTAAGAGCCCTCTGGAAGAGGTAATTTTGCCTTTCACAGAGAGGAAGACAGACACAATTAGTGCTTTCACAAGCATCACGCCAGCCGTGCTACAGCAGAACTCCTACGCAACCAGGCAACACCTTGCCCTTGTTAAATCACACCCTTGAATAGAGTGAAGGAAAAATGCTTAAGCAGAGTGCAAGTTTAGACTTCGCAAAGTAATAATAACCAGCATCTGTGATATGTATAGGTTAATCACAGCCTAACAGCTCCTAAGGCTGAGCCTTCTTAGCAAAGAAGCGGAAAATCAGCAAAAAAAAAAAAAAAAAAAAAAAGCAAAGGCAGCGTTGAGGGCCATGTTGATACATGGGAGAGAAAAGAGGCTTCTGTTGGCTCACCTTGTGCACCTGCTCCACTTATTGATCGCTGCCTTAATCCTCTGGGGCAATCATCCTGACATTCCTATGTCAGAGCACTCCTATAGTAGATTAAAATAAGACAGCTAATTACCATTTCCCCCAGAACAAATGGGTTTGTGTGTTGAGATGCGAGCCGTCTGCGTGTGTAATTGTCTGCCGAATAACGCAGCTCCACGCTTTCCATGTCAGACGCCGCTCACTTGCTCAAGAAAAGACACTTGTAAGGAGATAAGTAGGAGGCCCCATCAAAGCCATTCACGAGACGCCAACACTGAGAGCCAGTATAGGTCCTACTTATTGCAATAGGAAAGCAGATTTTTTTAAAAACCTGTTTGAAGTGTTTAACCGAACAACTACGTTTTTGGAATTTACCAATTCGGTACTCCTGCACACAGCTGAGTAATGTCCTTTTAACAGCAGGCAACCAGAAGATCTGTAACATGATAAATCACATCATATCATGCCTTTCTGAGTATATCAGGGATATTGACAGTATGTACGAAAACACATAACTACTTAATGCATGACAAATGTCAGACTTTTACCAATTTAGGATATATGATAATATTCACTGATAGATTCATAAATTATATCACAATATTATGCTTTTCGGAGCATACCACGATATCCTCTGTACTTAAAGAACACATTCCGAATGCATGTTTAAGTGGATTTACTGCAGTGTCTACCAATCATTTTTCATAGTATTTTGAAATATGGCTCCATTGGCACTTTTTTGCCCAGTCCAATGTACCAGATGTCACAAGAATGGCATACTGTGACATGCTGTGTATCACAAAAAATTCTTTAAGTGTTGTTTTTAAATTGTCTTTGTATTCCCCACTCCTACTGTGAACGGTTTCTATCAGCATTTTGTTGCTGCCAGAATAAAACTCTTCTCTTCAAAATGGTAACTTTACATGAGATGAAAAACTATTCACAGCTTATAAAAGAAATTAATGTAAAAATATTTTTGTAGCATTTCTACTGGATTAAATTCATGATGAGTAAAAAGGACAAAAACACAGATAAAAGGTTTTGTCTCAACAGTGGCAACATACTAACTGCATACACTGCATAGTAACAAACAGATGATCAGATCCCTTCTTAAAGTGTAATGATTGTTGCATGCCTCTAAGAATAATATTAATCAATAATATCATGTTTCATCTTCGTCTTCCACCACCCCCACCTATCATCAGGCCAAACGTTTGGCTAGCTCACAGACTCTCCCTAAATCTGCGTTTCATTTGGAAATTTTTCACAGTATAGAAGAAAAACGCATTATGACTTCCAATTACAGGGACTTTAAATAGATTGTTTTTCCCATTTCGTCCATTCCAACCTGTTCAGCTTCAGACAAACAAATATGATCATACCGTGTTTATGGTAAAAATGATGCTTGTCAAATCACCCTTCCTTAGTGCCCAACTCATTCTATTTTTTTTACTTTAAGCGTGACATAAAATATTCCAAAGGCTCACTGGAATTTATTTCACGTTTGCTAATTTGACATCCACATTCCAGCCGTCTGGAACAGGGCAAGGACAAAATCAAGGGTAAAGCACATCCCTTTTCCCTTATAATGAAAGCTGCCCTCAGTGGATCTGATGGTCTTTAGTGCACCCCGGACAGAAGAGAGCTGAGCCAGGCTCTGTAATAAACCTGGAATATGTGTGAGAATTCATCCCTCCTCTAGCTCTTTTCCAGTCTCAGCACATGTAATATTTCGTTTCACAAAAGGGGGTTTCCTGCATCTCAAATACTGCTCTCATTAGATGTGTTCTCTTTGAGCTGCAGCTCCACACTGAAGAGTCCGATAGTTCCTGCATGAAACATGTACGCCAGGTCCAATAGCAACGATGATGACCGACATAGTAATGCCTTGAACGCTGCTCAAATTTTCGTAAGATATAATTAAAATATTGAGCTGAAGCCGCATCTTACACATGCTCTTGTTTTCAGGATTTGAGTGAAGTGACATTTACAAAGTCACAATAGCTCGATGTGCAAAAAAGGCCCCTCTTGACCTGATGTGATGAAACGTCTTGGACTTCTGGAGCTGTCAAGACAAGACATGACGAAAGACTCCAAAATGCCATTTCTATTTTCATTCTACAGAGCTGTTCTGACTACAATATATTTGAAAAAAAATCTTTTTGGACATCGTTAAATGTCAACACCACTTCAAACAGTGTGCAGAACATTACTGCGTTCACTGTGTGCCTTTAGGCCAGTTGGCCCTGACCACCTAATTAGTGGGGGTGCTTTGGTGAAATTTCAGCTCCATTTCACTAATGATACAAATCACTCTGTCCTTCTGTTAATGTTAGTCGGTGCTGTGATACTGTACCTTCGATCAAGAGCACAGGAGAGGAGGAGAAAGGACGTTTAGGTCTGCTGAACTAGCTGCTTAGGACGCAGCTTCAAAGCATCACTACATTTGCACCAACAACACTGAGCTGTTGGTGCTCAAACCACTGAGTGATGGATGCTTCGAACAGTGCACAGGAACACTGTCTACAAGCAGGTCTAGGTACAGAGAACTGGTACTAAATTGGTACCAGTTCCTGACTGGTCAATACCAAAATATCAATAAGCTCCTGGAGAAATGGCACTGCTGTCAGGATTTATTCAGCATTAATGCATTTTAACATAGCTGGCATTTTCCAATAGCTGATGCTAGATGTATCTGTGGGAGTGACAGGGGACACTCTGAACATCACCACCAGACATTTGTAGCAATTGCTGCTCTCTTATTATATATACAGGAAACTCAGGAAACAATGTAACGTTACCTCTCCAAAAAGTAGTGATTTAACTGTAATCTTTTCACATCTTCTTACATGATGTCTTTGCATCAAATAATGAGAGTATTATCAGTATAAGAATCTATGAATATTGGTATCGATAAGCAGTATCAGTATTGGTATCCGTATCAGTAACATCCTAACAATACACATCCCTCTCTGCGAGATCCTCACTATTTCTGTATAGGCTAGATGTAAGCCAAACCTGCCAGGAACCTTGCAACCCACTGAGTGATGGATGCTTCAAACAGTGCACAGCAACTCTGTCTGCATAATAAAACTGATTATTTATATGACGTCTTTATTTTTTGCACCAAATTATAGAGAGTAGTATTAATATGACAATCAATGAGCATCAGTATCAATACGCAGTACCAGTATCAGTATCAGTATTAGTAACATCCTAATGATACACATCCCTATCTGCAAGAGAGAAAATCCACATTATTTCTGGATACAATCAAATACTGCCAGGAGCTTTGTAATTTACTGCAGCAGTGACACACACATTTTCTGAGAATGATCAGCATTTTCAAAGTGCACACAAACCACCGCGGTCTTCTCATGGTCCTTTACTACACTGCCTATAAAAAAAAAGAATATACAGACAATATACAAACAGTGATCAACCCTAACGTGGACAGGTTCCAGCAGCACCAGTAGGCAACAGCCTCATGATTGAGTTAGTGCTGCAGTGAGTGTCCACAGGGGGAAGCACGGCTGGTCCTCGGGGAAGCACCACAAAGTCACGGAGTTAATGCTTATGAAAACTTTCAGCAGTTTGATCCTGGATGCTGGTTTTAATTCGAAGCACTAGGGAAGCGCCTCATAAAGCACAGCTTCCTGAGCTGGAATACGGGCAGGTGTGCGGAGCTTAATACGCGATTTAACGATCACACGAGCTCTCTCTTCATGATCTGCCAAACTTCTTCGGGCTAATCCCAAACTTCACCTCCCTGCAGTACATTGCAGACTAACCGACATGAACACAGTCAGTGCAAAACAAAAAACAAACAAAAAAAACACAAAGTGTCCACGTTTGCAGGCACAGTAACGTGCTTCACTCGGACAGAGCTCAGTTCTGCACCGTTAAATAAATAAAGACTCGAGACTGGAGGCTGCAGGAGAGACAGCTGGAGATGTGAGACTGATTATTAACTTAACTATAACCAGGCTTCGTGTAGCTCTGGGCGAGAGATGAGGCACGGGTCTGTCAGGGTTAGTGTGGAGTTGAGTCACAGAGAATTTGCCCAAGAATAGAGCACTCGGGGGCTGAAAAGGGGCAAAAACACGAAGAAAACAGACGGAGGATACGGCTGAAAGATGATACGGGATGAGAACTTGTCTCCTTTCCTCCTCTGAAAGATCTGGAGGTGGGTCTCGGGTGGGTGCGAGTCTGACGACGAACCTTTAGGACGCTGTGGTCTTTTAATGTGTGAACAAAATAACAATAATAATAATAAACCAAAAATACAATCTTACCGTCAGAAGCAGGCGGACAGGTTTCCAAAGGAACCGAGACTGGCATCTTCTTCAACTCCTGGTCTGGGCTGTGAGAAGCAGACTGTCTGTGAGGCAGCGATGACTGTTTCAGCAGCAAACGCACGGTCAGTTCAGGGGAAACAAGAGAGAGAGAAAGAGAGAAAACCCTCGCAGCGGAGTTAGTCAGGGTTTCAGGGATGCTGTGTTGTTCTCCAGCGACTGTTTACCTCGAGCAGGTCGACTCTCAGCCCTGCAGCCGACACGGAGAAGTGTTTGGTTTGGCTAGCATGGTGTGATGTTGGAATGGTGGGTGGATCTCCGCTGCTCGTCCTCCTCTCAGACATCGGAGTGCTGACTGAGGGAGAAAACCGAGGAGCCCCCCGATCCAGGCAAGGTAAAGCAGCTCCGGCATGGGGGGTGGGGGGGAGCAAGGCTGCTGATGAGCAAGGCTGATGCACAGAATAAATCTAAACAAAGACCACCAGCAGAATAAATCCAAGCACAGACCATCAGTAGAATAAACCCAAACATAGACCATCAGTAGAATAAACCCAAACACAGACCACCAGCAAAATAAACCCGAACAGACCGCCAGCAGAATAAACCCAAATACAGGCCATCAGTAGAATAAATCCAAACACAGACCATCAGTAGAATAAAGCCAAACACAGACCACCAGCAAAATAAACCCAAACAGACCGGCAGCAAAATAAACCCAAACAGACCGCCTGCAAAATAAACCCAAACATAGACCATCAGTAGAATAAACCCAAACACAGACCACCAGCAAAATAAACCCAAACAGACCGCCAGCAGAATAAACCCAAATACAGGCCATCAGTAGAATAAATCCAAACACAGTCCATCAGTAGAATAAAGCCAAACACAGACCACCAGCAAAATAAACCCAAACAGACCGCCAGCACAATAAACCCAAACAGACCGCCTGCAAAATAAACCCAAACACAGACCATCAGTAGAATAAACCCAAACACAGACCACCAGCAAAATAAACCCAAACAGACCGCCAGCAGAATAAACCCAAATACAGGCCATCAGTAGAATAAATCCAAATACAGGCCATCAGTAGAATAAATCCAAATACAGACCATCAGTAGAATGAACCCAGATTCAGACTATCAGCAGAATAAACCCAACTACAGACTACCAGTAGAGTAAACGCAAATACAGACCATCAATAGAATAAACCCAAGCACAGATCATCAGTACAATAAACCCAAGCACAGATCATCAGTACAATAAACCCAAATAGACCATCAGCAGAATAAACCCAAACACAGACCGTCAGTACAATAAACCAAAATACAGAACATCAGTAGGATAAACCCAAATTCAGATTATACACTATACAAAATTAGCCTTGCATCTTATTGCCAGAGCTTCATGTTCATGCCTGTTCATTATTTTATAGCAACCCCCTTGCAACCCATAATCTTTATCTGGATCCTGAAACAGCAGTTATATAGATTCATGAGGAATGTCTCATCTCTCTCCTAATGCATGTTCAGTTAAATCCAGAACCACCCATTTATCTTTTATTCCTCAACGACCATAGTACTATGCTGCGGTCCCTCAGTCACTTTATAGTTTCACTGAACAGTATTTGCACTACACTAAATTCTTATTTGTTATTCATTACTACTTATTTTACTTATTTATTTTTGACATTTTTTATTATTTTTATAATTTTTTCTTATTTTATTTAATTATCTTGCACAATCTAGGAGCTGGCCAGAGTGTCATTTCACTATATGTTGTCCTGGATAACTATGTATGTGACAAATAAAGCTCTTGAATCTTGAACCAGCTCAGCACCAAACTCAGGAGAATAAACTGGAGTTGGGTTGATCTCGGTAGGTTCAACAAACCTACCTGTGTCCTGAGAGATGTGCCTGTTTATTCTGTTCCCATAAGAGGCAGAAAAAGCAAAAGAAAAGGTATCCTGGCCTGCATATCAGTCATCTGGCTAGGTATCCAGCATTAATGGTACAATGATTTCAACGGTTTTACCTGCAAAGCTGCCTGATCACCAAGGAGGGACAAGGATCAGGTCAATTGTTTCTGATCACTAGAATCATAACGGCTGTATGATATTTTGCCAGTCATTAAAAAAGGACCTTAGATCTTCTCTGGATGTTGCCACATCAAATTTCAAAGGCATATTCTTCAGCACCGTGGTGACATCAGGCACAATGATGAAGAGCCCCACATCAAAGCCAAGAGCAACTGTTGAGTGAGATGGCTCCTCACTGTTTGGTCACACCAAGAACACGGAACATTACACTGCATCATTAATTATATTTGTGTAGGACACGTCATCCTGCCACATCATACATCTACCGAGCTGCTGATGAGCTCAACAGACCGTCCAAAAATAGCCAACTATCCCCTCGGCCCAGACAGAGAGCATCAGTCAGCTCAGTTCAAGGGCCCCGCATGCGTCCTGTGCAGCTACCTTTTTTTTTTTTTTGATAGAAAACATGACTGGGCCATTTTAGTTTGAGCAAGCTGATCCATCTGTCCATTTTAAACCCGCACTATCTGTCTCTCTCTATTTTTATACTTTCAAAAAATGTCCCTTTATTTCCCAGGGAAAAGTTTATCTTCAAAAAACTTCCCTCCAGCTACTTTGAGCTCCACTTTCCTTTCGAAGTGGAAGCCCTTCAAGATGTTTTTTAGTTTGTTTGTGTACTTGATGCTATCTTTGCTTGTTTGATATTTGCCCTGAGAGATCGAGGAAAAAAACTATTTGAACTTTTCCTCACTCAAACACATTTTACAGTGACTTATGTGGCGTAGAAATGGCTGTGTACTCTTTTGTGAGAACATGTTCAAAGGGTGTTTGTCCCATGGGTGTTCCTTTCTGTGTTTTGCAGTGATTACACTGAGGACCACCAAGGGGTTCTGAATGGAGAGCTGAATGCAAAATGAGCTCAGCAAAGTTAATCAATGGGATGCTTTTGCTTTTTCCTGCAAAAACGGTGGTTTGTTGTGATTCCATAAAGCATTCTGTATTCTCCTCTTGCAATTTTTTAGATGCAAACAGAAAAAGACATTTGACTGGTAGAAGACATGGGTGAATACTAGGCCTTGGCCACATGGTGGTTATGTGGCTGATTTTTTTCTTTTTTTGAGAATGTATGTAACATTTTAAGCAAAATAAATGTGATTCCTTGTTAAAAATTGACAACATAATTGTTAAATTACCACAGCATACTGGAGTTGAGGTTAAGAATGCTGACTTGCAGCTTTTATTTGAGGGTATTCGTAACAAAACCAGATGAATACAGTAGGAATTTCAACTATCACCTCGCCTGCCACACCAGAAGAAGAGAAAAAAAATAACTGGACAAACTAACAATTATAAATGTAATTTCTAATAATGACTGTAAACTATTTATAGAATTATAATGAAACATTTTTTAATACTTGACTCCAGATTATTTACCGCCAATGACTGTCTTGAGTCTGGAATGCACTGATGCTGGGTTTCTTCCCTGGTGATGCTCTGCCCATCCTGCAGGTGTCTTCAGGTCCTGCTCGTTCTTGGGACATTTAACCCTTAGGATTGCCTTCAGTAAGTGAAATGCATGCTTGATTGGATTGAGGTCAAGTGGCTGACTTGGTTAGCTCAGAGCAGCCCACTTCTTGGCCATAAAATTTCTTGGACTGTTTTCGCAATGTGCTTCGGGTCATTGTCTCTCTTCACTGAGCGCAGGTAGACAATGCTGAGCAAATAGTACAGCCATATATATACAAAAATCATATGTCTACTTTTTCCTCTTCATTCTTAAATAACTAAAATAACACTAACTTTGTTGACTAAACATTTGTGGACCTGATTGTGTTTAAGAAAATGAAACAGGCTAGTACTGTCTTAGGCATGTATGTAGGACACTGCTCGCAGCTGCTCAGGTCATTATGTGGGCATGTGTGGTTTGTACTCAAACCTCTCAAAGGAGAGAGTATTATATTCATTTTCCTTTTTTTGCCTAGGAAAATGATTTCAGAGAAACAAATCTATGTTGGTACAGCAAAACCTTCCATGACAATGTTTTACAACTAAAACAGGTACAAATGAATAACACAATAACACCTAAAAAGTTTATCATTCATGTGATTTAACGTAAAGTAAATTTGCAGTTTGTATTTGCGGACGAGAACGTTTAGAGGTCTTCAGAGATTAGGACCTTTTTTTAATGACCTTACAAACTGGTCTGAGAACAGGAGAATAGGCATAAGAATCATTTGAATAGGCCTGACTATTGTTGTTGTACTGTAATCGTGCAGCAGTGACATTATATTGAGTATACATTATACAAAAAACGGTATACAGTGAAGAAACCCATGCAAAGCTTTGAATGCCACATTGTACATTTTGAATGTTTTGCAGTGTCACCTTTTGACCTTTTTAATTTAAGAATGGTTTTAGGCTAGTCAAGCAGAGTCAGTGAGACCAATATAACTAGACTGTGGTGTCAGAGCAGGTAGACAAAGAGGCTTTGTTCAACACTTGGGGTGGTTATGTGAGGCCATCCCAATATCAAACTTAAACATTGATGATCTATCTCTGGAATTCCAAACAGTTGTTCAGATTTGCACTGATTAAGGGATTGGGAAGTGTCGGTTTTGCTGACTCTTCTTGTTTAGAGGCTGCCGGTAGTTGACGAGGAGGGTCTTCTGCTTTGCATTGTCTAGTTTTCAGCTCCTAGGTAGTTTTAAAAGGTGCCTGTATCTAGTTGTGTCATTGTGGAACTTGTTCTAAAGTTCCAAGCCATCAAACACTAGCATTTTTACTCACCTCTTTTTCATCACTGTGCAAAAAAAAAAGAAGTAAGTATCAATGGCAATGGTATAGAGGGACGTAAAAACATTATTCACTAATGTGAGTTAATGTAAAAATATTTAGCATTTTGTGGCTTTTATTGATTCATTCTTCACACAATGTAGAGGGTCGCTGCTTTGTTCAAATGATGTAGAAGAATAATAAAAAACATGGAGATATATGGTATGCAGTTCATACTGATGGCTTACAGATTCATAATGTGTACAATTAGAGTACAAATAACTTTATATACGGAAATGGGTAGAGCGACTGAATCCCAGTAAAAGTATCCTTTTTTAGCGAAATAATGACTTAATTCAACTTAAAAGCATTTTTTCCAGCCATTGAATAGACATGACCACGGTAATGACATTAGAATTGGTATATCTGAGCAGTAGGATCATTGTACTTTAAAAAGAGAACACAGTATGCTCTTGACCGATGCAGCTGTCCAAGCATTGGCCTTATCATCGAGAGACTGCGAGTTTGATCCCCGGCGATGCCACAGCCATCTGTGACTGGGAGTCTAACAGAACTTGGCTTCACTGTGTTTATAAGTTTTAATATACATTGATGTAAAAAAAAGCTTTATTCTTAATTATTTTGGTGCTCCTGCTTTGCCTTTATTGTGCCAGACAAGTCTGTAATAATGTGAGCTTGATGTTGCTTGACGGCAGGAATAGGAAAGGCATCTGCGAGATAAAAGCATAATAAAGACATTTTGGCAAATCCTGCATGAGCCACGGAGGGGAAAGGTTACAGCAGAGTTTACTTTGAAAAGCTATTGCACTGGCTGAGGCTTTGCGCTGGTTACACACTCATATCTTTATTTTTGCAAATTCTGTGGTGGATAATAGTATACACAGTGCTGCTGTAGGCTACAGAATGAGGGAATGCAAGCTCCACAGTGTTCAAAACAATGAGTGGCGAGAATGCTATTTCAACTCAGTGCAGAACAGCGTATCCATTGAGGCCTTAGAATTAAAAATCTATTTGAGCATACCATATTATGAGGGTGCTAAAATATCCTCCAATTATTCCATGGACCCAGAATTACCCTAATGCTGATGAGGAAAGGAGTTCTTTTGTAATTAAAAGCACAGCGCTAACAGGCCCCTCTGCCTCATTACCGTCCTTCATGCACACGCACCTGGCCCAGCACAGGGAGCAGGTGTCGGCCACAGGTCAGGGGTTACACTCAAAACCACGGGGGCAAGGATAATAGCACTTATTTAGATATGGCTTTTAAATTACAGGACGAGTTAAAAGCAAAGGAAAAATCCCTCCTGCATCTACACAGAGAACCTCTGAACTCTCTGAAATACTATACAAAAAACGGGCTGGAAAAGGAAGATGCCATAGTGCCATTTTTGTTGATCAGCAATCAAGGGGTAAAAGTAAATACATTTTAAAAGAAATTGATGCATGGTTTACTAATGAATACATGTGTCATGGGCTGTTCAGAGTGTAGAACCAGAATCAGAAAACTTTATTGAGGAAATGGCTTCAAGTTGTCTACATAAAGTACAGTTGAGCAGTTCCATATATCTAAAGATTTTAATTTGAGTGTTTACCTCCAGAACTCTGGGGTATTCCATCTAACATCCAGAAAAGTCTGTGATGCAACTCAGGACCTCTCCGTCCACAGAACTGTAAACTGATACTAAATTTAACCAGCCACACAGGTTGGAAAAGTCCTTTCAGCTCAATACTCACAACCTTGTCAGAAGAAAGGGACCAGCAAAAAATGGATTCCACAGGGAAACTGATGAATGGAGAACTTGAAACCAAGGAGTCGTGGCAATGGCCTTCAGCATGCAATCTGTGATTGTGACTTTGCAACAACAATTGAATCATAGTAAAGACGCTACATTCAAAGAGCTTTAGCAAAGTTATCATAAGGCCAAAAAATCATTTTAGACTTGCAGCCCAGGTAGCAGAGTTGTGCTAGTGCATCTGTGACTAGCTGGCCAAACACCAGAAATAACTGCCTGTGGACTCTCGAGTGGATGGCGCGTTGGCACGCCACAAAGCTACAACAAGTTGTTCACCTGCTAATGCCAGAGAGAGGAGATGAGTCATTCACACACACACACACACACACACACACACACACAAAACAGAGCGAGAGAGAAGTTTTGACTTTTTTAGTACTTGCCAAAAAGAAGTGAGAGAGGTTCTTATTTATTCTTTTTCATTTCTAAGTGTGCATTAGTGATGTTCTAATGAAGGTTACAAGGGCATCCTGGTGCTTGAACATCACTGTCCCAACTGAAACATCCATACACACATCTTCTCAAGTATCTGCTGAGGAGCGTTACCCATGGATAAGTCTATCTAAGTTTTCTAACTACTCCACAGCTGCCAGGAAAGCCCAATAAAAGCATTTTAGATGTTTTTTTTTAATTACTTTGGAAAAAAAGGACCATGTTTGACCACAGAGGTACATGTAAAATATTCTGACATTTTAATTTTACTTTGTGTGCAAATCAGTAACAATCTATAAGGAAACCTATGACATGTATGCAGAAACATGAAGTAGAAAAAAGCATCGGAATAAGAATCGAGGCACATAGTTTTCTTTGGACAGCAACTACATGTACAAATGCAGGTCCAGTGGATATCTTATTAGGCAGAAAGGCTTTAATGCAGTCAGCGCATAATACACACGCGCAATAAAACACAGTTTACGTTTACGGCATTTAGCAGACGCTCTTATCATTTAGCAGATGCTCTTATCATTTAGCAGACGCTCTTATCCAGCGCTAGTACATCCACAGTAGGCTAGTACATTGCTAGTTTTATCCCCATCTGTTCAGATATTCACTGCTTGACATGTCTCAGGCCCCGTCCACACGAAGTCGTAAACGGCGATCGTTTACAAAACGATTTGCGTAAAGACGGAACCGGCTCAGAATATATCCGCGTCTACGCGAAAGCGACCGTAAACGACCGTAAACGCTGTTATTAATCCAAGACTATAGGTGGCGCTGCTGCACAGGAAGTACTTATAGCGCGCATGCGTGTACAAGTCATGCGGAACCCGTTCGCTGCCATTGTTGTTGTTATTATTATTATTATTATGAATCTTTGCGCATGCGCCTTAAGATGCGGGAGGTGCGATGACGCAATCCACCAAAAAACTTATCCGTTTAGCCCATCCACACGAAAACGCCTAACCGGCGTTTT
>JBBIGA010000018.1:13702006-13719413 GCA_037576975.1 Alestes dentex
CGTATATGGAAACTAAGCCACAAAACCTTAGAGTTGATGTCACAAAAACAATGCATCTACATATATAAGCCTGATCAGCCTATTAGAGCTCATTCAAGTTAAAGTTATGAGGAAAGTTTCAGTCTACTCTGCTTTGTGAATGAGTAACAATACTGGGCCACCAATCAGAACAGTGATCATTTGCACATACCAGTCTTAAAAGTGCTGTCAAAACAATCTGAAAAGATGTAAAAATTAATAATGGTTTAGGTACATAAAGCCACATATGAAGTAAACAGAAAGAAATAAAATATTTGATGTATTCTGTAGAGAGTGTAAGTTGGTGGATACAGGCTGCGGAATATGCATCTCAAAGAAAATCTGTGAACATTACAATATGAGGATTGAATAAATTGTTTAAATGTATTATAATATGAAGAATAATGACAACTGATCAATCAATGTTTCTGATTTGTCGACAGTGGTTCCCAAACCAGTCCTGGAGTATCCCCTGTCCTGCATACGTTAGCTTCCTCTGTATTGGGTGTGTAAACACAAAAATGTGCAGGGCAGTTGGTAATCCAGGACCTGTTTGAGAACTACTGAATTTGGTCCAGCTTGACAGTATTTTAAAAAGAACCAAACATTATATGGTGATGTTTACTATAATTTATAGCTTTCAGAACAAATAGTTGTATATCCATTTTAAAACTTTTTTTTATACATAATTTGAAAACCAATGGGCCAATAGATCAAACTTGTTATGCTATCATACATTAAAGTTACAAATGTTCTTTTTCTTACCATTTCTGAGATCTGTTGCTTTGTTCAGGTGGCAACAATTTTCTCATTAGCTTAAGTTTAATTTTTGTAATGTTCTGTAAGCCATCTCCATGAACAGGGCTTGAATAGTTCAACATTTTAAAATGCTGTACATCCATTTGTATCAGTCGTGGACATTAAGTTTTTGAAAGAATATCAGCTGCATTTAATGTGAAACGCATTTTTATTTCTTGTATGTGTAAAGCCCACACATAGCATTACAAATAATTTAAAAAAATAATCATGAAACTGATCTATGATCTATTTGGGAACAGAACCCTTAATCCGAAAAGAACCAGGTCACATGTGGTTCAGTCTGAAATTATCTTCTGATCAGAAGATCATTAGCACTTATAGGACTGAATAGTAATTGCTGATAATGGTGTAATATTGCATTATTTATCAGTTCTTCATGGGTTTTATGTCCACAAGCTCCTGTCACTTTGATGCCGAGATGGTATTTTGCCCTCTGCTGACAAACCATGCCTATCCATGCAATACACTAATGCACAGTCTGTGAGGAAGTAACGCAAATCAAATGAAGCAATTAGCCTAATTGTTAGAAATCTACGGTAGGCTGTCATGAGGTTGCCACTGTAGACTAATTACTTCTGTTTTTATCCGATCAGTTTTTTTCATTATGGTGCTGAAATAAGAGCCATCGCTCATTGGTGACTTGCTCTCTCTGCTGGTATTCAAAGTTATTAAGAAAAGCCATCAGAATTTAAAACGATTTTTATATTAGTGTTTATTCAGAGTGTGGCACTATGTGTGGAGAGAGTACAGTAATCATTCTTGTCCATTATCACGAAGGAGATCTGCATAGTTTCAAGGTCTTTTCAGTCTTCTTCCAAATTTCAAAATAGGTTAAGAATATCAGAGATGAACCTCCTTTGCTTCTTTAGATTTTTCACTCGACAGGCACACTGAAATTCAAAAAGACGCATGTCATCTCTGCATCCTAAGAGAAATAACCTAAAACCCTTTTTATCTTTAACTCCTCCCCCTCTTTTTTTGAAGTGAGGTGTTTTGAACTTGAAAGGAAGAGGGAGAGTTGGATGTGTTGGGTGTAGAGTTCACCTACCAGGACCCTGAAACACTTGGGAAACTCACAGAGGCGAAGAAAATGGGCTTCTTCTGTGATGGAATTTTTTTGGGGCCGTGTCCCTCTCATCCTTTGAAAGGAGAAATGGGCATTCAAATTGATTACGCCATGCCCCCAGCCCTGAGCAGCTCATCCAACTTGCTTCTACACAGCAGAAGGGAGCCCACCATTGAGACCAAGTTTGAGGCCCACTGGTGCTGTATGCCTGATATGGAGTTTTTGAGTGAGGCAAAATGATCCACACTCTGTGTCCAATTATTACAGAATGAACTCCACATTTTGCGTTAAGCCGGAATAATTTGGCACAACATTTTCAAATGCACACAAAATTCCAGTCTCATATTGTTCTTCTAACCCTTAAAGATTGAGCAATATTACTGTCATTTTGTGATTCTATTCCAATACAGTAACATGGATTAATTACATGTTTATTATTACATAACAAGAACCAGGTTTTATTGTAAATGTAGAAGTTTCACATTTATACAGCAACATAGACATCCATTCCGGAGCTCTACCATGCATATCGCCACTGTTGGAACATAACCTCGTATGTCCTATTTTGATGCCATTTGAAAACACAAGATGCCCTTTATGCATGCAAAACATTTACTGATAAATGGATCACAGGAAATGCTCCAAAAGACTTGGAACACATGTCTTTACATTAAACTTAGATTTAAAGTTAGGAATGTTTTTTTTTTCTTTAACCTGTAAAGTTACCACTGTAGAGATACAAAATTTTGTTCCGGCAGTGACCAAATATACTTTACCACACACATTTCGTAAACATCCCTGACAATTGTGAACAAAGGTAGTCAGGTAGGAGGTAACAACAGGTGTGCCAATATTTTGACCAAATTTTTGCCCCTTTGCCAGGTTTAAACCTACAAAGACTTGTGACACATCAAATCACTCATGCACTCTGCCCATGTCTCTTGTCTACTCTGTCCACATTTATTTTCCAAGGCCAACTTTTGAACACTCTGCAAGAAGTGATGTGTACCCAACATTTTACACAGTGAGGGATTCACCCAAACATTGGTCATTATTTGGTTATTTTTATTTTGGTTATTATTTTTTAAACAACAGCAACAGCAGAAAGTCCATTTCAAGTTGCTCTAATGCAAATGGATTGTTTCTTTATTAATAACCAACACACCATTTTCAAATTTTCATTCATCTACACTGTCATTCATTAAGGGTTGCACACTCGAAAATCTGGCCATGAAAGATATATATTTTTTTAATTACTGTTTTGATACACTTTTGACTCATTCCAGTCACAGGGCTCATCTCTCCAAATGCTTAGTGTTTAGTGGCTGATTTATCCTCCACATTGCAGGGTTTACTACAGCTCAGTACTGCAGCATTTACCATGCTGTCTTATAATATTGCCAAGGAGAAAGCAAGTAGGTGATAAAAAGTAACGGGCCAGTGATTGAGCCGTGGGGAACACCATGTGAAAAGGTTATATGTATAGAAAGTTTAGACACTTCTGACACTTTCTTCCTTGTTTAAATAAACTACGAGTGAGATATTACCCCATGGAATCCCCCCAAAACACACCCATTAATGATTCACAAGGCTTGATGCACTACCAATATTACTTGCCATGTTCTAGCAAAGCTTCAAATCCACTCTGAGCAAATGCTTCAGTGTGTGGCACTTCTTTCTGTCAGTTGTGATCAGTATCTGCATTGACACTTAAGGAAGACTCTTCAGTGAGGTGGTCATTTTGAGTGGCCCAAAGCATCACTTAAGTCAAGAGTTTGACTATGCAGTGTGTGCATGTGTGTGTGAAAGTCGTGTGTTCAGAGCCATTGGCTGCTATAAACCAGCGTTCGGGCAGGGCTCAGCCGAGAGGAACTGGAGCGAAGTGGATGTCAAATGCACTCTCACATGATGGATGGCATTCACCTAAAATGATGGATGACTTTCAGCTCTTTTGTTTCTCTCTATGCTAAGTGGGTTACAGAAACAACATGCCAGCTCCAGCGGCTCCTGAGTGTGTTCTGACCAGGCAAGTCGTAACCTTGAAGGGTCGACAGCTAAGATGGAATCCATTCATGACACTGTGCCCATCAACACTCCCTCCGAAAATTCACTCTTGTTCTTTTTGTCTCCCTGCAAACATGAAAAAACCTCCCCTCTCTCTGATGAATAACAGCATTATCTTTTGTTTCGTCTTTTCGGTGCTGAATCAAAATAAACAGAGCTAATTAAACACATGGAAAGCAATTAAAAATCCTCTATCAGCTGCGAGCAGATTTGAGGGATTTGTGAGACATGCTTTATGCAGAAACCTTGTTTAACGTTCATCTGTCTTTTTCAAATATATTTCTGCTACATAATAAACCATCTTTCTTTCATGCCTAGTTTTTGTGTATCAAGCTATGGTATGCCTAAACACATTATAATATCATTACCTTTTTCTCAGACATATTGAAATGACATCCAACCAATAACCTCAAATGCAATCACTGAGATGTCTAAACTGCATCAATACTGAAATGTTAGTATCAACTACATTGACATAAGTCTAGATGTTATTTATGTTAGAAGATGATGGCTGGGGAAATTAATCACCTCCAGATGAAACTTTAGATTTCACAATGCACTGAAGAATTTCCTAATGGTATTGAGTTGGTAATGAGTTTCAAGACACATACCCTAGTGGACACAATGTGCCATATACATTAGACAGCTCAGTAAAAAAATAAAGAGACCACTGGAACAATGTTCAGTTTCACAGGTTTTTATAGGTGCAAGTATTGAACTGAACAGGTTTGCATTAGTTTTTAAGAACTGACAATATTTCTTCTAATTTCCAAATAAAAATATTGTTCTTTAAATAATTTAATTTGAAAAGAAATGACAGAACATCAAAATCAGAGAAACGATGCAGTGTTCACAGAACTTGAACACTTCAAAGTTCACTCTTAGCAAAATGGTAATAATTACCTTTGATATAGTGTTTCTAGTAGTGTTTTACCATCCAACTGGTCATATTGTAAGAGGAGAGTGTTGACTACAGCCATGTTTTTATACTTTTCCTCATTAAATAAGATTTGATTCAGGTGACCACCTAATCAGTACCTCATAAAGCAAAATGAGGTGCTTGTGTAGGAATTTAACAGATACTGGCATGGAATGGTTCTCATACTCATAGAGATGCTGATTTAGAAATAAATTGCAGTGGTTTCTAATTTTATTCCAGAGTTGTATATACAATAACTGAAACTGATGCATAATCTCTGTGCAAATATTGGAAGATCCATACAGATCAGTTTTCTCCACTGCATGGATTACTTTTTCCTCATCTCTTTTGGCATGTTTTAGCCATGCAACCTATGGTTGGTATAGATAGCATGATTAGTCATAGTGTATTGGTCTTGTCGCTATTGCTTGCTTACATCTGTGGATGTTATGGCAAAGTGTTATTAGATATGTTTTTTTTTTTCTTGAAGGGATGGTAACTAGGTTGGTTACTTGATGGTTTTGATCAGAGTGCCATGTTTAGCTTTTCATTGTGATATTAACAGTGGTGTAATCACCACCTATGGGTGTGTGTGTGTGTATGCATGCACAGCAGCTACACAAGCAGCATTGTTAACAAAGTTGTTTGTGTGCCTTTTGTCCATCTGGAGGAATAAAAGCCATATCTACTAGGGAGCAGGTCAGAGCTGAAACATCCCCTGCCGGCATGAGAATGTCTTCTTTAATTACTTCTGACTCAGTACAACAAGGTCAACTGATTAGGAGACCATATTAGCATGTATCTTTAGAAAACAGCAGAAACAGACAGTAGAAGTGGCTGTTGACATGATTTAGTCAGGTTCACAACGTGGAACACCGTCACCACTGTTTATGTTGGTATTTCACAGACACATTGCTTAATTTCTGAAGATGTGAACAACCAATGTTTCAAATGTAGTATATATATAGGATAGCAGTATATACAGGATAGCAATAAGTATATAAAAGAACTGTGCCAAACTGTAAAGTTTGGTGCGGGAGGTATAATGGTCAAGGGTTGTTTTTTTTATGGTTTAGGTTGGGCCCCTTAGTTTCAGCAAAGGGAAATATTAATGCTGCAGCACTCAGTAACAATTTAGAGATTTGTGTCTGTTGGCAGCAGTTTGGGGAAATCATTTTCTTGTTTCAGCATGATGGTGTTTCAGTGCACAAAGAAATAGTTGTCTGGGTTTGAAATCCAGTGGAATGCCAGAAGTGGCCATTATACTAGCAAAAGGGGACTAACTCAACTGTAATTCTCACAGATCTGGAATGAGATATCCAGAAGGCACATATAGAAATTAAGTGCCTGCACTGACTTGGCCATGCAGTGTATATGACATATGCAGCTGTACAACTTGCAAACCTTTCAATAAATGCAAACATTTCTGGAGACACCAAAAATGGACATATGCACATCACATCGTATATCAAATGTACATCATAACAAAACACACTTTTCATTGGTTCATCACTGTTTTCTACCAAAGTGTTTTCCTTGCACAAGGAAAGGTATCATAGCTTGTTTCACTTTAGAAATGTGTTCTTGGCTTGTCCAAACCCCAGCAATCTCTGCATGACTGTTTTCCCAGAGATGCTCTGTGAGCGAAGCACTGTGGTACTAAGTGTACAGCCATGAATTGTTCACAACCTGTGGTGAGAGTGGATTCAAATCGTCCTGAAAGAAAAATAAGACTGTTTGTTGTATTCACAGCAGTGCTTGTTGTAGTAGATGTTGCTCAGACAGTGCACACGTTCTTGCTGTGCAGCGGCTAAGCACTTCCCTCTCCAAACAAGACCAGCTTTAAATGGCTCTATCCCAGCTGTGCTGGGGGGGACTCCAGGAACAGTGGAGCATACAGCACTATGCTGTACTCATACACAGCAGTAGGGTTGCATTTTTTTGCTACGCAATTATTTCTCCTGACATTTTTTGTCAAAACCTGATTTATGTCACATTGTACCATTTGGAAGTCTTTTTTTTTTTGCTACACACCCTGCTGTGCCTCTGAACAAAAAGACTAAATCACAAACACTTTCGTCCTGTGGAGCAGAAGCCAATAAAGTGGAAGGCATGGAGAATGAGTCTGTCATTGCATTAAAGGATTGAAGCCAACATTTTGGAGATTTCTCTGAATGGCAAAAGGAAGTGAACTGGAGTTATGAAAGGAGTTTGATCAATGAGTGCACTCAAATGTACAGAATAAATCTAAACCAGTAAAAAGTTATATGTCATTCACATACTCTTATGGAATTTGACAAAGGGCAAACTAAGGATCCCTAAAACAGTGCCAAAAAGACTTCTTTGGCATGATGCAATGGAGGAACAACTTTTGTTTCCCTAAAGATCACATTAGAATTTTGTTTCCCATCCAGGAACTATATAAAAAGTGTAATCCTGGTATTTTCTTAGAAGCATAGTCATATGCAAAGGTTTGTGCAACTGGACAAGTTACATGTTTTTTTTACTTTAAAAGTGCAAAAAGTACATCAAAGTCAAAGTGAATTTTATTGTAATCTCAAACATATAGAAGTATACAGAGAGATGCTCAGGTTCCACAGTGTACACATAGTGCAGTAGACATATAGTCTACAGAGAACAAACTGAATTTTGAAAATGTTTTGAAGCAAATCTTTGTGCTCAATTTCTATTTCTTTTTAAGCATTTGCATTTAACAAACTGGAAAAAATAAACATTATAACAGTGCCATAACTTTCACACAGGCCACATATCTTTTATTTTATTCCAGCATGTTAAATTCAGCAAATTAACAGTAATTGTCCTGGGTTTTGTCCTGGGCAATTTACAATTTGATTTGACCAGGGGCACTCAAACATGTACGTCCTATATGTTCAAGCCAACAATCATCTAGGAGAGGGGTGTGAGAGACGGGTTTCTGGAATGTCTTTTGAAGATGCATTTACATTGCATTTATCACATGTGACTCAAATACATCTCAGACCACCTCCTGAAGTGGTTTAAGTGATTGTATTTACATCTGTTTTAAATCTGTCTTGGGCACATTTGGACTTTTGGACATTTTTTGTGGCTCAGACTTATCCATACATAATCCTGATACTCAAGATGTAATGAAGTGGTAAATGGGTTCCTAGTGTGTTTTATGACAGTTTTTCTCTCCTCTGCTCCTCTTCTTTTTGATTTAATCATCAAGGTTTTATTCATTTCTTATGCAGGAGAACATATTGATCATTGCAGGAACCCTCAAGGCCTTCTAGACCTTCAAAGAATATATATATATATATATATTAGTACAAGTATGGTTGAATTCTTAAAATGCCTAGGCAATTCAGTGGCATCTATGCAGATAAGCTAGCTAAGTGAGCTTTCCCACTGGTTAGGCCTTCAGGCTCTTGATCGAACGGATTAACACAGTTAGAAAGTGACAGCGGACCTCTCATACTTTGCTTGATAATGGATGAGACCAGTTTAATGAGAGTAAACATCACTCTAGCCCTTCTGAAAACAGGCAGCTCAACCAATTCTGTCAGGTAATAAACCACAACTGTGTCAGTTCATGTGTAATGCAGCTGGATAACATGCTATTAGAAATACACGAGGCCACTACTGTAAACTGTCTCTTTATCATAAGCCACACTTGTTTACAGGAACAGTCACATTAACATTACATTGAAATATTTCTTCATGGCTATATCAAACTCTCCTTTAACTATTAGATAGCTTAGCCAGTACTTAGGCAAGACCGAAGAAATTTAGCAGATATTGTCTAAAGGGCAGTGAGTTCACTGCACCACTATAATAGAGAAATATTTATTACTAACATTATTTGCTTATGACTGCATGTTGTCACAAGCTTGATTACTATTTTTATCAATGCACTTCTTGCAGCGGCCTCGCCGAGACCTGACGGCAGTGGTGTCACAAAGGCTACTGTGATAAAAGTGCCGCAGAGAGGGCTGTCTTTTTGGACCCGGCCAGGCACCGAGAGCAACGGGGCTGAACTAACACGAGCTGGTAGATAGGACGCAAACACCTGACACATCAGTTAACGTGCCCCTCAGCAGGATCCTGCTCCAAGCCTGCCAAAGCAAATCACATCTCACACAGCCTGACCCCAGCATTGGCTCCTACACTCCTATCATCTATCATTTACCAGCTTCATCTCACAAGCTGCAACTCAAGGGGTGGCCACGCCAACCACACCAGGCCTAAAAAGAGACAGAGAGGGGATATGCAAGTAAGTATTCATCTTCTATGTGCTAAATCCCTAACTTAGTATGCTTTGTATGAATGACTGTATCTTATATTATATAGTCTATTATACAGTATATTATTATAACATACGTTTGTTTAGAGAGATGGCTGTACACGTCCTCAGAAATGCCACACATGCCCACACACCAGCATAAACAGTTGGTGTAGTTAGGGGTGGGCAATCAATAAATATGATCAGTGATCAAAATGATCAATGATCAGTAAAATGAATATATATATTTTTCTATACACTGTGGGGTCAACCTGGGGAGGGGAAAACCATCCTGGCTGGTTTTATTTAACATATAATTCTGTTGTGTCCTTGAACTCTGAGAGCTGTGCTCCTCCTCCATCACTACAGTCTCCTCTGCTTAGAGCACATCTATCAGGGTTAAAACAGAGGTGAGGTCTGGTTGCCAGATGAGAAGTAAAGTAGAAGAGGCTGTCACATGCTGTGCATAGGTGTAGGGCACCAGCTTAGTATTGCTCTCCAGAGTACTGTGCTGCACTGTGCCAGCTCATTGGAGCTCAGTGATATATGAGGTGCCACCACGGAGCAGAGTGCTTGCTTGTTGATGCTGGAGCACCAGGCATTTTCCAGCCAACTTCAGGCAGTTGCCAGCCAATGGATTGAACCTCTACTCTGCCACACGCTTGCTGTGCCTCAATCCCCCACCCTGGAACAGGTGAGATCAACAGACAAGACACTAGGAGGTAGGACGCTGGTGGCTCCAGCTCGTCTAGGGGAGAGAGAGAGATCAACACAGGGTGGGAGGCAGTGGGAACAACCACAGTGCAGGAGACCCCTAAGCACTGAGAAGGCAGTATAGTCCAAAGCTGAGGGGCTAGATGTGAAGTTTTGGACACCCCTCTCCAGCTGGGCTACCATCACTCTACTCTGCATTTTCTTACAACTTAAGAAAAAATCTCTGCCACTAAACACTGCAAATTCAGAAAGACTAGTCAGGTATTCCTTTGTTGGATAGTTTATCTTTGACCTGAACCCCTATTCTCAAGATACACAAATGTAATGCCGATGAGTAAGTTAACAGTGCTCCTCACATGGCAGTTTACGTAGTCTACACAGAATAAAAGGGCCTATATCTGTGACGTCCATGGTCAGCAGCTGCTAGTTTGTATTCTGTGTACAGGTGTGGGTTATCCATTGTTTTGGTTTGTTCTCTTCTGTATCCTTTATGTTCTTGGAGCAAAAACGAAGGCTCTGTATCTGGTCCTCATACCAGTTTTGTTTTGAAGTTTAAATAAAACTTATCAGCATGAATGTCTGCCTATGTGCCTGCCCTCATTGGGGAGAAAGGGGAGAACGTGACAGAATAACCCACCGTTTAAAACAAGGCGCTGCAGACATGACATGGAGGAATGAGAAGCTCACCCCAGAGGAAGAGGACATGCTCATGGGAGAACTCACCATGCGGATTGCACAGGACATGGCTGCCTATGGCAAACCCAACTGGCCAGCCCCTCAGCCAGCGAGGAGGAAGCGGGAGGAGAAGCCCACCTTGAGCACCCCGGTGAAGGCACCGGACGTGGGTGCTCTTCCGGTCCTCCCGCTGGCATCCTACCAGGACCCTTGAACCATGAGGAGGAAGTGGGCACAGAAGCCCGCCTTGAGCACCCCAGCGAAAGCGTTGGACATGGGTGCTCTTTCAGTCCTCCCGCTGGCTCCAAGGACCCTGGAGCAGCAGGTGGAAGCAGAGCCAGTT
Source organism: Alestes dentex (assembly GCA_037576975.1). NCBI lineage: Eukaryota > Metazoa > Chordata > Actinopteri > Characiformes > Alestidae > Alestes > Alestes dentex. The sequence continues at coordinate 13,712,889 of JBBIGA010000018.1, forward strand.
GGACAATCTTGCGGGGCTGGTCGCGGCCATCAACCAACAGCAGCTCCGTGAGGCCACGCAGCCAGTCTCGCCACTCCTCGAGGCCATGCAGCGTGACTCACTACCCCTCATGGTAGAGAGCGCAGCTGCCGTCGAGCAAGTGGTCGCTGCAGCCGCTGCTTGGTGAGAGGTCACTGCAGCCGCACTGTCCCAGTGCCGAGACGACTCCTGCCACCCGTTCCTGCGCCGAGACGACTCAAACCACCAGTCCCAGCGCAGAGACAGTAGCTGCAGACGGGCTGTTAGAGGGGCCTATAGCAGGCCGAGAGGGGCCTTTAGGGACTCCCAGCTGACGGGCTCCCAAGAGGGGCCCTTGCCCAGGAGGAAAGCGAAGGGCTCCCGGGGGGGCTCCGCCCATGAGAACATTGAGGAGCTCCCAGTAGGGGGCTCCGCCCCGGACAAAGACAATGAGGGGCTCCTGATAGGGGGCTCCACACCTGAGAACAAGGAGGGGCTCCCAGTAGGGGGCTCCATCCCTGACAAGGACAGTGAGGGGTTTCCGACAGGGGGCTCCGCCACCAAGGACAGTGAGGGGCTCCCCGGAGGGGGCCTGTCCCACAAGGACAGTGAGGGGCTCCCCGGAGCGGGCTCCGCTCAGAAGGACTGGGACTCTCAAAGGGGAGCATCCCATGAGATGCACCCGGGTGGGGCTCACAGGACACTTCCCTTTGCCACCGCCTGCCCCTCCTCTGCCCTTGGGGTGGTATTGCGGTCTGTTGGCGCCCCGGTGGGGCATCCTAGGAGGGGGGGTACTGTGACGTCCACGGTCAGTGGCCGCTAGAGGTTGTTTAATTTGTATATTTGGGACTTTTATGTGACAGGGTTCACTGGGTGTTGGTTTAACGTATTAGTCACAGCTGGGTTCAGTTTGGGTTGAGTGCTTGAGTTCTGTTATTGTTGGTTGGGTTTGTGTTTGTAGATTTAAGGGGTTTGTATTCTGTGTACGGGTGTGGGGTGTCCGTCATTTTGGTTTGTTCTCTTCTGTCTCCTCTATGTTCTTGGAGCAAAAACTAAGGCTCTGTATCTGGTCCTCGTACCAGTTTTGTTTTGAAGTTTAAATAAAACTTATCAGCATGAATGTCTGCCTACATGCCTGCCCTCATTGGGGAGAAAGGGGAGAATGTGACAATATCATAGAAAAACAAATTTCAGATAAAGCAATTACATATATCCACCTATTCAACAAACAGCAGTTTACCTCATCCATCCATGGTAAAAGTGTTTTAGCCTGGATTGCGTTTTGAATGGTACAATGCCTTCAATCAGAATAAAGATCTTTAACATGTATCGGTCTTACAAGCAAAAACAGTATATGCCTAGACAATAAGTTGGAAAACTATTTTGCACTTCTCAGAAATATATGGAAGTGGCTTTCTTACCTATTGATATGCAGGACATGTTTCAGCGCCTAATGTGTGTTGAGGTCTAGACCTCCTGATGGCTCATTTGCCTTGCCCTATACTCCAATTTGGGCTAAGAGCGACCCAGCAGCAAATCAGCATCTTAATTAAACTGGTATTTAATTAAAAGAGCCAAGGTGTTTACATTATCTCTCTCTCCCTCAGATAGTGTGGAAAAGCAATTTAAAAGAGGATGGATGTTGGTGTGTAGTTAAATAGTTGAATGCAAATCACTGCCCGTTTCTCTCTAGTGGTGTGCTCTATTGGATGACATTATGGGATATTGGCCTTGATTGGATTGATTTTACTCTAGGAGCTCTCAGGCATTTATGAAGGCTCTAGTCTCAAACAGCAGGTATGGTAAAGAGCCCTAAAGCATCTGTAATTATGCAGAATTGTATCAAATTATATTCTTATCATAAACTACTGCACTGATTAAGTGAAGGGGAACAAAACTTTACATATTCAGCATATGCCTGGCTGTAGTAGTAGGTTAGGCTGAGATTACATTAATGGAAGAACAGGAACTATTGCCTACATGCCACCAAAATATCTTAGACAAGAATTATTCAGGCTTTCCTAGAAACCATTTGTCCTCACGCTACACTGCTGCACAAGAAGTCAAGACTTCTCTAATCAGACTCTCTCTTTAAATTGAAATGAAGTTGGGGATTCTCTCTAATAGGCAGTATGGAGCTCTGATGGAAAGGCTTAGGCCTGATAAGGCCTTATCTTTAACCAATTTAATTTAAGTCCAGAGACAAAGTAGCTCAGCTGGGAAAGCTTGGCAAATATTCGCCTTACTACGAAAAAAGAACAATTAATGGAAAAAGGTATAATTTAATGCTTAGTATAAAACCTGGTAAAGCAAATAATGTTTCTTCAGGTGTGGGCCTCCATGGACTGGATTTGTTTGTCCAGTACATCCTACAGATGCTCAGTTGAATTGTGATCTGGGGAATTAGGACACTGGAGTTTGCATGTTCTCCCTGTGACTGCGTGGATTTGCACTGGGAGCTCTGGTTTCCTCCCACCACCAGAAACATGCATGCACTGGGAATAGGTCAGTTGAGCACACCAAATTGCCCTGAGGTGTGACTGTGAGTGTGAATGGTTGCCTGTCTCTGTATGTGGCCCTGTGACATTCTGGCGACTGTCCAGGGTGTACCCAGCCTCCGCCCATTGCAGCTGGGATAGGCTCCAGCCCACCCCTGACCCTGAGTGCGGGACAAAGGGGTAGAAGATGGATGGATGGATGGATGTAATTAGGACACCAAGTTAACACCTTTAGCTCCTTGTCATGTTCCTCAAACCATTTCTGAATAATTTTTGTAGTGTTGCAGGGTGCATTATCATGCAGAAAAAGGCCACTGTTGTTAGGGAATAACATATTCATAAAGGGGTGTCTTTGGTCTGCAACAATGTTTAGGCAGGCTGGTACGTGTAAAACTAACATCCACATGAATACCAGGACACAAGGTTTCCCAGCAGAACATTGCCCAGAGCATCACACTGCCTCTACCAGCTTGCCTTTTTCCCCCACTGTGCATCTTGGTGCCATCTCTTCCCCTGGTAAGTGATGCACATACCCTCGCTTCCACATGATGAAAAAGAAAATTCAGATTCTTCAGACCAAGCCACTATCTTCAATTGCTCCATGGTCCAGTTCTGAAGCTCATGTGCCCATTGTAGGTTCTTTTGGTGGGACAGGGGTCAACATGGGCACTTTGACCAACCTTTTCAGCTATTTGTGCTACAGCAGCTCTGTGGGGTCAGACCATAAGGCTCGTCTTTGCTCCCCACACACATAAGTAAGCCCTAGGCACCCAATACCTTGTGTCCATTCTTGGATCACTTTTAGTGGATACTAAATATTGCGTACCAAGAACACCCCACAAGACCTGCTGTTTTGGAGTTGCTCCGACCCAGTCATCAAATGGTCACAATTTGGCCCTTGTCAAAGTTGCCCAGATTCTTACACTTGCCCGTTTTTTCTGCTTCCAACACATCAACTTCATGAACTTACTGTTCATTTGCTGCCTAATGTATTCCACTCCTTGACTTGTGCCATCAGATAATTAAAGTTATTCATTTCACCTGTCAGAGGTGTGAATGTTGTGGCTGATCAGTGGATGCTTTGGTCAGACACTGGGGTTTTTAAGCACCTCAGTTTGCAAAGGGTTTTCATTTGAAATGGTCATTTTGCTCCTCCACAGTGAGCCGAGTGAGGTGAGTGATTGCGCATATGCACGGGAACTCAAGAATCATGGCTGCAGAGCTACATGGGGCTTTCCTGCTGGCTCTGACAGCACAGACAGGAAAATGGTGGAGAATGACAGTCAGGCAGAGCTGCCAGAACAACACCACGGTGCATTACGCATGGCTCAGGGTCAACTGCCTGATGTTCTACATCATATCATCATGAGTGGATGCAATCAGCCCTGCGAAAGGGCACAGGCATCAACTCACTGAAGCACGACGTCACAATTAGAGCAGCACAGCCCATCCTAAAAATGCAACCCAGAGAGCTGTTAATTATCACCATTGAGCAACTGCATCTTCTTTGAGTTTGTGTGTATTTGTGCGTCCATCCCGTGTGTCTGGGCTACGCCTGAGTGTGTGCGGGTGAAAGCTTCTTGTGTAAGCTAATGTGTGTCATAGACATTTACCTCTGCCCTTCACAGTTCATTTCCTTCCCCATCTGTTTCTTATCCCCGGTCTCCACGTTGAGGACTGATTATATTCCATAACAAAGTGAGAGGCGCTCTTAATGCGCACTCCTGTGTCCCCACTGAGAATCATTATCGGAACCCCCCACGATAATCCAAAAGGTCACACAGATTCCTCTAGACTGACAGACCACTCTAGCAGGTCACTAAGTCGTAAAGATTAATCTCTCCACTCCATTGTCAACCACAGAGGCCTCTTTTGTGGAGATCAAAAATGTGAGCACATTAGAGCATCTCCCTGTTCTCCCCCACACAGATAGGACTTGAAAGAGGTTTCTTTTTTGCAACAATGGAATTGCTCAAAGGCAGACAGAACTTTGAATTGCAAGGCTTCCATGCTGCTTTATCAACTGCCGTAATGTTTGATAACTCCTAGTTTGCATATGCGCACAAATGTGGGGTTTTTTTTCATGTTTTTTTTTAACAAGCTTTGTAGAACCTCAGCAAAAACTCAGTTCAGCCTTATAAATTTAGACTGAAGTTTAGATAAGAGTACTACTTAACACTGAGTTTCTATCTGAATTGAGATTCTATAGCTTGTCAGAAAAGCCTGCGCCTAGGTAAAGTTGCTCATCCCATAAGCAGATGCTAGATAAGGGTTTAGCAAAGTGGTGTTTAAAAAATTCTGTGGAGGAGTGCTTTGCACTAGAATATTTAAAGGTGAAGCAGTAGTGATAAAGAACAGGGTGGAGAGTGATCTGATGCAAACACAATACAGTGGTTAGCAGAAAGAGTTTCTTTGTTTTACATCAAAAATGATGACTGGTATTCCTATCTGTCACACTCAGCAGGAGTAAACTTGATTCCAGATTGCAATAGGAATGGATAGTGACCCCTGTATGTGTCACGTTTCGGTCGTACCAGTCTTGGTAGGATGCACAGGTGCAGATTTCCATTTCTCAGATAGTTTTTATTCAGAATAACCAAAACATAAAGTAGGCCACCAGGCCCACACAAAGGCAGCGGAGGGGAGGAGGTGGGAGACGTGTACCCCGTGGGCCCCACTCAGCTGCCTCCCCTTCGACGCTCTCAGTTTTGGCCATAGGTGCGGCCTTGGCAGCCCATGTGGGTCCCACACGTACGCTGTCTCGGGGGCTTCACCTCTTCACCCCTCTGTGTACTTCGGGGCAGAGCCCCATCGGAGACCCCCTCCATCTCCCCTCAGATCCGCAGGGCGCCCCCCCCCCCAAAAAAATATTTAGGGGTAAATCTCCGCTCCTCAGTAGGGGCCCGACAGCACCCCCCAACTGTACGCCTCCAGAGTACCACTACCAAGGTGGCGGCAAAAGCGTCCCCTCTGCAAAAACTGGTGTTGGGGCCTTCACGTCGGGGACAGGAACTGGTGCTGCAGCAGCAGGCAGGAGCCTTGGGGCCGGCGTGGGCAGGAGCCTTGGGGCAGGTGTGGGCAGGAGCCTTGGGGTCGGCGTGGGCTGGAGCCTTGGGGCAACGGCGTGGGCTGGAGCCTTGGGATGCCGGCACAGACAGGAGCTGGGGTGCCAGCATGAGCTGGAGCTGGGGCATGTGGGCTAGCGTGGGAGCCAGAACAGCACTATTATTATCCTGTCATGTGCAATACTCTGCTGCCATTGTTAATGTTAAATTATTTATCTCATATTTCATTTCACTATGTACTTGTACTCAGCTGCTGATGATAATGAAGTGTACCTTACCTTACCTTAACCTAGAGAGCTAATTCTGTGCCGTCAAAAAGTGGAACTAGGTTTGTGATCAGGCTGTGTGCATGACTTGTGAATGAGTGAGCTCTCTGTTCTATATGTAATACTGATAGACTATATATGATTTCATTGCAATTTCAATATGCTGTTGTCTAGATTATATCAAATGTAAACAATGTAGGCTATTCATTTACATCATACCAAAGTTTGATGAACAATAGTTGTGTTCACCATTTATTTGATTCTAAATCATTTCTGATAATCTTCTTAATGGGGCCTTCCTTCTTTTAGGCTTAGGGTGGTGTATGAAGCAGCATCTGCTTTGAGCTTCAGTTGGCCTTTTTTTGTGGAAATGAATTGGTCATCTTCGAAGTGTACCTGCAGTGAGGCTTGTAAAATCAGTTTTCACACATACACCAAATGGTCAGTTAAAATACATCACTGCCATCATTGTACTCTACATTTAAAAGCATGATGCCCTTTGAAATGTTAAGAAGACATAATTGTCTGTTCCACCTGTCTAAAATTTAATGTACTTGACAGAGTTTTCTATTGTTGTAGTTTTTGGTAATGTCCAGATTTTTTATGCTGACCATTGCCATCCAAACAAAAAAAACCAAAAGCTTATACATTAACACTGCAAGGGTTTACACACTGGAGAAACACAGTATGGTAAAGTAA
>JBBIGA010000018.1:13733220-13763583 GCA_037576975.1 Alestes dentex
TGAAACATTTAAGTGTGACAAACATGCAAAAAAATAAGAAATCAGAAAGGGGGCAAATACTTTTTCACAGCACTGTACATATCACTATTGGTCTACATTTAGTTTACATATAGTTTACATATTCATTTATGTGTCAGGTCTGGGGACAATGACGTTGGGTGGCCACAAGAGGCCGCCAGGGGTTTAGTTTTGGATATTCCTGAACACACCAGGTTTTGAGTTAAGTATTCATTTGTTTCAGCTGCCGGTGTGCTCAGGAGAAAGAGTGTTTGGCTGCATCCGAAATCACGAACTACTTAAATAGGTACTACATTTGAATTTGAACGTACTGCTCTACCGTTAAAACAGTACGTTCTACATAGTGTGAATGAGGGTAGTATGAATGGAATTCGGACGTACTACATCCGCTATTTTGATGTTGTCACGTGTCATGTGTCGTCAATCTGCATGCAATTCACATAATTATTTTTCACTTTTACAGAGGGCATTTTCTCACTAGTGTAATTTAACCACAATGAACAACGTTTTCCTTAAGGTACTTACACTTGAAAAGAGCCGAATATTTTTCGAATATGACGCCGCCTCTCCCGCTGCCTTATGGGGTAGTGAAGTGTCCATCGAATGTCTACTACAGAATTCGGCTGGAAGCAGGTCATCCGGGTACTTCTCGCATACTGTTTTTCGCATACTATATAGTAGGGAAGTATGCGATTTTGGACGCAGCCTTTGTGTTCAGATTGGTTTGTGGGGTTTGGGGTGTGTGACAGACTGCATGGTCGGTCAACCCTCATTATTACTTTGAGGTCTCCTGTCTCCTTTATGTTTACTGAAAGCTTAAGTTTTGAATCTGGCTCTCATGCCTGTTCTTGTTTTGAATAAAAATGGATCTATCAGCATTGGAGATCTGCGAGTGCGCCTGTTCTATGTGCCAGGAGAAGGAGGAATGCCATGACAGCCATTACAATATCTATATATTAGGGATGCACCGAAATGATTTTTTTGGACTGAAACCGAAAACCGAAAATGAGGAAACACTTGGCCGAAAACCGAAACTGAAAACCGAAAGAAATTATTATTATTACTAAAAGAATAAATCTGTTACAAAACTATGAAAATATTTATTTAGCATTCAGACAATGCACAATATAAAATACATTTTGAAATAAAATATTTTACTTGGCCCCACTCATGAATAGCCTAAAAGCAAGATGGCTGAAATATTATACAATTAAATGTCTTCTCTCATAGAACTAGTGAATTCAAGTGCATTTTAATATTCTGAAGTGCATGAACAAATTTCATTCAGAACAAGTGCTTTAAAAACTGGTGAAAGATACACAACATTCTCTGTAGGCTTGTGACAAAATAGTGTATCAAAACAAGACTGACATATATTAACTGTAATCACTGGAAAACTTTCTTTCCTTTTCAAAAACACAGACAGAAAGTAGCCATTCGGTCATACGTGAACACATCACAGCACACAGTGTGAACAGTTTGAAATTCTACCTCTGTATTTAACCCATTCACCAACTGAAGCAACAGGGTACCTCAGAGGTGCCTAGTGGTCTTGGGAACCGAACCCACGACTTTCTGATCGCGGGGCGAGCGCACTAACCACTAAGCTACCAGCTGCCCTGCGAGCAGAGCAGCTCGAAGGGGCTCTTCTGTGCTTCAGACTGTGCATGGCGATCAGGATGTTTTGATTTTATATCATAAATTAATCCCAACGTTGAGACAAACGGCTTTCCGCACGTCATTCTTAGACATATAAAAATGCACCCACGCGGCAGACATGCGCGTGCAGGCTGTGGTTGCGTCATCTGCATCATCATTGCTTCATCTCTGTTTCTGTGCGTAAAAAAAAAAGATTTGGCCGAATCCGAAAATGTATTTTTTGCCATTTTCGGCCCAAAAATTTTGGTGCATCCCTAATATATATATATATACACACACATACATACATACATACATACATATATAGTGGTATTTTGTTTGATCCACTCTCTGTTGTATTCTTTTGGTGACATAGCTTCATCTCACACTGAAAAAAATGAAAACAAAAAAAATCAGTCTTTCATTGAAATAAATGTATGCAGAGAAAAGCAAATCCCTCATTGAGAAATAATTATTTTCAACCAAAAACACAGTTTCCACAGTTTTTGGCACCTTAGCATATAGAACTTTGTACAACCTCCCTTTACCAATAAAATGGCACTGAGTCTTCTCCTATAACATTTTACAAGGCAGGGCAGAGCAGGGCATCTGAGACCATTCCTCTTTACAGAATCTCTCCAGTATCATTCAGGGTTCTAGCTCCTCTCTTATACACTCAACTGTTCACTCCATAGATGTTCAACTGGGGTCAGGTCTGGAGACTGGCAGAAGCTTGATTCTATGGTCAGCTAACCATTTCTGGGTTGATTTGAGCATATGCTTTGGATTATTGTCTTGCTGGAAGATCCAGTGATGACCCAGATTTAGTTTCCAGGCAGAGCCTGTCAGATTTTGATATAAAACATCATGGTACTTAATGATGCCATGTACCCAAACGAGTTTTTTAGGCCTTTGGAGGAAAAACAATTTTTAAGGGTGCTAATAACTATGGTCAATCAGAACGTAGGTCATTTACATATAGCAGTTTTAAAGGCCAAGTAATAAATAGCCAGTTTGATTTTTCACAGATAAAGAGAGGATAGAAAATGGTCATATAAAAATGACAGTTATGTAGGATATTGGCCCTTTAAAGATATAGTTTAGAGTAGTGGTCACCAACTCTCCTCTAGCTGTGTTTACCTCAAGCCTGCATGTATCTTGCCCCACCTCTCTACTTAACACTCGAGCCTATCAGGGACTTCTGAAGAAGTTCATTAGTCAGAGCAGATGTTACAGATGTGGCTGGAACTAGACATATCAGGAGGGCAAAGCTCCAGGTGTCTGGCTCGTGACCATTGCCACATTGCATGCATGTATTTCTCTGCAGTGTATTGCGGTATAACCAGTGAGACTGTGGCTCGATTAGATTTTAGCATATATTCTTGTGAGCAGTATATAAAGAAACTCTGTTCAATACTTCTGTGCCAAGTTTTAACAAGGAGCACTTAAAGACCATTTGCATTGTACCTTCAATTGGCGAGAGCAGCATGACTGGCAGTATGATAGTATATCATTATCCCCTCCACCATCTTCAAGTTGGCAATTTACTGTTTATTCTTTGTACTTCAAGCCATCTGAAGCGAAAAAAGGAAGAAATCAAGCATTCTATATATTCCTGATCACACTGAAAAGGCAAGCATCTTTCTGTAATCATTCTAGAAGTACTTTTATATTTACAGGCTAAGAATCATTACCATGAATATGCTGTACGTCCCCATAAGCTATACGTTGAAGCCTAAGGCTGTTTGAACATGGGTAAGAAAAGGAAAGTAGTCAGGTTTAATGTATAGCCAGCTCTGAACATGTGGGCCAGGGCACCAGAGTGGCATCCCCTGCTGCAGATTTAGGCAGGTAATTTTCATTATTCAGGATTATTTTAACCAAAGGTGACTGCCCTTACATCTACTGCCCCTGCAATTAATCGAAAAGATTTCAAAGGGCACTGAGGTAGATCCCCTGATACAGCCATCCACTTTATCTTAGCCAGCAGAGAAACTCTGCAGCGCAGACAATGATTTAGTGTCTGGGCTTAGAGAAAAGGTCATAGCTCTCCATATCACTGCAGTGGACCCCCCTGAAAATACTCACAGCCTCAGCTCCAGGCCCATCCTCGTGAACTATCACCAAGAAGGAGTGATGATCTTGGATCAGCTTTCCCTTGCGGATACTGATTTTTTTCTGAAACAAGTAAAAGAAACTGTTCCGGAAACAGTAGCGCCATAGTAATGCCTCACAAACACAAGGCCAGACCATCCGGACTGCCATAAGTCATGTGGGCCCCTACATTTCATTTTGTCCATAGGAGCAGGATTTTTTTTTAACAGTTCTGCCACTCTCAGCCTCTAGATTTTCTCTCTGTTGTCAAATTTAGACATATACCCCAGAACTCCAGAATTTATAATGGTCTGATGTGCTGAATGTTTCATACTGAACTTTTGCAACAGTCATGGCCTTTGTCAAGGATCATTTTCCATAACAGTGCTACTGTCCTTTCAAGTGTAGACAAAATGTAGCTGGTATGAATCATACCTGAATATATGGATGGTGACAGAAATCCATGTGTTTCTCTTTCACTTGCATGACTAAGACAGTTTGCTAATTCCTCACATCAGATATAGTGAGGTTGACAGCCCCACATCTGTCCACCAGAAAAGCCCAGGTGCATAAAAAATAAACTTTATTGAACAGAAGGTCACCTATCTATTTATTTAAGATTTATGCATGCCCAGTTCCACAGCCACTGGGAAGGTGAAGGCTAGTATATGCTTCCACCAGATTACATCGCAGTGCCCTATGTCTCAGCTGTAGTCCAGGAAAGAAAAAGTGTGTAGAAAAATAAAAGAAAAATAAACATGAAGTGATACACAGACAACATCTTGCCTTATGTAAATCCTTTATGTTAAAAATGACAAATGAAAAAAGGAACATTTTGCTCAATGACACTTTGTACATCACATATATGCTGCTTAAATGTGCAGTTTCATGTGCAAGTGAATTAAATCCCAGGATCAGGCTCTGTTTTTCTGCATTTTGTATCTTTTATATTGACCATTTGGATCTGTAATTGAAGGTACAGTCAAAAACATAAAGATTTGTCCAAACAGCCCCTTTAGGACTTACATTGCAATATTAAGCATTTGTTGAAAAGACTTTTCCCAGAGCAGATGAGTTCTGATCAGGATCTGAAGGGCTGCTGGGCATTCACAGTTGTATGACTGTCATAGCAAGATCTCGTTTCTCCTTTACATGCGAGAAGTGAAGTTTGTTGAGGGATAATTTAGTATTGTCATCAACATTCATCATGCAGATTTCTGCTCAGCTCCCTCAATGCAAAGGCTGCACACCAGAAGCAACAGCAAGATGCATCAAGTGCTCTAATCAAACTCCTCTCATCCATTCAAAAGTGCTCTGGAGAATTTTTCACCCTGTTTGAAAAGGAATCGATTAGGTGGTTTGCTATGGCTTTGAAATTGAATTGCTATGTTAGGCCTCTTATGAACAAATGTAAGTGGAATTGGGAATACAACAAGGGAGAGCAATGAAAATTGGATTGTCCATTTCGAATAATCAGGATAGTAAATCAAGCACTGTATTGGAACCACTCAATGGGTGCTAAGAATACACGCAAATAAAATAATCCACAGACGAGTGTTTGAAAAAAAGAATATTGTTCTTGTTAAAATCCATTTTGAAGTGAATTCTAGTAAACCTGAACAATAGTAAAAAAAAAAAAAAAAAAAAAAGGAGGGAATTAGCTCTGCTAGCAACAGCTTGTCCAATTCAGTTTTATCACCATGAGGGAACTAAACATTTGTTTTTCTTAATTAGTTTTTATTTGTTGATTTTTGAGGGCTATTTATACACAGAAGGAATGCTTTTTTCCATTGATGGCTTTTTTGATGGGGTTTTTTTTTTCAGCTGGATTTTTTTTCACTATTACACTAAACTAAACCAATAGCCTCAAAAATGCCCTGAGACCTGAAAAATTGTTCCAAAATGTAAATCCTATTAAGACGTTATTCAGAATTCAATCTTCCATCACCATAGATGTGTGCAGTGTGGTCAGATCTTCCCAAGTGGCTATCTTCTCTGTACCTGAGCAAAATGATTCTGAGAATAAAGCACTGTTTCCAGTCATTTAGTGGTCAGGCGAATCAATACTCAAGCTTCAGAGAAAGCGGAGGTTGGAACCCACCAATAAGAGAATGGCTATTTTAGCAAGCAAGGTCATTTAGTTTGATTAGAATGATACTCTGAATCATTCTGAATTTATCAGACCAATCATGGATGTCTAGCACTACAATGATAAAAAATATAATATACTATAAAGTCTATATCTCTAGTGTTCAGGCACCATTGGCCATTTTCTGGTTATTAAGATTTGTATCAATAATGAGAAACATGATCACTAATTTAAATGAATCATGAAATTGCATGTATAATTTAGCCTCTCTGATAGTGGCCAACGCTATTCAGAGTGACAATGTCCACAGAGTCCTTGCTTTCCCTGGTGGATTTGCGTATGTTAATTTGCGTGCATCTTTTCATTTGCTTGTCTGCAAGGATGTCTGTCTCAAGGTTGTCTGTCTCCTCTTAGTCCTCCTGTCAAACATTGCACCAGCAGGCTTTAAACTGGGCCTCTGTGCCATACGACTCCAGCACTGTCTGAGGCCTCATTACATGCTCTAGTTCACTGACTCTGAAAGCTCCCAGTCAATCGATGGGCTTCCTCTGAATGAGAAGCAGCACTGAAGGATGGTTTTAAAGGAGCTGTATGCTTTAAAGTTTCCCCAGTGAGGTAAATAAGTTCTGGTGGAGTGGCTAATCAGTAAAGTAAGAAATTTTCTATAGATATCCTTTGCATGCCAGAAAACATTTCCCACTGTTTTTGGTTCTATTCTGTAACTGTTGGTTTTATTTTAATGAAGTGCATACATGAAAGAGATATGGAATTCCCAGTTTAGACATACATTATATGTCCCAACAGGACACATATTGTTGCTGCTGGAACATGATCTCCTACTGCTTGAATAATAACTTTTCCACTTATGAGAAAATATTCTTGATTATCAATGTAAGTCAGCCTAATTTTGACTTATTTCATGAGCAGCTTTGAAAACAGCTAGTGTTTTTAAATGGTATGTTAAAAAAGAAACAGCCAGTTTGACTCCCATATTATCTTACAGTTGTATTTTTGCAAGTAGTGTAATTATTGGCAACGTATCAGTCACACTGGGCATATCCCCAGGGCAGGCCTTGATTAGGCCAGGGCTTTATTGCCTCTATATCAGTACTTATGCAACTGTACACTCTTTTAGGCAGCCACCAAACAAAATGCATTGTAATTATTTATTCGGTAAAGGTAATTCTGTGAGATCCCTGAGATCTTAATTACCTTACTGATTCCCACTTCTGTCCATTTCTTGTCGTAGCTTAATCTACCAACAAATCTCCTCTCCCTCAGCCAATGAAACTGAAAGAGAATGTGTAGTGACCTTTGGAGAGAGCCTGACTCCCTAATGATCCCCTCATCACTCACAAGGGGACATTTCTTTTCCTGAGCCAAGCGAGATAACAAGGCTGTGACGGGTGTCGGTGTGCAATACCTGTGGCTGAAATGCTGCGATTTTCTCTCTCAATCTTGCGGTGAGTCTATGGCCTCTGATTTTCTGAACAGCAGGCTGGGGCACCCTGATGGTTCTGACCTTTCCTGCACTTGATTGCTGTGATACTCTGTAGGTGCAGGATATACAGGCTGCTCAAGAACCCAGTTTTGTAGCTTTTGCAGTGTATACATTATTTGTCAATCCAAAATGGCGAATTTGGCACTTTTTCTGATTCTGCAGATACTTGTTACCAAGCATGGCTGGATGCTGCATTTGGATTTTAGCTTGAGAGTAATGATTAAAACCCTGAAATCTCTGTGTGCTCTGTTATTACTTCATCTAGTGCCTGCCAACGAGCACTGGGAATTCCTAATGCAGAATCAAATAATATCTCCTGCCTTGCTTATTTTCTACTCACTGTGGGTCATTAGGGAAGAAATATTGGGGTTTACATTTCCTATCCTAAGGCCACATGTGTCTATTATGTGTCTGTGGCATGCTGTAGTATGCATGCTTGCCTCTGAGAGAGAGGTTCAGAAAAGAGGCTCAGATCTCAGCACGGATTCACTGTGCTGACTCACAGAGGTGGTTTTTCATCCTTCAGCCCATTTCTGTGGGCTGTAAACTGCAGTGGTAGCACCGGTAAAAGAGAGGCAGAGAGCACTCCAGAACACATAATCCTCAAAAGTAAGAAAAGCTAGGTTGTTTACTTGCACATGAAAGATGATATCAGATGAGCCGGGACTCTAGGGCTTGTGCATAGCGGGCCCTGCATACACTAGGACACTGCATACGCTAAAATAAAAAGTATGCACTGCATGTAAATAAGCAGGGAGTCTTAGCACCTTACTTCTACACAGGAGCTCATTTTCATTTCACGTAAAATGGTAAAAATAAATAAATAAATGTATAGATACACAGAGATACAAGATTTTGTTCTGATGGTTTGATATCTTACCATTGGATTTCCAAAGTGTATGGACAGCAAGCAGCGCAAAGGACGTGGTAGGAAGGAGGAGAATGTGATGAGCATCTTGTGTGCTGAAGTGAGGTGTGTGGGCAGTGGCAGGTGGAGATGAGAGAGGGAGTACTTCCGTGGGGATAAGGGAGGCAATGGAGATTAGAATGTATAGAACCAACTTCTTCAGTAGGACCCCTTGTAATCCTTGGGACTCAAATCTATAGAACAGAGGGAGATGCACAGGCACTAGTCCCATCCATTGAACTTCCTGTCCTACCTCCCTGTTTATATTCCTTGGGCCTTTCATTGACGATAAGGGGATACTTGCCGTCAGGCATCTCTCCCTCTGTGGTGCCACCCCTGTGTCGCTGTCCACCCCTAAGGTGCTGAACTCCAACAAGGCACATGGTAAAAGGGGTGCTGTCCTTTCAGTACCTCTGCCATGGTCCTGTGAAGAGCGCCTGTTGTTGGACATGGTGGGATTGGGAGCTTGGCGTCACAGTGCCCCTCAAGCTCCAAGCTGGATGCAGTG
This sequence comes from Alestes dentex, assembly GCA_037576975.1. Classification (NCBI taxonomy): domain Eukaryota; kingdom Metazoa; phylum Chordata; class Actinopteri; order Characiformes; family Alestidae; genus Alestes; species Alestes dentex. Next base: position 13,741,976 of record JBBIGA010000018.1, read on the forward strand.
GATGCAGTGCCTATCATCATGGGAGCATTCCAATAGGAGTGAGCATCTGCTTTACCATGGAGGACCCCTGCCCGATCTGGAATGGGTGCTTCCTTCAACTCCTGGAAGGCTCATCAGTCCAATATACTTTCTCAGGTTCACCTTTCTTTGCAAGTCTGTCTTAGGTTGGGCTGCCAGGGTTAGGACCACCTATCAGTGTCACTTAGTTATGTCCAGGGTAGAGATTTTCTATTAGATTGTCCACCTGGGGCATGGGATGCCCGTCGAACTTGGAAATCTGATTTAGCCTCTTGAAGTTGATATAGAAGTGGATGCTCTGTCCGCCCTGGGGACCACCACAGTTTGGATGGACCAGGTGGACACTACGATAATACAATCCTTCAGCATTCAGCCTCAATGGCCTGGCAGCGGCCCTCCTGTACCCAATAGAGACGCTGCCTCACCACTATGCTTGGGGATATTTTGATGTCAGGTTGTACCAGATGAGTTCACCAGCTCTGAACTGCCCTTCCAGCTGAAAGAGGTGGCAGTGGTTTGATCCACTGTTTTAATAGGTTGATACGACACAGTTTTTTGTTGGTTCGCCAACCCAGCTGCTGCAGGCAGTAATGCACCAACCCAACTTGCTCAATGAGGATGCAGCCAGGAATTGGAGCTCAGAGCTAGGAGGAGCACCTGGTCATCTGTCTGCATGGCTGAGCTGATCTGTTATATACTCTCTGCTGCTCCCTCTGAGTTTCTTGCATGTGTTCCCACACAATGGGGTGATTTTGTCCATGTGGATTTGCATGTCCAGTACAAACTCTATGATGGACCGCAACGAAAATGGTTGCTCATCTCAGGCTTCCTTGGATACATTGAGCAGGCCCCTAGCTTGCCAGCCGAATAGAAGTTCAAAAGGAGTGAACTCCATGGAGGCTTTAAGTGTTTCTCTGTCTGCAAACAGGATCTATGGGAGTAGGAGGTCCATACTACAGTCCCCTTCATCTGTGACTTCCACAGGGGGACAGTCTGTGGATATTGGATGGTGTAGTTCACAATGACCATGTTAAGTTTGTATCCACGGATGGACTTTGGCAGCAGTTCCACTAGCAGCGGTGCTAGCGTTGTTTTTCTAGGGAACGGGGGATGGTACTATGGGCACCTTTGACAAAAGTTTTATACCTCTGCCACCATCCCTGGCTCGTGGAGTCTGTTCCTGATTTTTTTCAGGGGTATTTTGATCACCTAGGTGCCCCCAAAGAGGATGGCTGTGAGCCAGGTGCATCACTGTGTAATCTTGGACTTGGGGACGTCGAGTATGTCATGCCTCTCCCTTCAACAATCACACCAGTAGCAGAGTAATCCGCCAGGGTCTGTGGTGTCCCCCTCAACATGTAGCACCTGGATTCCACAGTGCTTAAGTCACTTGTCTTGTTTTTGTTCTTTCACGAAGTACCCCTTTTTCTAGCACCTAACGTGACAGAGCTGAGGAGAAATCTGTTAGTGGTGAACCCTCACCTTCAGTGCCTGCCTCCATAGTGGCCTCCTCCTCTTGCGCGAGTTTGCTGAGGCAGGACGTTTCCACCAGCATGGGGCCCACTGTCCAGCTGCTGTTATTACAGAATTTTGCAAAAGTCATTCCTTGTTTCTATCCAAAGATCCAGCCTTTCTTGTGTTTTTTTTTGGATGTATTCTTGAGGACAAGTTCTCCAGGCTTCCGTCCTTGGAGTTTTTGGCTCTCACATTCAGTTCAGTCCCTGTACATGTTTTTTATTTGTCAAGCCACACAATGACCTATGTACGAATCATTCAAACATAACAAAACAATCTAACTCAAGGCATGAACCAGTAAAGAAACTTGTGCAGATGATTCCAGATGATCAGGCTGGTGAATAGTATACTGATGGTGCTGAATGCTGAGTGGTTGGTACACCTCTAGGCACCTTGTATCTTTAAGCACTTTACAGCCTGTTGCTGTAAAATATTTGTTCCCATTTATTTAACTTAATCTGTTCAGACAGTTTGACAGGCATAACAGTATTTTTGCACCAACATGGTGCATCAAAACAAAATATAAAGAAATCAGGGGTGGCTCAAGACATTTGTACAGTTCCCAATCAGCTGCTGCTGAATTAATGACAGTATTAAAATGTTTTTATACCAAGTGAAATGGTGTACTGGCCCAGACAACATAGCAGCAAATGAGGATGTGTGTGTATTATTCTTATCTGTACTTTCCACCCAGATTACCGGACCTTTCCACACTTCACTAAAACATTTCCTTCAGCTGTGTTTTAGAATCTAGATGGGAATAAACATTAAACCTTTTGTAGCTGTCAGCTTCATAGTTTCCTCTGTTTGGAAGCAATCCCTTCACAGCCAAATTCATAAAATAACAGTGCTTTTTTTTAGGCTACTCTGCAGATGGTCGATTTACTGAAGTCCATTGTAGTCCTTATGCTTCAGCTGCCTTTTTTTTACCTATTTTGTGGGCTCAGAACAGGTCCCCTGTTGATGTGTACATGGTGGGATGGGTTTTAGAATTTAACCTACTGTTTCCTTCAGATGAAAATACCTCCTTCTCAATATGCTTCACAGTCTTTGTGTCGTTCCAGCACTCATATGCCTTTAGTTCAGGATTTAATGTGCTCTGAAAAACAGCTATTTTGAACTGTTACATTTATCACATGGCTCTCAAAAAACAAATTTCACTGTAAAACACTCTTGGCTGTGAAACACTCTTGGCTGTGAAACAGGTTTGTCCATCTATTCTAATGGCTTTATATAAGGATGGTTTTATTTACGGCAATCTTTCAGCTCAATTGAACTGTAAATGTAATTTTAACACCTTGAGAGCTGGGACCTAATGACAGGTCCAGACTGCCATTCCTCATACAGTCAGTTTCCATTGTTCTGATTTAACTGCTGAATAATAAGCCTTAGGATATAAAAGTCTGAGAATGCAGGGCTTTATCAAAGAAATTATATTGACTTGAATGAAGCCAACTAAAATACTTGTTACCAGAAATGTACTTTCTGTTAAAAGGCAGCGATGAAATGGTTCTGTCATTTCAAGCACTGACTGTGCCTTTGCCACAGTTTATAGTGCTGCGTATAAAATTCTTTGGTGGTTTTGCTAGCTTTGCTATGTGCACATTTTTCATCATGGTGCTCTGAACCCAAGTTAAACTGAAATGTATTTTTAATATTTACTCATTTGCATACTCACCACATATCAGCCTGTTGTGGACTCATCTGCTAAGGATTACAAAAAACAGTCCATTTGCTTCGTGTCCAACTTTCTTGTTGTCTCTACATTACTGATGATGCAGCTCTGTTGAGGCATTGGTATTCAAGGGGTGATGGAGGAAGAGGGTGGTGGGAGGGCTTTTAAGTTAAATTCCAAATTCCTATCCTCACTTTTCACTCAAGGCCAGTCTGTTCTTGCATGGAGTGAACTAAAATTTTAGCATGAACTAATATCAGTGTGCTATGTAACACATAGCTGGCCTTTCCCTTCTGTCAGATTAACTTGGCTGTGTTATTTGTGCTGCTGAAAGTGATTGACAGTTAGGTGCGCTTGATTTCCAGTGCCAACAGGTTACGAACAAAGCTCTTAATATTTAATATAATCATATTAGTTGTTGCACTGAAAGAGCAGTTCCACATGTCAGTTTAATTGATGGCTTGGAACTGCACTTGAAACCTTTTTCCAAGCTCTCTGCCCTATTTGTAGATCAAATACTATAGGCACGCATTGTAAACATATAATTTTTATTAATAATTTAATTCACATATTTTTGAAGATGAAAACTAGTGCTCTTTGGTCTATTACATGAGATTTCATTTGTAAATTCCAATTACAGTAAAGATAAAGTGACCATTCCGTCAAACGTGAACACACCACAGCACAAAATTCTTCCTCTGTATTTAAACCATTCAGCAAGTGAAACAGTGGGCAGTGAGGTTACAGCTGCCAGGGAGCAGCGTGTGGGGATGGTACCTTGCTCAAGGGAACCTCAGAGGTACGTATCACTAGCGGTCTTGGGATTCGAACACACAACTTTCTGATTGCAGGGCAAACGCCCTAACCACTAGGCCACCAGCTGCCTGAGGGCAGACAGTCAGGAGTCTTGAGCCAGGCTGAGCTGTGACGTCAGCAAGAACGCTGCTTTGGACTCCTGTGCTGAACTTGCGAATGGGAAACAACTTAAAACTGAGAAGGAAACAGCCTAGATCCATATTGAGTTTGCCTGGTTGGTTTTGAATGTACTTCCGTCTTCCTTTTCCAACGACAATTACTATCAACATATTTAACATGAAGGTAATGTTTGGGCAGGGGTCAAGTGTTTGGTATTGTGGAGGGTTAGGGTGATAGTACAGTGTGGTAAGTGGTTCTCAGTGACTTGGGTCTGTGAGTCTGGTTTAAAAAAGATGGCCTCTTTTGACTGAAATAGTTTCCTTGACACTCCCAGTTGAGAGGCCCTGGCCATAGCTGGCCATTTCAAAATGACAATACTAAGGCAACATCAAAGAAAGAAATTCAAAAGCTCTTGCTGGAGCGCTTAGATAAATTGGAGGTGCTGACCTCGTCGGCTGGTCTGTTGACTTTGGAGTCGCCTTAACAGATTGCCCTGGAGAGACAGATGACTGTCAATAAGCCAGAGGTAAGATCTATGTTGCCTAAGTATGATCTGCTCTCTCCCAGGTCTGTAGAATCTGCTGGCTCTTCGGAAGGGGGCCGTATCAGATTGCGTTTGGCTCATCTCCAAATGGAGGAAAACGAAAGGGCTGAAGTTTGACAGTCTGACTTTGAATTTAAACTGGCTATTGGTAGGATGGAGCTCAAGAGTAAGAGGACAGTTTGGTTTGCCTCAGTCCAACCTCAACTTCCAGTTTCCTCTACATGCTCTGCTCTCCCTATTCGCTTGCCCATCTATTAAATACGCACAGGCTGCACAGTCTATTCTAACTGCTCAATTGCATCCTTGTATAGTTAATATTAGTAAGCATACTGCATGAGTTCTTCCATTTGGGTAAAGTGAGGTGGACACCTATTCCTGTGTTTTTGGGAGACTTACCACTACTTTGCAATGGTCTCAAGATAAAGACTTTTACACTTTAAGCTTGTAGGAAAGGCACAGGGGATATGTTCGATGTTGTCAATCAATGACTGACAGTCTTCAGTATGATGTGGTAAAAGCTGCAGTTTTTAGGGCTTATGAACTCATACCAGAGGCCTATAGACAGTGTTTTAGAAGTCTCAAAAACTTCTCCCCAGACATATGTGCAAGAGAAATTAATTCTCTCTGATAAGTAGTGCAGTGCAAATAATGTTAATAAAATCTTAATGAAAAAGTCACTGATTAATGAGTTCATTTTACCACAGAAGTTCAAATGTTGTTCCCGAGCATGTAGGAGTGTATTTGAATGAAGAAACCGTTTCTACTATGTCTTAAGCGGAGGTTCTTGCTGAGGAGTTTTTCCCTCACCCTTTGCTCATTTGAAGGCAGGGTTAAACCCATTCAAATCAGTCGATCGCCTCCTCAGTCCCAGGGGATTAGAGAGTGTTTTTTATTGTCACAGTCCTGGACATATGGCTGCTAACTGCTTGTACCTCAAAAGAAAACAGCCAAGGAAGGGCACACAAAATCCCAGCCATTAGACTGAAGGATCTGTTGTTCTGAGGTGGCTGCTGTTGTCTCTTTAGAGGTTTAGACAGTTAGAACCATTTTCCTTGGCCTTTCATTTTAAATGGGAGCATTAGTTTGCCAGGTGGTACTGATTTTATGCCTGTTACGATTTTGAGAACCACTGGAGATGCCCAGTCATTTATTTTAGCTGACGTGTTATCATTTTATGAAGATTCATTTTGTGGTTTGTATGCTGTGTGTCAGGGCCTGGGTTATACTTAAGCACCTTCACACATGGCTGAGTTGTCAGCTAATTCAGCATATATTTAAAGTTGCTGTATGCACAGCCTTGCTTGTTAAAGGGGTGAATTTCATCCCTTTCAGTAATATAGCAGGACAGAAAGTTTTACCTATTCGAAGTTTTGGATGTTTCACTTTTACAAGTGGAGAATTTTAATGATCGACCGGATGTGTTTCTAGCTACCAAGTTTATTCGAGCTCAGTCAACGAAATTAGAAGATGTAATAGACCTGTCTGATTCATTTTTGCGTTGCCCTGAACTGTCTGGTGTGTCACATTCTGTTAATGCTAGATTTGAGCAGAATGAGCAGAGTATGCCTAGTGAAAATCCACAGGTGAAATTGGCTAATAATGACAATCAGCTGGTATCTGCCCAGAAGTCAGACCTTAGTCTGGATAAATGCTTCCACCACTTGGCTAACAAAGGTGAAATCGCAGGTAGATCGGAATAATGTCTTCTGGATGATGACTATACTGTGACTATACTGTTATGGAGGATCACCAATCCAGAGGTGAATCAAATTATAGTGAAATTTCTTTTTCGCTTTGGAGCCTTCTCCAAACTGCTGACACAAAATTGAAAGCATATCACTGTGTAGGTTATTTGTATGCTGTAATATTAATATTACCCTTCACTGGAACTAAGTGGTTGAGTCCAAACCCTGAAAAACAGCTCCAGCCTATTGTCCTTCCTTCACCAAACTATGCTGATTGCACTGTACAGCCACTAAACCCAGATTCACCAGGCCAGATAGTGAAGGTTGATTCACTACTCCAGAGATCTAATTTCCAGTGTCTGCATGCTTTACACAACTCCAGCTGACACTCTGCATTGCCCATAGTGATCTTTGGCTTGAGTGCAGCTGCTCAGCCATGGAAATCCATTTCATGAAGTTCTTCAGGCACAGTTCTTGTGCTGATGTCTCTTATATAGTCTGTTTAGAACTCTGTAGTGTGTGATAACCAAGGATACCGTGTATAGTCTGCAGCCACGTTCTGTGAGTTTGGGTGGTCATGGTGGTCAGTTTCATGGTTTATCTGTCGTTTCTTCTGGGTGCTTTAGTTTCACAGTGCTAGCACTTACAGTTGTTTTGGGCAAATCTAACAGAACAGAAATTTCTAAATTGTAGCAAGCATGGCATTCTTCAGTACAACCCATTCTACTGTAAGTATCTGTCTACCTAGACTACCTGGCTGTGTCCTTAAACACTTAATTTTATGTTTTATATGTTAGCAGTGGATGTGGCTTAAACACCTGAACTTAATAATTAGGGTGTCAACATACTTAGGGGCTTTACATCTCGACTGTTGTCTGGTAGGGGAAAAGCGGGGGGGGGGGATTAATGATTTTGAAAAGTTATAATGGTTCCTACGCCCATGGGGTACACTGTTGCCATTTTGAGCTTGACTTGTTCCTGCTGAGGATGTTTAGGATGAATTTGTTTGCCTGAAGGTAACAAAACCACTTCAGCTGATTTAGAATGCAGCTGCAAGGTTAGTATTCAATGTTCCAAAGTTCACACACACCACACCTTTGGGTGAATATCACTGGAGAGTGCCTTTTCAGGCCCACGATTTCCATAAAGAAATGTATATTTGCTGAGCTCCCTCGCATATTTTCTCTTAATTATGGGATCTTAATCAGAGAGTAAACCATATAATATGTCCACCCTGTCATGGACATACACAATTCTGTTAAAATGTGTTTTCATTATAATAGAAACATAAAAATAGATTTTTCTGATAGGTATAATGTCCTTTTTCCTAAATAGGCTTATTCATTTTCTTTTTAATTATGAATGAATACAATGTTCTGTGCAAACTATCCATATCAAAGAAACTCTTACCATTCGCACATATATTTTTTTCAATTTTGAAGAAAAACAGTAATATTTGGATGCCATTTTTATTTGCAGATTATTTCCCTAAACATAGCTACCAGACACATTTGATTATATATACAAATATTTAACTAGATAAACTTATTAGATTATCAAAATATCAATATGACAGGGTGAACCAGTGCATGATAGGGTGGACCAGCACACGACAGGGTGGACATATAATCCAGTCTGGCAAAATATGAACATTTATTCGAAATGAATTTGTTCAAAATTTCATGTAAAAGGGTGCATTGATTAAATTGTGTACAATCAATTATTTTTAAGTGTAAAAATGTAATGGTAAACATAAACAAACTGTTTTTAAAAATCATCGCTGTCTTTAACAGTCATGTAAACTCCAGAAACACACAAGACAGAAGAACACAATTGTTTCTGCATTAACATTTGATCTGAAATATCTTTAAACAGTCATGTAAACACTGAGGTACAATAGAGGAGAGAACTCTCTGAGTTTGCATTCCGGCGTTCTCTATATCGCCGTGCAGTTTCTGCTGCACTCAGAGGCATGTCCTGAATGAAGGCGAATTCTGTGATTACATGCAAATGTATGAAATGAATAATTAATAACTATAAATCATGGCTGTAACTAATGATTACTATACACATGTACTATAAATTGCAATACCAACTATTATTATTACATACAATGGCAGTTGAATTTCCCGCCACTGAGTGGAGAAAAAAACAGTTGTTGTGATGTCACTGCAGCAGATGACCTTTTCTTGAATGAACAGATTTCTCAATACGACAGGGTGGACAATTGTTTAAGGGACATGTAAAATCTTTTAATTTTTTTATGAATTGTTATTTTTATTTCCAAATGATAAATGTACTTAAGCTGAGCAAGGTCTTACTTAGCAAAATAATAATTTAAAAGAAGAATTAAGAAAAAACAGTTTTTCAATATATTTTGTTCATACTGAAATCTATCAAGTGGTGTAGGGGACATGCCAAAATAGCACGTGTCCTATCACGTAAAACTGAAAAAAATTCTTGAAAATTAATGTAAAGAGCCAGGAAATGAAGCTCAAAATAATACATCCTTTATGAATGTATTTAAAATTATATTAAACATGGCAAATGACTTGTTTATATCCAGGACAGCAAAAGGCACCGCTCAGTGATATTGACCCCTTTACTAAGGAACCTTCATTGGCTCCCTGTGGCTGCTCGCATTAAGTTCAAGTCTTTAAGACTTGCTTTCAAGGCCAAGAATGGACTTGCACCCCCATACATATCAACATTAATCAAATAACGTGTCACTTTTCGTCCTCTCAGGGCTTCAAGCACGGCTCGTCTTGAGCCTCCGCTGCTCAGAAGAAGAGGAAGACATGCGTCAAGACTCTTCTCAGTCTTGGCCCCCCAGTGCTGGAATGAACTCCCTCTTCCGTTCAGATCTGCGGAGCCCCTCGCGGTCTTCAAGTGTCGCCTGAAGACCCACGTCTTCAAGGAGCACCTTGATGACTAACCATGCCTCTTGTATGTGCTTGCTTACCTCTCAAAAAAAAAAACCTCTCATCCCATCCCTTCCTTACGTTTGTCTTTTCTTTGACAGGTGTTGTTTAGGTGTAAGGTGTACCTAGCCTGCAGCAACTTGGTTGAATAGTGGACGCTGAAAAAGTTTAGCTTTACAGGGTTGAAGAACAGATGTGGACTACTTGAGCACGGATGTATGTAGCTCTGGATAAGAGCGTCAGCTAAATGCCGTGAATGTAAACGTTTGACTAGTTATTGTTATGGGCTGTGTGAATGGGGTCGATTAGCTTATAGAATAGGTGGATGAATAGCACGTTTCAACACTGCACACAGGCATTCTGAAGTTTTACATTCTCTGTAGCATTTCACGGTACATGCATGTTCAGAGTTGCAGGTTTTACTTCTGTCAGCTCTGTACTAACACAGCACATCATATCTATCATTTTCTATAATTTATACTTCTGCTGTAAAGAGACTAGCATGAAAGCAGATGAAAACTGTTTCATCTGCTCATCACGCTGTAAAACTTAACATGTCATCCATATTGCAGCGACCAAAGTCAACTCATTACCTGTGAGCTAAAGTCAGATAGTGTAATTAAAGTTTTTCATTCCTTCAAATTTACCTTCTCAGTCTTTGCTCCCTTCTGTAATGTGCAACGCATTCACAGTAGTCTTCTCTCTGATGAATTTGAATTACTTTATGAGTCATCATCATTTCAGGCTCCTGTAGAGTAATACTGTGCGCTATATAATGCAAGCATAATAATTATTACAGACAACTAAATCAGAGTCATAGAGCATATACTGCCCTTATTGTCACAATTAGTATTGTCATTAGTGTAGGCTATTTTAATGTATCTGTCAGATGTAAAATCATCAAAATGCTTGTAAATGTAAGCCACGGCCATGTGCTAATGGAAAATTATACAGTTTATTTTGTAAATAGTTAAATATAAGATGAAAGGGCAACATTTTTTTTTCCATTTATTATTTTACAGAAACATGGAGCATGAAAGCAGGTGAAAACTGTTTCATCCGCCCATCACACTGTGGAGGACAACATGGAAGACATTGCACCTGCAAGACAAAAGCATGACAGCAACCCCATGGCCTGTTTTGAAGCACACCATCCCGATCATGACTGACAATTTATTGTTCTTTTATTCATTTACTATTTTTGGGCTGATTCCAGTGATGTAATGTTATTTCTATTTAGCGTTTTATCCATAGCATGTTTTGGTTTGAACACAGCATTTTCACAACTCTAACAGTACAACTGTAAAAAAGCTTCTATTGTTTTTCTTCACACTGACGTTTTCAAACTGATGGGTGTGTGGGGCAGAGAGGGCATTCCGGACTAACGGGCCTTTACTTTTGACAGGGGGGCTTGCAGTTGCGTTGACACTTATATCATCAATATTCATTGTGTACACCACTGGCTTTTAAAAAAGTTCTAACCTTTTGGTAGTCAAACCCCATGAAGTTTCTGAATGCTATGTGTCACCTATGTGTAGCCAATACCTATGTCCACAAGGTTCGAAGCTCGAATGTCTCCACTGGCAATTTTTCTAATGTGTTTTTGTTATAATATCAACTCTGAATGTTAAACAAAAAGATTAATGACATTCTTACTGCTCTCAGATTATTGGTATTTGTGCTTTATATAAGCATATTTGAGATTAATATTTTATATATATAAAGCTGTCAATATATGTTAAACTACCTTGGAAATGACTGACAGGCCTCAGACTCCATAGTTAAATTCTACTGTTCAGACTTCTTGTCTTATTGGCTTCTTACCAGACCCGCTTCTTGTACTGTTGTCCAACCAGTCAGATTGTTGCACACCTATCTTACTGGCATTGCTTTCTTTGCTTTTGCCCGTGTCCTCCAGTTTGTACTGATAGTTTGTCTGTTTCTATTCTTCTGCTCTGCTCTATTGCACAGTGCATTTGTTGGGGAAAGTAAAGTAAAACATTACAATAAATGCTGTTGTCTGCTCTTCCATCAATCCGCCCATGCTCCATGTTATTCCTCTTAGCTCCTTGACATTCTACACATTCCAAGGGAATTGTAACACTGTTCATAACAGACATTAAAGTAAGACATTTGTACTTTGTATATTGCGCTTTACACAGTCAAGCTCTGTTGCTGTTGTTGCTGATGAAGTAAAGTCGCTACTGTAAAATGCAGAGTGATTGTTCTGTTAGCTATAGCTGTACAAATCAATATTTAAACACTGAGGTATGACCAGCATGTGCTACACTGTTTCATTGCTGTAGAGAAGGGGCTTTAAAATGTGGAGTTGCAATATATACTGCTGGTGTTATTAGCTATTACTTATAGATAGGTTAACCCTCCCATCCAACATTATGACCAGCCATAACAACAAGCAGATGAGGCATTTAACTCAAAAATATATTTGGAATGAGACAATGCAAAGCAGTTTTTGTTTAACTGCATAAAGAATATATATTACATCACTTTACACCTCAAAAATATTTTAAATCAGCTTCTGCTTGGTTCTGCTTCTTGCAGTGCACGTGACTGCAAAATAGAACGATATCACAGAAGATACTTGAGCATTCTGGCCAACTAGAGGTACACTCATGTGCTTACATGAAGTGAGAATCGGAAAGAACAGCATAAATATATTATAAATAGCTTTAAAAAGTTAGAGCCTTCAGCAGAGAGTCTTGACTGACAGCATATGACAGCGCAGTCAAAATTCTGAGTGTCCCACCTTGAAAGAATTGCCTAAGGCCTAGCTCTCATATGGCTGTCTCACTTTGACTGATGCAATTCCCTCAAAACACAAAAAAGGAACAAAGGAACTATGTCTGTGACACGCCCAATAAACTCAGAACGAGCACCCGTACCCTAGTTAGCCTGATAGATTTGATTGCTTGAGAATATGCTGATGTAAAAACATGTCAGTCTTTAGTCAGGTCCCTAAAAAAGCGGTTTACTTGCGTCTTCCTCAGCAAGCCCTCATATCATCATTAGAAAACAGCTTCTTGTCCTGCCTTCAGCTGGGACTTTGAAAAATGGAAGAGTCTCATTGGGTCGGAGCTACAGCCTTGTCTACTCTACAAAAATTCCATCTGCCTCTTTTTAAGAAAAAGGCCCAAATGGCACTTTAAATAGGTTTTGTTTGCTACCAGCTTTATTTGTTGTCATTTAAAAACTGAAATGGTTTGGTAGTTGGAAGATCCATAAAGCAGTCTGAAACTCCAAAACTATTCTTTTCAGTAACACCCACGACATTCAAAGGCGTCCGCACAGACTCGTGCAGGCTACATGACGAATGCACTCATAACATCAGCTGTCAAAGAGAGAAACACACTTTTATGTCATCTCAAAGCCTGTTTTCCAGGCAAGGACTGTGCACAAAAAAAAAGACACCGCTGTCTGGGGGAAATTTCATTCATCTTAGCTTGATATTGAATTTTTAGACAATGGCTCTTCAAGATTAAAATATTCATATGAAGTGCCCAGATATGTGTCAGCTTTTAAAACAAATCAGTTTTATCTGTGAGCAACTTCTTCACATTTATCTATTTAAATAGCCTTTACTTGTCTATGTATTTAAAGTGTCTACTTCTCAGATTTGTTGTTTATTTTTGTACTCCTCTTTTGACATTTCTGTGAGTTTATACACCAAAATAGCCATAATCCATTTCAAATCAGTCTGCTCAAACCTCTCTTTGTTCCCTTGAATTAAACATGCTGCTTTTTTGATATTTTGCCTTTAAGACTGCCATATACAGATTACCTGTGCTCTGATTGGCTGCCCTGCGTCATGTCTCATTTTGGCAAGGAGCCTAGACTGAAACATTCCATGTAAACTTCAGTGTGAATGGATTGGGCTCAACTGTGTGGGGTGATGGAGCACATCTTCAACCTGAGCCTGAAGCTGGGGACAGTGACACAGCTTTGGAAAACTTCTTTTGTGGGACCAGTGCCAAAGACCCCACATCCCAAGGACCTCAACAGCTACAGGCCGGTGGCTTTGACATCCTACCTGATGAAGACCCTGGAGCGGTTGGTCATTGCTCAGCTTCGGCCCCTGGTGAGCTCATCACTGGACCTACTTCGGTTTGCCTAGTGGCCTGGCAATGGGGTAGACGATGCTGTCAGCCACCTCTCTCTCCTGGAGACTGCAGGGAGCTCTGTGAGAATCATGTTCTTTGATTTCTCCAGTGCCTTCACCATCACCCTTCCCACAATTCTGAAGGACAAGCTGGAGTACACAGGAGTGGACCATCACCAACCGACCACGGTGTTGGAAAACCCAGGGCTGTGTGTCGGACAAGGTCATCTGCAGTACTGGGGCCCCACAGGGAACAGTTCCGGCTCAATTTCTTTTCACCATGTACACTGCAGACTTCTCCTACTGCTTCCTGCGGAATTCTCTGATGACTCTGTAATAGTGAGCCTCATCACTGGTGGGGACGACAGGGAGTACAGAGAACTGACCCGGAAATTTGTGGACCGGTGCCGGCAGAACTAATTCCAGACCAGCACTGGAAAAACCAAGGAGATGGTGGTAGACTTCAGCAGACACAAACATCCTCCACTGCAACCACTGAACATCCGGGGTCTGTACACTGAGGCTGTGGCGAGCTACACGCACCTTAGAGTTCATCGGAACAATACACTGGACTGGACTCACAACACAAATGCTCTCTACAAAAAAGGGCAAAGTAGGCTGTACCTGCTGCAGTGGCTTTTGGAGTGCAGGGGCCGCACCTGGGGACCTTTTATGACTATGTGGTGGCATCAGCCATTTTTTACGGTGTGGTCTGCTGGGGCAGCAGCATCTCAGCTGGGGACAGAAAGATGCTGAACAGGCTGATCCGGAGAGCCAGCTCTGTTATACCATGCCCTCTGGGCCCAGTTGAGGCTGTGAGTGACAGGAGAATGGTGGCTAAGATGTCATCCCTGTTGGATAACATCTCCCACCCCAAGCAAGAGACTCTGACAGCACTAAGCAGCTCTTTCCGTGACAGGCTACTGCACCCATGGTGTGGGAAGGAGAGATTCCACAGGTCTTTCCTTTCAGCTGCTGTCAGAGTTTACAACCAAGACCTTGCAGTTGACCACACACACACACAAACACACACGCATCCAAACACCATGGACTAATAAGTGGTAGTTTCTCTTGTGTGCAATATTTCTGGTGCCACCTGTGCAATTTTTCGGGTGAAATATAATGGTGTGAAATGTACAGTTTGTTTTTGGTGCATTGTTGCTGTTTCTCTCAATGTCTGCTGCTACCAAACAACTGAGGACACTCCAATGTGTAAGTGTATATATATCCACGGTGTGCATACATAAAAATATATATATTTATACATATACATACATATTCATACATATACTTATGTATTGTAGGTTTATATGTACATGAATATTTTTCGCATACACACAAATGTCAATATTTATATTTTTGTATTATTTGTATAGTGTACTTTTTATACTTTGGTGCTGTCTTGTATAGCTTTTGTTCCATTGTTTTGCTTCTCTTACATTTGTTCTGTCCACTCTCTGTCATAACAATGCGAATTTCTGAACTGTGGGACAATATAAGTTTATCTTATCTTATCTCATCTTATCTACTGTGTGGTGAACAGATATGTATGTGAATATTAGTTGACTTTTATGACATCACAAAACAATTATTTCAAAATGAGATGTTTGTGCAGCTTAGTTTACTGTTGAACTGTATAGTATGAGGTGGCATGTTTTGAACAATGTTTACATACTGCATAACATTTTATTACTATACTACATAACATTTTATTTTTTAAAAGTGAGGAAAACACAGTTTTCCATGGTATGGGCCCTTTAAAAACAAACACGCTGTTGTGATTCCCCATCCCCAATGAACATCTCCAAAGGTCACTGTAAAATTTCCAGTCGTGACTTTTATTGGAGATGTGGTGCAAGCAACATAATAATGTGAAAACAGATATCGCCATGGAAACAGTGACATTATTGGAGACGTTTCAGACTAAGTGATTTGTTTCCATGAGGGCAGGCTGGGAGGTTGTTGACTTGGTCATTGCCCCTGGAGTGAATGTCATGAGCAGTGGCTGCTTTGGCCTAATAAAGGAATAGGAATAGAATGGCACCCTATAGCGCTCTCCCAGGAAGGGCACAGACATGACTGTTCACTGTTTGTGGGCAAAAAGGAAGAGAAAAGCATCTGGGCTGTGAGAGATGCTGTCAGGCCGAGGCTCTAATGAGCGTAAGGCATAAACAGAGAGCAGTAGGGTGGGCAGAAGGGTGAGAGCATTCTCTCGAACACCACGTCCATGTCCTTCTCAGCTCCTCCACTTGGCTTCTTTTAATAGCAGGATGAATCATGACGTTTTGGGAGGATTGTGGGCTCTGAGTGAGGAGGAACGGAAGAGTGAGATGGAGACAAGCGGCAGAAGGTGGCCAGCGTGTGTTATTGCGCTGACGAATCCCATGTATGCGCCTCAGCGTGCCAGATTCGTGGGTGCTGCTTGTGAACATTCTTAAAACTAGGATAGGAATGAAAGTGATTCCTTTAGGCCAAGTCAATTCCAATCTAATTTCATTTTTCAATTGTTAAAAAAATATGTTTCTGCCGCACCTAAAACAACTGAAAGTGTGTGTACTGTCACATGCAAAACACTTCCGGTCAGTTTAAACACTCTCTTGATGAAGTGAACTCATCCTTAGTGCATAATTTCTATTTATTTTTCAATAAAGCAAGGTCTAACACACAGAAAAATAAAACCTGATATTTCTGTTATATATTAAAGTCAGCAAATCAACAGTAATAGTGTGTTAAAATGTGCAGAAATGTGTAGAGGGTGTGGGCTTATTTGCACAAAAAAATGAATAAAACATGTGATTTAACCGGGACTCTTAAACAGTTGAATATCACTGCATACAAAAAGTAGAGACAAAAAATACCAATCATACATGTGCAGAAGGGGCATTAGTTGCTTGAGCACCTGCCCCTTTGGCTTTAATGCCCTTTTTTTGGGAAGGCTGGTGTGCTACATCTACAGAATTTTGCAGAGATTGGTAAGATCATTTTGCTTGAATCAATATTTCTGGACAGAACCAAATGATCTACCATTGGAACACCAACTGACAAGTTACATTTTTTAAAAATAATGATATAAATAGACTGAACAATCTACCAATATTCTTATAACTATTGTATAAGGATACCAGATACATATATTTGTCATCTTTAAAATTACTTTAATGGTCAGGATGTAAAATTTGCTGTGTATATTTGTGTAAAAGATGACAAAAATTAATTAAGGCAGTAAACCCTAATTGTAAAAACCCAATGTCTGATTATTTAGAGTCTCAATGAATATGTTGTACATCAGATACAATCTAACTGGTCTCATTTTATGTGAATTTGCAGTACATAACCAGTGTAAGATTAAATCTAAGACTTGAACGAATAATCACCATTCTGAAACAAACTAATCAAAGATGTTTACTTTCAGCAGAGCTTTCGCTACATTTCCAGCTAATCCGACACATAAGACATGCAGAGCATCATCCTCACAGTGATGTGGACAGCCCCTGAACATTCTGATTTAACGCAGATTTTATTATGCAATCAGCATCTCGTGTGTATGGCCAGCTTCCCTCTTCTGTTTGCTCCATTTTGTGGTGGTCCTGAAAACACTGTGTGTCCTCATTTCGTTGGGAATCGATGCTCGAAAATGCTTGTCAGGTTGCCGTCACTCTATTCTGGCTTCTGCATATTTGCTCTGTCATCAGTCTATGAGACGGGCACCCCATTCTTGTGCTGTGCCTTTTCGATTGTCAGAGAATGATGATGTATGTGTCTGGTGTACCCCCGCATTGATTGGGCACAGTTATACCAGGCCAATAGATCACTTGGCAGCTTCGGCATGAACGAGTAAATGCTGTACATCACAAATCCCAGATCAATAACCATCCATCTCCAAGAGAAGTACAGCCTTCTTATCATGCAGATTTTCTGCTTCATTTAAATGCACTCTGGTCTCAACAATGGTAGGCCAACACAAAGTGCTATGTTTTTTAGTGCATATTTTTTTACCACTGAAGTTCTGCAACCCTCTGGCACTCGTTCAGCCAACAAAATACTGTAAATACAACTAAAAGGTACATTTCTACTTTGGTTAATACAAAACTAAATGTGATTATGTGGGCCCAAGCTTTTGCCTATTATGGCCAATATGAGTAGATTATCTCTTACCCTGTAAAAATGAAATGCATGCTTAAATGTTCTGAATATATGTCAAAATGTTAAAGAATGTTATGGTATATTATTGCTGTTTTCATTAACTTTACACACACTTGGCTATTTAAGCCACTGTGAATATGTTTCTTTATGTTTCTTACAGCAGGCATGTTACTAATGGAGACTTTGCATTGGTCATTATTCAAATCGTCCTCAGTCTAATTGGGTTCATTTGATGAATTTTGTTTTATTTGCATTAATAGCGTTATAATGAAATATATTTTCGATTTTCAATTACACTGATAATATATAAACTCTTCGCTAGGCATAATAGTAGTATGACCTGTTTACTCAATGACATTGTTCTGTGCTTACAGAACAGTTGAGTTTGAGTTTTGAAAGCCCCTTAATCCTTCTAAGGTGGTGACCTGTGGAGTCAGATAAGCCCGCACTATTTGTAATCATGAATTGTTGGAGTATGGCATTAGAGCTCAAGTCAAGTTATTATCTTCACTTGTATGCAAAAGCTTGACCAACTCTGGTCAAATTCTGTGTTTTTTGTGGATTTTCTAAATGAAAAAGGTACATACAATCTGCATAGAACACCTTTATGCAGGTCTCTCACTGGCTGTCCTGTGGAGGGAAACTTTATTTTAGTATAATCCAAATTTTAATTGCAATTAAAATTATAATTGGAATTAAAATAAAATCGTTTCAGAGTTAAGAAATGAATGAAAAATCTTAATATTAAGGCTGACTAATAGTGAGACTATTTGCAAAATACATATTGTGCAGAAAATGCCATATTTAAGTTCTCTGTAGAGGATGCACACAAAAAACATTTGACCAGGAGTGTTCAAACCTTTGCGTAACATATATTTTGTTTCTATATGAAACACTTTCTTTTGCTACAAATTCTAGGAACCGTTTACAGAGTAATTTACAGTAAGATCCCATAAATGGACTGTCCTTGAATTTCCAGAAATCTCTTGAAAAGTAAGAAAGAATATGAGGTTAACAGAATGACATTTTAAATGAAAAGAAAATTGCATTTTAAATTCTACATTTACACATTCTAGATCCAAGATTTTAGTCAATGAGGACAGTGGGTAAGCAAAGTCACCACTATGATCGCAAGATCATTTTTTTTTTTTTTTTCTTCAAATTTAGACATTATCAGTGTACTTTAACTCTAAAGTGTTTATATTTTTCTTGTTTTTTTCCTGACTTTTCTTTTTTTGTGTAATGCTGGTGAGACCTCAGCGGCATCATTACTGACTCACCTTTCCCTTTGAATATTCTGCACATTTGAATATTCCATTATGTGTATGAAAATGCAGTAATGTGATTTGTATGAGATTAAGAAGCTGCTGTTCTAATGACAGTGAATGCTTAGTGACGGATGAATTTGGAGTTTGGATGCCTGCAAGTTCAACAGAATGGTAACATATGTCCCACAGCCCTGCAAGCATGCACTGACAACGAGGCACTCCCACAGTTAGGACATTACAGTTATGCATCATGAAGTCCGACAAGGAGATATCATGTATATTAGTCACGGGAAGACCTGAGGCGAAAACAAACTGAATGAACCTTTTTTTTTTTTATCCACTTCGCCAACAGCCCAGAATGATTTATGTCCTTCTTGGTGATAAGTAAGGAACTCCACTGTTAATTTTTTCTCCCTTTTCAAATTGATTAGTGGATGAAAAGGCTAATTCAATCCTTGAGGAGCTGCAGTTAGACAGATATTCCCCGTGAGCCTCAGGGAACTCATCCATAAAATGCGTGTGTCAGTCATGTCACTTGCTGAGTCCCAGTCCTCTCACACACAGGCTAGCTCATGCTAACTATTCTGGGCACGTTGCCTGCAGCCAGCCCTACAAGTGTTTGCTTTTGAGGTAATTAAACAGCCTTTGATGGATAACCTTGTTGGAAAGAGAGAAGTTAAGGTAATAATAATCCAATTAGACTTTTTATCAAGTGGAGCAGAGTCGGTATCCCATCTTAAATACTGTAGCTGACATCCAAACAAACAGCTTGGACTAGATACTCAGGAGCATGAAAATGAACTGGGAAAGGAGGATGTGGAGGTATTAAAAGACATCTTTCAGTTTTATGCGTCTGCACAGCCATACTATATATTTAACGTGAGGCTAAAGATAATTTTACAGTTATTTTTCTTTTCACTGAAATTTTGCTGTTATTGTATTTTATTATGGATTCAGAAATTAACATACTTTTTATATTACATTTCTGAACATTAATGTGTTTAATATGTATGAAAAATGCATTAAACCCATTCATTAATTCAGTTTCTGTAACTGCTTAATCCTTACTAGGGTGGTGGGTTCCTGGAGCCTATCCTGGGGTCTACGGGCGCGAGGCAGGGACTCACCCTAGGCAGGGCGCCAGCCCACGGCTGGAAATTAGACACAATAGATTAATAATAGCTTATGAGTTGTCTCTGAAGGCTGTTTCCAGTACCACCAGTCAGACTTATGACCCTCATGGGGGACAAAAGCATGTGCATTCATACACAGTACTGTTTGCATTTCAGGGCAGTACTCTAATTTCATTAAGTTTTTATAACTGAAATCTTCAAGGTTGTCTAAAAATCTTTCCAATTCCATTAACTCTGCTAGATACTGTTATATATGAAGCAGGCTCAAAGTGTTTACCCAGTACATCAAATCCTTGATATGTGCATATTAGGTCCTTTTTGATTCCCATGGAGAAATTCCCATAGGAATGTATTAATATGATAAGTCTTGCCCTCGTACAGTTTCAAAAATCAGGAAAATGCTAGCAGCTGTATGAAGGTGCATAAACGAGAAAGCGTATATATTTGGTACTCAAGACCATGTGCTCTGTAAGGTCTGACCGCTAAGCTTCAAGGGAAGTCAGAGCTTGTGGTGGAAACTATTATAAATGCAAATTCCTACTAAGAGCCCCAAAGCTATGTTGAAAGGTCTTCTCTAGGAGATAATTACAGCCTGCTTTGAGTACCTTTAAAAAGGGGAGACTGAAATAAAAACTCATAAATAATTCAAATCAACAAAAATACCTGTAGAGTACATCTTTATCTACCTGAGAGAGTGCAGCTTCTGCCTTCATTCCAAATACGGGACTCTGGGAGTGATAGGGCTGGTGACATGCTCCAGGTTTGTTTGTCCTTGCAGCACTAAACCTGCAAACCAAAATATAGCTATTTTTGTGACACTCAGTATGGTACTTCCTACTTAATCACTTTTCAAGAAAGCTGACAGCAATCTTCAAAGAGGCTACTTTAATTGAATTGGCTGACACTTGACAGCTGCCTTTATAAGGATAATAATAATAATAATAATAATAATAATAATAATAATAATAATAATAATAATAATAAATGTTATTTATATTGCACTTTACATTTTACAAAAAAACTCAAAGTGCATACAGACAGTGAAAACAACATTATATTAAAAGACAGCATAAAAAACCGAGAGGAGTAAAAACAATAAACATTAAAAAACAGCAAGCAATCATTAAAAACATTGGCTAAAGAGAAATGTTTTCAGGCTTTTCTTAAAACATGTCACAGTGTGTGGAGCCCTCAAATGTGATGGTAGGGCGTTCCACAGTCGTGGGGCAGCGCAGGAGATGGCCCTATCGCCAGTGGTGTGGGAGCGAGTCCTGGGAGGGAGAAGAAGGTGGGTGTTGGTGGAGCGGAGAGTGCGTGAGTGGCAGTGGGGCGAGAGGAGTTCTATTAAGTATGATGGCGCACTACCATGAAGACATTGTAAGGTGAGCAGGGAGATTTTGTAGGTGATCCGAGCAGAAACAGGAAGCCAGTGAAGTGAACGGAGGACGGGGGCGATGTGCTCGTGTTTCCTCACTCGCATCAGGACCCTGGCAGCGCTGTTCTGAACACACTGAAGTTTTCTAATGTTCTTGTCAGGATTCCCGATAAGAAGCGCGTTACAATAGTCCAGTCTTGAAGAGACGTAGTCCAGTCTTGAGGAGACAAAGGCATGCACTAGTTTTTCTGCATCAGAGAGGGAGAGTGTGGGCCGGAGTTTAGCAATATTTCTGAGGT
>JBBIGA010000018.1:13763683-13803055 GCA_037576975.1 Alestes dentex
CCCCCCCCCCCCCCCCCCCCCCCCCCCCCCCCCCCCCCCCCCCCCCCCCCCCCCCCCCCCCCCCCCCCCCCCCCTCGCCCTGTATATGACAAGTCCACCCCTGCAATAATAAACAGATCAAGCATCTGCAGACATATTTTTCTCTCCTAAATTCTCTCTGTTTTTCTCTCCTGACAGAGGAGCAGGGGGCCTTTCCGTTAGTTAGCCATCAGCTGCCAGGCTGGAAGTCTTAACGCTCTCCCTCAGGGTTTTCTCTCTGCATACATACATACTCATTTACAGCCCATCATCCCCTTAAATAATGCCCTCCAATCATCAGCACAGAGATGACTTCATTTGAATGCAACAGGATAAATGCATAACAATGTGGGATCTGTGAACCAGTGAAAGCAGTGATTAAAATGTAACCCTGGAGATGCTACTTTTAAAGGTCACATCCTACATCTTTCTTTCTCTGTGATCCATTTATGACAATTGAGTTTGTTTTATTAGAAAAACAATCGTAATTCCTTTTTTACTTGACCATTTCCAACCTCTCTTTACCCCTTACAATGAAACAGGCTATTTTTGTTATTGAGCTTTACTATTATATGTGAATAAGATCTGTTCAGATTGACTGTTCTGTATTGTGCCACAATCAAAGGGCAGTCCAGTCTGAAACACTCTTTTTAACTCTTTCTTTTAATGAATGGGAGAAGCTCAACTACTGTAAGCAGAATGAGAGGAAACAAGTAAATGTACTGGTTCTCATGGCGTCAAAAAAACTAGCTGGTTTTGTACCTTATTTGAACTATAATATTGTTCTTTACAAAAATCAGTTGACATGATGGCTGTTGAATCTAAGGTGGAGAGCTACCATGTAGACAGAAGTGGGTTGTGAGTAGTACTTAAGCAGTAACATTTACTCAGTAACAGGTACTTAAGTAAAATGTTGATGGATTTGTAATGCTCTGCTTGTTTTCAAATGAATATATCACCTTGACAATTATATTCTAGTATATATGTGAGCGGTTTCTTGATGTACTTTCATCACAGATGTCTCACCCTTGCTTCCCTGTGCTTCAGTATTCATCAATTGTATTAACCTGGACTAAAATTTCAAAAAGTTCAGCTCTTGGATGACTTTGATGTTGTTCACATCTGATTTTCGAGCATTAGCATTTCAATATAGGCTAAAGAGATGAAAATAAAAAGGCATCCAGAAACACTAAATTGTTCAGACACAGCATCTCTCTGGAGTTATTTTTGATCAGCTATCCTGGTGAAAGTCCTCTGTACTCTGCTGTCTGCTTTACTGGCATCTGCCACAAAGCACTCTAGGTAGACACCTCAGATACACCACTGTGTGCTTTTGTGTTCGGAGGCAGATCTGTCATCATACCACTCTAGGATTGCTGAGCAGTGAAGAACAATACTGACAGAATTAGACCCGGGAGAAGTACCGGAGGAACATGTTACGCAGAGATCAGGTTTTATTCATAGCTTTTCAGAATGAATCAGTTAATTCTACAGACAGATAAACTACATGTCACAGGTTTATACTACCCTTCTGATTAGTGAATTCAGGTGCACACATTGGTGACACAGGTGTTCAGCTGCAAACAAACAGCTTGCATAATCTCAGTAGAGAAGCAGTGCCAAAAGAACAGGATGCTTTGGAGCAGCCACATGAGCCTAAGATCACCATACCATTCCAACATCAGTAACTGACCTCACTAATGCCCTTGTGTCTGAATGCAATTAGGTCCTTACTTCAAAGAGTGCAACATCTACTGTAAAGCCTTCCCAGAAGAGCAGAGACTGTTACTGCAGCAAAGAAGGTCAAACTGCACATTAATATCCTTGATTTAGGAAGAAACACTGGATGAGTAGATATCTATGACAATACTGTGTACAGATCCTATTGGTGTCATGTAAGGGAAGTTAAACATACAATACCAATACGGTGGCAAATAATACCAGTACCCATGTAGAAAATGTAAATACATCATCAGTGAGATCATTTTGGGTGATATAGATGAGGAATATTGTGATTTAATTTAATCAATGCTGCACAACACTAACTTTAGATAGAAGTCTGCTACTTCCATGACACAGAATGCACTAGGAGCTGAAATATAATTTTAATTCTTTTTTTTTTTATTATTACTTTTGCATGTGGAATCCTGGTTTATGAAGTCAGAGAGATACATTACTGACGCGTGTTTCACGGTCACAGGAGATATTTGGTAGAAAATGTGTGTGATGATAAGCAAGGAGGTCAGATCAGGCTTAATGTGTGTCTGGGAAACCAGCCTAAACTGGCCATTTCCTGTCTTCTATTAGATAGTCCAAAATATCAGTGTTGCATATTTCCTTATTTTACATCTATTATAATATAATCTTCTGAAACTCTCAATAGGTTAGGCATTCGATATATTTTGCTGCCAATATCAATATAAATAAATAAAATGACATATTATTTTATATCTTAGTACATACATAAAATAATAACTGTTATTGTCTACATATAATTTTATAAACAAATAAAATCAGAAATACAGAAATACAGTACTGTAATGAATAGTACTGTAATGAAAACAGAAATACAGTACTGTAATGAATAGGCACCGAATCGCATATTTCTATCTGGAATAGTCATGTATCCACATAATATATGCTACATGGTTGTGTTGTCATTTAATGTGTGTTTAAGTGCAAACTGCTCGGCACATAAACCGTGTAGAGCATGAAGCCCATCCACCGGTGACCAGAGGTGGTAATAAGAAGTAATGGGTATGAAGCAGTGGGTCAAAATGAGCTGGCATGGCCAGCCCTTGGTGGCTTTCCTGCCACAGATTTATGGGACAACCTCCATTCGTTTCCCTCTGGAATCCATTATTTCTGCTTCGTGTCTTCTGTCAAGGTTGCGAGTGTCGAGTTGAAACAACTTTCCAAGCCAAGCCAATGGTTAAATTTAGCAGCTGTTTGTGCTTCACCTTCTACAGAGTAAATGCACCTATGGAGTTTGCAAGCACCTCGAGCACACTTAAGACATTGAAGCAGAAATGCTGCATCTGACATTGTTATAATGTTCTTTGCTGTTGTACTAATAAGCCTCTGTAGTTCCCTCTGTAACTCAGTTTAGTACATTTGATGAATTTGCAAGATTCTCGGTTTGTTACCCCTTGAGACACAGGATTACCATAATCTCCTCCTTTACAGAAACAATTTATCATTAGATAATATTCTTTGCACTATGAACATTTCTTTTCAAAGCACATGATAAATAATTGGTCAGCTGTACAAAAAAGCTGAACACGTAGGAAAGAGTAATTAATTAGTCAAGATTTCCCAAAAGCTATACTGTGTCCTCATATGGCGTGTCTTGTGCTAGCAGAAGTTTGTTTTTTAAAAAATCTTGTATTTACACTCCATTGTCCATTTTGTCACAGGACCATCAGCGATCAGGTTTAATTTGGGTAGTGGATCATTCACATAAGGGGAATGACTTTGTGTGTGTGTGTGTGTGTGTGTGTGTGTATATATGTGTGTGTGTGTGTGGTACAGAATACATAGAAATACAAAGTTTTATATTTATCCATTTATAACAGTTTTTGGAGGTTTTTATGTCTGTAAAAGTCATACTAATCATTAAACTAAACATTGTGTTTATATTTATTGTATGGATAAAGCACCTGCTGACTGGCGAGGAATAAAAACTGCTGATAGAATAAAGATAAAAAAGTATCCAAGCCAGTTCTTCTCACCAGAGTGCACAAAGGTTCACTGCAAATTATATTCTCTGTTGATGACAATCATACCCTGTGGGTATTTCTAAACATAGGGTCAGTTGTAATAAAGAAACTGACACTGAAGTACCTGCACATTGCCGTAATTGTAGAGCAGGAACATCTGATTAATGGTTATGAATCACAAGAATGACGTGATCTAATAACTATTTGATGAATGTGTCTAAGGTTGAAGCTGCTGAAAGTTGCTGGTGAAATTGGTATGTACATTTATCAGACCATATATCCTTACATGATGAGTGCATTGATTTAATATCTCCTTCATGTCTTGGCTTGTCATCAACATAGATATATTCTTGAGTCTGTGTACAAGAATCTCACTGAGAGTGTTTTAACATAAATGTACACATCTGGTATGACATTCTCATCTAGGATTCTGCTTGTAACTGGGAAATATACACACAAATCACAGAAACAATTAGCTGAGATACACTATAGGGACACAGATATTGGGACACACCTGTTTTTCAGGGTTTGGGCTAGGCCTCTTACCTCCAGTGAAGGGCAATTTTAATGCTTCAACATACCAAGGCGTTCTGGGGAACGCCCTTTTCCCTTTTCTATTCCAGCATGACTGTGCCCCAGTGCACAAAGCAAGGTCCATAAAGTCATGGTTGGGTGAGTTTGGTATGGAAGAACTTGACTGGCCCACACAGAGTTCTGACTTCAACTCCATCCAACACCTTGGTGATGAACTGGAATGAAGACTGTGAGCCAGGCGTTCTCATCCAAAATCAGTGCCTGAAGTCATAAATGCTCTACAGAATGAATGGGCACAAATTCCCACAGAAATCTCCAAAATCTTGTGGAAATCCTTCCAAGAAGAGTGGAGGCTGTTATAGCTGTAAGGGAGGGACCAACACCATATTAAAGTCTATGTATTTGAAAGCAATGTCATTAAAGTCCCTGTCGGTGTAACGGTCATTAAACGTCTCAATACTTTTGTCCATATAGTGTATAATTGTCTTTTGAGTGTGGAGAAAACCCTGCACATTGTGGCAGATGCCCCTCATCCTTTATTTGATCTGGTCCTCTCTAGAAAGATCTATAGGGTACCTCAGGCCACAGAAAAATATATATTTAATTCTTTCATTGCACTTATAGGTCCAATTACATTCATTGTAGCTGCGTTTAGGTATTTTGTGTGTCTGGACTGGTGGATCTGAAGGTGGCATGTATTTATTGCATGTTTTTCTGTGCATTCTGTGCAATTATACGACCTTGTGAAGCCATAGGGCAACAAAGGTCTATTCTATTCTGTTTTAATATATTCTATTCTAAAGTTACCAAACTGAGGGAGGAATCCTTAAAACAGACTTGGTAATTCTTTTAGTTTAATGGTGTAATGTTTGGAAATGGTTCTCTTGAACAATGCTATTGAATAGAGCTGGGTGAGTGTGAAGAAACTTTTTAAAAACACTATGCAGTGTAAAGCTTCTAAGCTTCTACACCAAATAAAATGTTTTCCTGGAGCCATATGTCTAAGCATGATGCAAGAAACCTTTATAGTACAGAGATCATATGAACGTGGGCTCAGATCAGGGCTATTGGAACAACATTGCCGTGACCGAACCTACATGAAGTTCTGTACATCACTTATATTTCTTTGAAGCAACGAAGGTTCCTTGTGTTTTTTTGTTGAAAGAAAAGGACTTTCTTTCATGTGCAAATTTAAAAGGAAGATATTTTAGAACTGAAAGGGCCTGAGGCTATTGTGTTAGCTCAGCAGCTTCAAGAGAAATTTATATGTAAGTTCTCTGCCGATGAAGTCGGTGCTACTTTTTTGCTCCCACACCTTTTTGTACATTTTTAAACACCGTGAAATGAAGGCTCTCCCAGGAACCAGCAAGCTGAACATTAGCATGCACTGTGCAGCAAATAAATACATGGCATTTGTATAAAAATGCTGGTGGAGGATAACATAAAATGCCATTTTTTCTGCATAATCCTCATATGAATACAAATAAATGGACAGTGTTGAGGCTTTCCTAATTGTATTTGCTGTCGTTCGCTTCAAAACCAGACTTGTGTTCCAGAGGGTCTGACCTTAGAGCTCTGTGCACTATACTTGTTTACTCAAAGCTTTTGATTAATACAGTAGATTAGGAAGATCATTTATATCGCAATATTGCTTGTGGTTTGCTGGCTTGTTTGCCTCTTGTTGGTACATAACTCCCTTTTAATTCCCTAAAATGATATTTTATAGTTTATAGTTTGATAGTTTTCCCCAGACTCCACCCTCTACAGTCTCTGCTCTGGTTTTGCCACACGTTCCCTTTACATCCACCTCCTCGCATCTAATCATTATTCCCTCCCATTAATCACTGTTTCCAGCTGTAGACTGTCACTTGTCTGTGTATGTGGAGCCCTTTGTTCCGCTTTTGTTCTCAGTGTAGCATTGTCTGGATGTATCCATTTATTGTGTTCGTTTTCGCAGGTCTATTAATCCATTATATTAATTGTTGTATGCAATATTTTAGACACCCCTGGTCTAATGACGCATTTTGTTGATGACATTGCTGCAAATATGAATGCATGTGTATTATTTATTTGCTGATTTTAACATATAATAAAACAATAAAACATAAAATGTGATGTGGTCTTATATTTGGGCACCCTTTTAGTAAGAACCGCTTTCACTGACATTACAACCCCCTTCTTGCAGTCAGCTAATACTCTTTCTCTTTCTGGTTTTAGACATTTTTCTCCCCTTTTTCTCTCTAAATGGTCCTAGGTCAGAAATGTTCATAAGTCATGCATAACATGTTTAAGATTTTATAACACATTTTCCATAATATTCATGTCTGGGGATGGTGAAGCCTAAGTAGTTCAGGGTTGAATTTGATGGTTCATATTTTGTTTCATCAGATTATAGCATCTGATTCCAAAATGACTTGTGTATTGTGTTCCATTCTTTAGACATTGACCTGTGTGATGAGATAACAGTTTAGGTTACCTTCCATGTGGGTGATGTGCTTTCAATAACACTGCAGGCCAGGGCATCACTATTCCTGGGCCTGCAGGTCTATGGCAGTGGTGTGGGTGTTTTTTCTTTGAATGTCTGACCTGTTTTTCAGAGATTTTGTCTTGACTTTAGCAGTTCTTCTTAGCTTCCATTACTTAATGACACTTCTGGCCATGAAAATTACAAAAAGAAAGTGTTTATAAATCTTCTGACGCTTTCAGAGTCAGTAATCTTAGCTTCGGGTTTTCAGTCAGCCGATTAGATGAGCTCATGCCTGTTGAGTCCTACATCCCGAGGGGTTTAAAGGGTCACATCATTTATTACATGCTGGAATTGTCTACACCTGACATGGATTAAGGCCTAAGGAGTCAAATAAGCTCTTAGACCTTACAAACAATGACTTTAGTGGATCGACTGAAGAGGTGCACAAACTTTTGCACTGGCAGGTAGAAAAAACTACACATAAACTCAAATAAACCTACCTGCTCCATAAATTCTGCATACACCCTTGGTACAAAATCACACAGACATGACTATCTAACCACAAAGATACTTGCTGCTCTAATAAGAACTGGTACATTTTTGGCAAATGTATAAAGATATAATGTAAATAAGTGTGAAAACCACAGGCCATAAACATTAGAGCTTTGAACATGTGTAGCAGCCTTAAAAAGCTCCACTGATTAACACACACATCAAGCTGTGACTACAACCCATGGTACTGTACTTTGTGATCTCTACATCCTGGTTTACTGCTGTGAATTGTTCTGCTCTAACACCTCTCCTGTGTCCACACTCCCCACTTCTTCCCACCACTCGCTTTCATATACAGCTTACCTTTTCTGCTGACAGGACATTATGAATTGGTAGTCACATCATAAATTGGCCAAGCTTGGCCTTTGCAAAAACCTTGAGATCATAATTCATGGCCTAATTCAAAGGTGATGCTATTATCAGGAGCTCCACTTTAGAGAGCCTTCTCCGTGACTGCCGCTACTCAGCTCCTCATTCCTCCCAGTAGATAGCATCTATGAGGCTGAAAAGTGTTAATGAGGCAGAAGATTCCTGTTAGCAAGGGCTTTTTAATTATCGCTCGGACCACTTTGCTCATCTGCTAGATACACTCTTTAAAAATAAAGGTTTCTACACAGTTTTCCACTTGGATATACAGTTCTTAAAAAAAAAAATCAATCAGATGTTTAGGATACCAAAAATACTTCCTCTTGCCATTGGCCCTTTTTAACCTCTTTATTTTAAGAGTTCAAAATAAACTAAATGAACCTTTGAAAACTTTCAGGCTAGAGTTGTTGCACAATCAGGCTAGAGTTGGTGAGCTTTTATTTGCTGAAACATTAGGCTACAGCTGCAGGAAATTATCCAGCCTTTTATTTGATGCAGTGATTTGTCATTCGAAACCAAGTGACACAGTGCTGGGGGTAAAACAGACAGAAGTTTGAATGTGAATGACGAGGATAGAGAAGTGCTTATTAGAGAAGGTCTGGTGTCTGAGAGTTCATAATATAGTTCTATGCATGCTTTAGGTTCTTTGGATTAATGGAAAGTGCCAGAATGGTAAGTGTTAGTGGTATGTTCTGCATGTGGGAGTATGCACACATACATTCATTCATTCATTTATTTTCTGTATCTGCTTAATCCTTAATAGGGCCGCAGGTACCAAGAGCCTATCCCGGGGTCCTGACTTCTACCACAGTCCAAAGATATGCATGTGAGGTAAACTGGGGACTATAATATACAATACAATTATAATATATATATATATAATTATAATTTTACTATATATAAAAAGTATAATTATAATTATACTTTTATTTGAATACATAAAAATACAATTATATATATATATATATATATTTTTTTTTAGACTGAATTCAGTATATTTATTTATATTTATTTTCCTCCACAAAATCAAAATATAACTGTAATTGCCATGTCAGAATGGCTGCTGCACCACAAAAAGATTTCTCACTCTCTCTCACACAAACACACACACTCACACACACAGAGAAATCCTGTTGTTTTCTCTAGTTTTACTTCTGCTTTTTGTCCACTGCACAACGATCTATAATAAAGAAATATATTCATGAAAATCTTGTTGACACATTCAGCCTCAGTCATGTTGGTTAACAGAGAAAATATTT
Source organism: Alestes dentex (assembly GCA_037576975.1). Lineage (NCBI taxonomy): Eukaryota > Metazoa > Chordata > Actinopteri > Characiformes > Alestidae > Alestes > Alestes dentex. The sequence continues at coordinate 13,772,599 of JBBIGA010000018.1, forward strand.
TGCCAGTAACAGACTGCAGCTTCCAGCACTGTGACTTACACTTAATGCCGTGTAGAGTTGAATATTTGAGGTGTGCTGCAGAGAGAGCTCTGCCTCGCCTTGTTAGCTGTACATGTCAAAATAAAGCAGCACACAGATGGAAATGCATACGGCCAATTTCACTGACCTACATTTCATCACTAAAGGTAACAAAAGGAGCACAACACAGAAGTGCATAGAGACCAATTACCCAAAGATGAAAGCCTCAGAGGACCCACTCCTACCCCTGTTTGAACAAATGACTCAAGAGGAAAAACACTGAAAAACAAATATGATGTCCTTTTTTTTCAAACAAAAATTCCTTTTTAAGTCGTTTAAAGTGTGCTAATGAAGGACAACAGCCGCCAAAATGAAACAGGAAATGGAGACAGCTTTCAATATTCATCCATTTCTTTGCGAACCTCAGCTGTCTGTTTTCCAGCATGCTTACGCCGTTCGGTTTATTGGGCCTGCAGTATAAACACAGCAAGCCTCATATTGTGGGGGACACCCCAGAGACTCCACTTTGAACAATTTTTGTACATTTCTGGCCTTGTAAACACCCTATTTGGAACTGGAGGCAAAGTGTTTGATTTTGGAAGTGCAAATATTTCCACCACCCTCACTTCCCATGACAAGTTAATGTTCTTTGAAAGTATAAAAAACAATCTAAGAAAGTTAATTTGGTATTGGGGGAAAAATAAAACTTGTCTGCAGTCTACTTAGAAGCTTTGGGTTATGCCTCAGGCCTTTGAAATAAAGATTAACGAGCTCGGCCTCTATATTTACTAGCAAGAGTTTTTCTTCACAGTAAAAGTGTAATTGGAAAAATTACAAACTATGACAAGGGAGCAGCTGCATCGCAAGAGCTAATTGGCTGGCACTGGGCAGTTTTACATTTTTATACTGTAGGAAAGTTTGTATCAACTATAATTGCTGTAATTCAGTACTCAGACATACATGAACAGAACAAATGCTTCCATGCTTATAGACCACCGTGAGGGAAAAAAAAAACGTGCAAAAATGCTTACAAAAGAATGGATTAATAGTCTATTACGTACAATGTGCCATGGCTATGCTTTTGCCCTGTAAGGTCTGTCTTCGGTATCCTCTGCTAGATATACTGTTGAAGGACAATTCCACTGATTTGAAACTTGATATGAATTGTTCCGTTCTAGAGAAACCAAGTATCGTTCAAAGCCAAGGTGATAGAAACCAGACATCTATAGCAATTAATGCCTCTGAAAACTAGATGGTTTTGCAGGTAAAGGTTACAGTTACCCTGCACATACACACACACACACACACACACACATTCTCTTTTCAGCTTTATCACTACTTTATCGTCATTCATTACATGAAAACCTCAGAGAACGCCTGTAAATTCACTCGTCACTTTTTATGATAAATAAATGGCCAGATTTGTATTGTAGACACTGTGACTTCTGGCTCCTAATACCACCTCTATAAAGGCATTTGAGGCACATTTCTCTACAGTGTACCATTTCCTAGGAGTTTCCCTCTACTAATACACATTTGTATTTGATTTGTATGTCAGTCTCCGGTGGTTTTCATGTAAAATAACTGATATGTTGATTAGAGTGTGAACTCAGTGTCACTGGTCATTAACATGGTCATTAACATAAGAGCTGCAGGGCTGATACATCAAAAAAAAATTAAAAAATCAAGCTATCCTCCAGGAGAGCAGCCATGGGAAATAAAGGTTACAGACAAACACACACGAAGTTAGTAACTGAATGTATATTAACAGGAATCTGTATTTATTTGTAAACTATATGTTTAAAAAAAATCCCCTACAAAGTAGAATCACAGCCGACATACGGTGTTACTTTCAGCCATACAGGCTTCACAACTTCTTACAAGGCTCCACTTTTTTTGCTGTGTCTCTACTGCCACTTAGTGGGGAACTTAACGTATACAACTTCAATCAACTTCGGTTTTCCAGTATAGCGAGAGTCAGTACCAGGAGCATCACACCAGATTCGCTACAGATACTACACTTCCTAACATGCTGCATCAACTTTGTATGCTTCCATTTATTAGCTGCCAAGAAATCAAACAGTATGGCAAGAATATTCAGCTCATTGTCAAATAAAATGAGCCTTGTGGAATTAATAACTGCTCATTTTGCAAGCTTGTGTTATCTAGCTAGAATGAAATGATACTCATACAATTGGCAGGCATTATTTGCATGCACATGTATTATTCAAATGAAAAGACTAAATAATGAAATAGAGACTAAATGAATGTTTTGTGATGGGGAGACAGCAGGCAGAAAATGAGCAGGGAGCAGTAGAGAAGCAGAGCGACAGGGCGACAGCTTTTGCTGATTAGAGTCAGGGACTGCATGTGTTTACAGACAATCGCCTGCAGCACCTGCTGAAGGTCAGCAAAACATAGCAAATGATTCTCACCTATGAGGAACTCGATCTCAGATACCATTTTAAAGTCAGTCATTGCTCAGACATGCCCACCTCCACCTAAAGCCCACCTCTAAACAGGTACTGCACCATATCAACCTGTAACCGCAAAAGAGTGGGCAAACTCTTTACCCCAAACTTAGGTGTAACACTCTGCCTATACCTAATGCCTTGTCTCTCTCCTTGTTTACATTTTCCATGTGTCCCTGGTCCATGTGAGTTTGTTGTTGTTTTGGTTCACATCCTGCCTTAGCCTCACCCTGTCATTATGTTCACCTGTGTCTTGTTTTTTCTCCCGTCCCCTGCCCAGGTGTTTCCATTATCCTTGTCATTGTATACACACCCCTGTCTGTTTTGGTTAGTATTTCTAATAGCCATGCACTTGAATTATTTTGGGTCGGTTTCCCAGATAGGGATTAAGCCTAGTCTTGGACCACCCTTTTCTTTACAATGGCCCTCAGACTTTGTTAGTGTCTTGTTTGTTATTATTCAATGGTAAACTCACACATGTGCAATGCCACTATTTTTCTTTTCCACTAGAAACCAAGAAATATCAAGACTAATCTACCAAAACTAATCTTTTAAAAGTGTTCTTGTGCATTAAAAAGAGAATCTTTGGGACTCCCACAAAAACAACTGGTAAATAGGAACAAGCTTTTTCATTACTTACTACTTCAAAAAATGACTTTTGCGGAGCGAAATAAGAAAATGTACTTACAATCGCTAATTCACCTGACATGTCTTCAGACTGTGGAAGAAAATGGAGAGGAAACCCACACCACCACGAGGAGAACATGCAAACTCCACACACACACACACACACACACACACACACACACACACACATACACACACACACACACACGCGACCTGGACTCAAACCCCCAACCCTGGAGGTGTCAGGCAATAGCGCTACTCACTGCATCACCATGGGGCCCTTTTAAGAGTAACATAAGAATGCATATTCAACAGCTCCTTGAAAAGCAGTATATATTTTTGTTTGAAGATCAGTTTTCAAAGGACTGAGAAAAAAATACTTTCTAACAGATGCTTAATTATCCACTGTGCTGTTTTCTATAAGTGCAGCCTACTCCTGCATCAGTCCAATCATTACAGTTAATGATACATAAGCATAAAATTCCACTTCAGAAGAAAATGGACAGTGTTAATGACCTAGGATGGCCTAATAAAAGTTTTGGAACAGTGAAAGTATTTTACACCACATAACTTGCATTTACTATAGAGATGGGCCAGTTCATATAAACAGTGACAGAATCCCGCTGTATTTGGAAACAGATTACTGGAGTGGTTGCGCAGGAACCTGCATAGCTAAAGTATGCCATCTCTGGTTAGAGTATTCAGTCAAAAAAGATGGAGCTTTGTGTTTTTCCCACTGTTCCTCCCACTATCAAAATAAGCTTATGCTTAAAGAAACTCTACATGATCATTTGTAAATTATTGTTGTTTTTTAAATGGCCTTCCCCTGACATAGGGGACGTGCAGTCACACATCTCCCAGAAATATGTCTACCAAAGGTATGAGCTTCTCACAATGATTTAAATAAATTACATTTCAGTAGGAATGACTGCTTCATAATTTACCACATTTCACAGCAATTCATTTCAATTATTTTCATATGATTCAGAATTATTTTAACCCTTCAGTGGATTCCTTTGGATCCAGACATCCATTCTTCACTTCTAACTGGCGAATAACCCAATAAGCGTGTCAATTAGAGCAATATATAATGCTGAATAAAAGCAGACAGATAAACATAAAGGAAGCCGTAAAGGAAGCAGTAAAGGAAAACACTGGAAGTATATGCATTTATCATTGTGCCGGTGAAGGGGCAATTGCTGTGATTGCCTGGGAGAGAAGGAGTCTGCCAGACTTGAATACTCCGGGGAAATGGAAGTTTCTAGATGTAAACCAGGCCTCGCTAAAGAAGTTGCAACCACTGATAATTGTAGACAGTGATCGAAGCACTCCTTACCCCACCTTTGGATATCTCCCTCCTCTCACTTAACTAAGGGGCTGTGTAACAAAAAACATGGGTGTCCTAACATTAAAGGATTCATTGGACTTTTGGTAGCTAACAGTTGGATGGAATCTACATGTAGCACATGTAGTTGTAAACCACCCAGAGCTGTCACATCAGAGTACTATCAGCTTGTACAGCATTTTTGCACGCCTAGTGCATGGACAAGTACACATTCTTAGCTGAACTGTTTCCTGAAACAAATCTTTTTATGGAGTGGCATTAATAAATCTATCAGTGTTGTTGAGATTGCATGCATGTCTTTTCGGTTAAGTCATTTTCAGAACATGAGATTTGTAAAACATGAGATTTGTAAAAACCCTGAGAAAGCCTCTAGAAAGTAAGAACATTCACAGTCAGTTCTTATCTCCAACATATGCAACGTGAGTTAACAGTTTATCTTACTGATCAACGTTGTCCAACAAACTCGCTAAAGTAAAAATGCCTCACAAAACAATGGAATGGGCATTTCATGGGAAATCAAAAGCAATCTGTTTCACAATGTGTTTCTGAAGCACCATCTGAATGTGTCATAGGTGATTAGCAAGAAGCACTGATATACACAACTTACCAGCGCAAACAGATGTTATTCCTGAAGGCAGAATAAGCATCCCTCTATGTTTCAGTGAAAACTAACAGGTCAGGACTGAGATCATGGTCTATGGAGAAATTCCAATCATTGTGGACAATATACAGAATGTCGCCTTTTATTTTTTGGTTGTTTTGTGTTGACTTCAGAACTGTCTATGAATGAAAAGTAACCTAGATTAGACTCCAACACATTTCTTGTGAAGGTAGAGTAGGATGTAACACTACATGCTAGGTGTATTAAATCACAATCTGAAAAATCTGAAACTATGATGAAAAACCTTTAAACCGCACACAGTTCAGAACTCATTTAAAATGTATATATCCTGCATTAAATAACCCAGCAATGTATTTTATTGACTCTGTAGTTGTGCAGGGATGGCTGGCATCACTACTAGAGTATGATCCACAGCTTGAGCAAGCACACCATGCTATACCTATAAGAGTCTGGATTGATCAGTTGTAGAGACACTACAGATGGCAACCCACTGCATGATTTTATCTGGGTTAGGGTTATGCATGGCCACTTCTAAAACCAGTTCAGTCAGCATTATTGGTGATGTAAATAATGAATGCTCCAGCAGGAAAAGGTTTACATAAACATTACTCCAGACTGAAGGGTTCTGTGTAGTCATTTAAAACCCGCTGCCAAAACAAAAGCCCATTTCTGTACAAATACTTTGTATACACTAGATCTGCTCTTTCTGTAATTCTCATTTACAGTGCCAGCTTTTGAGATGCCCTACTTTGTCTCTACTTTTTCAACATTTCAATATTAGTCTCTCCACCATTATAGAGAGCTCTATAATTATAGAGAGTTGTGTTTTTACAGTACTGATCAATAATTCTCTGCAGAGCAGATCAAAAACACAGTTCTTGCCACCGGGCCATCAGGCTTCTCAACTAACAGCTCTAAATATTGCATATTTGCATATCTCTTGTCTGCACTGTTTACAGTCTAATACACTGTCAACGGTGACTGCTGCTATTGAACCAGAACTGCTACATACTCAGCGTGCAATACTTTTTATATGTTTTATATGCTTGTCACCTTACTTTAATGCTTTTCCATACAAGGTCATTTTTACGTTTTACTTATAGCGAATCCCAGGACTGCTAGTGGCACCACTGAGATGCCCTTGAGCAAGGTATTGTCTCCACACACTGCTCCCTGGGTGCTGCGTTCCTGGTTGCATGCTGCTTTACTTGGTGAACTGGTTAAATGCAGAGAAGAATTTGACATATTTAATGTAACCAGTGCCGTAATTGCTGAGCTGATCTGTTTCTACTCTTCCAACACATTTTATTGTACTGTTGGCCATGTGTTATCTTACATATCACTAATAAACTGAACTACAATTCAAGCGGTGTTCTCACGATGTATTTACCTTATGTAAAATATCTTTAGTATAGCCTTGTCCCAATTTTCATTCACATAGAATGTGTCACTGAGTTCCTTACATACTGTTAATAAATCCGCCTGTGTTACCTTAAATCCCATGTAAAGCTTAACTTTCTAAACATTATTGCTTGATACAGGTTCGGCATGGATGGTTCACATTTTTGCTCCATTCCAAAACAGATATGGGGAACAACTGAGGGTTTCTGAGAATTGGATAAATATATTATAACTTTCATATATTTACTGGCTTAACATACCAAACAGTGAAGAAACAGAATAACGCTAAGAACAATATCACACACAATGCTTCCTCGCCTCACTATTAACAGTTGTGAGATACAAACATCACACTACAGTCCCAGCTGATATGAGGGGGAAATTCATGTATTACTTGAAAACATATCACCTATGCAGAGTCATATAATGTCTTGCTCAGACTTTTTCTTAAGTTAAATAACATTAGACATCAGGAGCTAATGTAAATTCATAGTGTAAGTCTGCACAATACACTATTGATTGGTGGTTGATATATTATTTGCAGATAAATGGAAAGACACGATTATCACTGACCCAACACTGAAATTATGGCTGACGAAGACAACCAACATTTTGGCATCTTAATCTTAGCTTGCACATGCACTGAAGCATGAGTGTGGTGGTTTGTAATTTCCCTTCTTCTAGAACCCACATCTGTCTCTGCGGCCTGCTCTGCCTGTTCCTGTTACAACCACCGTGAGTTCCATCACAAGCAAAATTTTGTTCAGCACTGTCGGCTTAGAAAGGTATTCCAGTATTTGAAATTCAGTTAGTTTGATAAGAATACATGTCATACCCTACACAGAGCAGACAGAACCCTTTTTGTATTATCTCTGTGTGTTCAGGTATGTCTCAGATATGCTGTGGAAAGTCTTTACTTTAGTCGTCAAAACTAGAGCCAAATATGCTAGAGCCAACATTCCCAATGCTAAGATTAGTTCTGAGAAATCAGTGCTGCCAATTTTGTGCTCTCAGGGAGTTTAGTCGCTTGACCTAATCACTTCAATCAGTCCCTTTCAAACTGTGGATCGGTTGGGCATTTCTATGCTAGTTCCCAGTGTGAGTGCAATTTTGGCAAAACGGGAGTGATAGGTAGATCAGTTGATTGTTTTTTATTAATGTTCCCCTGGTTTCATTGCCAACACTCAAACAACGGTGAAGGGCAAACAAACTGTTGAATGTAATATGTTTGCATTGTGAATATATAAGTGAAGTTGCAGTGTTACAGTTTTGCAAAGATGTTACTTATAACTGATATTAGCCATGTGTGATAGCTCCTTGCATGAAAACACAGACAGCTAATATCTGTCTAATATCAGTTATTAGTAACATCTTTGCAAAACTGTAACACCGCAACTTCACTTATATATTAACAATGCAAACATATTACATTCAACAGTAAATGCTTAGTTAAGAGTAGGTTGTAACTACTATTTACTGTCTAACCAGTCATGACCGAGGATGCCATGATTGTAGATGTTTTGATGTTGAGAAGCTGCATGTTTTAATGTTCATAACACACTGTACTACATGGTCATTTTAATAGCCTGCTAGGCTGTCAAGTTAATCATTAGAAAATTACAATGTAGATGGGACATCTTTTACCCCAGTGAACTACCTTCCCAACCCTGGGAGAAGAGACAGAAGTCAAGGCCAGTTAAAAGCTTGAAAAAAGAAAGAGAAACCAAAAACAGCAAACGATTTCACCAGGTTGGGACATACCAAAACCCAAGCTGTTTTTTAACGCTTACACTGACTTCTCAGAGAACTGAGACCAGAGACAAAACTGGCAAACGCAATCTCATTTAAGGCATTTCTCAGTCTGAGTTTTTTTCTGTACTTGCGTTCTCAAACAAATGTCATCAGTCAAGGCCCAAGTATGGTTCCAATTCAATATTCATATCTTGCCAAATTTAGATTCACATATTAAAGCATCAACCATTGCCTTTAGGTAATCAGTTTCCTGTTTTGAAATTTTGTGAATATAGCATACTTTTGTGATCCTGCTGGTTTGGGTTTCCTCTCTTTCTGCTTGTGTTAATAGTGCCCAGTTGTGGGGAATCTGAATTATTGTGGAGGATTAGCTGTGCAATTTAATATTTAACACTTGCTACAATAGTTTAAACTGTGCCATAAAACTTGCTGTCTTTTGAACACCAGTGCTACCTCAAAATGTTTATGCACAGCGCGTGGTGTTAACATCATGCTTCATTTTCTAAGTGTCTGCAGCTGCGGCAAACAGTTTTGTTAGTGGGGAACAGTTTTGTCAGATGCTGAATGTCAGGTTTAATGGGTGTAGCAGGGAAATCAGCCCTGAATGGTAGCCCCCCTGGACCAGAACTGAGGAAACTCACTACATGTCAGTTTATTGTTCCATTTAAACAAAGAACAAAAGTTCGCAATTGTATTTTTTGTTGTCTAAAAGCCTGACCTTTACAGTGCTAACTGCTTTATGTAGGTGGGAGCGGGCCTTCTTCAATATGTAGACACGCATTACCACAACATGTCTTAACAGGCAACCTAAACTACAATCTTGAAGGATTCCATTCTTCTACAACCTATAACTGTGTAAACCTACAGGTTCCATAATGAAAATGATGGGATATATGTGTTGATACTCTTTTGAATAACAACTGTTTGAATAACTACAGTCTGTATTACATTAGCTTAATAAACTCAGGCACCACACCTACTGCATTGAACAGCACCCTGCTCAAGGATACCTCAGTGGTGCCACTGGCAATCCTGGGATTCGAACCCACAACCTTCTGATCACACGGGCAACTCCCTAACTACCAGGCCACCAATCTTACAATCCTACATTTTGTAGTAAATATCTACAGTTACAGCAAGATACTCCAGTATTATTAGAAAATGTTGAAGATGGATAAAAGAATTATCGTGGGTATTGTTTTCCAAGTGTAAAGTGAGTGTCCAAATTTGTTTTGCAGCTTGATGATAATGGCTGTAGGCCCTTTTGGGTTGGATTTGATTTGGGCGAATCATTTGCAAGACCTGCAACTCATACAATGACATGACATTACATGAGCCTCCAAGGAACATCATCTGGCTCTGCCATCCCTAAACACAAGGCAAACCAGAGTCCAGACCCTTCTCTTTTGTGGTTCCCCGCTGAAGAGCAGCAGAATCCCTCTCAAAAACCTCCTGAAGATTCATCTGTTCAGAGAGCATCTCCTGTCCTAACTGTCTTTCTTCTTGCACTCTTCTCTGGTTTTCAAACTGTCTTGAAACTTGAGTGTTTCCTCGTATTGTGAGTTGCTTAGGATAAAAGCGTCTGTCAAATGAATTTTAATTTAATATATGTAATTTCATGTATGTAATGTTCGAGTTCATTCATAGCACATTATCAAACAAAAAATGTCATTCAGTGTGCTTTACAGCAATAGAATACAAAAGAAAACAAAACAGAATAAAATACATACATAGAAAATCAATCAAAGAAATCTGAAAGTGCAATAGAAGTGCAAATGTTTAAAAGAAGGCAAAGGTGCAATTTTTAGCAGATTTTTAAAGCTGGCTACAGTTGGTGCAGAATGTAATATAATGTGATGCAATGAGCAAAATACACATCATTAAAAAATACAGACTTCATGAAAAAATACAGATTTCTGTGTCAGATCTACGACATTGTTGAGATGCAATGCAATGTAATGCAATGTGATGTAATGCGATGTAATGAGTGAAATGTACTGCAGGGTAAAAAAGTACAGATTACAAATAGTTTTTTCCTCTGTGTCAGTTCTACAGTGGTGTTGAGATATAATGTAATGTGAAGTAAAGTATTGTAATGCAATGTAATCTAAGGTTATAAATTACAAAGAGTTTTAAATTACAAAGAGTTTTTTTTTCTCTGTGTCAGTTCCACGATGGTGTTTAAGGACACCCTCTGCACCCTCTCGGACCCTCTCGGACCCTCTGGGTTTTCAGTCCTCTGGAAAATTACTGCGAGACTGGCAGAGAGGGCTCGGGTTCACGGTGACGTCAGTCAGTCCGGAGTCTGTGTATCTGAACTAGTCCGCTTCGCCGTGACAGCCTGCCGAGCTCCGCTCCTGCTCTGTCTTTACTGTGTCGTTGGCTAGTTCTACTTCTAAACACCCTTTTATTTTTGATTTTATCTTTTTTTTCTTCCTTTTGGGCAACGAAAAGCGTCGAAGCTGAGGTTGCGCCGGTAAAGGTAGGGCCGGTATTTTTTTAGAAGTTTAGCCGAGCCTCTCTCAAAATGGCCGCTAACCCAGTTTAATGGCCGGAGCCGGAGCCCAGAGAGGACAACTGCAGAAAATGGCGTCGGGGCTCTGGCTTCTTTAGCGATGCCGGTTCTACACGATTAGACAACCTCTTTACAGAGTTGTATAACGGAATTTGTCGCCTTATTTAACGTAATATCGTATGGAATAACCGTATAAACAAATTAACCATAGCTGCTGGACATTTACCTCAAATTCAGACGCTTTTATCTAAAGCGACTTAACAGTACGAGAAAACACTCAAGTTTCTGGACAGTGTGAGAACCAGAGGTGCTAAAATGTTTATGTATTAGTACTCCAAGAAGATTGTGCATTGGGAGATGAGATGATAATCTGAGGACAATAGTCTGGAGCAAAGCTTGCAGAAATCACAGCAAGCTTTGTTTATCGAGGTGTTACAAACCTCTCGTACGTTAAATTGGTGCATTAAACACGCTTCGATCAAATAAATACTTATCTGTATTCGTATTGGTCATGAGTGAAAAAAAGGTATGTAGCTAATGCTAACACCCAGGTAGAGAGAGCTTTGTGCCTCCAGTTTGTGAAAGCTCTTTGTGATGGAGGGCGTTTAGGAAGAAACACTTGGTGATGAGACAGCCTTTCTCAGACAGCTGTGGGGGGAAAAAACAGCGGTGTTTTGTATTTTGTATTCGTGGTTCATAATTGAATATGAAGTGGTAGCATTTTAATGTGTGCAATGACTGTGATGCTCATCCTCTTCTTTCCTCTTCTCTCCTCTTTCCTCTTCTCTCCTCTCTTCCACAGCCCGGTTTTCCCACCCCACCCTTTGATTCTTATTCTTTTGAAGATTCTTCGTTGTCAAGCCGCCAAAGTGGAGAGTGTGATTGCAGAAGGGGGTGCTTCTCGTTTCAGGTTCGTGAAGACGTATATATTTATTTAATTTGACAGGCGCTTTAACCCAAACGATATGAGGAAACATTCACGTTTCAGGACAGTGTGAGAACCAGAAGAGAGTTCTAAGTGTTAAAATCAGTATGGAACAGTAATGCAGCTGGTGAGCTAGTGGTTAGGGAGTTGCCTGTGCGGTCTGAAGGTTGTGGGTTCAAATCCCAGGACTGCTAGTGGCACCACGGAGATACCCTTGAGCAAGGTACTATCCCCACACACTGCTCCCCACCCGCTGCTTCACTTGGTGAATGGGTTAAATGCAGAGAACAATTTTGTGCTGTTCCCACTGTGTGGTGTGGTGTGTCCATGTATGACCAATGGACATATTACACAACAAGAAGATAGATGGTGCATTAGGAGAGGTGATGATCTCTGAACAGATGTGTCTTCAGGAGGTTTTTGAAGCCAGGGAAAAATAAGAAAGAACTTTATTCATCCTCAAGGTTAATTCTTTTGTCATGTGCACACTCAGTGCAAAAAGAAAGAATAAAAGATAAAAAGAAATAAAAAGTCAAGGCAATAAGCAATAGTATGACAGTAACATTACTCCAACAAATAAGTGTAGCACTGACACTGCTGCATGTAACAAATTTAGTGTGCTGTACCAACAGATCAGTAGTGCAAAATCAAGGTGCTTTTTAGCTCTTCAGCTAAGCTATTCAAATATGATAGGAAACTTTCAGGTAATTTAAAAACAAACAAATGGGAAAAAAACAGTTATGTGCTTTATATTGCTTTAAACATTACTCTGCTCCAGTAGCACTTATCCACTTGACAGTATGCTGCAGCAGAGTAGTTATTATATTAAACCCAGGCATGATTGTCAATTTCAAATAGCACAGTAGCACCAATATATATTTGTGAAGTTCCTGAAGGATTTTACTTTCAAATTTCTTTCAGGCTCTAGAAAATATATAGAAATTGGAGAACATGTGAGAATATGTGAACACAGTTTATTTTACCAAGCTCAACTTTTTGTTTTTGATTTTGGCCCAATGTCTCTGAAATATTGGTTTTGGCCAGGAATTATCCTTACGGTATCCTTTACATCTTCAAATGTAACACCATCGGTTATGAAGCACCATTATCAGATTAGATCATTACTCTTTTTCATTATTCTAGTGCTTCTTCGGGTGGAGGTGGAGGTAGGGGTGCACCTCAGCACTATCCCAAGACTGCCGGCAACAGGTGAGTCTGCAGTGCGCTTTAAAAGTTATAGGTATTAGTTTATTCAAAGTGGTGCTTGGTAATAAACTAGTACTAATATAAACTTTCCTTTTGATTTAAAAAAATTAGTTTTTCTTGTTATAGATATTTATGTTGCATTTAATATATTTGTACCTCCTTAGCGAGTTCCTGGGGAAAACCCCAGGGCCTAGCGTTCAGAGATGGGTTCCTTCACGAAGCACTAGACGAGATGCCGACTCCTCCAATGAAAAAGAACATCATGATGCAATATTTAGGAAAGTAAGAGGGTAAGTATTCTTAAAAGTGTCATGTGTTCTAATCCTTGTGTTGCATGGATTGAAAATAATTAGGATGATGTTACCTACAGTTATCTACACATCTGTTTGGAGGTAATATTTTGCCTTTGCTCTTCTTTTTATGTAGGATACTTAATAAACTGACCCCTGAAAAGTTTGACAAGCTATGCCTTGAGCTCCTCAATGTGGGTGTAGATTCAAAGCTCGTGCTCAAGGGAATCATCTTGCTGGTAAGTAGATCTGAAGTAGTGGTAGTATTAGTGCTTAACTCAGTCCTCAGTGACTTGGTCCTGGTTCTAGTGAACTGTGGCACAGCACATTTTTCTTGCTCCCACCACACCTTATGTAGCTGAAGTTTGTCAAATTCTAGTTCAGCATGTAGTAACAGCACTAACCTGTGAAAATACTTTTCTCCATATTAAGTATCTGTTGGATTGTCTTTCAGGTGTTCTCTTTTGTTGTTTCTTGCAGATCGTAGACAAAGCACTAGAAGAGCCAAAATACAGCTCACTCTATGCCCAGCTATGTCTTCGTTTGGCAGAGGATGCACCAAACTTTGACGGCCCATCTGAGATTCAGACTACTCAAAAACAGAGCACAGTATGTTTGCAGTCCTATGGCAATGTAGGTTCACGGGTTTTACCATTAGTTATTTGTACCAAAATTGCATTGTACTTATATCTTACAGACATTCAGAAGACTTCTGATCACCAAACTACAAGATGAATTTGAGAACCGTACCAAAAATGTTGAAAGTGAGTGACATTTGGCCCTGTTTGCTTCTGTGTCTGAATTTAACATGGTTGTATGGCGCACTGATTGTTTTTCTTATTGTAGTCTACGACAAAAAAGACACCCCTCTCACTTCTGAGGAGGAGGAGCAGCGTGCCATTGCCAAGATCAAAATGCTTGGAAACATTAAATTTATTGGGGAGCTTGGCAAACTTGATCTCATCCATGAATCTATCCTTCATAAGTGCATCAAAACAGTATGTACAATGTTATGTCTTGTTTTTTGCTGTTTTCTTGTAAGAAGCTTGTTTTAACATTCTCTGCTGTCTGTACTGCCATCTTTAGCTTTTGGAAAAGAAGAAGAGGATACAGCTCAAGGATATGGGGGAGGATCTGGAGTGCCTCTGTCAGATAATGAGAACTGTGGGGCCTAGACTCGATCATGAAAAAGCCAAGGTAAAAACCCTGTCATGAATAGTAATAAATCCTCATATTTACTCAGCTAAATTTACTGAAAGTATTTACTTATTTTTCACTATTTGTGGAACACACTTCTTAATAATTTACTGTTCTCCAGTCTTTAATGGATCAGTACTTTGGCCGTATGCGATCCTTAATGAACAACAAGGACTTGCCAGCCAGGATTCGTTTCCTACTGCAAGACACAGTGGAGCTACGAGAGAACAGTTGGGTTCCTCGCAAGGCCTTTATCGACAACGGACCAAAGACGATTAACCAGATTCGTCAGGATGCAGTGAAGGTGAGTTTGCTCTTCTTTTGAGCATCCAGTGTGGGGAGAAACAAGTATTCACACCTGTTTTTCTTACATAATTATATTTCCATTGCTTGTGTCTGCCTCGTATTTGGTATGACGTCATTTGACTTTGTAATTAACCAAAATTAATGCAGCACAGACTAATGACATTAGTTCCTTGTAGACAAGCTGTTTGATTACAGCTTTGAGATGTCTGAGTAATTAGTGCTTCAGTTTTGGCTCCTTACTGCTCACCTGGTCATTTGTGACTAAATTGGGATCTTGACATTAAATTGTTGCACGTGCTTATGTAAGAATACTTGTTTTTCCTTCATTATGTTTGCTAGTCATAGGTGGTCTAATTTTGTTAATTAAATAAACATAACAAACTAAAGTCTTTTGCTCTCTCCAGGATTTGGGTGTCTTCATTCCACCCATGTTCCAAGGAATGAGAATGGACTTCTTTCTGGAAGGGCCCTTCATGCCAGCCAGGATGAAACTGGACAGAGAAACTCTTGGAGGATTGGCTGACATGTTTGGACAGATGCCAGGTGACTACATTAAAAGTTAATATCAAACATCTGACCATACCAAATATATTAAACCATATTTTACCAAGATGCACATAAATATGTACACATATTTATACATACCAGGAAATTCCTGATAAAGGTTTCGAATTGCCAGCCATGTTGTTTAGCGTTTGTGCAGAAGTGACAATATTGATTATATTTGGTCATTTAATATGTACTGGTAATTTAGACCCCAGCTCTTTAGGATTCCTGGCACTTGTCAGACAGATTTTAGAGACGTCTTGGTCACTGGTTAAAGCAAAATATTTAAGCATAAAACTGACAGAAGGAAAAAATGACAGTCACAGGGTAGGTTTATGTTTCAGGTGTGTGCCACTTTAAATATTAATTCAGCACCGAAGGATAGAAATCAGTATAGCTGAGCTGTAAGCCCTGGTATAAATTAAAATTCCTATAGATGAATAACTGGGAGATAATACAAAATGACTCAACTAACAATGTTCAACATCAGTGGCATAATCTTGAAACCTTTTCCCAGACAGCTGTAGGATCATAAGCCTGTCAGTTTTTGAAAGACTGAAGCAAAGGATGTTAAGGGATAAACAGTGGTAACAGGCTATACAATGTTATTTTAAAATTATACAAGTGGGTATCCAACCCTGAAATAATGTGCCATGTCATAAGTAGTGAAAAAGCTTAGTTGTGAAACGAGCTTGACAGCGATCTAGCAAACTTGTGTGAAATTTGTGTAAAACAGTTGAACAAAGATTTGAAAAGATTTACCTTTTACCTTTCATATCAGTCTAGGTAAGCAGAAGTCCCGTCAGGCTCATCAAATCTTAACCGTGTATATGAACATGCTTGAGTGCTTCAGGTTGAAAGTGATGTGTACAAATAGCTCCCATTTTTGGAGAGTGGACAGACACCTGAATATTTCTGGCATATGAGTATGACTGTTGTGAAAACCTTAAGAGCAGATTACACTTACAACTAGACTGCTTTTTCAGATTTCACAACATTTTTACTGCCTGTCTCAAATGGCAAATGGTCCTTATTCAGTTAAGGCCCTGTATAGACATGTAGGTATGCATTACTCCGTAATGCACATGTGCATCAAATTGACTCGTATTAACGGTATTCTTTATACCATAAGTGTGACACTCTTAGCATGTATGTGTTTGTGAATTACATGTATATGACTCATTCATATTTGTAGGTTGTGGAATAGGAACTGGTCCAGGTGTGATCCAGGACAGATTCTCCCCCACTTTGGGACGTCATCGCACAAACCCACTTTTCAATGGACACATTGCTAACCCACCACCACAGTTCGATTTGGCTATTAAGCCTTTTATGAAGTCTAATCAGGTAGGTATTCCTGTCATAACGACATGATGTTATAAAATTAATTTGTTTGAAGAGGAATAGAAAACAGTTAGTGCTGTCTGTACATTTGTTACCTTTTACACAGTCTCATCCTCTGCAAGTGAAGTGATTTTTGCCATTTTTCTTACTACTTAGGTTCAGAATCAGCATTTTCAAAACCAGAACCATTCCACCCAGCAGCAAGTTCAGTCCAAGGATATGCCCCCACGCTTCAAGAAGGGGCAGCTCAACGCAGATGAGGTAACCTTGGCCAGGGGGGTCCTACTTGTTGGAGCATCCTGCACCCAGTGATTATAAAAAGACGCGTTATTCTGAGGAATTTTCCTGGATGTCAGTTTTCTGCCTTTCTCTGGTCTAATTCTCCCTCTATTCTTCATATTCTCTCCTTTGCTCTAAAACTGACATCTGGTCCGTTGACTGCGATTATGAGAGATGAGGGTGCAAAGTTTTAGCATTTATTCCATCTTTTGTCCTGTGTGAATTAATCAAGTTCATGATCTGTTCCACACAGATCAGCCTGAGACCAGCTCAGTCGTTCCTGTTGAATAAGAACCAAGTGCCAAAGTTGCAGCCTCAGATTCCCTCCATGATGCCACCCAGCGCTCAGCCTCCTCGAACTCAAACGCCACCACTTGGACAGGTAATGCACTGCAGAGTTTCATTCTGCACTCGGTGGTGATGTTCTTTTCTAAGAAGATAAATTTAATTACATGGCTGCTGTTCTTTTTCTAATTGTTTTCCTTCCTCCTCTCTTGTGTGTTTACTTTTCATCTGTCTTCTCCTCTAAGCCTCCACAGCTTGGTCTGAAAACAAATCCTCCTTTGATCCAGGAGAAACCTCAAAAGACCAGTAAGAAGCCTGCACCTTCCAAAGAAGAGCTGCTCAAAATGACAGTAAGTAAAAACCTGCATATGGCGCCTTCATTGGGACACATTCTTTAGAGCTTTGACCAACTGACATTACTTATCTCAAGAGTACAAGGCTTTTTTTTTTTTTTATTGATTTTTTTCTCCCCGAGTTCTGTTGTAGTTGGCTTACAATTTCTTCTGCATTGCAGCATGTCAAATGACAGGGTCACCACTTTGATTAGTGCATTTAAACTCGTCTGACAAACTTTTCTTCTAGGAAACCATTGTGACGGAGTATCTGAACAGCAAGAACCTGGAAGATGCGATCAATGGGGTGAGAGAGATGAAGGCTCCCAAACATTTCTTGTCCGAAATGTTAAGTAAGGTCATTCTATGCTCTCTGGAGCGGTCTGATGAAGATAAGGAACATGCCAGCACTCTCATTCACTCCCTGCGCACAGAGGGACTTGTCACAGGAGAAAACTTTATGCAGGTACATGCGCAAGAGATTGCACTGTGAGAACACTTTGTATAATGAGATCTGACTTGTTTGATGCCTCACATTTTCTTTAATGTACATTACAAATATGTCAGTATTCAAAGCTTGGAAGAAACTATTCTTTTCATTACAGTTTTTATTTATTCTTAAGTATGCCAACACACAGCCAGAACAAACAAACTTATTCGAACATTTATTTCTCTAAATTGTATATTCATGCTTGTCAATTTTAAGGAATATCACTGAAAATTTGTAGTTTACTTATGTTATGGCTTAGGCCCTAAAACTGTTTTCAATCTGTAGAATGAAAATATTTTTACGGTCTGTTACATTTTGCAAATTCATTTAGGTTGTTCATAATGTGAATTTTGCCCTGCTGTCTAACCCTTTACTTACCCATTCCATGGTTTGTTCCGTCTCCAAAGGCACTACTGAATGTACTGGACCAGTGTCCCAAGATCGAGGTGGACATTCCACTGGTGAAATCTTACTTGGCCCAGTTTGCTGCCCGGGCTGTCATTACAGAGCTAGTCAGCATTGCAGAGTTGGCTCACCCCCTGGAGAATGGCACCCACTTCCCCTTCTTCCTGCTCTGCCTGCAGCAAGCATCCAAGCTGAAGGACCGTGAGTGGCTTGCTGACCTTTTTCAGCAGAGCAAGGTCAACATGCAGAAGATGCTTCCTGGTATGTATCTCCCTTTGACCAGTACAACACAGTTTTGTGCAAGTGATATGTGATGTAACTAGATCTTTGTTGTCTTTTATAGAAATAGACCAGAATAAAGACCGTATGTTGGAGGTTCTGGAGGGGAAGGGCCTAAGCTTCCTCTTTCCTCTGCTAAAGCTGGAGAAAGAGCTTCTGAAGCAGATCAAAGCAGACCCTGCCCCGCAGAGCATTTACAAGTGGATTAAGGACAACATCTCGCCCAAACTTCACACAGACAAGGGGTTCATCAACATTCTCATGACCAGGTACTAGAACAATGTCCACACTGTAGCATGGCTACCACCTCCAAGCCAAATAAACTTTTAAGAAAATGTTTCATTCAGAAATAAGTGGTATATCAGAAGCTATTTTCTAGCAATAAAACCACACTCCTGTAGAAACGGACTTCACTTTTGTTACAGCTTTTTGCAGTACATCTCAGCTGAGCTTTGTCTGTCTGAGGGTGACGAGTGCCTGTGTGCTCCCGCTAAAGAGCAGCTGGACCAGGAGAAGCAGCTATTGCTTTCATTCAAGCCAGTCATGCAGAAGTTCCTCCATGACCACACCAACCTGCAAGTTAGCGCCCTGTATGCTCTACAGGTGCACTGCAACACATATGCCTTCCCCAAAGGTACATGATTTAAAGTTGCTGTTGACACTCTGGTTCATTACTGCAAATATTGAAAGGAAACATAACCCCATGCTTTTCTGCCTGTTCCCTCCCCCCCCCCCCCCCTCCTCCTTTAGGTATGTTGCTACGCTATTTTGTGAACTTCTATGACATGGAGATCATTGAAGAAGATGCTTTTCTTGCATGGAAAGAAGATATTACCCAAGAATTCCCAGGAAAAGGAAAAGCATTGTTCCAGGTAACAGCTGGTGATGGAATATTAAATTAGTGTATTGTAGTTTTCGTCAGGTACTCCCTCCCTGGCTAACTGGCTAAATGCAATCACAAATTATTTTAGTTTCTTCCAGGCGTATTGCTGATGTGTTTTTGCTTTTGTCAAAGAAGTTCAAGCAATAAATCCTTTTCTGTATATTTAATATCTTAGGTGAACCAGTGGCTGACCTGGTTGGAGACTGCTGAAGAAGAGGAGTCAGAGGAGGAGGGTGACTGAGAAACCAGCCAAAACCTATTAACAGGGTCCCAGATTGATCTGCTAGATAGCATACTGCTCTCCCTTCGGTTACCCCACTGTAGTAACTTGAGCTCACTCACCTCCACAACACACTGCTGCTATCCATGAAGCATACAAAACAAATCATGAATAATTATGAGTCTTTTTTTTTTTTTTTTTGTCTTTGCTTGCATCATAGCCTACTTCTGTTACATTCTTCTTTAATAATACTCAGTTTGGGCTTCTGCTATAGTTTCCATGTGGGATTTGGAAAAGGGTTCACTCGACCACTAAACTCAAGCAGAGACATTTGTCTTAATTTTGTTGGCAAAAAAATTAATAATTTGTCCTAAGACCTAGGCTAAATGTTTCTATGGAGCAACCCAAAATTGAGTTTGTGGTCAAGGGGCAGTCTGACTTTAGGTAGTGCTCTCAGCACATTTCTTGGTGTTATCCTGGGATGATTGCAGTGTCCAGTTGTCCTTCAGCACTCGAGATACACAAATTCCAGGAGACTGTTGTTTTTGTTGCTGTAATGTTTTAGCCGTTGTCAGTTTCTACCTCCTAAATGGTCTTTTAGTGCAGCGTTATAGAGAGCACTCAAGCTACTTTATCTTAAAATTAAGATCCAGAAAATCTAATGACTTTTGGAACATCTTGCACAACACACTACCTAATTTCAACACTTAGAAGAGCTTTTTGAAGTGCTTTGCAGGGAACCTTTGATTGTTGGATGAATCAAAAGAATCAACATGATGGTGTCAGTTGAACCCCTGCTCTCCTATCCTAATGCCCTTAACACTTGACTTCAGGAGTCATCTGAATGCATGATGGAATAGTACTGTCTTTATGATGACTGATGGAATGTGGCCTTTCGTGGCCCACGTGAGACAGATTCTAGTGGAAATTAAAATTGAAGATGACTATTTTAACAATTTAAATTATCAAAAATAGCAGTGATAATGCATAGGAGCCCTTTTTTTGCATTTTGATATTTGGATAAAATGAAAGGCTTGTGCCCTTGTCAATAATGCACAGACAATCAGTTATTGACAAGTGAATTCAATTTATTTGTGAGAACTGAGTTGCATTTGCTTTGCTTCATTTTCTTTTCTGAGGTGTTTGCAGCTATCTGTGTAAGAATAAATGGCTCATGATCATGTCATGGTAAGGTTGTTTTAATCCTCTGTATTCTACACCACTATTGCTTAACTTTCAGTAAAGAAACACTTAAACGCCAAAAACTGTGCTTTTACTGTCTTAAAATCCTTTATATATCATACACAATGTGATTTGAGAAGTGTAGAGCTTTTAAGGTAATTAAAATCTCTACCATAGATATTGTTGTTTAAAATGTAACACACTTCAGGGTAAGTACCACTTATGATTTCATCGCAGATGCTATAAAATATTAAATTTACTAGTGGTTTAATGCCATAACTGTCTTGGCTGTATAGTATGTTCTACTTCACTGCTCTACTTCAAGTCATCAAATCAAGGAAAATAACTGGCTTTGTGGTTATTCTTCATCGGTGGGGATCCAGAAGTATTCAACTACTTTCCGACTTCTCCTCTGGGGGCTGGAGTCGGCGTCTCCTCCCATTGGTGACAGTTCAGTGAAGTGAGCTGGTCCTGGGTCTCTTCCTACTCTGGGGGCAACTACCCTGAGCATCGTTCTGAAAGGGAGCAGTCACACACTCGCTTGTACAGAATTGATCAAGAGCTTTCAGATTTTTTTGAATTCCATTAAATAAATGTGTCAAACAGGGTATAAGTGATTCTATACTGAGGAAGCTGTACCTTCCTGAACCTCTGTCTGGATCTTCACCGCCTGCTTCAGCAGTTGAAATAAACACAGGGTCTCCCTCCTAGGTTAAGGGTGAACAGACTTGGCCGTTAGCTACTTGTTTAAATTTGTTCTTTTATAAAGTATGTGACAGTAGCTGCAAATAGTACCGTGAAGTTCCTTGGAGTTCCATCATGGTTTTTCAAGATCTTAACCCTCTGGTCGCTTTCAGTCATACACAGGAAGTAACTCTTTATGTTTGCTTGACACTGAGTGAAGAATGAAATTTTCTTTGCATGTGAAGTATACATTGACCAAAAAACATCTTAACTTAGTTTGCCCATCAAACATTTGTGTGGTTGGGTGGCACTTACCGCTTTGTTCTGTCTTTGAGATTTGAGGTCCTCCTGGGCTCTGAAGATGTCTGCCAGAGTTTGGTGTTTTTCCCTCCAGCTGAGACATTCGCTGATGCGCTCCTCCTTCTCTTTCTGCGCCAGCCTGCGCTCCTGGTCAGCCTGCTGCTGCGCCGCACTGGATCTCTCACTCTGCTCCTCCGCTGCTTCTGCCCTCCGCCTCGAGCTCGCCTCCCTGAAAGCAGTCTCAGCAGTTAAAACAATTCCACAGCTATATCACGATGCATGTATGTTGAATTGAGGGGAAAACAATCACTTTTCTTTGAGTTTCACATTCTCCTCGGTCATCTCCTTCAGTTTTTGCCGCAGTGTGTTCCTCTCATTCTCCAAACCCTTGTTCTCCCCCAGCAAGAACTGCCTCTCTCCAGACACCCTCTCCAGCTTCATCTTGGCCTCAAAGTAATTCTTCTCGGTCTGTGCCAAAAGCAGCTGCACGTTTGAATGCTGAAGAAATAAAGCTGAGAGTCAGATTAGAGGAAGCTAGCTTAGTTAGAAACATTTGCTTATGTGTGTCAGTGAAGAACACACATAAATGAGTGTTGAGCCTTCCAAAGTAAAGTGGCCCCTCACAGTCCTGCATGAACACATGAAAACACATGAAATTCTTTCTCGGCATTTAACCCATTCACCAAGTGAAGCAGTGGGCTGCCACCAG
The DNA here is from genome assembly GCA_037576975.1 of Alestes dentex. Taxonomy (NCBI): domain Eukaryota; kingdom Metazoa; phylum Chordata; class Actinopteri; order Characiformes; family Alestidae; genus Alestes; species Alestes dentex. The sequence goes on from JBBIGA010000018.1 coordinate 13,795,212, forward strand.
CAGGGGGCGCTCAAGGAGCAGTGTGTGGGGATGGTACCTTGCTCCGAGGCACCTCACTGGTGCCACTGGCAGTGCTGGGATTCAAACCCACAACCTTCTGATCAATTCCCACCAGCTGCCCCATTATAGCACCCTGCCACAGCTGAAAATGAACCTGCTGGTACATTTAGTCTATTTTTTAAAAAATCATGTGCATTGTCTCTGATGGACAGATTGGACTTCATAGCCCTGCATTATTGCAGTGGGTGAATCTTCACACTGGTGGTAAGGAAGCAAAAGTGAGATTTTGTTCACCTCTTTACTGAGATGCTGCAGGTCGTCGCTGAGTCGGGCCTTCTGAGCCAGTGCCACATCTCGCTCCTGCCTGCTCTCCACTGCCTGAGCGTCTGCCAGTGTCCGGCTCTTTTCTGCCTCCCCTCGGGCCAAGTCTGCCTCCTCAGCGGCCCTGGAGCACAGAGACGCCCTCTGCTGGCTCAAGTGCAGCTTCTGTTTCAGCTGGTAACACCAAGTGGCTGTAAATTAGTCTGTGCAACAGGGCACTGTGGTGTCCAGCACACTGCTGACTTCCCTTCTCAAACACACCAACTAAACATGCTCATTAACTGGAAACTGAAACAGGTGTGTTGGAGCAATGAACTCTCCAACCTGTGCTGGAGTTGTTGATTCCTGGTTAATAGTACAGCCAGTGTATGCTTTTTCTTATTCTTTAAAGTAATTTACTGTTTAACTCATTGTTATTCATGAAATGTTTACAGTGTAAATGATAGCTGGCATTTTCAGTTTATGCAAAAAAGACAAAAATGAGGACACTGTGTTTGAGACAGAGGTCATATCTGAGTACCTCTCTCACTTGGGCCTGTAGTTCCTGGTTGAGGTTTCTAAGGTTCCTCATGGTGAGCTCACTCTCTGTTCTCATCATGATTCTCTCCATGTGAATCTCATTGGACAGATACTTGTTCTCCTTCTTCAGGTCCTCACATTCCTAAAGACATGGGAAATTAGTGGCACAATACACACCAGATGTGTGGGTTTTTCAGCTTAGAACAGAAGGGAAAAGACAGGAGAGGTTCTTAGTTGTGTAGTCTCACATTAGCTTTATCATCTGTCAGTTTGAATATATAGAAGAGTAATATTTTATAAGTAGCATATATGTGTACATAACTTTATTGTAGTGTCTGTTTATTAAGGAACTATAGTGAATGCACAACATTGAAAATTTGTCTTCTTTTTGTGTACCAGCCATTGCATAGATTTGTTAAATTACACCACCAACACCCTTCATTTAACTGAATAAATGGTTCAGTTAAGATAACATACTAACAGACATGTTAGTTAACAAGCACTTGCCCACTGTTCATTTTGTATTAATAGAAAACAGCACAAGACTTAAAAAGCTTCTGATGAACTGTCCTCAAAGGTCATTTTCTTAAGGAGAGATCAAGTGAGATGCTTGCTCAGCATCTGGTATGTGAGAGGCCAGCCAAGGAGACATTCTTTCAAAAAGCACAAGAGATTTTAGAGGGAGATGCAAAAGGCTCTGAAGCATAAACCCTGAAGCATAATCTGAGGTGAAAACTACAAGTGCAAGGTCTTGTGGAGAGATGAGTCCAAATGTATTTTTTTTTACTTTACAAAGATGGCAGTATATGAGGAGAAGGGTGCCAGCTCTGGTTTAGTCTGAGGGTTGGATAGGTTTTTTTTTTTTTCCAAACTACTGGTTTGAGCAAACTAGAGGAGTCTGGCAGTTCTGATGAAATTGTAGCAAGGATTTTTCATCTCTGGACCCAAATTACCCACCACTGCATTTCAAGCTACAGTGTAAGTGTAAGATCGGGTCAAAATGATATCGTTTTTTTTTTTAATCATAATGCTGTATCTTTACACAAAATGGATGATTACCAAAAACATAATCTTTCATAACAGTAACAAGCCCAAACCCACTGCAAAGTCCATTAAAGCCTTTCTAAAAGGGAAACCTGGATCACTTCGGAGCTCGTACGTGAACATAACTGGAACTGTATGGAACAGCTTGGAGCAGTTGGACAGGAAAAGAGCTAAAAACAGCTGAAAAAAGTAAAAAACAAAAAATCCTGCAAGTTGCTTGAAGGAATATTCCACACAACTACTTAAATAATACACAGAAGTGGATATCAGCAGTGTATCTTTTCCACTCTGAAGTAGGCCATGTAAAAAAACATCTTGTTTTTAAATAACACAAGCTATTTCACTATTTAGTATATCAATGTTTATTTGTATTTAAGCAAAAAAAAATGCCTACTACCCAGGTAAAAAGCTTTAATAATATTTTTACAAGTGGCCTAAATTTGTGCGGAACTTGTGCTGGAAATTACTCTGCACTGCACCGAAAAACATTTGGCCCCGTGATGAATTCCAGATCCAGATGAAGCTTTTTAATTGAAACACCACTGACTTGGCAGTGTAGACTAGTCGAAGATTAGACTTGATAAGACTCTTTACATAACTTAGCAACTTTAAATATGGACTGCCAGTTCTCTGTGCATTGTGCCCGGCCCCTGATCTGCTCTCACCTTCCTCTTGCGCACCAACTCGCCTTGCAGGTGGTTGATCTGCAGGAAGGTGCCGCTGCTGCTGAGGGCACTTACTGGCCTGACCGCTCGCACTGGCCTGCGGGGTGGATGCGACGGCTTGGACACATCGATTTTCTCCTCCATTCTGTCCTTCCCAAACCGGCTGCCCATGTTGTTGCTGCTGACCGAGTAGGACTTGTACATGCCATTGTCCAGAGACGGGGGCTTGGACAGAGACAGGGCCTGGAGGTCCCCATGAGACGTGGCCCTCAGAGTCATTCTAGCTGTGCGATGCTGTCTGTGTAGAGCAGGTTTCAAGATTTCTGACCGGGCTCACAGCAGCCCGAACGTGCTACTGATGCTGAGCCACATTTACACATTACCCCCTACTGCATGAGGTTGAGCCTGCGAAGGCTCATGACTCTCGGGTCAGTCGCGTTAATCATTCATGTGGCCATCTGATGCCTCCCTGGTGGGAGTAGAAACTCTATGCGTGCAAAGAGGATGAAACAAAGCTTATTCCTGCCATAACTAATTACACCCACTGCCCTCTCTGTTATTTGGTACATTTAAACAACACACCAGCACTGTGTGTTAGAGCTGATAAATGGACAAACTACTTTGTATATTATTTACCTTAGTACATACAATCATAAGATATGACCGAAAATGTTTCAGAAAGTTCTGTTGACTAAAATGAGAAGTCTGCATTGAGGCCACAAAGCCACAAGTGTTGGCAGTTTCTCAAAATGACTGCCGGTCTGTTTGAGATTGTGCCTGATTGGTCTTCCGAGTACAGGATGCTTTGCAAGCACAGTGCTCATGTGATCATGACTGATTTTCCTTCCTCTGTAGGGTAGTCCTCCGAAATGCATACCCTTCCGTTTTTAATCTATTATTCAAGTAGAGCAAGGTCCACTGGCCCAGTTAAGTTTTTAGTGGCTTGGCTGTCACTTGTCCCATAGTTAAAGTGGCAGAGCCACTAGTGCTGGTTCTTTCTTTTTGTCTCCAGCCTCCAGCGCTTAGTAATAACATTCTAATCAGCTCCGTGATCTGTATTTCTGTCATTATAACTATAAAACGGCATATTTGCAGTTATGCCTGTTTTTGTATTTATGGGGTTTTTTTTATTTTATGGCAAATAAACCAACAGAAAACTAAAAAGTAAAGTGAAGTGGCCCCTTAAAGTCACATGTGAACACACCACAGCACAGCACACAGTGTGAACAGTGTGAAATTATTTTTCTGCATTTAACCCATTTACCAACAAGGGGCGCCCAGGGAGCAGTGTGTGGGGATGGTACCTTGCTCAAGGGTACCTCAGTGATGACACTGGCAGTGCTGGGATTTGATCCCACAACATTCTGATTGCAGGGGCAACTCCCTAACCACCAGGCCACCAGCTGGCCCTTGTAGTAATATCTTGTTACATTAAAATTACATACAATAAAGGCTTTTGCCTTTTCTTTTGTGTGATGCCATCATACTCCACCCATTAAGGAGTTTCTTTTGTCATCACTCTTGCAAAAAGAGTTATTTTAAGAACCAAACAGTAAAATGTTTTTTTTCTATGGCATCACGCTTTCTGGCATTTTAATTTGAAGCGCATGATTAGTGTATAAAATGTCCCACAGTATCCATTCAGTAATCTGGGAACCTCAGAAGCAGAGATTTGGAGATATGAGACATTTAGTGCTTTGATTCATTAATTGGGACAGTAACATCCACTCACTCCATAAAGAGAGACTTCCTGTTCTGTATGGCTTTCCTCCTCAGGGCTGATTGAGAGCTGAGATCTCGGCGTTTCTTCATCCCAGTGACTGTTACTGCAGGACTGCAGCTTTCCACCCATTCGACTGAGATGCAAACTGCCCGATAGATGTCAGACTGGCGTCTTTATGTGATTTGCTAATGAATTCTCCTGTTAAGAACAGCTCCTGTTAGAAGCATAGAAAAGCCTGGATGGCACTGAAGCAGAGTGTCCTGTTACTGTGACTGATGTGAAAAACAAGGCTGGTAAACCTTCAGCTCATACAAAGGCAAATCTGTCCCTGAGGAACATAAGTAGCACAAAAACATCAGAAACAGCCAGGAAAAGTATAAAAACCTCAACAATGTAGGGAAGTTCCTTGCACCTCTAGCTTTTGTATCACAGTCCACACGACATGCGTGTACTCTTTTCTTTCAGGAATGACAAAGTCTTGGATCTTGTAAAAAGTGAAAAATGAAAAAAATTGTGCCCCAATTTTTATTATTCATTTTTGCTAGATCTCAACCAGGCTAAAGGTTGAAGTGTATGGTAAAGACATTAAGGGTTTTTCCATAAACCACCTTCAATGGGCTCCTTCTGCGCTGCCGGTTGTTACACCTTCTGCACTTTTCAACATGACCTTTTGACCGGCTTTGAAAGTTATGACATAATAAAACGACAATTTTTCATCTTTCTTTTTTTTCACTTCATTCTACATTTTTTTCACTTTTTTCCCTTAATTTGAACATAGTAGCTGTTCTTTATACTGCGTGAACTTTCCATGATAAATGGACTCTTAGAGATGCACCAAAATAAATGTGCAGAATAAAAGCTCTGGACATCAGTTTCCTTTGAAAATGAATGTTTTTGCTTGCTCTTATACAGATACCAAATTGGAGAAAAAAGCATTTCCTGTCCTCATAGGGGTGAGGAAGAAAAAAAAGAATGCAAGAAGCGCAAGGAGCAAAAGCAATGGAAAAGAATGTTGAGCTAGTTCTGTCTAGCCTGACTGCATAATCGAATCTTATCTATAGTATAGTCTATGAATGCCTCCTTTTACAGGACCCTTCCTATGATACTATATTTGGTTTAGACCTTATAGTTCTTTTAGCTATTTTTGTTCATTTTTATTTAACATCTAGGTTGTTCTTACTTGACTTTCAATGTCAGTTATTACTTCAACGCTGTATTTTTCAATCTTCAGGTATATGTCAGTTGTGTTTAGTTATGACTGATGTGAGAATGCACAACACGAATAAAATGAATCTTTCAGTAAGTTGACTAAAACACAATTGGGTTCAATTTTGCGTGTAAGAGCCCACAGTCCGGGAAATCATTGTATATGTGTTTCACCCGCATGCAGAAATATGGGCTTGGTATAAAAGGGACGACCCATCTGGAATTTGTTGCCTGTGCCTGTAAATTCTTGGAGAATCTACCACAAAGCACAACCTTTTAAAGAGCCTCCTGAACTGTTTTGTAGTTTTTTGTCTTTTGCCCTTTGCTCTGTGGGTGCATGCCCTCGCATCCTCACGCAGAAGGTCTCCTAACAGATCATCCTCAACCTCCTGTTTCCCATTTCCCTCTGCCATCAGCAACACCAGGACACACTGTGCAGAACAAGAATTCAGTGTAGATGCAATGAAGCGGACAGTGGCTTCACCTCTTTCTCTGTGCCCTCTTCTCTCTCTGGTGCTTTGTACAGTCAGTCTAGATCCCAGCCAGATACAAGGTAGGACAAGACAGTATGTTCTCGAGGAAAATCAATTTTCTTTCTTTAGTCATTTCTTCTTCTTGGTTTTTTTTTCCTGCCACTGCATTTTTTTTTTTTTTTTTTTTTTTTTTCCTTTTTGTAAAGTTTCTCCCGAAAATGGGGGAACCCCCGGAGTCTTTCTAGCCACACTCCACAGCAAAGGCTACAGCTTCAATGCCACCACAGCCGTAAAGGTGTGCACGTCTCTCAATGTTAGAATAGCTACCAAAGCCGAGGTGGAAAAGGCGCACAGCAACGGCTTACAGACATGCAGGTACAGTAAAGCATAACACTGCAGGACAATGTCACGAAAAACAGAAAGATTGTATGTTCACTGTGGGCCCACAAAAATGCCTCATGTTTCTCTTTAAAACTCAACATAGAAATTATTTTATATATTGGTTTCATTTAGTTAAAAACAGTTCAGTGAAATGGATAATGCTGGTATGTTTGTATGTTACATATATGACCTGCAGGTATGGTTGGGTTAAGGAGCAGATTCCTGTTATTCCTCGAATTGAGGAAAATGAAAAATGTGCCCAGAAAAAAGTTGGAGTTATTACTTGGACCGTTCCTCTAGACAAGCTATTTGATGTTTTTTGCTTCAATTCAACAGGTATTCTTACTATTATTATTAGTAGTAGTAGTAGTAGTAGCATTTAATAGTTGCAGTATTAGTGATGGTGTTAAGAATTTAGAAATTGAAAATTTATGACAGTTTAGGAGAAAAACAGTGAATAAAGTGCATGAAATACAATTAAATATGATTTATTTGATCCTAAAAGCTGCATTTCTGGTGTTTTTGTAATGCAATGTAATACAATAAGGATGCAAATACAAATATACTGCTTTTATAATGTGAGATTTGTATCCTTTTATGTTGTGCAGGTCAGAGTGAGGCAACAACAGACAGCACTCCAGGAATGATGACGCCAGCTGACAGGAGCACTCCATCTAAAACAGCCACCCCATCGCTCATTCTGTCTACTCTGTTTAACAAACACTTCCTCCCCTCCTCCCCATCTACCCCATCCATTTCCTCTGGTTTCAGTACCTCTGTAGCATCCACATTGTTTCTCTCCAGCGCTGACAGTGCAGCTCCAAGAATCCCTCAGTCACTCTCACCTTCTACCACTCAGCACCCACTCACCACTTCTTCCTCCTCTTCTTCTGCTGCGTCCTTCTCTTCTACCTTTTTTTCCTTTCATTCACTCACCAATTCTTCGTCTGTAAACACCCTGTCTCATCAAACAGACCAGCCTGCACAGCCCAAACCAACATCATGCTTTGGAGGTTGATTCAATCATAACTCAGCAAACATTCAAATATAATTTCCCCTGCTATAATTGTACTAAAAGTCAGTGTATTTTTACACAGCCATTTCCAGTGTCTCAATATTCTTTTGAATTAGGCAAAACTTTCTTGTTGCTGTGCTTTTAAAATTTGATATATGTAAACAAGCTCTGCTCGGTGTTGTTTTGAAACACTGCTTACAGCTTTAATCGAACATGAATTTTTGTGGCTAAACAGCTGTAGACTGTAAATAGTGATTTTATGAACGTCATTGTGTCCACTTAACCATTTGGAGACCTCTCCTTATTGAAGCCCAATTCTACTTTATCAGTTCCTAAAAATATTTGGTTTGTCTCAGTATCAACTATAAATAGCAACTACTATTTACAAACAAAAACTTTGTTTTACTGCTTTCTTGTTTGTTTGCATTTACTCTAATATTAACACTGCTGAGATAAGGGCTTTAAACTGTTTGCACTGTTTAAACTTTTGCATATAT
>JBBIGA010000018.1:13809078-13826327 GCA_037576975.1 Alestes dentex
ACACACACACACACACACACACAAATATGTATACAACACATTTTGTAATTGGTTCTGTTACTTACTGTGTGTTGAAAAGCCTTGATCACTTATTTGTTCCTACAGAAGTCCCTACAGCATGCGTCGTCATTGCTGTGATGCTAATCTTGATGGCAGCAGCTGGTGGAATTTGGTATTTTAAAATGTACGTTTGAAATCACGTTAATGCAAAAAACAGGAGCTGAATCTCAGATGCATTAGATGCTGTAATGTGTTGTTTGGAGAAATGGAGAATCAGCTCAACATAGTAACAGTGTACAGCTCACTGCCTGTTGTTCACTGTCGCCTCCTATCTTTCAGCAAACGAGCACACGGCCTTCCTCCATGGGTCAGAATCCGACACGAGGACGCTTTTGGAACAGAGATGTCGAAGCACACCGACGGACCAAATTTCAGCAAAAAGAAGAAAAAAGGGGACTCTTCAGATGATTTAACTCTCCAGTCGGAAGAAGACACAGAGTCGCCGTAAGGAGGACGTTTGTGCTGTCAGTTTATGTTGTGAACACTGTGAAGAGGCTGTTCGTTGTTTTGTGAAGGATGATTTGTTTCATTGTATGTAGCTGCGGTCTACAGTGTCATATGAATCCATTTTAAAGGTATTTTGCTTTTAATAGGTAGGTGATCGTAGCTCTAAATGTTTGCTGCCTCATTAAATAGTTTTTAATCTTTTCAGAATTATTTTTCATCCTTAAAAGTGTTCAAATTGTTCAGTTTGTTTAACTTCTGATTTGTTTCTCAGAAAAATGTGTTTCAGATTTGTACAGGCATATAAGGGGTGTGCCAATCGGATCCTCAGTATCAGTATCAGTCTGATACGGGATAAATCACTCGACTGGATATCGGAAAAAGCCTAAACTGTCATGTAAATGCTTAACTAACCTTTGAGCAACATGCTCTCTCAAATGGCTCACTACATCCTACATAGGAATTAAAATACAGGCTGCTGCACCCAAATAGTGTATAATGTGTCTAACCAGGAACCATTGCTGATTTAGCCATGTATGCAGAATTTAATAATGAACAAAATGTGCACTAGAACTGGGTTTGAAAATTTATAGCTTACATGGTGCACTATAAAGGAAGTAGGGAATCATTTTGGATTCAAAGTGCTTCCAGACAAATGAGTTACTAACAGCTTAGTTTTTCAAGAGGGGGTAAACGTTCATATCAGACTGACATTGGTATCGGACATGAAAAAGTGGTATTGCGCCATCCCTAGGTTATTAAATACAAAAGACAAATAAACAGTGTTTTATGTGTCTATCACAGCACAATACACTAAACGTCACCTCTTTTGTTTCACATGGCTAATCTCTACTGTAACGGTGTTTGTCTTGCTAAATATATTAAGAAGAATAATAAAATCACTGCCAAATATCCTGTATATCATACTTTCATTATTGTTTTTAATGGTTAAATTCATTGAGTCGTGCTAAGTTAAAACAAAAAAAAGTTTGGCTTGTATTTCTTTGCAGATAGTGTGGACCTAAGATGTTTCATGTTTTGTCTGGCCAACTTAATTTCATTTCTTAAAAGACATCCATTCCTGCATTTCAGGCCTGCAACATGTTCTAAAAAAAGTTGGGATGGTAAAGCATTCACCAAGAGGTTTTGGCTCCAAGGATGCCAAGTGATGACGCATTTTGGGTGTTATTTTGTCCCATTCATCCAGCAAACGTGTCTAAAGGTCTGTGAGGTCGTCGTTGTAAGATTTTTAATTTCAAAATTCTCCACACATTCTCTATTGAGGATAGGTTCAGTCTGCAGGCAGTTCACTCCATTACCCTCTTCTTCCACAGCCCTGTTTTTGGAATGTGTGCAGAATGTGGTTTTGCACTGTCTTATTGAAAAATGCATGGACGTCCCTGGAAAAGATGTCACCTTGAAGGCAGCAAATGTTGCTCTGAAACCTTTTCTGCATTTATGCTGCCATCACAGGAGTATAAATTACTCGTGCCAAGGGCACTGACACAACCTCATACCATGTTGCTTGTTGCTAAGAGCACACTGGTTCTGGCTCTGGTGCTTTTCTGTCATTGATCTAGAGCACTCAGCGTCCATTTCATTCCAAAATGTGACGGCTCATCCCAGAGAAGTCGACACCACTTCTGGACGTGGTTAACATGAGGCTTTTTCTTTGCACAGTAGTTTTGTGCCGTTTATGAATGAAACTCTGTATTATAGTGCTTGACGAAGGTTTGCCAAAGTAATCTCTTGTCCATGTGTTTAAATCAGTTGTTGATGAAACGTGGTTCCTGATGCAGTGCCGTCTAAGGGCTCAGAGATCAATAAATGTTCAGCTTAAGCTTGCGCCCTTGTCCTTTATGCACTGAAATTCATCCTGATTCTTTGACCCCTTCAATGATATTATGCAATGTAGAGGAAGAAAAATTGTGTTTAAACATTTCAATAATTTTCTTATGCATTTGTTGACAAACTGGAGATCTTTGCTCCTCAAATACTCAGCCTTTCATGAATGCTGATTTACACAAAATCATGATTAAAATCACTTGTTTACTTCACCTGCTTGAAGTCATTATTTATTTTTTTTACTAGCTCACAACAATTTTTGGTATGTGTTGCACGCCTGGAATGCACGAATGGATGTATAATAACAACCGTAATGAAACGGATCAGACAAAACATCAAATATCTTGGGATCATACGGTCAGCAATTGTATAAAAGTCAGATAAATTTAAGAATCATTGCGTTTGTTTTTTGTATTATCCATATAATTCCAACTTCTTCGAATGTATTAAATAATAGGGTGCAGACTAGTGAGAACAGAGGGTTACATAACCCACATTATATATAAATATATATGTATTTATGAAACTAGACAAAAAGTAATAGCGTGATAACTGACTTAGTACTTAAGACATTTATTAATAAGTATTAATAATACTCCTTGAGGAAAAAACAGACTGTCATGGGAAAAGAAAGTACATCCAGCTTCCCTTAAGTTTCTATTTATGAGGGCCTAAATAACAGAATAAAAGAAGTACATCATTCCCACTTCCACAGTCACCGACAGCTATTAGGAGCCATGTGTCATTAAATACGCATGACTAATGAGATTAATTATGATCTCGTGCTCAGTGTGATCAGTCACTAATCATTCCTACATCAAAGAGAAAGAGGAGTTCTGATCAGCACGTCATCACTGGGCGTCAGTGTTTGATAATAAAGTAGCTCGGTGGCTAGGCTAGTGGTCTACATCGTATACTCTGGAAAAGTGCTTCTGTAATCAGTATTTTTGGATTAAACACATGTCAGCAGGTTTGTAATAATTTATTTAGGCCATGGTTCCGCCTGTCGTTTGTACACGAAGCTAAAATCTGTATTTATTATGTTACTTTTATTCTCTCCGTTTCCCTGTTAGCTCTTCATTCTGTTTGCTAGCAGAAATGTCAGATATGGTTACTTGTCTCTTTTCAGCAAAAGAGAGTTATTCAATCAGCCTTTTTCTCTGTTTCGTGGCTTATTAACATTTAATTGAATTCTCTTTAGATGCATTTTAGATGCAGTGTCCATTTCCAGGCCATCACTGCTCTGAATGAGTGATTGTTGAGCAGTTCCTGTAATGTTGGAACTTGATGGTGGAGCTGTACTTCATGGACAAAAGTATTGGGACACACCTGTTTTTCAGGGTTTGGGCTAGGCCCCGTTACCTCCTGCGAGGGGAATCTTACTGCTTCAGCATACCAAGAATTTTGGACAACACCATGCCTCCAACTTTGTGGACACAGTTTGGGGAAGAATCTTTTTCTATTCCAGCATGGCTGTGCCCGAGTGCGCAAAGCAAGCTCCATACAGACATGGCTGGATGAGTTGACTGCCCCGCACTGTGTGGATGAACTTGACTGCCCCGCACTGAGCCCTGACCCCATCCAACACCTTTGGGATGAACTGGAACGGAGATTGCGAGCCAGACCTTCTCGTCCAACATCAGTACCTGACCTCATAAATGCTCTACAGATAAAATGGGCACAGATTTCCCACAGAAACTCCAAAATCTTGTGGAAAACCTTCCAAGAAGAGTGGAAGCTGTTATAGCTGCTATAGCTGCAAAGGAGGGACCAGCTCTGTATTAAAGTCGATGTATTTGAATTCCATTCATTAAAGTCCATGTTGGTGTAATGGTCGGGCGTCCCAATACTTTGGCCAAATAGTTTACATGACCATAGTGACACCCCATCAGCAATGTCACTTTTGTAGTGACTGTTTTTCAAGTGTGAGCTCCATGTACAGTTTAATCAAACTAGTTGAATCAATTATAATTTTTCCAGCTTTGTTAGGTTTGATATAAGACATCCCCTTTTCTCTCATCCCCTAGGGCCTCGAGTGCTGAATGAGGTCTAGTGTTCTCTTAGTGTGGGCCTCCACGTGGAGCTGAGATGGGCCAGCAAATCTCTGGCCAGGCGGTGATTAGCAAGCTGCCTGAGAAGCTGGTCAAACATGCTGGACTAGTGCGGGACAGCGGCTACCTCACCTATGAGGAGTTCCTGGGCCGAGTAGCAGAGCTTAATGAGGTGTAAGTGGCAGACTCTGAGAGTAGTGTTAAAAGTCTCCATGATGTCTAGATTTGTGTACTGGACCATACAAAGACTGCAGAATATAATGCACAAAATGACTTTTCTTTACCTTTTATGTTCTAAGTCATCAGCTTAATGTGTTAAGACATTGGCATGCAATCACTTCCTGAGTCATGTTTGTGTCTATTCTGCCAGGCACATTCATTATATGAGATCTAAAAGGGTATGGATGAATATACCTGCTAAAATGTTTTCCAGTATGAGACATGGAGTAGTAATGTAATGCACAGAATTCTATATTTAAAATGCAAGATACATATAAGTAACTGTTAATGTAGACACATTAGATCACTGGCAATTTTAGGAATGGTAATGGTTGTGTAGAAATATATTCAATTATTCTGCGAAAGCTGCACCATTGTACTAAATATGATCCGTTTTCATCCGATGGCAACGCTGCCAGCATTTATTTGTTTCTGCAATAGGTTTTTCCTTTATATGAATTTCAAAAGTAATGCATATTAATCAGGAGTTAAATCAAAAGTTATTTTTGCTTACTATTATTTTACACATCAGAACTGCTAAACTGGCGACTGGCCAACAGAAGCATCTCCTATTTGAAGTTCAGCCTGGATCTGATGCATCTGCTCTGTGGAAAGTGGCTGTGAGGATTGTATGCACTAAGGTGAAGTCACTCCACAATGTCATGGCAAAGAAATCGATTATCTTTTTACGCTTTAAATGTTGGGCTCAGATGATTACATTTGCTGTATAGTCCATGTTGTATAGAAAACTGTTGTAGCTGGGCTGAGTACTTTAGGCTTAGCGTTAATCTGTTTTTACCTCTGAGTTAAGGGCGTTGCTCTGTTTGTCTTGTTGTAGATTAATAAAGAGGACGGTATGGTGGAGGCATCGCGTATTATGAACCTGTACCAGTTTATCCAGCTCTACAAAGACATCACTAGCCAAGCAGCTGAAGTGCTGTCAGCAGAGGGCGCTGCAGAATGCTCATATAACCAGCTTTCCTCAGCTGAGTCCTGCCAGGCCAGCATGTGGATGGGCAGGTAATACCAAAACATTTTTTGTCTCTAAGGATTTCTGCCTGTATTGTATAATCGATCTTGCTCATGCCACCATGTGATACAGGGTCAAACAGCTAACTGATGAAGAAGAGTGCTGCATCTGTATGGACGGGAAAGCAGACCTAATTCTGCCATGTGCACACAGCTTCTGTCAGAAATGTATTGACAAGTGGTATGTATCTGCAGTCAGTCACTGTTGCTTTAAAGCGTTGCTTTAGACTGTTCTTCATGCTTCTCTCGCTGCTCGATTATTGCAGGAGTGGTCAAAGTCGAAACTGTCCCATCTGCCGTATTCAAGTGACTGCTGCCAATGAATCATGGGTGATGTCTGATGCTCCTACAGAAGAAGACATAGCCAGCTACATTCTAAATCTCGCTGATGAGGCTGGCCACCCTCACAGACCTTAATCTGTGTCACGCCACTTTCACACCCTCTTTCTCTCATAACACTGTTTCTCTGACTGTAAAGTGGTTTAAATTTTTTTCTTCTTCTTTATTGCATTCACTGGCAGCAATAATTGCTCATTGTCATTTAGAATTTTCTAATTTGCATCACCTATATGTAGACGTCTCACACTGTGAAAAGGCATTACATTTTAGCTGTAAATTCTGCTGCTGACGTTGTCAGTTCTGATTGACTGCGTTTCCATTTTTTTTTCTTTAGTTTAACATATTGCACTTAATTTGCCTATTGCTGTGATACGAAGGGTTGAGGAAGGCACGTGGCTTCCTTACTAAAACTGCTATGAGAATGTGACTGACTTGATAGTTTTGCATGTAAATGTAAAAAAATCAAGCCTATGTGTTACTTTTCATAAAAGTTGAAAGTGGAGACCACCATCATTCACAGTAAGTGTGAGTGTGTATAAGCATCATACAATGAATGAGTGTGCAATTTCTAAATCCTGTTTAGAAATTTGTAATGTTTCACATTCATTGCGATTTATTGAACATTTATCGGTGTTTAAGCTTAAGCATGACACAGTTCTTAACGTGTCACTGCATCACTACTGCAGCCGTTGGCATGTGTTCTGCATGAGATGAACAGTGTGTGTGGTTTTTCCCATGCAGTGGGCCAGTTATGAAATATTTTAAATTATGATCAGATCGTTTTGTATGGTAAGGAGGAAAGGTTTCCAATTGACTTAATGAACTGTTTCATGGATAAAGGAATCATCACAGATTTGTGAAGACTTCAGCATATTTGTATATGAAACCTGAAAATATTTTAGGAACAGTTTGATGGTGATTTTACTTGTATTATACTACTGGCACTTTAAGTGGTAGTTTCTTCTATATTGTCTCTTAGTTTTAGAATTAACATTAATAGCAAATTGAACATGCAGTTCCTGGTTTGTTACATAAGTGTGACTTAAGTGTGGAATACTGTTAACTATGAAAATATAATACACAAGATGTATATTTTTCTTGATGTCTGATCATAATCTATTAATCCTATATTTTTCAGTGTGTATGCACTTGCAGCGCTGTGTATACTTTCTAATGTAAACCTGCACAGTTTCAGTGTTGAGCTGGATGAAATAAAGATACCTTTTTTTTTTTTTTAGATCTGGTGTAGGGTTGCATTTTTTTTAGAATATTAGAATGAAATAATACATTGTCATGGTTAAAATATCAGGCAAGTAGGAAATATAATTTATTTAAAAAAAATTCAAGTCTCACTAAACCAGTGGAAGACAGAACATACACATACAGGCAGGCAAGCAAAACATTCTGGTAAGATACTCATTCAGTTGCTTAAAATTATCAACAAAATGTAAGTTTCTGATGAAACAGCTTGGTGAATAATTCATGGTTTTACAGAGGACCTTCAGGCCATTATAAACCCAGGCTCAAGATTTGATGCTACAGAAGGTGTGTAAATGAAGTAAAATGTTTTAACTGGGTTAGCCTGGCAGCTAACATGATACTAAACTAAACCCTGACCTGTACAGTGAGCACCATGGTTGTGCACCACATCATGGGCGTCATCGCCATTCAATCAGAGGGGGCGTGTCCCCCTCACATTTCATAATTATTCGTTTGGACACCCCCCACATTTAACATAAATAATTAGTTCACCCAGCGCCGCTGAATCTTGAATCTTTCGCGAAAGAATCCACTCCACTTAACCGATCAGCCTGTCTGTGCACTGCCGGTTCACTTCACTTGCATGCAGTGAGTTGGAGGCAAACCCGAGCGATGGTGTGTGTGTTGTTCTATCGATTTAGTGGAGTGGATTCTTTCGCAAAAGATTCAAGATTCAACAAGGTTTCCAAACACCCGCACCCCCCTAAAAGGACAAGACTTTGCACACACGCAGCAACCCCGCCCCCCACGCGTAGACCGATGTGTCCCCCTCACATTAAAAATGCTTCTGACGCCCCTGCACCACATATATCGGTTCCTTGACAGCCCTATATCATTCTGCTATTGTGCTACACTTCTAAAGAACATATTACTGTGATGCACTGTGCTTGCCAAGCAATAGACGGCATAGTTGCTCAAAAGAGACAAAAACACTTTGTCCCACTATAAACCAAAATGTGTTCACCTTCCAAAGGCAGTTTGACAGGTTTAACAAGGTAAGAGTCCAGCCTCTGCTTCCACTCCCTTCACCATAACCATACATGCAAACAAAAGAGCTTTCACTAAACCTGTAAGTGCTAGAAAACATACAGAATATACTCTTTAAAAAATCCTTTTACCCCTCCAGCCCAGTGTTCATAAAATATTAAACGTTGTTAATCCACTCATTTTGAATGGATTACGCTGAGAAGTAAAACTTTTAGGCGGTCAGACCAGAGGATCAGGGCTCAGTGTAGCGAGACATTCTCCCGCTGTATGAAAGTGCAGCTTTGAACCCTTTCTGCCCTTCTTTTTTTCCGCTGCACTATGTTTTCTGGTTTGGCTGCTGAGATGTTTAGTTGTCTGACATGGGCCACTAAGTTCCTATTCAAGCTTTAGCGTGTTCACACGCCTTGTGTAGGAATACATTCAGACTTAACAGCATCCACCAGAAAGCTGAGCTCATTGCACAGGGTCTCGTGTCTGAAGGCCATGCGGATTTGGGCAACATTGGTCCGCCTGATGTCGTTCCCTTCTGGTCCATCCTGCAGGTAGTTCTCACCCAAGAAGTGTTTCTTCTCCTGTTAGAGGCAAGAGAAACTCACACTGACAAATTCAGGCCATCAAACTCTACCAGCTAGAACATTCCACAGCTCCATGTGTGAGAGGAACCTAAAATTAACGCAGGCACAGCTGTTTTGGGGGTTTTTCAGGGCAGGTTTAGGCATGACCAACATGCAGCAACAACCTGGAGTAGATACAGTTTTCCTAAAGGAGCTAGAAATGGGATTAACTCAAATGTTCTCTTATTAGTGTTGTTTGCTAAGTTTGCCATTGTTGTCAACAAGAAGTTCCTGAATGGGAATGTCTCTAGCAACGCTATCATCTGGATAGCACACCCGGGGTATTTGTACACAACAGGATTTGTTACAGTTTCACAGAATGACAAACAAGCAGATCGGTCAAGTCTTCTGAGACACTGCTGTAGCCAAAGCAACAAGTATGCTTGCAAAATGTTATGGCTTAGTGACTTTCAGTTGTAGTCTGGAACTGACTTGACCATTTACATGAGTATGTAATAATATTTGCTGTAGGGTAGATATGATGCTGGTGCTGTACCTGATGCGAGAGACCACTTTGTAGGACACTGTTCCTGGCGATCTCACAAACATCACATGTGCTGAGCTTCCACAGCTGTGCTGCAATAGCGTACTCTTCCATCAGCGCCTCCTGCAAGATAGTAAGTGTAATACTGTAAGTAAACTGAGTATCAGAATGTTTTGTGCCAGAAAACTTGATCTGTGCATCTACCAGTGGTCATGGAAAGCTCAGGCTCAGTCAGGTTTTTGGCTCCTGTTCAGGACCTAATGGTACTCAAGGGTGTTATGTCTTTATGCTATTTTTAAAATGACTGTCGTTGCCAGTATTTTCTCACTCAACAGACAAAAACAGAAGCTCCATTTCATTTTACACATGACGGTATGTCATTTTAGACATTTGTTTGAGCACAGAAAAGTGCACCACATTATTTCTTGTCAGCACATACAGATAATATGGCGAAATTGTGAGTTCAATGTTCACAGTTCACTACTGCACTAAAGTGTGTGAGAAAAGCCCAGCCTACTATTTCACTTCATATAAGCCAAAGAGTTAAGCTAACTAACAGGCAAAACAGATAATTAGCCAAACTAGACACTTTAGGGTGGTGGCAGCTCCAGCTGTCTCAAGCAGACAGGATATTAGAACTGAGAGTTCTGTATGTTCCCATTTAAACTGGTTCTTGTTTTTGATTGTGCAGTGGAAAAACAGTTAACTTGTTTTATGTCATTTCATATTCAGTACACGACACTGTAGTTAGTTCAATGAAAGCCACGGACCTTTGTGTAATGGAACTGCATCGGGTCATCTGTGGACAGGGAAACACACAGGCCTTTGTGTAGGAACTCTCTGAGGGGGTTTTTAGAGTATTCCAGAAACAGGCTGTTGTTGCTGAGAGGAGACATGGCTATGGGCACCTGGGCCAGGTAAAAAAGATACTGCAGCACAGGACTCTGGTAGGAAGAAAAATGAAGGATAGCATATTTAAGTCATGAATTAACAAACAAGCAGACAGATCAATTTCCATAATTTCTGCTGTTTCCAGAATATTTGGCCTTAAAGCTTCATTGTAACTGTCCATTTACTTCCATTACAAACATTTTCCATGTCTGCGTTTGCTTATTTCCTGAAAGTTGCACCTGGGGAACGCACTTACCTTCTTCAGGTTAAGGCCGTGGGAGATGTTGTCTGCAGTGAGAAAGGCTGATACCAGGTGGGTGATGGATCCAGCTTCACCACAATGGGGACGGAACTGAAAGGTACTGAGGCCTCGTTCCCTAGAAACAACATCAACACTTTCATGACTGATATAATTTTTAATAACACTGTAAAATCTTTAACAGGCATGCACAGGACAAACAAAATTGTCAAAGCAGTCCTGAGGGTCCCCTAAATGGTCCGATATTTTATTCACCCCAATTCTCAACACGTAAAGCAAAAATATGGACGC
Organism: Alestes dentex; assembly: GCA_037576975.1. Lineage (NCBI taxonomy): Eukaryota > Metazoa > Chordata > Actinopteri > Characiformes > Alestidae > Alestes > Alestes dentex. The sequence goes on from JBBIGA010000018.1 coordinate 13,819,852, forward strand.
CCAGTGGTCCCTGAAGACCAGTGTGAGAAACAGTGTATTGAAGTATTACATTTCTTAGATAGATAGATAGATAGATGGATAGATGGATAGATATCTGTCTCTAGACACAGAACATATACATCAGGACTGCATGTACTGTAATGATGTCATGACATACTTGCGCAAGTTGTTGAGCACCATTATGTTGGCATACATATGGAACAGGTAATAGCTGTAAGGCGGATTCTCATCAGCAGTCCACTCCTCAGGCTTCGGGCTCTTGTAAGAGAACATGTGATCACTGTGTTTGGACTCGTCATCCACACTGTCAAACCCTGTCACCTGCAAGCAAAACATTTTTATTGCAGATGTCTGATGAAATGCTGTGGACAGTGCTAACCGTACTAACCTGTACATCAGATTTTTCATTATCCAATATTTCCGTTTGTTCATGAGAATCTTTTGTTTATTTCAGGCTTGATTTCAGTACATTCTGAAAGAATAGTTTGCATGTATTGCTGATATTAAAGTCAGGTAATCCTGTTAATCCTGTCAATTCATCCTGACAATGCATGTGACTGACTTTTTAAATTAATACCCATTAGTCTGTTTGCCTTTTGACACTCAGTGATCATGTGTGGAAACATTCAATTCTGGAGATTTAAGTGCTGGAGCTTTAAGACAGTAACTGAATACCTGACACCTGAACACCTGGTCACAAACTATTAGCGCGATAATCTGCTTTAATGATCTGCTCTGACCAGCATATCCAGCCTAGCACAACAGAACTCAGTGTACTCACATATTTCAGAAAGATGTGTATTTCCTTGTACTTCTGGGGATTAACAGTAGCTTCAAAAAGAGGGAGGAAAATGTTTTCCAGCATCTTTGCAAAGTTGGGAATTATCTTCTTAGACCTGAAAATGTCACTGAGTGACAAAAACATACAGAAATGTTACCTAAATATTTGAGTACTCTGACAATCATTTTTGGCATGCCATTTACACTCCCTTGCACAGGGGTTATCTAAATCTCGTAAACCACCTGTGCTAATTTTGTACATGTAGCACTTACTAGATCCTTGGCACCTGTATGATCCATCTTAAGTTTGGGCAGTACAGCTTCTGACTGATGAACCATTTTGAAAGGCTTTCCCACTCACTAGGTGAGCGGCCATAGATGGAAAGGCGAGGCTCTGCATACTGGTACTTACTCTCTTCCAAATCATGAGCCACCTCCTATATAGGGGAGGACATGTCTTAGTACCGCTTATGCATATTTATCATGATTATTTGTTTGTCTGGAGTTCATTTCTTTACCTTTATAAGACTGGCAAAGTACTCTCCATTGATGTAGTTGTCGCTTTTTAGGTAGATCTCGCGAAGCTCACTTGCACCTACTGGGTTGTATTTGGAGTTAAACTTGTCAAACCGATGAAATGTTTGTCTACCCTGAAAAATAAACAATAAAAACATGTCTGTATCATATATTACTTATGCTGTGCTCTTGTAAGGCATGTAAGATGCACATTTCTTAAGCCAGTACACATCTCTCACAGTATACAGTACATACAGCGTGCACATCCAGGGAATCCACTGTAAGGTCATAGGGATCCATCTTTAGGTTCTCAAACACTTGTTTGAGGGTGAGCTTCTTCCCATTCTTCTCCATCACAACTCGATCTTTGTCCAAGTTACATGTGTTCTGGATGAACCGGAGAAGGTGCTTCTGATTCATGCAGGCAGCTGCATGGATGTGTGTGTCTACCTGATCATAATCAGAGTAGATTAGACTCGAGTCTTCACTGTCAGCTGAACGGAAACAAAGACTGCTGTGGCATATTCTTGTATAGTTGTATTGCATACCTTCCTGACATTGTAGAAGTCTCTGTGTGGAACACTTTTTAGTTCCTTCAGCTCAGCCATCTCATTCAGCATCTCGTGCAAGTTGAACTTGGACATTAGGAAGTTAAGTCTTCTGTGACAATAGGTCTTCCTGGAAACAAGTAAATGAACATGTCTGCTACTGTATAATCGCACAATAATGTCACATCAGTGTGCAGAGACCTTACTGAATTGCACTTAACTGAACTGCAATGACGTGCATCAAATATAAAATCTGTATATGTATTTGTCAGTCGCGCAGGTTTGTGAAAATTAAAAACGCATACAAGCTGTGAGTGAGAGCTGTAGGTACAACCAGAGGGTTATAGGTTATACCTCTCTCAACAGCATCATTCTCTGCAAAGCACATGGGAAGCAACAATGTAAATACTGCACTCACGTTGGTCCATCAGCAATCATGGCAAGAACGTGAGTCATGTCAAGAGCAAAAGTCTCCATATCAGGGTAAGGCAAGCTGTGTGGCCTGTCTTGACTCAAGGCTTCTGCATCATCGTATACATATATGATCCCATCCTTCATTTTCAGGACATAGTTCAGGTTCTGTGGTATGTCCTCCGTACTATATGGGTCTTGGCCCTCAGTTGGACAAGAACAGGTATCTGTGGTTTACAAAGTACAAACACGTGATGAGAGGATGTACCTGTTACAAATTATTCAACGTAATTTCATTTAGTTAATTTATGGATAAAATGTGTAATTCACTTCTTTAAACTAAAGCATGGGTAAATGTTGTAAGTTCTTGTAAGTTCTACCCGGCAGAACTTCCTCCTCTTCACTCCATTTCTCATTACTGGCACTTCTTAGAAACTTGGCGATGATCCTGGGAAAGCGATGGTATGCCAGACGAGAATATTTCTCTCTGCTGAATAGTGCTGTCAACAGACTTTTTGCAGCCTGCTCATAGTCCTCCACCGTGATCTTGAACCACACAGGAAAAGATATTTGCAGCCATGATTCATCACAATAATTCAAGACAACAACGATCTGTTTTATTGTGTCACCAGTTATTCTAACTAGTCTGAAATTTTCTTTGTTTTTGAAGTCTGGTTCTTAACCATGTCAACGAACAGTAAGACATAACTATATTGTCTATACTGGTGTGTATGGTTATTACAGACAACAGTGTGGTCTGTATCATCTCATTTTTTAAAAAAAATGTGTTCTAACTGGCTTACAGTTTATATTTTATTTGCTCACAAGAACCTGCAGAATACGGTAGCACCTATTTGAGGTGTAACGCAACAAATGAATGCACCTACCCCTGCACAGTAGTCTCCACTGATGGTGACCCTCTGGAATTCTGGCATGTTGCTTGCAACAGAGGGTCCAGAGGGTTCAGGGGTGAGGAGAGGGGAGATCACAGTCATGGCCCACTCAGCAGCTCCAGGGATCTGGAGGGATATTGACTGTGAACGCCTCAGCCTAAAACTCTTTTTCCTAGAGGTAAGCAAAAACAAAAAATATTACATGACTACCACAGCTCACTGTGCTGGTCTTCCCTTATGTGTCACATCTTAGTCTTCTCACTTTTTGGCGGTCTCTACAGAATGTTCCTCAGCCAATTCTTTGCGCAGTTCATGCTCCTTGGCCTGATGTAGGCCAATTGGGCAGTCCTCAGGCACAGTAAACATGGACAAGACATCCTTAGTGGTCTCCTCCTTTATTGCTGAAGCATACACTTTCTCAGCCAACAGCTTCACCTTCTCATCTACCTCGCTGAAGGAGATCTTCGTGAACTGCCGGGGCATCTCTGCAAGACAAACACTATTGAGGACTGCAGTCATTAAAGGTCGCATTTCCTAATTTTTTTCCCCTATATTTTTATTATTTTTCTTATATTTTTTATGTACTGTAAAACACTCCATATAATTTCAGTTTGAATGGCCGAGGCTTATTTGCCATAAGCTGAATTAGCAAACATCTGTAAAGTCGTGAATTCAAAATTGCCTGTTTTTTCAGCTTAATTTTCTATATATAGGCCATTAGAAAAAAAAACTGAGAAGCAAACACCTTAACAGTGTTTATGTACAATGTTAAAGACTTTTATTTGCTATTGTGTAACGTCAAATGTAAAACAATGAATAAAGGCCAAGAGTGCAGATGTTTCTGATGTATATAAAATGTCTTTATTTGAAGGCAAACTACTGCTGTAATTGCTGAAAAATATTGGTGCCGTGTGTAGCTGATCTTGTGAAGCATGTACCCTCATTGCTACACAACAGCTCCTAACTCCATGTATAGTAGGAAGTGAAAAGATTATTAAAGCCAGCAAAAAGTGATCTGAATGTGAAGCAGAAATCAACATAGTTAAGCAAGCAATGAAAGATTTGCAGGCGTAATGCACAAGGCTGTAAATATGTCCTCAAGTGTCTGTCAACACAGGTCAAGTTTCGGTTTGTGTCTTGCTAGTGTATTAGTCAGGTTTCTGTAAACATGATGACACAGCCATCGGTGGCATTCCTGCGAGTCCCCTCTAACTCGCCCCTAATAAGATGTAATGCATTCTCAAGTGTCAGTCTGCACGTTGCAGTTGGCTTTGGCAAGCACTGTACACTGCAGCCCAAGCCACCCTCAAACTTCACTTATTTTAATTTGCACTGTGAGACATGTGAGGGTTACTGAGTGAAAAGGGAAGTATATCACTGTTTAAGCAATCTGATGGGAAATAACAGACAATAGAGACAGAAAGGGTTTCACAAACCCTCCATCAGAACTCTTCATTGTCCTCCAGTTTTACTGCACATCATAAAATGTAGGCTTGTCACTAAGTAACTGAGTAATCCACATATTATTTTGACCATAATCTATTAATGAAAATAGATTTTCCTGAAGAATAACAAAACAGTCTTTCCTGAGCGCACTTAGAAAAAAATACCAAATTTTGTTTGACTGTATGAGAGAAGAGCCTATTAAGGCACTTCTGATACACAAATATTGTGTATTTTTATCTACCAGCTTGTACAGCACTTTGGTGCTTTGGTTCCATTCCAGTTCCCATGTACATGAGATGTAACTGGGTTGAAGGGTTTGGTAGCGGTTTGATTTTCCATGACACTTCAAACCTCCACAGCTGTTTTGTTTTTCTTGGCTTTCAGACCTGCTATAGTCTCTGGTTCCCCGACATTTGTGCTTGGAATGTGGTTTGTAATTAAGTACCTGAATTCTGTCTGATCTATTCAGATGAAACCCAGCTCATGAAGGTTAGAAGTGGTGGTCATTTATGAGGCTGCCTAGATGACCGAGTGCCTCTCTATTGACTTCTACCCACTGTTGACATGTAACAGGACCCACTCCAGCTCTGACAACATTCTTGGCTCCCTCCAATAGAGGGCTTGACTATGAGACTGTTCCTTTCCTCGTCCCTCTGGGAAGCCTACATTCCAGGCGGGCCTTCTGTGAGTTTCGTATCGGTCTAGAACAGATGGGTTTTCCATGGCAAAGTTTACCTGACCCCAAACGTGCTGGCAATATTTTGACTTAAATGGGGTCAGCAGGGCAGTAAATACTTTTGATTGAGGCTTGAACATCCAGTATTATTGAAAAGTAATCAACCCATTTTAAACATTTTTTTTCCACCTCTTCAGATCAGTTTACCATTTCTTTTGAAGTTACAAGAAGCGTTTGAGCCTATTATATGCCTTTTGATGAGCTACAATACAGACAGTACAGAAAATTGTCAAGTAATAACTTTTTGGTATAAGAATCCACACAAATACAAATAAATCTTGGGGAAAAGTGTTGTAGTGTTGTGCATTGCATGTTAATGTATGACAGCTTTATTGTTAGTGAAGAATTATGCCCTGGTGAATGGTGGACTATTTTTAATGTGCCACTTTTCCATTCACAATGAATAATCTGTGCAATCTCAACTGCTCTGACATACACAATAAACAAGGCTTTTGACTGCCTTGTATTGCCCCCAGTGCAGGTCCACACACTCCCTCTCTCTTACCTTCTGTGGCCATCTTTGCCATGCTTGTGTTTGCCTGGCTCTCAATGAAGGGAATCTGTCTTTCAGTTGCTTGCTCGGTGCTGTGGTCTGATACAGATCGTGTCTTGTGTGTGTGTGTGAGCCAGCTGCAGCTTTTCAGTGTCTTGAGAGTACTTCTAGTTCTCTATTTAAAGAGGTTGACAGCGTCAGCATCACTTTGGAGAAACCAGGAATGCTGGCAGCTTCTAGAGCTGTGGTGGACACAGAGCTCCAATTCTCTGACCTTCTGTTCTTGGAAAAGTGGGCAACAGACCCCTTGGACAGGAAGTGAGCTCACTGACTTTGCAGAGACATACTGCCCTTGCTCTCCAGCTCACATTGTACCTCACCTTTTAACTTAGAGGTCATATTCTACATTGTTTTCATCCTGACCTGTGTGACACCTGTGGGGTCCAATATAGCAAAAGCATTTTTACACTACCATTTTACAGCCTCTTTTTATCCTTTAAAATTGGCACAAGCATTTTGTTAGTGTGCCCTTAAGACTGGTTTATATAAATAAACACTTCTCAAACTGACTGTCCGGTATTATGTGTCATTCAAGAGGCAGTTATGCACATATGTGTGTGTGTGTGTGTGTGTGTGTGTGTGTGTGTGTGTGT
>JBBIGA010000018.1:13829618-13864439 GCA_037576975.1 Alestes dentex
TATATATGTGTGTGTGTGTATATGTGTGTGTGTGTATATGTGTGTGTGTGTATATGTGTGTGTGTGTATAGATATGGATGTGTACATATAAGTACTCTATTATGATTGGAATTTCATAGAAAGTTACTGTTGTGTACAGTCTTGTAACTGTTACTAAAATGTCTGTCAGGTTTTTGTCATTGATTGCCATTAAACAAACAAAACGGTCAGAAATGCAGAATCAAAGCTGTTTATACAGAATGTAAATCCCATGCAGGCATAAATCACTGTTTCATTTGTAGATGGTTAAATCTAAATAATATAGAAAAAAGTAACTCTTAACTCCTAACATACAGTACTCTAGGAAAAATAACATCTAGCACACATAAAAAAGCACCCGTCTTAAGTACTACAGATAATACAGTCAAATTAAGTTCTGCAGAAGTCCGTTACACTGTATCTCCCTGAGGGTGATTTTACTATGCAAAAGCAATATAAATAAAGCCCTACTGACACTGCACTGTCATGCCAATAGTGGAGTCAAGACAAAGCCCTTTCAAATTAGCCTGCACAAACAGACCTCCACCCTGCACACAGGTTTACACAGCTAAGCACAGTGCACAGAAACATAATCCCTTTTATAAGGCTTAATCATTATATATGGTCATGTTTATGTTACAGTTTGACCTCGTTTAGCAGGTCAACTAATTTCTCAGAGTCACCTTTTATATCTGTTTGTTTATGTTTCTGTTTATATCTACTTCTTTTCACCCAGACCGGCAAGTCTCCAGCTGGTACAAATACATTTTAGCAGAATACCATTCTGCACATCTAACACAGTGCTCCTGAACCCACAGTTTAATGGTGCATATCAGCTAAGCTCTTGCTTGACCTTGAATTCATCTGAGAGACCTCATGAGCTGTAAGCCTAAAATAAATGACCTTGTCACACTTCCCCAGCTTTCACTCCGACGCCTGTTGTTCTTCAGTGAAGTGTTGGCCTAAGCCCCTAACAGCCTTGCTCCGGGTGGCAATGCCTTCACAAGCACAAACGAATCCCAGGAATTCTAATGGCAAACATCTCCTAAAGGAATTTCAGACACACTACGGTGCTAAAACACTTGTAGACTAACTCCAAACAAAGTTCTGTCGTTCAGAGAAACTCATTTACCTGTATGTGTTGTAGTTCACTCTGGCTGACTGTCTTGGAGTGTGTGCAGGGCTTACAGAACGGCTGCAAGGACGGGTCGTTTTATTTGTGTCTTTATGGCAGCTCCAAGCCTTTCAAATGTTTCCACGGAAACAATTGGGAGAAATCAGACTCCGCCTAAACACGTAGCTCTGGCTGTGTACCTGTCCATCCCACACAAACACCAACCTCTCCCTCCCCTTTGTTTTTCTTTTTTTCATGCACATATACACTCACTCTTAATATCCCCTTTTTCTTTCCTCAGCACAAACTGGAAGTAAATATCACCTCACGGTTGCACATAACTGAGTGGACACTCACGTGTTACTGCTGTCCACATGAATGCCTTCATGAAAGGACAAACCTCTTTTCTTCTTGCAGCGCCAGGATCTTGAACGCTTTGCACATATTCTGACTACCATGGTCCACACACAGTATGCAAATGATCAGTGAACACAGGGAAAAACTAAATTAGAAAGGTGTGCAGAATAGCATTAAATGACCTTACAGCAGTATGTTATTGTGTCTAAAAAAATTACTCTACCTAAAATGAGGTGGGGCTCTCTTTATTATTAGATGTGAGTGACAGTTTAATACAACACCAGCACTCTTACTCTCCAAAACAAGCCACTGCTCTTCAGCTGGTTCTCAGTGTAGAAATGTTAAGAGAAACTACACTGTGTTAAAATCTTACTCAAATGTATGTGGACAAAATTATCCTTAAGTGAATGTAAAATATAATGACAATTAAAACTACTTGAGTATCTAAAAGTAGAGAGTAAAGTGTCCTTTGTTTTGGTGGTATGTGTAAAATGGTGATTATCGGACTGTACTTAATTCAATTTTTTATTTAAATGTATTAACCCTTATAGTCACGTGAACACACCACAGCACAATGTGCCCATTCAGCAAGTGAATTTAACCCATTCACCAAGTGAAGCAGTGAGCTGCCGCCACCAAGGGGAGCAGTGTGTGGGGACGGTACCTTGCTCAAGGGTACCGCAGTGGTGACACTAGCAGCTGGGATTCGAACCCACAACCTTCTGACTGCAGGGCCAATGCCCTAACCATTAGGCCTCCAGCCACCCCAACAGAAATGTATTTCTGGTCCTAACATAAATAAATTTGAATGATTAATATAATTAGGGCCAGATACATTTTACACTAATAAGAACTTGGATAGTTTTAAGAAAAACAAATTCGTCTTTTGACATCCAACAGAATCCCATTTTATAGCAACCAGGTCACTTACTGTAAAATGGCTTTGGTCAAATTAGTTTAACCTATTAAATATGAACCTATTTAAACATGAAGCTTACCAACAGCAAGTAGAGTTTAGGCCGGGTGTGTTTTATTATGCAGAAGTAACCTACTGAGGGCCCAAAATCTTAAGTAAGAACTTAAGATTTTAATTAACATAGAGGCATGCTGATTAATACTGTTGATTCTAGGTGTGTTTTCAATTATAAGAATTTGATATAGCATAATTAAAACGTTTAATGTATAATCAAAAATATGTATATATCAATGTTTTGCACTGAATTGACTCCTTGATCTTTACACATATCTGTATAAATCTGTCCTTTGCAAATAGTCCCACGTGAAAACGGAACTGTTCACAAACTGTTTCAAATTGTTTGTTTGTTTACCCCTTTGCATGGAATGCACAGTGTTTACTTGGAAGCTAATGCCAGTGGATGCTTCTGACTTGGCAGCTAGTCTGTGCGATTGCTCTTGGAACAAGACTTGCAATGTTAGCCCAAAAAAGGCTTCTGGGCAGATTTACACTGATGCTATTCTGGTGGTCAGCATGTGCTTTTTAATCTAAGAGCTTGGTGAAAAGAGGCAGCAGTAGAAACACAAAGTAGATCACTGATGTAAGAGCTGGTTTTAGCCCACTATTTATTAAAATACTAACACATACTAATCCTCAGCTACTATAGACTATATCCATAATGCTTTTTCTGGCCAAAAACACGGAAAACATTAGTTTCTGCTTGTTAGGCATTTTAGATACCTGGTGTTTTTCTGATAAGAGCAGTGCAGTTCTGCTCTGTAAGCCTACCGTCATATCAGTGGGTTCATCCACAGATACACTCTATACTGACTTTGTTCGTATTCATACACAAGAGAGAATGCATAGCGTTGGAAGACTGACTCGGCAGTTCACTTCTGTTGTGAGCACGTGGTGCACTGACTGCTGCTTCTCTTACTGCCATCTCTTCTGCTACTCCTAATGTGTTATAAGCTAGCACTGCAGACCACAAAACAACAACTACCCAGTCTGGCTCTAATTAGATTAGCTCTTCTGCAGCTCAGCTGTACTGTACAAAGCAATATGTTTATATTTAAGATACTCTCTAATATAGTTAGGAAGGCAGCTGGTGGCGTAGCAGTTTGGGAGTTGCCCCTGCAATCAGAGGGTTGTGGGTTTAAATCCCAGGACTGCTAGTGGCACCACTGAGGTACCCTTGAGCAAGATATCGTTCACACACACTGCTCCTTGGGTGCTGTGTTCCTGGCTGCCTGCTGCTTCACTAGGTGAATGGGTTAAATGCTGTTCGCACTGTGTGCTGTGGAGTGTTCACGTATGACAAATTAACTAAATAATCTATATTGGCTAAGCATTCCTACACACTCTACTAGTCTCTTTTGTGCTATTATATGTATGAGCAAAATTTCACTCTCTGTTTTAGTTTTAATATCACCAAACCATTATCTAAAGAATGGTCTCAAAATTATCTTACCACCACTATTAGAAAACCACTGAATTATATGAAATTTGATTCATTCACTCACTCGGGTCACAGGTACCCGGAGCCTGTCCTAGGACCAATGGGCACAAGGCAGGGACTCACACTGGGGGGGGGGGGGACACCAGCTCACCGCAGGGCACACCTACACACACCATTCACTCACGCATTCACACCTACAGTTAATTTAGAATCCCTAATTCGCCTGACATGCATGTCTTTGGACTGTGGGAGAAACAGGAGACCCCGGAGGAAGAACACGCCACCACGAGGAGAACATGCAAATTCCATGCGCACAAGACCAGGACCCAGATTCAAACCCCCTCAACCCTGGAGGTGTGAGGCCTCAAACTTTTCACAAGTACAAAACTTTTCACAAGTCACGCATTAAACGAAATCACATGCAGAGTGGGGTTTCTATAAATATACACAGATTGTGCAATACTTCAGCAAATATGGGTGTAGCACCCGTCATTAACAAACCTAGTACAGAGCTCACAGCACCACTGCTGGGGTAATGAAGCAACACAGCACTACATGGCATTTAAAACTGGTGTATTCACTTCAAATCTAGTTATTTACCTTTACTACTCACACTGTGGGTGTAACCAGAACATTCTTGCAGATTTAGCCACTACATTGCATTAACAGGGCGATAAATCATTACACCAAACTGTTGTAAAGTCAAAACGTATCTATTTATTTACCGTGTTGATGTATAAGAAAGTGTATTAGTCTATGTTCATGCTTTACTTAAAGGGTAACTTGTTTATTCCATAAGACCAGCAGGGTGGTTCAGTGAACACTGCCACTGCAGTCTGCTGTGTGTGGTCCGGATGTGAGGGCAGCTTTTGCCTTCCTGTGGCACACTCTGTCAAACTTCATTGACTATACACTTACCCTTCCCCAGAACAGGTGTCGACTGTTGCTTGCTTAGAGGAGTCTTCTTCCTCATCTTCCCTATTGGGTTTTGATCCATGTTCTCTAATGACAAAAGAGACAAAAGAGAGTAGGGCACATAAAATACTGCAGTACTTGCAGACAGACCATGAAGTGCAAATATTAATTTTATTTACGTCTGTCCACATGTACAGCATAAAAGTTAACGCAAATGAAACAGTGTACAGAATAAGGGTGTAAATCTCTGGCATAACGACAATTCTCTTTGACTGTAATTCTTTTAGAAACATCACGAAATTTCACATTTCAGTCAAATGAATACAGATGATAGAAGCAATACACTAAGCCTTCTTTAACCTTTTAAAAGTAGCCTGGGAATGTTGTTTTCAGTTAAGACAGCACATATTTTATTAAATATTATTATAACTGATTCTGACATGCTAATATCCCTGTCACTCTAGTAGTTCACAGACAGTAAAAACTTACAACCACATTTATCCATTTCGCTGCTCCTGATAATGCAAAAATGAAATAGTGGTTGCACTGTGAGTCTTGGTTTTGCCATTTTTGACTTTCTTTAACACAGCCGAAACTGTAGATATGTTAACTTCCTGTTTTATGCCGAGGGCAGGAAGGTGAAATAAGCTGTTGCATTTGTCAGCTCTCAACAGTGTGCAGATTATGAAATTTCATTTGTATCTTAGCGTTATTTTTAATAATCATTTCATCTCATATACCTCTGACGAGGACTTGCCTTGTCATGTACTTTGCAAGAGTGAACCTTCCTGTTGGGTGACATTAATGTGCTAAAGGTACAATCCCTCTCTTCCCTCTCCCCCAAGATTCCTCATTTATCACCTGAAGTTTTCCACACTGCTGGAAACTTCACAGACCGAGGAGCAGCACTCAGTTTGGTGAGGAGTGCAGTGAGGTTTTGAAGCAGGCTGAGACATGTAGGAGATGCTCAGGGAGAAAACCTTGCCTGCTTTCAGCCTCGTCTAACTTTCCACAAGCCCACCGGCAGAGCAAATTCACAACTGAATGAAAAAACTGTTGGTAAATTGGAAAAACTCATTTCTTTCCAAAGTGTTTTTAATTCAGACTCGCTCCTTTCCTTTCAAAATTGTTAGTAATTTGAACAAATTCATTTAATTCCAAAGTGTTTTTTTTTTTATTATTCAGACATGTTGGTGGTTTTGGATAAACTGTACAAACCATTGGAAAAAGACCCCAGAAGGTTTTAGTTTGTGCAGTGCAGCAGAATTAGGAAGTGAAAGTTGTGTAGAATTTACTCACCTCTTAGTGTGCAGAAACCTACCCTCTCCCTCTGTCAGTGTGTCTCTGAGGACTTCTCCTCAGAGACAGACGTGTGCTTTCCTCCGGGGTGAAGATAAACTGCCAGCCTCAAATGCACCAGCTTTTTACAAGATAATTTCTCAGCTTTAACCCTCTCCAGCCCAGGGCGGGGGAGCACTTGTTTTAAGACACAGGCGTCAACAACAAACTGTATGGTCTCTCACTCTGAGGGAGTGGCTTGATGTTCCCGTGTTATGAAGAAAAAAATATGTTTTGTTCTCCTTAATAAGAAAACACACTAACTTAATGCAGCAGCGAGGCGGAACTGTTTTTAAAACCACTTCCCTGTTCAGGCCTTATCTGTCAAGTGCATACCAGCAGAGGCAGCTCTGTGTCGGCTGGGTTTCTCATGAGCAAAATAAATAACAAAAAATTCAAAATACCAGGAAAAAAAATCAGATGGTTACTGGGGAGGGGACCTTCTAGTATTATACTAAATGTAATAAAAATGACCATGAACAAAACCTATTGATATTTCTTAGCTGTTTTAGATAGTAATGTGGATTTAATGGCAACAGCCACACAGAAACATGCAAAGAATTAAATAAATGAATACAAAATGAATAAACAAGCAAACAAACAAACAAATAAATTAATGAATAAATAAATAAATAAATAACTGCCCCGCATGAGGGAAAAAAGCCCAAGAGCTCCCTCTACTGGTTATGTTTTGCTATGGCATTTGTGAACTACTTTATTGTTTTTGGAAATGCAAGAATTGCAAATACGAATAATAATAATAATAATAATAATAATAATAATAATAATAATAATAGTAATAATAATAATAATAATAAAAATAATAATAACTAGTGAACTGTTAACCATAGATGTATCATTTCAGTTAAATATTTAATACTATTCCACGGCAAAAACAATCACCAAACTAAAAAGCTTTTAAAATGCATGTATAAGTCAGTAGATTTCTGCATGATATTAAGACAAAGTCACTCCGAGTGGTTAGACCTGAAATGTGCTACTCTAGACAAGGGCACCTAGTTACTGAGAACCTTAATAGCTGTCAGACACTTCACACAGTCATTACAAGAAAGGGTTAAGTACCTGAGACGTTAGATTAGTTAGTAAGCCTCTGTCCTAAACGCATTTTTAAAATACATACAAGACAGAGAGGTACACGATGAACACTATTTTAAAAATGAACGTATTACTTTAGCAGCAGCCACTATAATAATATTCATATTAAATCAATCTCAGAGTCACGTGACCCGCCTGCTGTAACCAGCCCTGTGAAGAAATCTGTCTCTGTAGGTTTCTCACATCAGAGCACGCTCAAAGAGTCAGTGATAGAAACAGAAGTACTGAAGACATTTTGAGAAAGTCTGTGGATGGAAGTGTTGTTTGTAGGTTTCTGAGAGGAGTATGGGTCTGTTGGCATAAGATGGCAGCACAACACTGCAAATGACACACCCACAAACCTCCTGAGTAAACCTGAGGCAATATTGAAAGAATCTCAAACCAGGATGTTTTATAAAGTGGTGTAAAGTCAGTTAAAGTCAGGCACTGGTGGCGTGCACTTAGACCTGGCCCAGGAAACTCTGATAATATTTATTTAATGTATTTTAAAATATTTCTCATTATGTAAAGCACTGGCCACCTGTTAAAGTAAAGTGGCCCTTATAGTCACGCATGAATGCACCACAGCACAGCACACAGTGTGAAATTCTTTCTCTGCATTCAACCTGTTCACCAAGTGGGCAGCAGTGTGTGGGTACGGTACCTTGCTCAAGGGTGGCTCAGTGGTGCCACTGGCAGTCCTGGGATTCAAACCCAAAACCTTCCAATCACAGAGGGACCACCAGCCCATTTCTCTGCATTCAACCCAGCAGGCATTCAGTGACCCAGCACCCAGGGAGCAGTGTGTGGGTATGGTACCTTGCTTGAGGGTAGCTCAGTGGTGTCACTGGCAGTTCTGGGATTGGAACCCATGACCTTCTGATCACAGAGGCAACTCCCTAACCACCAGGCCACCAGGCCAACCAAGAGTTTCAACCATTATGAACATGGCAGCGTCTAAAACACGTGCTTTGTTTGGTACAACCTCATGCCCAGCTGGCTGTCACCAGAGTACAGCTCCGTTTACTATCGTGAGCTTTATGTGTGCTGGTGGTCCTGGACTGTCTGATGCAGCCAGTCCCAAACAAACCACAAAACCTTTCCCCAAAAGTGATGAGGTACTCTGTCCATCAGTGATTCTCCACCAGTGATGACATACACCAGACAGTCCGGATCAAAAATAGGTCAGGTTAAAGAAGAATAACATTACTGAAGTCCCATAACTTTGTTTTGTCAGTTCTTATTTTACATTATTCATTACTTTTTTGGATGTACATATTAAATCATAAATATTTTCGGTTATAGAAAATTAAAAATTTGTTAATTAACTTATTGTTACTTTATTTAGTGCCTCCTATTTGCAGTACCTTTGGGCCCATAAGGGACCCAGGCTTTTGAATACACTGGTCTAAGTTATTGTCCTGTTGTCTTTTTGCTTTATTGCTCTTGTTTCTGAATACTGTTTTGAAAACTGCACTGTGGCCTTCTCAATGTTCCATTTATGTCTTAGTCAGATTTATGATCTTAAGTGCTGAAGTACTTAGTGCAAATGGCTATGAACCTTGTACATGTGCCAAAAACTACCATGAAAATGAAACAGACACTTTAGTTCTTTCTCTTGCAGATGTTTAATAGCTGATCGTATAATTTGCCTTCATTTAACAATGATTCACAAGGACAGGGTTTATCACTTAAGCTGAATTAAAGCACAGGTTAAATATCTAATCTCAAAATGGCAATAGCTAAAATATACCATGCCATGCCCATATTATTATTTCATGTATAAAAATAGTTTAATCTCCAAGATTACAAGTACATTATGGAATGCATAAATATGGATATGTAACATACATTTTTATAGACAATGATAATGGAGTACACATATTGATAAAAAAAAAAAAAGTATATTGCACAGTTCCCTCAGGATATACGTATCCAGCTTCAAGTACGTAAGCGTCTTCCTCTGCCAGAGATTAGCATTTGTGTCACATCCGATTTTCGCAAATATCTTTCCGTTCCACATGGTTTCTCTGGGGCTTTGCTGGTGAATGTCTTTTAGCTGGTTTTGAGTCTCCTCGCTCTTTTTTTCATCCTTCTTTCTCCTTGCTAGGGAGCACGAAGTCCTGATTAAGGCTGTTGCTGTTCCAGGTGATGAAGGTGAGACACATCCTGTGCTGGGAGAGAGACAGAGAGCCTTGTCAGGTCCCAAAGCTCCCTCAGAGTGAGAAATATCCCAAACCCGTGCACCCAGAACTGCTCAACTATCTGCTACACCACTGCTTTATACCCACACCCCTCCTCCCCATTCCCACTCGAACTCCTGCTCCCCTCTCTTATGAGACACAACTGCCTGACCCACTTTACAATAACACCCCTTCTCTCCAGGTGACCCGAGTCCTTATCCTCAGTCCTGTCTCTCTGATAAAGGATGAAGAAAGGACTTCCAGCTGCTTGCAGTTGTTGCGCTTGTCCCCCACCTTTGTGCCTGGAGAGGACACCCTAAAGTTTAGCAAAGGAGCTGTCAGTAGTATTTCAGCAAACTGAGCCAGTATGAGAAAAAGGCCCAGGACAAACCGCAGGTCGGTGTTTATGTCCGTTTTTGAGGTGCTCCGCGCCTCTGGGGTTTGATCCAGGTCAGCTTTACACGGTCCTGACCGCCGGTCGCAGCAGAGGAGTGCTGAGACACTGAGCGTCTCCTCCTGCGCCCGTACCCATGTGGGTCAATCTTATCTTGGGGGGCGCTGTTCGTCCTCTCACTGAGCTGGTTGATGCGGTGGGCCAAATCGTGCACTGAACAGGTGAGCAGATAACAACCCCTCTTCACTCTCTTACTCGGACCGCTGAAAGAAAGAGAAAAAGAAAGAAAGAAAGAAAGAAAGAAAGATTCAATGACAGAAAGGAACAGAACGAGCAAATGAAAGAAATATTAAATGACAGAAGGAAAGAAGGAAAGAAAGGGGGGAAAAAGAAAGTGAGGAAAAAGGAACCACATTCAAATAAAGACAGAAGGAATGAAGAAAAAATAAATAAAAAAAAAAGACAAAGAGTGTTGGAAAGGACCAAAGAAAAAAGAATCAACAAAGAAAGACAAAGACAAAAAGAAAGCTGGTTACGTTTTTTAATATATTCTTTATTCTCCTTCATCAGTCAGAAGGTGTATTTGCTTTTGAGTCAGTTTCACAATCACTGAAGATGGAGGAAGCGTACCTGTGCTTGTGTGTGTGTGCGTCTGTATCCTCGTTCTGCTGCTGAGGGAGAAGTTCACCTGAATCCTCTATACTGTCAAGCACACACACCTCCCTCCTCAGCCTGCTCTGCAGCCACTGACTCAGCCTGGTACACAAAGGCAAGTAGAACCAAATCAGGTTTCAAGTTTTACAACCAAAGAAAGAGACATATTAAAAAAAAAATGCATTGGCATACTTGTCTTCTCCATTGGAGCTGAACTGAAGTGCTGCACTTAGAGCACAGGGCAAGATAGAGGCCAGCAAACAGCAAAACAAAACCTTCTGAAGCACCATCTCTCTTCTGGTGGAACCTGTGGAGAAAGTCTTGTTAAGTATATCAAATATACCCATAAAGTGTCTCACTCCAGGCAAAAAAAAACCTAGAAAGTAGAAATAACTCTAGCCTGCTGCAGTCAGTGCACTGACAGCATGCAGCTTTGCTGAAATTTGTTCCATTCAGGCAGCTGTGACTGAGCAGAGAGTGAGGAAGCAAGTGCTCTTTTGGTGCTGGGCTGCTTTGCTGGGGGTAAAAAAGTGCTGCCTTGTGCAAAGGGATGATAACCACTATACTGACAAATGAACATCTTCCCAACCCAAACTCTTTCCAGCCTTGATCTTTGAAGAAATGCATTTAAAAACTCCACTAGGGACAATTAACTGAGCAGCATTCTGAGTATACATACCTGAGAATCTCTATTCTTGATTGGGAATTAAGGAGCTCTACTTCACAATACTGATGAAAGTTCCAGAGAAATAGGAGGTATTCTCCAAATAATGTCCCCTTCTGTGTGTGTGGTAGAAAAGGATGTAGCTGTAATTCTACCAATGCTCTGAGTGTAAAAGGCAAACCTGGGAGCCTTTTATACTTTACAGGGGGTGGGAGGAGGCGGGAGCTTGCCTGAGTGACAGCCAGCCACATCCCCATTCAAAACTAACCAACAACTCTACATGCCCTGTCTTATTGGGACAAAGTGTGTTCCAGGCATTCTCAGAGAGATCCCTGCTTATTTTTTCAACATTATTAAAATAGCTCTTCAATAACACTCCCATGCCAGTTGTTATGGTGCATTTCAAATCATATTTTCATGGTATATTTTCCTCTGCACAAACAAGGAATGTCAGAGGGTTATAAATCTTGGAGAGTCTAAATTAGACTTGTATATTTCAGTGGGGTCCATTTACCAGACAAATAGTCCTAAATGACAATATTTCATAAATCCTCCATAGCAGCCTTTCCGTAGTGCGGATGGAATGCATGTCTTAATTGGTCATTTAGAGTTCATTTTAGCTGATATAGAAAGTTGGAATGACCCCCCGCATTCCAACCACCTACGCATTTTGCTAACATGTAAGGAATGTGGATGTACTCAGTACTATATCCAGACCTACTAATCTCACACCAGCTGACTATGCAAAATGATTTAAGAACATATTCATGCAAGTCAGTGTTGTTACATTTTTAAAATTTATTACAGTTATTAAACTTCACCACTGACCACAGTTGTGGTTTGTCTATTCGTGGACAATTTCTATAACCTGACACCATCCCAGTGACACTTTCGAAGTGTCAGCTCATTCTTTAAGTTGCCTAATGTCACCGTCCTCATAGTTATGTTGCAGTGATCCTTCAGTAACACCTTACTTGGACTCTGATACATAACATTGACAAAACCAAGCCATAAACATCATGGAAGATGTCATATGTTGTCTTGAGTTGTCATGACAGATTAGGACCACAAATATAACAGTATCATGTTATCATTACTGGCATTTATACTGGTGTTGGTACTGGCATCATTACAGCTACAATAATTGGTGCCATGACAGTAAATGGCCCATATGATGGAAAAAATGAATTTGAAATAATGTGTGAACACTGGCAGTGTTTTCAAAAAGTATAGTCCATACAGTCAACATATGGAACCAGCCTGGCAAGTCTTTGTCTTTGTGACCAACACAGCTTTATTATATCCAACCATTCAGACTGTAGTGTAGCTCCACTGAAGTTAGAAGGATTGTTTCAGCCCAAACTGCTCTCTGAGTGATGTTTAATACAGGCAGCCAATCAGAACAGAGGTAATGTACATAAATCAGTGCTAAAGGCACAGTAAAAAGGTCAAACAAAAATGAAAAACATTAGAGGAGGTCATAACATTTACTGGCAACGGTAGCATGGACATGATCTGTCATGACAGCTCATGAAAGCATGTCACATCTGCCATGACATGTTTATGGCAGGGTTATGTAGCAAGGTTCCAGTAAAATGTTACCAAATTATTATTGCACTAAGACATTTATCTGGTCTACACTGATATTGATGCACATGAGGTCTCCTTTTCCCTACTAACATCCTGAGAAAATGTATTATTCAAATGAAACCAAGCTATATACTGATAATAGGGCACAGCCAAATTTGGCTCCATATTTGAGCTTGACGGTTTCCTTCAAAATAGTTGTGCTTAGTGTTGGAGCCTGCTTATGCTCACTAAACTTGTGTTTAGTTTTCAGATGCAGTGTTCCAGTACACTGGCTTTAGTGACCTCTTCTGCTGAATTAAAATAGAATTGCAAATAAGCTTTGAGCCTCCTGTGACCATGGTAACATCACGCTAAGTACTTCAGAAGTCTTTGGAAAGACTGCAAACAACTGATAAAGTGTTTTATACGTGCTGAGAGAGTAATCATCTTTGTATTTGCCTTTTTCCACTCAGCCATGCTTGATATTGTCGTCTTGACCTTTAAAGCCACATAGAGGAGAACAAATTTTATCAGCGTTTTTATCTAAGTGAATCACTGGCATCTTTGAGGTCGTATCAGAAAAAAGCTTTTCTTCAGAATAAACAGCTAATGGCTTAATTATGTGCTGTCTAGCCAATTATGCTTCATACCAGCTGAGTCGTCTCTGGCCACTGCTGGTCTAGTGGACCTATGGGTAAACAATGTCCGTACTCGCCATGTTTCTCTGGGCGTGAAGAGACAAATGATTGTTTGGATCCAGGGGGACATAGTGTTCCTAGGCTGCCTTGACTTCATCGTATTCCTCTTTTGCTTAGCTAGGACAATTGGAATTTGTTAAGGTCTTATGATGATACTACTGACACTATTACTGTTGCCTGATGCTGTGCAGACCAGTGATCGTAAAGGCCCCTGCTATCTCCTCGTTTCTAAATGTCTTGTCACAGACTGCAGAAACAGTGCATTTAACAGAACAGTCATAAAGTTTTACTGTTAATCCAACTTGTGAGTTGCTCGTTCATACCTTTGTGGAATGATGTAGAATAAGTGTGCTTATGGCATTCTAGTGTCAAGCTTTTTGCAGATATTTTTACCTTGCATGTAGTGTTTCAAGGTTCTTTCAATAAAGAGCTTTGGCATAGAGCCACCTCTCTAAAGAAGTCCATTGGTTAGACTGCTGGTCATATTCACAGTCAGTGCCGTGTCTAGGATTTTCCTCATGAAATTATTCCAACTCACTGACAATAAAAACATGATTGGTTGATTCTACTGTCATGTCTTATTATTATAGTGGTTAATCTAAAAACTCAAGACTTCAATCCAGCACCTAGAGGCCTAACCAAAGGGAGAGCTTACTGGGTTAGCTAGATATCTTGGGAAGAAACAATGTTTTATATACAACATGATTCTATTGAATATGAACTAAATAAGAGAACTAAAAATGACTGACATGTATTTGCCCTCTTCTTATTACGGGGGGTGACTGGAGGCGTATTTGCCACCTTCACAGTGCCTACATTTAAAAGCAAAACAACCTTGATATGTGTTAGTGTGAAGGATGTGAAGGTGTTCTCTTAACAGGGTTAGGTGACTTGGTCATTGCTTTTTGAACGTGAACGCCTGCAGGTTGTATCATGTCTAACTAATATTAGTGTTCAGGGATAGAAGCCAAAAACATTGTTAGACTGAGCATGCATTCCTCTCCCAGCCATAAATGAATCATTGTCTCTCTGTGTTGTTGTATCTTTCTAACATCAATATACCATTGAATTAAGAAATTAAAGAATTCTGACCTCTAGGTTCTTTGGAATCCTTCCTATAAATTTGGTGTGCTTATTACACGGCCTCTAACAAAGCTGTTTTCATTCTTTTTAAAGGGTCTTAACTGTACCAAGGCTATTTCTCATTAAGGCCGTTCCGTTTGGACTTTGTGATTTTCTTGGACAGCATTCGTTTTTTGCAGAGCACATGAACGATACAGACTCAGCTTACGTGTCAACCTCTCTAAGATTATGCTGGCCTTTACCAAGAGTTCTTGGAGCACATGAGATTTATTTGTTTTATTCATTTGCTGATCAATATTCATCCCCTTGTGGACCAATTATATAAGCATCCAGTTGAGGATATGAAATGGGCCTGATTAAAAGCAAGTGTCTCACTTTGCTTTTACAAGTCCAGCCCAGTGTTGTGTGAACACCGCTTTCGTGCCCCGAGAAAAATCACAAACAGATCCAGATAGCTTTTTTTTTTTTTTAGAATCAGAGTAGTGGAATGGCTCATTCACGGTTGGTTTCAATGTGTTCTTTTCTTTTGCATGATTGTTTTCTTTAATAAAATGAGTTTTAAAGGGATCATATCACAGAATTTCCTTCACGTTTTTTTTTTTTAAATGAACTTTAGTAAGCAAGACCTGTTTCAAAGTTTCAAAACTTCTCATTCATTCCCCAGTCCATATGGTCTATATATAGTCATCCTTCAGCCTGTTGTTTTTGTGATGTCATGAAAGCTAATGCATTGACATTTATGAAGCCAAGAACAATTTCATTACACCTATTCATATTAAAAAGATAAGGGGATACCTATCTCAGTCTTAGCGACCCCATGGACTGCATATTTTGGTGTTTTTCCTACTCTACGCACCTGACCAGCTAGTGATTAGCTTGTTAATTAGCTAATGAGTTGAATCAGATGAGAAAAAGCTTAAAATGTAGTGCGGGGTCTCCAGGACTGGGAGTGGGAACCCCTGTTATGAGGAACATTTCAGCCTGCACTGCTTTTTGATTGAGACACAATACAGAGCAGCTAAACAGAACAGAGATCAACCCCATGTAGAACTCCTGAAGGCACAGTAACAAAAAATAGCTGCTTTAATTCTAAGGGATAATGAGTGGTATGAAAATGTTTACAAAGGGATACAAATGTTGGGGGTTTTTTTTCCTGAAAGTTAATTTGTACAAAAATCCACATAAACATCATTAGTGGACCTACTAAAATGAAAAATGTATGATATTGGCCCTCTAAAGTCATACAAATAACTTTCAGAATGAAAGAATCTCGAGCTGATGTGTCTACTAAAAAGTACTTGTTTGCCTGTTTTCGTTTTTCTTTTTTTAAACGCAACCAATAATAATGGAGAATACCAAAATAATCTAACATGGAATACTTCTGACTATAGACATGTGACTGTTTTTCACTGACATGTGGAGGCCTTGACATTTCACTCACAGTTACATAATATTCTAAAGTATGAGCTACATTCCAAAGAAGCGAATACTTCCACATGCTTAAAAATCTCTCTCTCACACACATACACCTTCTTCTGGCTCCTACACCACAAAGACCTTCAAAACATTCTCGCTGCTACACCTTGACTACTTCATTAATCAAAATGTCTCTTGGACACGTGCTTCCCCATTGTGCTTCAACTGGCGATAGCTTCTCAGCCCTGCATTTGTTTAGCGTTCTTGGAAACCAAGGTACATTACCTGTGTTTCAGAAAAAAAACACATATGAATGAACTCATTCATTCATACTGGAATTCTGCTGTCAGGATATACGGCATAGTTTATAGGAGAAGCCAAGAAACATTGCCATGAACTCCAAGTAGGTGTTATTACAGCATGCACCTTCTATTGCACATTTATTTTCTGTCCCGTTTTGAAGTCATGTCGTCACTTTGTTGTAGAAGCATTTTCACTCTCTGGAACCACTTTAGGCTAATTCATTGCGACGTTTTATCTAAACCGCTATTGTCTGGGGTTTTGATTATTTACAGTTGTGGGCATGCCACAGTTTTTGGTCAGTCAGTGATTGTTTTGCTTAATCTGATTTTCAAACAGAAAGGCTGTGGAGGCCGACTGACTCAGTTAGGTGTCTAACAGGATGTGACAGCATGGAAATCTTACGCTTTGGAATGAATGTCTTCAGCAAGGATTCTAGGAAATTCCAGAACGATCCCCTCTGGACACTGGCCGTCTATGTACGCTCATGTTCTTTGTATCCATAACCCAGAGTTGCTCAGAGTGGCACTGCTGAAATATAGACCGCTGCCAGTTGCATTATATAATGCTGCTCTGACAGTCACTGAGACGTGGTTGGCAGTACTGAGAGTTCATGGTTTAATCATATGATTTTTAGTCATGCGTTCACCCTCCGCTGTTAACAATGACAAGGAAGGAGCAGGCAAATTCAGTGATTACACCTACACTACATGGACAAAAGTACTAGGACACCCATTACATCAACAGAAATTTTAACGTGGAGTTGGTCGCCCCCTTTGCTGCTATAACAGCTTATACTCTTCTTGGAGGCTTTCCACAAGATTTTGGAGTTTGTTGGACAAGAAGGCCTGGTTCACAATCTCCGTTCCGGTTCATCCCAAAGGTGGATGGGGTTGAGGTCAGGGCTCTGTGTGGGCCAGTCAAGTTCTTCCACACCAGCCATGTCTTTATGGAGCTTGCTTTGTGCACTGGGGCACAGTCACGCTGGAATAGAAAAAGTTCTTCCCCAAACTGTGTCCACAAAGTTGGAAGCATGCCGTTGTCCAAATTGTCTTGGTATGCTGAAGCATTAAAACTGCACTTCACCGGAAGTAAGGGGCCTAACCCAAACCCTGAAAAACAAATGTGTCCCAATACTTTTGTCCATATAGTGTGTGTCTATCTTAGATTACATGCACTTTGGCATGTTAGATCAAAGGTTATAATAAATGTGCACACCAGGCCAACACTTGAGAATATTTCAGTTGGCATCTCCAAATTGAGCATGTGTCAAATGCTTCATCTTGCAAGTAACTGATGTGTCACTTTCAAATCCAAGTTTCCTTAATTACTGAGTGTACTCACAGTGTTTATGGAAAGCGATTGCCTTCACTCGTCTGGATTGTTTTACCTAATTTAGTTGCACCATAAAGAGTGCATGAGTAAATTCAATTAGGGCATCTTAAATGAGCCCAGGCTATCGCACGTTCAGTATTAGACTCGGCTGTTTGATTTTTATTACGCGTTACAGAGAAGATAGTGCTATGATCTCTCTTCTGTTCTTTCCCTCACCAGCCTAATGAAGAGCTGGGAGCTAATATTTCACTCTGATGGCTGAGACATTAGAGAAGATGAGCATGTGTGTTGGCTGTTTATTTGAGACTGTGTCTCAGGTCCAGAGGTCTCACTACTTCATCAGGTTAATGTACTCCGGTCATATGTTTTAAAGTATATCTGTCACTCCAAAACACTGAAATAATGCATTTTGAAGGTCCAAACCCTCGTGTTTAAGTCTTTAAGGGTGTTAAGTGACCTGAATTGCTTGGTGTGAGGGTGACTTTAGTGGTGGCTTTAGTTGCTACAGTAAACAGCTTTATAAAAACTGCTTTATCTAGACGCTGACTTTTAGGTCAGTTGAGGCATTCTAATTCATTAAACAATAAAATATGGCCTCATCATCCGGTGCCCGTTTTACCTGAAGACATCAAATGTAAATATACTAATCTATGTGGCCTTACTTTAAACGTAGCGATGAACACTCTTGTTTTGATTAGACAGTTTTGATATTTTGTGAAGTCTGTGCTAAAAAGACTATCATCTTGCATAAGTGTTTATTTTTTTCTCTTCTCCCGGAGCAGAAAAATGACTGCCTAGGCCATGACGTATAACAAGTCTTTATGTAATGTCAATATGATTGCCAGAGGGAGAGTCAGTCACAGATCTTAAGTAGTACATTTTGGCCATCTTTTACTATTTATTCCCTTAACCCTCAATTAAGGGGTTTGTACTTTGCCAAGATGAGCGAATAAAGAATCATTTTTATGTCCTTCATGTTCTTGTGTTGAGATGTGGCATCAGTCCCATAAAGTATCTGAAGCCAATATAGTACACGCATGTTGCTTTCATCAGTTGGCCTCTAAACACTTGAAATGGTTGTTAAAGGGTGGCACTTTGCACAGAAATATTTCAGCATGCAGGTTTGTTTTTCAGACACAGAATAAGCTTGGTTCCACACACATTACAAATCTTGTTCTACTGAGATTCACCACCTAGCAGTACCGTTTTATGGAAGACTAAACTTGATTGGATAAGATTGTAGCACTGATTAGCTGCAGTACTGTGCCGTAATATTTCACTCATGAGCTGAAGATCAAACTGTACAGTGCTGTTGATCTTCAGGAAGAACACAGAGGACTGCTTTGGGTCATTCATTTTGACCATAACAAGCAGCTGTCATAATCACGGAGCAAATTACAAACAGAGCAGGGGTGAACTGAAATCTGAACTTAGATTCATCATGAACAAGACACACCAACTTCTGGTACACTGCATATAGACAAAAGTAATGGGACACACCCGTTTTTTAGAGTTTGGGCCTGGTTCCTTACTTCCAACATCTTAATGCTTTAGCATACCAAGACATTTTGGATTTTTGGGGAAGGCCCTTTTCTATTCCAGCATGACTGGGCTCCACAGAGCCCTGACCTCAACCCTATCCGACACCTGTGGGATGAACTGGAATGGAGATTGTGAGCCAGGCCTTCTCGTCCAACATCAGTGCCTGACCTCATAAATGCTCTACAGAACAAATGGGCACAAATCTTGTGGAAAGCCTTCCAAAAAGTGTGGAAGCTGTTATAGCTGCAAAGGGGGACCAACTCATAAAGTCTATGTATTTGAATGCAATGTCAATAAAGTCCTTGTTGGTGTGATTGTCAGGCCTCTCAATACTTTTGTCCATAGAGTGTGTGTGTTTCTGTAAAAGTCTGGGGAAATACCAAAAACCTCTTTCTCATGATGAATCCAAGTTCATGTTGTTGTTATGTTATTGTAAAGAAGAACATCCTAATGTAAATGTAGCATTATATTGTCGTGAATAAAGCCTTGTATTTCCATTTTGTATTTTTTCCATTCATTATTTTATTTGTATCTTTTCATTTGGTGGTTTACAGCACAATGATATCACTGCAACCAAAAGCTCTATTGGAGAATTTGCTAACTATAATGCTTTAATATTACAGTGACAATTGAGCAATAGAGAGGGATCTTTTGGTAGTTGTGGTTGGAGAAGGAGAGTTGGTTGCATGTCAGCCCTGAGATGTGAAATTGGTAGGGAGGTAAGCATGAAAACACGGATAGTAAGGACAGCACAGTTGTCTTGTCTTGTCCTTAAATAAAAAGCGTCTTATGTCAACACTGCTTCATGTTTTAAACAAGTTTGGTTCAGAGGTGGAACTATGCCACTACATATCATTTCATTGTGTTTTATGTGTGATCATGCTGTGCTGTACCTTGTGTGTTTAACACTGATGTGGGAAGATCAGCATCTGAGGCCAGCACATGCTGGGAGTGGAGAATCCAGCTGAAGTGTCCAAACACATTTCTCAATGACCTGTTGCATGAACATCCTGATGTCTGCATTCAATCATACAGCTTTCGCAACATTCATAACTTTATACTTGGAAATATGCACTTTTCTAATCATGATACAAGTCTATCACGTCTGCAAATCAGGTATTCAGCAAATGTCAGGTATTCAGTTAGGACAACAACTTTGTGTTCTGTGTTCGGTAGATCCTGAAGGAACTTCAGCACTCTCTTTGAAATGTGGGGAGCATTAGAACAGGAAAGGATTGGGTTATTTTAAGTTCACTTTGACATGTGCAGAGGACCTTCGGTTGCGTGAGTATAGAGGTCATTCGCTGAGCCACGCCGGACGCAAGCATTGTAATCATCCTGGGGGGTAATGGTGCGGATGGTTTTAATTGCTTGAAGTCCATCCTATCAGAATGTGAGGAATTCTGCTGTTTATAGTGTGAGGGGAAACGCATTTTGGACATTCCAAAACGTCCCGCATGTGATTTGAATTAGCCCCCAGTAAAAATACCTGAAAATCCATTATCTCCAGAGGTTCCTCACCATGCATGGCCAAGGAACCTACTGTATAACTTCTGCTGGCAGTGTACAACCTCATCAGGCTGTTTTCTATAAACTTCTATTCTGATAATCTTGTGGCGGTGCACTTTTATTAAACTGAGGACTCTGGATCTCCACTGCAGGGCTCCAGACAAGATAGTAAATAATCAGATGGAACATAAGGACAGTGTTTGTGTGCGTATCTCCTCTGACGATGAGTTGGTGAGTCACCTCTGCCATTGTTGATTTTTTGTGCCTTTAAATCAGGTCAGTTGGATTAAAAATGTGTGTGTTGTTGCCATTTGAGGCTTGCTGTATTTGTCTAAAACATAATTGATGTGTACATTGGCCAGTGCAGGAGAGCAAAAGGTGCTTTCCCCCTCCCAGCTCAGTACCGATGGCACACTTTAGTGTGGATTAATCACTTGTAGAGGAACAGGCCTCTTCAGAGTCTGCTTTGTGTTAACTGTCCTTATACTATTTCTCACACTTCATCTTTGACCACATTCCTCATGCACATCTTGACCTAATCCAAATCAGTCCATTATTTATGGTCTGTGACTGAATTCAGCCTTCCAGATGACTTTTGACTCAGCACCTAAGGTTCTCTATTGTCATTTGTGCAGCACATCTGAGGCAAAGTTGCATTCGAATGAAGTTTCCATTTCGTGACCAAAAAATCCAGGATAATTGAAATAGCTGCCAAATGACCAGATAAATAAACGTTGTTCTCCTATTATTCAAAACAGGTTTTTGGACTGTGAGCAATTTTGTCCACAAATGTCCGTGCAGCACATGATTCTGCAGTGCGTGAGCCAAAGGTTTCTAAAAATACTGTGTGCATGAAATGCCAAAGCTATGCAGGTAATCTTAAGGTTACGTTTGTCAGGGACTCCAATGCACTTAGAAGCTAAAGCATATTGCACATCACAGCCGAATTCAAGTTCAGCCAAAATATGGAACCACAAAGTAGGACTACCTGACATAATACCTGGACCCCTTTGGTGCTCATATTTATCAGGCTCCTACTCGAAAGTCATTTTCTTTTAAGTGTTGTAATTGAAAGAAACAGATCACTTCAGTCAATGAGGGAGATCATTCAGTCAATCAGGCAGATGGATTTCAAAATCATATTGCATGTTTTATTTCAGGACTAAATTCCTGCTCTTGTGCAGAAACCGTCACTTAAGAGAGAGCATTAATCTGGAAAAAGTCATTTGTGAAATGGCACCAGGCTGAAGCCCTGTATCAGGATTATATCAGCAGAAAGTAATGGGTTGAGCAAATACATAGCAAAAGTTACAACAATACAAGAACAATACAAATCTATCAAAAAGTATCCTGTAAAGTTTAGTAAAAGAGGTCACATGAGAACAACACTTCCACCCCGGGGTGGTGGTAGCCTAGTGGGTAGGATACTTGCCTCTGGACCAAGAGGTCATGGGTTCCAACCCTACCTTCAGCACCACTGGGTTCCTAAGCAAGACCCTAAACCCCAAGCTGCTCCAGAGAGACTGTCCCCTGTAGTCAGGGAATGGAAGTCGCTTTGGATAAAAGCCTCTGCTAAATGTAGCCTCAAGTTAACGTGGGTCTTATCCCACACTGGAGCCTATTCCAGTTGCTACGGGCGAAGGCAGGGTATGCCAGCACATCGCAGGGCCACACACAGAGACAGACAACCATTCACACTCACATTCTCACCTAGGGGCAATTTAGTGTGCTCAATTGGCCTATTCCTAATGTACGCATGTTTTTTGGCGGTGGGAGGAAACCGGAGTTCTCCACGCAGTCACGGGGAGAACATGCAAACTCCACACAGAAAGACCCTGCGCCCAACACGGGGGTCGAACCCAGGACCTTCTTGTGAGGCACCAGCGCTAACCCCTGCGCCACCGTGCCTCAAGGTCTGTGAGGGTAATAGTTGAATCATAATACAGAACTCTCTGTTCTCTAAAGTTCTAATCACATCTTGATGATCGTACTCTTCAAACAATGGAATTACAGTTCCATTATGTTAAAGAGCCTAATTTCGCACAATATATGCTAAATAAAAAGACAGTGTCTGTATTTCTGTTGTTTATAAGTGAATTGTTCAATTTAATGCTTAGATGTTTTTTTAAAAATCATCTTGGAGTTACAAAGAAAAAAAATAATAAATTGCCACATGTACTCCTGATACATGCTGTGCATCCTGTCTCACTCTCTGTGTCTCATTACAGCTAAGTGAATATGAATATTAAAGGATTGCTGCTTTGCCCTCATCCATCCTAGAGTGAAACCAGCTTTGAAGTGTTGACGCTCCTCAGAGTTTATGGAGCCAGGTGGGGTCATTTGGTAATTAAAAAGCTGCTTTCCACATGTGAGTTTTAAATGCAAAACACGTGTTTGGTGCTTATTTTTGTCATTACACTAATTCACAATGATTGTCTTGGAATGCATGACTTAGGTGTCCTGTAGATGCATTTTTTGTTTACCCCCAAAATATCATTTGAGACAGCAGATACAGTCAGAACATGTGTGTCTAATCAAAATGACTTACTATACATGGAATGTATGGTATTAGCTTTATGGTGACTCTGGTGTCAAAAGTCAAAAGAATGGCGAGCGCAGGGGGCCAGTGATTGCTGTGCTGGTTTTTAACATGTGCAGAAGTGAACAGGAGGCTTGAAAAACAAGATTTTACAATTTTTTTGATAGTTTCATAGTGAGTGTGCTCCTCTGGTAGTGACAGTCACTCTGTGTTAAATAACATCAGCCTCTTTTATTTGAAACACTTATTTATGGTTTATTGTCTTTAGTTCGAACATGTCCTGCATTCTTCTGAGATTTTGTTCATGTGATGTTCCGTAATTACTCTTCTGGAGGGGTGAATCATCACACGTCCCTGTACTGGTGTTGACTGTTTTTCGTCAACACTCCCAACTCATTCTTTCAGCGAAAGCTCTTCGCATACCGTTTTGTTGCTTTGAGGACGTGGCACCCCACAGTTTTTGTATTTGGGGAGAATAATGAAGGGAGCCTGTAGCCTGAAGCAGCTCAACTGCTCGTGCCTTTTGCTGACCTTCTGCCCACGATGTGGCCGCTTATTAGAGTCAGCGGGACAAGAACAGGCTTCACTGCGCATTGCCTGAAAAAAATCCTCCCCTTACACAGCCGAGCTACAATGCCGCTGCGTCATCTCTGAAGCATCCATACACATGGGAGGGGGCATTGGGGGACTATAAAAATAGAAAGGGGATCATTTGGATTTGTGCAGCTTGTCACGTTTGGTGGTATGTCTTTTCGTAGGATAATACTTACACTGTAGAGACACTTCATTAGGGAACACCTACCTTCCGATAACACTCGTTCATTTTATCAAAAAGGTGTGCTTTGTGGTTTACAATTAGAGGCTTCTTTCTCTGCATCTTCGGGTAGCCCCCTTTACCCCATTCATCAATGTCCAAGATGTCCACAGGACCACTAGTGAGCAGGTGTTTTTTGGGTGGACACAGCAGTCACACTGACATGGTAACGGCATGATGGAATGCGTGTGAAACCCCTCTGTCTCCCTCCAGCCAAAAATGTCCAACCAGCAGAGACCTGAGGCCAGAAACTTACCACTGATAAGGAACAAGAAGATGACCAACACAAACTGTGCAGCATCAGAATAACTATCAATAATATCTTTCCCCTCTCTCTCTCTCTCTCTCTCTCTCTCTCTCTCTCTCTCTCTTTCTCTCTCTCTTGCTCTCTCTCTCTCTCTCTCTCTCACACACACACACACACATACTCAAATGCCCAGATACCTAGTAACATTCCGCTGCCATCTCAATATCACTGTTTTCCTGATAATAATCCACCAAACGAGATCTGCTCATTGGGGTGTTGAAATAGGGAAGGTGTTCCTAATAAAGTGACTCGTTTTTCATAAAGTGACCCTGGGTCACCTTTAAATTTGTTGTATCTGACTTGGTTGTGCAACTTTTACTTCCCTTCAGCAGGCAGGCTGGAAAGGAGCTCTGATTCATGCACATTATCAGCACGTGCTGTAAACTATGCAGTGCCGTAGGCAGCTACTGGTTTTGATTTAACAGCCATGATCAGTTTATGTTACAGACTTGCTAAGTATCATATTTATCTCTATTTGAACTATGAAGCAGCAATGCATTGCATGTTTTGGCTGTGTTTGATACTGTGCTACAGGTTTTACTTGCATTTTGTTCACTTGACTATCAGATAAACACCTCCTGTGGAATGGATGTGCTCATTCGAGTTCTGATTGATTCAGTTTTCTGCCATCTCCATGGGGACGCTTGTGCAGGCAAACAAAGGAGATAGCATGAAAAACAAGCACTGGACCTGCATCGGCTTGAATTCAATATGAGCGGATAAGGTTTTTAAAACTTTCCACTGCTGTTTTTGCACGAGACCTGGATCTGTGTAGCATCACTGAAATGAAACAAAATTAATAAGCAAAGTAAGCAATAAACAGTTTATGAACATACTGACTATTCAAGGCAGGATAAATCCATAAACAAAAACAGACAGTCACATCAGGCAGTTAGTACATCTGACACTCCACAACATCCCCTCTGTTTCGAATTAGACTTTCATTCCTCAGGGCCCATGGGGTATAATAAACACAACTTATATGATGCCAGAAATAGTGCGGAGAATGTTATCTGTCTGTTGGGCTTTTGCTGGAGGTGTCTGATGGCAGGAGTGATTAAAAGCACTGTCTTCTTTCGTTCTGGTCTTTATGGTTGTGAGACTAGATGCTGGATGAGTGAAGGGCTGAAAACGCAGGTTACTCCAAGCAGCACTAGATGTGGTCCGGTTATAAATGTCGATTAAAAATATAGTTACATCAACAAACCTCAGCATTGTTTCACTAGACATATGATAAGTAAGTAAAAGTAAGTATGTATACTCACATATGTTTTTGAGTTTGGCTTGATGCAAGATTAATACTTTCCGAAAAAACGGATTTGTCACATATAGCATCACCTTTTCGCATAGAATGACACACAACCCTGGCAGAGCAAACATGCACTGTATATTCCTGTGAAGTGACTGACATTCTTTTGATGTTTATTAAACATTCTCTCCACATGCTGATCTAATTCACAACAGCCCCCATCCCCCACCTCTCCACCCCCACCCCCTACAATCATAGGAAATCATTTCTTCACCCCCTGCAATCAAAAAGATAATCATGGCTGATTTACATCCATTTCGAGCTCAATATTAAAAACACAATTGGAATCTGAAAACAAGGCTGCGACTGCATGGTTTTATGTGTTTCAGCTGGAATGTAAATGTTTGGTTGACTCGGGGACCCATCTAGCAAAAGGAATCATCTTAGGGCTTTTTTTCTTTGTCTTCTAAAGTAGCATCTTATTGATGGCGCAGTGTGTGGGTCATTTTAGGTCTTTGGACACACATCAGTCTCATTGCTTTGGGTTTTTTTGTTGTTCCCTCTTCAAAAGTTCTTCGCTCGAGCGCACTTTGTATCAAGAATCTCTCAATCCACAGTTCAACACAGGAGTTTTACCTTTGAAAACAAAGATGTTTTTTTCTCATTGTTTTTGTTCACTCATCTTCTCTCCTTCTCTCTTTCCCATTAATGTGTGTATCAACCACTAACACCTGGACATTCAAGCATGTATCTGCAAACACTTCCATGATGTTGTCTAAGAGGGTACAGAGTGGAGAACTGCATGGCAGAAGATCGGAACCCAGACTTTCTTCCAAAAGAAAAGCAAACACACTTCATAAAAAGAAAACAAATCACTTTAGTGAGATCCAGCAGTAATACATCTCTGACAAGGGCAGATTGATACAGCATGCCTGTTCCATTTCAGTAATCGCTGTTTGTTTTACTCCATTTTTTGGGTAATGCTAATATTCTAACATTGTAAACATTTATACAAAGCCTGTCAGACCTAATGAAATGTATATCTCCAGTTAGCAAAGTGCATTAACATTTTAAACGTTAAATGGTGCTGAATTCTCAGCGTTGCAGCGTTCGAGCCATCTTGCCTTGTGCAGGAATGGCAGTGAAGTTCAAGCCCAGCAGATAGTAAAGCCTGAACCCTAGTGTAATCAGGAATGCAGCATGGGGGGGGGGGGAGGGGGGGGGTCCAGAGGAATGGCTCTCCAGCTCAAAGATCTTGGCGATGGAATGCCGGAGCAGCAGTGTGCGTGTGCAGGGAGGCTGTGGCGGGGGGACTGGATAGGGATGAGCTTCAATGGCCAAAATGTGCAGCTTTATTGTGACCATGAGGCTGGAAGTGGCAAGGTTTAGACATAGAGCACGTCCTAGACTCCCCCTCTGTTTTTCTCATCTATACATATTTTGCAGTAAAATGCACAACCAGCTGGATGGATGTTTACAAACTCTCTGAACCTGTGAGCCACATTTTTCCTATAATTGGTGTGCTTTTATTTTTCTGCATTCTTAGCACAACATCCAGCTCAAGCGTGTGCTACGTGCTAACTTCAAGAAGGATATGCGGTTGCATTACACTCGCTATTTCCTTCGCTGTCAGACCACAGGCCCTTTTTCCACCATTTGATTAATGTTGAGTTAATGACCCCCCCACGCACACACACAGACCGGAGAACCAGGCAAAAATGCAAAGCGGCTTAAACCAGTGCAGTTTGCCTGTTCAGACTGTTTATAGGGCACAAGTACATGCTGTAAACACCGAGAAAAGAGCGAGCAGTGGAAAAGCTGATGTTCACTATGGAATGAGCAATATAGCAACACAAAGGACATTGGTTTGGTTTATAGGGGGGCCACTTTGTCACTTCTGTGTCTGAATCACAGTACTTTGCGACTTGTGTGTTTTTATGTGTAATAGACAACAGTGAGAATTAGGGCAAAGGCTAAATCCCGTTCATATTCATAAAGTGGTTAAAGAGGGTTCTGATGGAATTTGCCGTTTACACATTTATATAAATCTGCATTTATTTGTTACAGAATTTGGTGGAAATGGACTTTACCCATGCAGAAAGGTTCTTTAACTCCTGTCTAAACCACCTACAAATGTAATGATCCAGAAACAACAGAATTCAGAATGCTTTGTTCAGTCTTCGAAGTTTGTTCCTCTAAATAATCTCAACTCAGCTTTATGTTGGGTAAACCTGTAATTACACATGACTAAGATCTACACTTGGACATTCCCCTTGCGGTCATTAGTGAAGGTTAAGTCATCTTCAGGCCATCGTTAACTAGGCTGTGGGATACAAATGAATTTGTATGGGACGAGCATCCTGTTTAGTCATTAGGTGGTTTCCCACAGTCAGACTACAAATGCGAGAGATTGTCCATTAAGCTTCAGGATATATTCAGTCATCTTAAAATCTTCCCAGTCAGGTGCCTGTAACTGCCCAGACCATTATGGCATCACTAACAGTGGCATGTTGAACGTAGAGTGCGTCCAAACATTGCGTGGAATCTAAGCCAGTGTTTTATGATATGATATTTTTGACTAAGCCTTGAATATTAAATACCTATGCTCCTTTGTTTGCTACCTCGTGTTGCTTTGAAAACTCACCTTTTCAAAATGTAAATCACTTTCACAGCTGAGACATGTCACTAATTCGTTCTGCTGTGACTGATACGTCCGCTTGTAATTAAAAATATGTTGTAATTGAACTGCCTCCATAACTGTGCCAGCTTTTTATTCTTTTTTTAGATTCACTGTAATTTCTGGCATTGAAACATTTGGATAAAAAATAACCAAAAATAGTGCTCTTTGGCTAAACCTTTTATTCAGATATATAAATATATATATATATATGTGTGTGTGTGTGTGTGTGTGTGTGTGTGTGTGTGTGTGTGTGTGTGTTAATTAATTGTATTAATAAAAATATTTTCAGTTTCTATTTTCACATGAGTATGTTTTGAAATTTTAGCCAACCATCTTCATTTATGTGCATCACTAATTTAATTAATCATTTTGTGTCATACGTGTCCACACAATTCGCCTCAGTGTCTCTTTACTTAAATACTCTGAGACAACTAGGAAAAGGTACATTAAAACTAGAACTGCAGTAATGTTACTGCAGCATTGGAAGAAGTGGTGTAAAAACTTCTTGTCCTCCTGATAGATTTTAACCGAAGCTTTACCACCCACCTAAACTGATCCCTGGTGGTTTGTGATCGCAGATCTTTACTGCCCTGTGCGCAATACCAGAAGAGTTATTACAGGTGTTTTTGGAGTGCTGTGCTCCTAACAGCTCACCAGAGATTTTGCTTTTTGACTCATTGCAAACTTCTTTGTGACCTTCCAGCTACGTACATAAATGCTACACTGAAGACCTGCCACTATTGGTGGTTTTCAGGAGCGATTGGGTACTAGGTTATAGAAAGTTAAACTTAACGTCCTTTGTCAAGAGAAGCACTGTCCATTCAGAAATACTGCAGAATTAATCATTTAAAAAAATAGTAACAGTAATAGTAATAGTGAAAGTAATAGTAAGTAAAGAAGGAATTACCAAAATCTTCACAGACATTTTCAAAACACAAAATATTATACTATGAATCTGTTTAACATACTATTTTGTAACCCATTCGAACTATACGGAGGAGTCTGAAAAAGATCCTTTCAGTATGACGATTCCCCCGTGCACAAAACCAAAATGACTTGGAAAGTTTTGTGTGGAAGTATAATATGGTAATTATTATAAGAACAAAAACTCCTACTCATATATGGTAGTAATAAAAAATATATGCATGGATGCTACAGACAATTACCCTGTATCTGTAAACAGTTTACTACTGTAAATAAATTAGATTAAAAAAAAATTAATTTTTTACTAAGGCAAAAAAGTAGAGTTTAGTATTTTTACTAATGTAAATACATTTTTTTGTTATTACACTTATGCAGTGCAAGGTGTTCTAATGTTCTTTGCAATTATCACACAGTGATTTTTGCGGCTGAGTATAAATAATGGTGATTCTTGTATGCCATTTTTAATGAGTTAGATTATGTTTGATTACAATTGAATGTAATTTTCATTAAAAAAAAAAAATACATACCAATTAAGCACATTTTAAAATGGGGAGAAGATGGAATCAAGATTTTAATTAACTTCTACAAACAATCGTTTTTAAAAATCTTAATATGTGATTTTTTTTTCTTTCGATGGTGTTCAGATTTGAAATGATGTTTTATTCCTTTTTTTTTCCACTGGTGCCTGTTTAAACCTGTTCCATGTTTTTGGATCTGTAGCATGTTTGGCTTGCTTGACATTAGCTCAGCAGGTCTGATTCAGACTAAATGGTGTTCTGCTGAAAGAAGTGTAGATGATTGAAACTAATATCTGAGAATGCAGAGAGGTCACGGCTGGTGAATGGTGCTGGAGTGAAATATTTGGAAGTGTAGCGTCTTAACTAAACGAATCATAGCTTTGTTAATAGGCCATAAATGCCACATGCCACAGTCGAGTGACTGTGGTGCACTGAGCTCTCAGCCTCTGTCATGCATAGTTTTCTGAAATTTTTTTTTTTTTTCTCACAAGGATTTTTTCCTCTTTCTTTCAGCAACAACTATCGGTGAAAGTCCACACTAGTGATCCCCCTATGTCAATTGTTTTATTATAACTGTGTTAATGCATTTATTTGACCATTTTCTTCATACATGTTTAATAGAGTTTTGACATTGTGATGATTCTGATATGCTGTCATAATTTTAAATACCGCGCTATACTTTATTACAGTTATGCAACCAAGCGCTACTCATTGATCTGAATTGCATTCTGAAAGTGCATGGTGGGTCACAAACTATTAAAGTGCATCAAACAATAAAAGGCAGTTGCAAGCTTCTTTTATAGAGTGACAGAACACAGATTCACACAGAAAGCTTTAATTCCACCTGCTCATACAAGTTGGTGTGACAAACATTTGTTGTAACAACCCTGGCAGTGGACTTAGAGTTGAAGAGGACACATTTTACAGGATTAAATACTTACATCTGATGCCTAGCTACAGCATGATCACAAACAAAATTTTAAGTGTAGTTTCACACAGGAAAGCAGTGCGACTCTGTGTGTATTAGGTGTGCGGTCTGGATGTTTTCAACATATTCAGTCAACCGAAACGTGAACTGAATGTTTTAGTTTTACTCAGTTGTTTAGTCTGAGATTACAAGGTATGCTGTTGAGAACAACCCCACAGCATTGTCTCAATCATGAACACTGAATAGACTTTTAGTAAAGAAGAAAAAGAAGAATGAATGAAATGCATAGTGGCTGGTCTTTCTGGATCCAACGACAACAGACAAAAGAATGCTATCTCTTTCTCTCTCGCTCTCACCATCTATATATCTCTTCTTATCTTTTTGTTTCTCCCAGTGTCTATATATCCACTTTACCTTCCCCATCTCTGTCTGCCTCTATCACTATCTACATTCTCATTTTTCCTCTGTTTTTCTCTCACTGTCTATCAGCCCTCTCTCTCCCCTCTCTCTCTTTCTGTCACCTCTTGTCTCTATCTTCCCTCCATCTCTCTCTCTCTCTCTCTCCCTCCCTCTCTCTCTCCCTCT
The DNA here is from genome assembly GCA_037576975.1 of Alestes dentex. Classification (NCBI taxonomy): domain Eukaryota; kingdom Metazoa; phylum Chordata; class Actinopteri; order Characiformes; family Alestidae; genus Alestes; species Alestes dentex. The sequence continues at coordinate 13,860,761 of JBBIGA010000018.1, forward strand.
CTCTCTGTCTATGTCCTCCTGTTCCCCATCTCTGCCTGTCTTTACTACCACTGTCTACCTTCCCTTCCACCCCTCTCTCGCTCTCTCTCTCTCTCTCTCTGTCTGTCCTCTATCCTCTCTGTTCCATGTGTTTCACTTTGTTTCGTCCAGCAGGTCTGACACTTGGTGCTCAATAATGTGGCCTGCAGTTTGACCTGCTCGTGTTTTGTCATCCTCTGTGTTTGTTGCTCCAGTGCTGCTTCTCATCACTGTTTATAGGGACTGACCATGTGCGTGTTCCCCGCTGGAGTTTCATGGAAAGCACCGCAACAGCAAAGTGAAAATATACGGCAAGGGGAGGGTAGATGGCCGAGCGTGTGTCTCCTCAGACAGGAGGAGAGGAAGCACCTGCCTGTGGGTGGCTATCGCAACCACTCTCTGAGGATGGAGACACAACACACACACACACACACACACACACACACACACACATGCAGCTCCAAGGTGAGACCAAGGACAAAGACTTTCTCCCCTTCACCTGATTTGTAAGAATATTGTTAGCATCCGAAGGATTTTCCTGCTTCCCTTTATTCAGAAGTATTTTCAGTGATCCATAACACACTCATTGTTGTCCTATCCTTGCTCTGAAGAGTTCACTAAATGTCAAACAGTGAGTCAGTTCTACTAAGATAAAGCTCATTTCTGCTAGCCTGCAATTAGGGATTTGCCAGTGGTGTCTGTGTGTTACATACAGCAGCTCACAGACATTTGAAGCTCGTAACAGACAAGTGAGTACCACACTCTACACTACGGATGTTACAGTTTGGATGATGACTCCTTCAGCAGGTATTTAAATGTAAATGTGAAAGTTCTCTGAATCTCAGTGAAGTCTGTTGGCTTAGCTAAATGCTGAACCTATTTGTTAAGCACAAAATATGGTCCAGTTTGCTCTCAGAGAGCCTGTTAGCATCATTTACCTCCATTTCTGCCTTCTGTATTCAGCTGCTCTTTACATTGTAAAGATCTGCTCATTTTTTACAACGAGCAGATCAGTAAAAATGCTCCAAAATTACTTGAAGATTAACTGAAAGTTATGATTTTTTTTTTCCTTTTCCTGTGACGTATTTGTTTAGGAGACAAAGAGACAAAGACAGGTTGCAGTATGGTCATTTTGCTATTTTACACTCTCCTGTCCATCAGATCTCTGTGTATATGAAACGGTGGCTGTGACAGTAAAAGTATGAAGAAGTGCTGACTGAGTGGGTATGTTCAGAGGGTGTGGGTCACCTGAAATCTGAACAGCCTGTAGAATCACATACCCTATGTACAAAAGGAAATACACGAAAATATCTTCTCATTTCATAACTTCTCGGAAGGTAGGGTCAATTATAAATGACGTATATGTGAAATGGTGAAGAAATTGCAGTGTTGTGTAGTTGGTCTATTTTAAACCGCAAGCTAATTATTCAGTTAGTAGCCTAAAGTTGACATTTATGATGCAATCTAATTACAGTTTTCTCTAAATGTATTCAACACATCATGAAACTCATTGTCAGCGTTTTTTTCTTGCTGAGATTTACAGCATTATGTGCTGGAATCATGATACCCCAGGGCAGCGGAGGGGGAGATGAGTCATCTTCCAAACTGGCATGTTGCTCTGTTGAGCATCCACACTGTGGTTTATTAAGTTGAGTGGCCGGTGCTTCCCTCAAGCACATCCACACACTCTGCAATGCTTCATGGTTAGTGGTTGGAGAAGATGTGGCGTCAGATCTCAAATGTTATGTGGACTTGCTCGGTCATGCAAACATAAGAGACACTTACAAGGAGCTGATTAAACATGATAAAGCAAAAACAGGTCCCTTAAGTAGTGCTGTGTGTCAAATAGACTGATCTATTAAATGTATTCTCCATTAAATCATCCAGACCAGTTTAGTTACATGCATGCTCAGCCTGTTTTTCAGATAATAAGCACTGGCAGAATACAATTAGCAAAGACTACCAGCTGCACGTATTTCTCCATCCGTCCCATTCCCACCCTGTTCCTTCCGCGAATGCTACCAGCACTCTGTCAAAAATGGTTGGTCTCCCCTGCGTTGACACTGGCATGTCCTCCCAACACACTCAACCACAAAAGAGAGACCCATCTCTCTTTTACAATCAGCCAACTTGCCACGAAATGAAAGTACATGAGTAAATGTTGGCCCGGAATGCAGTACTGTCGGTTGGTGTGTACTTTTGGTTTTTTGCATTGCACATTGAAGTGTTTAACCACCTCTTACGGAAGGGACGCTTCCATGTGTTTCCAATTGATATTTCTTGTGTGTGTGTTGGTAACAATGGCATTTTCTCCACATAAAGAGACAGAGGAACGAACACTCCAGGGACAACTGGAATAAAAACCCCTGGCATCATATTAAGCCCTCACGCAGGACTCCAAGAGGCCAAACTGATTAAAACTTCATCTGTCATTGCCATTTTGGGTCATTTTGATTGTTCACATTCTTCAAATATTAATTCCATACTGAATTCCAATCGTGTGTCATACAGTCACACTTCTAGCTATGCCCTGCAGTCTTTTTATGTCCTGCCCTATTCGTGCACCATTCAGACACCACCGCCGCAGCTCTTGAGTTGCTAAAAATATTTGCGCTTAAAGCGAAACATGTGTGCTGTTGCGTAAATGCGCACACATTGTAATTGAAGACATGGGGCTAAGGTAAAAAGAACAAGGCTTTCATTTGCCATTAGGCTTGTGGTTGCTCTCAGCTAAATATAGAGCGATGAACATCCTTGTTTTGAATAATCATCACTAAGGCTGCCATGGGTACACAAAACATAGGCTATGCATAAGGTTCATTAGGGATACTGCTTTATAAAGGTGAATCTATCTTCCAAACTTCCAGCGTTGAACTGAGTTGAATCATAAAGGTTATTTAACCATTTATTGCCCAATATGCATTTTTACCAACCACAACAAATGTCTCTCTGTGACATGAGTTGTACTGAGTGCTTGCTTTGATTACAGCAGTGGGCAGAAGATGTGATGTGAGATGTCTCCCCTATGGCAAAATATCATTGGCAACCCATTATAATTGCAGTAAAAAGACAGCATGAACATGTCAAGATATTAATAACTATTACTGTTACAGCCATGGTCTGTTACACCATTATGAACTTGCTTTTAGTATAATATGACAATAATAAACAAATGTTCTTATCCACCACAGGCATAGTCCCAGTGCAACCATTGAGCTGTTTAAGCAGTTTCGGATTTAGATTTTATGATGAATTCAAGAAATATTCTGTTTATCAGACAAAACATAGCCCCCAGTTTTGCTCAGCAGTTGAGGTCTTTAACAATTTAATACACTTTTGTTAATGTTAAGTATACATATTTTATGATAAACATGTTCATACTGCAATGCAGGTTCAGAGGTTTTGAATCACTTGTAGGAAGCTGTAGAGAAGATTAAATTTGAAATATATTTTGAAGGTGCTGGGTTAAACCAATACAACTTGGGTTGTGTTCAACAGAACGTTTGGGTCACTGTTGGACAGAGCACACACTGAGTTAGGGTGCTTTCACATCTGTGGTTCGGTTCATTTGGTCCGGACCAAGAGCAACAAATGATACATTGTAGCATTTTTCTGCCGTTTTGGGTCCTTTTCACACTACACTGATTGCTCTGGTCCGAAC
>JBBIGA010000018.1:13864539-13872039 GCA_037576975.1 Alestes dentex
CCACCTCTTCAAGGAGGTCTCGGTACGCTTTTTTGGTCCGCTTTTGGTGCGCACTCAGGTGCGATTGTTACATTCACTCCTGCCCAAACGAACCACACCAACTAGGAAAACAAATTCTAATGCGATTCAACCGAACTAAATGAGGCATGTGTGAAAACACCCTTAGGGTGCTTTCACACCTACAGCATTTGGTGCGCACCAAACGTGTTTGGTCCATTGGTTCGGTTCATTTGCGTTGATGTGATCTCGGTACTTTGGTGCGCTCCAAATCAATCAATCCGAGACCTGCCTGAAGGGGTGGTCTCGGACCGCTTTATCCGCTCTACTTTGATACGGTTCGTCTGGTGTGAACACAACCAAACCAAATTGGACGAAACGGTATAGTTTAATGCATTATAGGTATCCAATGGAATACCTGATTGATCTGCAAGAAGATCGGCTAATAACGAAATTATTGTCTGTTTCCGGTGCCGATGGTCTTCGCGGTCTATTTTGGTTCGTCTGTTTACTACATTGTAACATTTTTCTGACTGGTGCGGACTAAAGCAATCAAACTATAAGTGTGAAAGCACCCTTAGTCCAACCAGCCAGAAGTGTTGGGCACTTAACCCAGCAAAACAGGACTAGCATCCATCCCCACCCATATTCTGGTTCATACTGCCTGGAGTACTGGGTTCATTATACCCCCTATTAAAAAGGAAGAATTTTACAGTAAAGCTTTAATCCTATAAACCCTTCTTAAAGATAAGTATATAAATGTAATAATACAGTGTTCATACTGAAGCTTTTGCTGATTCCAACTGATTTAAAATTGTAGCGTTTTACTTAGAATCCTATTTTAAGGAGCAGCTTCATTTTTAAATTCAGTTTTTGTAGTAAAACCTTCACTACCACCTAAGTTTGATTTTTTTTTTTTCCCTCTTGCTCAGATACACAAATCCTTCATTAATTTTCTCAAACCACTTAATCCTCACTAGGGTCGCAGGTCCCTGAAACCTATTCCCGGAGCCAACAGGCGCAAGGCAGGGACTCACAGGGCGTAGGGCGCACATACACACACCATTCACTCACACACTCACAACTACAGTCAATTTAGAATCCCCAATTCACCTGAGATGCGTGTCTTTGGACTGTGGGAGAAACCGGAGACCCCAGAGGAAATCTGCCCTGGAGGTGTGAGGCAATAGTGCTACCCACTGCACCACTGTTGGGCCCCAGATACACAAATAATAAATATATTCCACTTATCTGCAACAATCAAAAGCAGGTCCCATTTCAAATATTTTGCAATGACATCCAAATCTCATTCAAAATCTCATCCAAATAAAAAAAATGAATTTTGAGTACATGTCTTTAACAGATAATACATCTGTCACACTCTTAACAAAGAACTGGTTCACAGAAAGGCAAAGTACTTATGGAACATTATGACAAATATGAGGATTCTGTGATTTGTGACAGTTCCAGCTCTGGCTGTGCTGAGTGACGACGGGTGAGATTTACATTTTTTTGTATTGCACATTACTGACATTTCACAAGCAGAATCCTTTTGTTTTAAAGGTCATAGGCTGAGGAAAGCAAAAAATGAAATGTAGTCTAAAAAAAGTTACTGACTGGGAATCTAGCAGACCTCTGGAGTAATACAGTAATGTCTCGTTCACAGTTTGTTATGCGGAGTGTCTAAACCTGGGTCAGCCTGGAGAGCTGTTATGTGCCACTGTGAAACGAGTTAACCACAAATGCAATGGTTAGGGTTTGTAAAGCTGAAACTTAGTCAGGAACCTTGAATTCAGGCCCCATTGACTCTGTCTCCCTATAGCATATACAGAAAAATATAAAAACTCACAGAATGTGGCTACTGTGAAAGATGACAAACACTTATTTATCAGTGTGGAAGTAAACTTATACACATTTGAGCAGGATAAAGGGCTTTGAATCTTCATGCATCATTAACTTTGGCATAATATGCCACAGATTTTATTGCTTGTAAAAGAAATGCTATCTACGCATTCCAAATGCATTGTTGTTAATGCTAAAAATGTGTGACTTTATAACAGGGCGGCTTTGCGTGATTTTATAATAGGATTGTTGCCTTTGCAAGAACTTTTTATTGCTTAAATGATGCCAACCACATGAATAAATCTCTCTGATTTTTCTACAAATGGAATGTTAGAGCGATGTGTCAGTGGCCTGCGCTGATTGTACTTTTCTGTAATCTTTTCGTTTCAGGATTACACCAACTGTGTGTCTTGTAGTGTTTGTTAGTGCTTCTTTAACTTTTCCAATAAAACTTTGCGAAGGTCTTTGCTCTGCGTGCTGCGTTTGATGATAATGTTTCATCAATCTGTGCTGTCTCAGCGCTAGCACACGCTGACAAGCAGCTTGTTAAGATTAATGTGAGGACAGGACCACAGAAACCTGATGAGAGCTGTGAAGAACCTTATTAATCAAAAAAGGTCGTAATCCAAAGAAACGTTAAAAAGAAGTAAAGGAAACAGTTTATAGTCTGTGTCCTTATGTGACCTCACACCATTTGATCTTAAAGTGCTTCTAAATTGCTATTTAGGGATGTTTTCTGCTGTCTAATTATGACAGGCTGGCTGTCGCCACTGGTGGTCACTAAAGCATGACACTGCATTTCTTAGAAGCATTAAATCAGGTTCTGTGTCTCATCTAAACAATGCCACTTAAACTGACCGCATAATGGGCTGGATCGGTTGGAGAATGTGAATGAGTTTATTGAACTCAGCTTGGGGGGGCTGGTGATTACTCCTCAGCTGTGCTGTGCAAGAGTGGCCCACTCACACAGAGGAGAAGTTGTTAAAATATGTTCCTCCATGCGCAACAATCTCTTGGCCAACTCTAATTCAGTACAGCCCAGGTCTCCTTTTTAAGTAACCTAATCCTACGAACTACACACAGAAACAAAGTGCAACCCGGTCAAGCTACCTTTGGCCGCTGGAGGCAATGGAAACCTTGTATCTGGTCTTGTATGGATATCATGCCAGCTGCATTTCCAGTTGGTTTTGCACTCTTTTTTCTTGGAAGTTAGGTCAGATTCACATAGCAGCTGTCAGGATGGCCTGTATCCCTTTATGTTTAAGCTCTTAGTTGTACCACAATCTCTACTTGTCTTCTATTAAAGCACACATGTATGCATTGGCCATCACATTTTCCCTGCTTTTTTGGCTGTAAAGGATATTTTTTTGTTTTCATTGCATAGCTGCTATGAATGAATGAGCCAGGAATGAGTGTAACTTATTACCCTGTTACTTAATTAATCTGTGCACTTCTCTTTTTTTCATGCCATCCAGCTTTATTACAAAAATGATGTCTGTGACTCAGTTACCTCCGGCTATGCAAGCTGGTTCTGTTGTAATGTTGCAATAGAGTATTTTGCAAAGCTTCCAGGTTCCCTAAATGAATTCTGAGGAACTGAATAAGCTCGTCATGGGTGAGCCATGGACAGACAAATCACATCCCAGATGAGGATTTTGCATTCGCATTAGGCCTGAAGCTACAGTGATGTCAATGTGGCAGTAAAAGACCTCAGTTAAACTTGTCGGATTTGGTCATTTAATCTAGAGAAACAACAATTTTTGTCATTCTTAAAACTACCAGAAAGGTGCCATTAAAAAAAAACAAAACACTTTTATCGCCCCCAGAAATATTCTGTCGATGGTTCTACAAAACCTTAAATGAAAAAAAAGCTGAGTTGAAAGCTTCTTTAGGGAATAAAAGTGGTCCCTGTCAGACAAAACATACCCCACAGTTTTGCTCAGCGGTTTGAGGTCTTTAACAATTTAATACACTTTTGTTCATGTTAAGTATATATATTTTATGATAAAAATGTTCATACGCAGCTTCATAGGTTTTGAATCATGTGTAGGAAGCTGTAGAGAAAATTAAATTTGAAATATATTTCGAAGGTGCTGGGTTAAACCAATTCAATTTGGGTTGTGTTCAACAGAACGGTTGGGTCACTGTAGGACGGAGCACACACTGAGTTAGTCTAACCAGCAAGAAGAGTTGAGCACTTAACCCAGCAAAACAGGTCTAGCATCCGTCCCAGCCCATATTCTGGTTCATACTGCCTGGAGTACTGGATTTGTTATACCCCCTTTTAAAAAGGAAGAGTTTTACAGTAAAGCTTTAATAATATAAACCCTTGTTAAAGATAAGTATATAAATTATAAATACAGTGTTCATACTGAAGCTTTTGCTGATTCCAACTGATTTCAAATTATAGCGTTTTACTTAGGATTCTATTTTAAGGAGCATCTTCAACTTTTCATTCAGTTTTTGTTGTTATTCGTTTAAGCTCTTAGTTCTAGCACAATCTCTACTTGTCTTCTGTTAAAGCACAAATGTATGCACTGGCCTTTACATTTTCCCTGCTTTTTTGGCTGTAAAGGACATTTTTGTTTTTCATTGCATAGCTGCAACGAATGAATGAGCCAGGAATGAGTGTAACTTATTACTCTGTTACTTAATTAATCTGTGTTCTTCTCTTTTTTAAAATACGATCCAACTTTATTGCAAAAATTATGTCTGTGACTCAGTTGCCTCCGGCTATGCAAGCCGATTCTGTTTTAATGTTGCAATAGAGTATTTTGTGAAGCTTCCAGGTCCCCTAAATGAATTCTGATTAACTGATTAAGCTCATGGGTGAGCCATTGACAGACAAATCACATCTCAGATGAGGATGCCACAGTTTGTATTAGGCCTGAAACTGCAGTAATGTCATTGTGGCACTAAAAGACATCATTTGAACTTTGGTCATTTAATCTAGAGAAACTACAATGTAAGTCACTCTTAAAACTACCAGAAAGGAGTGATGCCACTGAAAAACCACTTTTAACGCCCCCCAAAATATTCTGTAGATGGTTCTACAAACCCTTAATTGAAAAAAAATGCTGAGTTGAAAGCTTCTTTAGGGAGTAAGAGCAGTCCTTCGGTGGCATGGCTCCAAAGATTCCTTTTTGGCATCTTTACTTTTAAGAGTGAGTAACGCTCCGAATCAGTTGTGATACGGTGGAAGCAATTTGTCAACCCCCTAACAGCAGGCGGTCTCGTCACTGTTACACAAGTGACACCAGCGCGGTTAGTGTGCTGGCGGTCAATGGGGCTTGGGGGGCAGGCATGTGAACTATGCAGCGGCTGAGTTCCCCACTGGGAGTCCGACTGCAGCCCTGTCCCGCTCTGAACCACCGCAGGATGTTTCCAGTTCCGCGTCTATTTCCACTGCACATAAACAGGACATTGATTAAAGGAAACAGAAAGGTTTAGTTTGGGAACTGGGTTCGAACTGTTGCACTGACAACCAAATAAAACTAAGAAGGGATGTGAGGATTGCAAATGTCTTCTTTATTGCTTCAGCATCAGTGACTATCCACTACTGCTAAACTACATTCAGACAAAAATGTTTCACTCAAACTCAAATGTTTGTATACATGATTTAAACTATGGGGTTTTCCAGGCTACTCAACCTACTCAAAACTAGACAAGTTGGAAGCAGCACATTTGTCCAGGAAGCACACACAGTATTTACAGCTTACACACACACACACACACACACACACACACAGATATACACACACCCCTCATGTTCAGACAAGGAGTGTAATTTGGATCTCCATACACTGATAATGGCCCACCTGCTTTGACAAAGAACAAAGCAAATGTCAGAACGTCAGAATCATCTTAAAACCTTTGAGCAGTATGTCCTTGATTGGCCTTGGTTGAACTGTATTACAATATAAAAAATTGTTGCGATATTTCTATAAAATCCATGTTCTTTCCGGATGTGCCAGTATCCATGAGGCAGCTCATTTTCCTCTCTGTAATAAGCCAGCTGTGCTATTTTTCTGCTTTTTTGTCTAGTATCAAATATGGAAACTGTTGATTTTTATGATTATTTTATGCTTTATTTTGCAAGTCTAGCAAATAGTCTTTATGAAATTTCTCTTGCGCAGTATCGGGAGGCCGGTTGGATGTGATGGGGTATTTTGGGCATTTACAGTTCTTGAATGGGATAGTTAGCCTGAGCCAGCTGGCAGCCGACCCAGAGAGGGTCAGAGGTGCCTGCATAGAGTTCCTCTATTCATCTTCTTTAATACACACATAACAACGAGCAGCAGGAGACCACTAAGATTTATGTTGTTGCACTTTCCATGCCAGATGAATTTTTGTGAAGTGCCATGAGACATAATGAGTGTTAATGTGAGAGTTTAGTCCTCTGGCACCTACCAGTCATTGCATGGATATTGCATATATTAAATATTTGTTACAAAAGGTGATGAATAGAAGATCAAAACAAACTCACTCTTGGATGCATCACAATAATGGGTTTTTAAACATCACTAACGCAATCAATCCGAGTGTTAGGGCTATGTCTTCAAATCAATATATTGCACTTATACTAGTGCTAGAGTTCGGTACCAGTTTTTGCGCTTTTCGTTCCATCTCACTGCTCTAGTGTTTTCTTGAGCAACGCAAGACATGGAGTTAAAACAAGCACTCGAATTACTTCAAATAAGGGCCTTTACAGAGTCCACCTATTAAACAGCACCATGGACAGTGTCTAGGAGCGAAGAAAAATGCCTTATGGCATTGTGTTACTGCAGTTTATTTTGACTTATTCTCCTGACCACTTCGTGCTCAGTTATAAGCACCATTTTTTCAGCTTGGAGTGCTGAGCTGTTTTCGGAGCAGCAGAAGGGAAAAATATGTATCAGAGAAGCATGAAGAGTCTCTTAAATCAAAGGTACTGAGACACAAGGTGAAGTCGGGGAAAACACTGAAGTCTGCACAACATTTTCCGGGTAATTTATAAATCTGTGTCATGTTTGTTTTTCCTTTCCTTTCCCCTCCTTCGACCAGAACAAGACATGCCACACATTTTACATATTGGGTCAGGATTTGAAGCTCTGGACTGCAAAATAGGGGTTGATAAATCTCTTATGGGTCATAAAAACCAAGCCCAAAATAGCAGCCTACGCTGAGGACCTCTGCCACATTCAGAGTGTAATTTATAGGCATTGGCCGAACACAGCGCAAGCCCGTCCAGGTTTTCCTCTGTAGGTCAGGAGTCTGACATTTGTCCTCATGTTGCTGAGGAAATTGTTTTTTTCATGTTGGAATTTCTCATTATGCCATAGTCACATATTGAGAATACCTGTTTTTTTTCTTAATAAGGAAAATTACATTGTGTTTGTGAATGTTTTATAAAATGCTAAGCAAAGAAAAAGGCATTTCATCACCACAGATGAACAATTAAATGCACTTTTCTCTTGTAAGCTGTATCTCATCTCTGCCGTGCCGTGCCGTCATTTGTGTGGTTTTTACACATCCCTCAATCACCTCTTAGGACTTCTTAAACGTTCGGAAAAGGCTGATGACTCAAACCTTAGTAGGTCTTAACACCTCATGATTTACCAAACGAATGCCCTTTCACCTCAATAACAGAGTGTCTTCTCAACAGACAGCCTGATAAACCTC
>JBBIGA010000018.1:13878774-13909334 GCA_037576975.1 Alestes dentex
GAGATAGAGAGAGAGAGAGAGAGATAGATAGATTTTTTTTTCATATGAACCAAGGAGTGAACAGTATATTTTGAAACTTTATTTTCCTCAACCTCAAGCTACCTATACAAAAAGAAAAAGAATAAAATGTTTTTATTCTTTTTCTTTTATGCAGAAGTGAATAATTTCATGTCTATCCTAGCATTAAAACATGAATTGGTGGCAAACCGTAAGAAGTGTGTGCCTTTATGAACAGCTGTTGCTGGAATTCTTTTGGAAATCCTAGAAATTTTTTTTCACATCATAACTTTGAATAGCTCTCTCGAGAATGGCTCTGAATGCATGATTTACGGCTACCATCGCTGACATCGTTACATTGTAGAAATGGAGAGGATGATAATGTGGGGTTGGTGAATAAATGTGTTACTGGTCCGCATATGAAAATGTGTGTTCATATATATATATATACACACACACACACACACACACATTTTCATATGCGGACCAGTAACACGTTTATTCATGCTTACACACCAACCCGACATTATCATCCTCTCCATTTCTAGAGAGAGAGAGAGATATACATTGATATATAGCCTAAAGCAGTTTAAAACCACCCATTTGCAGCAATGTTAGAAGGAGTGTCTCAGCCAGGAGTATTTTTGAAAGAAGTACAGTTCACCTCAGCCAGTAAGAACAGGGGTTATTTATAAAAAACATATATTTCAGTCTTAAAAGTACAGTAAAACAGACACCTGTTTAAAACAAGTCAAAATAAATTAGTTAATTTACAGCTATTTAGGTACATTAAACTACATAAACATCATAGAGGAAGACAAGAAAAATGGGATCTTTCAAGTTTTTCTGTCTAAGCACATTTTGAAGTGTGAAACAGTAAGAACAGTTAAAAAAAAAAAACCCTCTACCAATGTTTTTTCGTTTTGCTTTGCCAAGTGGAGCTTTAACAATTCAGCTTAAACCTCGACCAATGTTAACAAAACACTCCTATTCATGTTCATGTTTAAATGACACAAGCACAACTGCCTGTTGTCTGACTGGTGGAGGCGCCTGTTGGAAGTCTATATTCTTGTGTCTTTGACAGCAGTCTGGATTTCCTGGAGGGCTACTGTCCTACAGAGATTAGTTAAACGATCATTAACTAATCATAAAAAAAGAAAAAATCCAGGGAGGCTATGACCTGTAGTTACACTTAACCAGAACAGAACGAACAGCAGCCAAGAGAAACTTAACAGGAAAATGGGGAGTAAACTGACAGGTATTTGGTCCTGGAATGCAAAAGACACAGTGCAGGCCAAGCTCAGTGAGTATACAGATGATGTTTAAAGACAAAGGTGGTGATCCATTCTATTACATTTAGTTTCCGCCAAACCTTAGAGATAATTACAGCTAAACCATCATGTACTGAAGGTATCCACTACTGTAATTAAAAGTTCTATCATACATGTATGAGCCTTCGTCCAGGGCGTTCTTTGATTTGTCAGTTTTTCTGTGCATTCCAGGACCAAATACCTGTCAGTTTACTCCCCATTTTCCTGTTAAGTTTCTCTTGGCTGCTGTTCGTTCTGTTCCCATCCTCATGATGGGAATCACCAGTGGCCTCACAATACAGTGTTATTACAATACTATATAATATTTTGAAAATACTTAGCGTTGAGATTTGTCATATAGTGATATTAAGGTTTACTTCTGACTTCAAATTGTGCTTCCAAAAAATAGAGATTGGTGTTTGCAAATTGTGCGTCTGTTTTTAATCTTTTGTATTTTTAAAACACAAGTGTGAAGTAGACTCTAGGTTTCTGTAGGGGGATAATGATATTGTCTGCCATGCCAAGGGTTTCCAGCTTTTTCCCACATAACTGACTACAAAAGCTTCCCAGCCACAAGAAGATTTAGCACGAAAAAACACAAACAAACACAGTGCTCAATGTATCCTGTGGAATTTTGTTTGACTGTATAGTCATGCAACATCATAAACACCAAAAAATGTCTGCAAACATTCTGCTTGTAGCCATTTATCCATGGTGAATAAATTGCATATGATCAAAAAGAGAAATGGTCATGCCTTTTCCCAGACCAGTCAAGATCTCTCTAAATGTGCTTTTTTTGCTAACCCCATTTCCAAAAAAGTTGGGACAGTTTCTAAAATGCATTAAGGGCAGAAACTGCTGCTGAATGTGCGTGACCTTGGAGCCCTTACGCCGTCTTGCGTTAGAAACAGACATAGCCACATGGCCTCAGGAGTACTTTGGGATATCGTTGTTGATGAACATAATCCACTGCTGCATCACAAAATGCTCCCTGAAACTGTATTATACAAAGAGGAAGCCACACATCAATTTTGTACAGAAACGGTAAGTTCTCTGGGCCCAAGCTCATCTGAGATGTACCAAAAGACAATGGAAATGTGTTTGCTGTTGTCTGATTCCCCCTTTCATAATGTGCCAGACAGTTTCAATAGGAGACAGATCTGGACTGCAGGCAGGCCAGTAAAGCACACGCACTCTATGTCTATGAAGCCAAGCTTTTGTAATTTGTGCAGAATGAAGCCTGGCATTGTCCTGCTGAAATCTACATGAAGTTCCTGGGATAAGACGTCATCTTGATGAGTCCACATTTCAGCTTGTTTTTGAGAAAAAAAATAGACATCAGATTCTACATGCCGAAGACGGAAAAGATCATCCAGACTGTTATCAATGAAACATGCAAAAACCAGCATCTGTGATGGTATGAGGATGCATCAGTGCCCATAGCATGGAGGATCTGTAAAAATGTGAAGGCACCATTGATGCGGAGGCTTACACTGGAATTTTAGAGAGACATATGCTCTCATCAAGACAACGTCTTTTCCCAGGAACTCCAAGTAGATTTAAGCAGGACATGGAATGCCAGGCCTCGTTCTGCACAAATTCATAGACCTAGACCTAGAATGCGTGCGCTGACTGGCCTGCCTGCAGTCCAGATCTGTCTCCTACTGAAAATGTCTGGCTCATCATGAAGAAGAGAATCAGACAACAGCAACCACAGACTGAGCAGCTCAAGTCTTGTATACGACAACTATAGGCCAAAATTTCACTTGCAAAACTGCAACAATTCATTTTTTAGGTCCTTCAGAAAATTGGATGTGACCCAGTGGTAAACTTGCCTCTGTCCCAACTTTTTTGGGCTGTGTTGCAGCCATCAGTTTGTAAATTTGTGTTTACCAAACAGACTTAAGTTTGTTAGCGAAAACCCTGAATATATTTTCTTTGTCCTATTGCCTGTTAATTGATGGTTTAATAGAATTACCAAATTACAGATTGTAGTTTTTACTGTATTTTTGATAGTGTCCCTGCTATTTTGGGGATGGCGTTTGTACAAATATGTACCAAGACAGTAATATTTGGGATATTTAAAACTGTATTTGGTTAGACGTATATTTTGCAATTAAAGAAAGGACAATGTGGATGGCATTGAAGGCATGGGTTCCAACTGGGGTTGTCAGGGTCCCTCCTCTGCAGTTTGCATGTTCTCCCCATATCTGCTTGGGTTTCCACTGGGAGCTCTGGTTTCCTCCCACAGTCCAAAGGCATGTGCATCAGGGGACTTGGAAATGCTTCGTTGTACTAGTTGTGACTGTGTGCGAGTGTGCTTGTCATTATTAGTGAGTGTCTGCCCTGCATTGGACTGCATAGGTTTCAGTACCTGCATCCCACGCCCCTGGTGCCAAATGAATGAATAAATGAAGGAATATTTTTTTAAGAAGTCACACAATGGCCCTTTAGCAGTACCGTCACAGGCCACTGGGGGGCCGTGGCCCCCAGGCTGAAAACCAAGGTGGTTGAAAATCATTGCACAAAAGGATCCAGCCATTCTTTCAGCACCATCATGTGGAGGAACAAAACAATGAATTCTAACATCATAGTAATCTACAGACTGGCTTACTATTTGAATAATTTAACAATAATATATTAATACTTACTGAAGCTATAGTCACTGTTTCATCACCCTCTACCCACTAATGGTTCAGCTCACTAAGACGCATACACGGTGTACACCGATCATGACTGCAAACACATTAGAATGTCTGTGTTTGTTGCAGAATGTTTGGTCGGTGTGCTCTGGCCTTTTAACAGAAACTTATTATTCTATACATAAATTACTGCACAGTTCAGGGTTCCTTAAAGTAAAGTGGCCCACTATAGTAACATGTGCACAAACCACAGCACAGCACAGTGTGAACAGTGTAAAATTCGTTCTCTGCATTTAACCTGTTCACCAAGTGAAGCAGGAGGCAGCCACCAACATGGCGTCTGTGTGGAGACGGTACCTCGCTCAAGGGTACTTCAGTGGTGTCTCTAGCAGCCCTGGGACTCATGACCTTCTGATCGCAGGGGCAACTCCCTAACAACTAGACCACCAGCTGCCCCATATTTTATGACTTGCCTCATCTGACCCACAAAGTGTTTGAAAATCCATAACCTGAATCCAAGAAAAAAACGAACCAAACACAGGACTTAAAGGGTTAGGGCAACTGTTAGGACAGCTGTCTCCACTGATGAAGTTATAGTAAAAACACCAGGAGAACAGGGAAACAGGACCCTGCACCAGACCTGCACCCGGTCTGCTACAGGACCCTTCATCAGACCTGCACCCGGTCTGCTACAGGACCCTTCATCAGACCTGCACCCGGTCTGCTACAGGACACATCACCAGAACCGCCCAGGACATGTCACAGGAACTGTGCCATCTGCCACTAAATTCATTCATTCATTCATTCATTCATTTTCTGTAACCGCTTGCAAACTCTGCACTCACAAGGCCGGATTCAAACTCCCAACCCTGGAGGTGTGAGGCAACAGTGCTAACCACTGCACCATCGTGGGGACCTCTACCGCTAAACATTTTTTAAAATGTTCAGCCAAAGGGACTTGACAAAGAACATGAAGACTTTTTCAATAAAATACATTAGAGTAAAAGTACCTCACTGCAAACAAAGGAAGCTTTTAGTGGTGGCTGCATTTCCAGTGTTTATGTTGCTTAATTTTATAATTAATGTATATAATATTAATATATAGAAATTTCAGGATGTACCACTTGTCTGACTTTAAATGATTCGTCTTTAATCTTTTAAAATCATGCTGAAAGAAGGATTAGAATTTGGTCAGAAATCAAGTCCATGTAGGCAGTGGTCAAACTGTACCATTTTCAAGATGAATGATAGGTGGTGGGGTGACACGGTGGCGCAGGGGTTAGCGCTGTTGCCTCACAGCAAGAAGGTCAACTCCCGGGTTGGGCGCAGGGTCTTTCTGTGTGGAGTTTGCATGTTCTCCCCGTGACCACGCGGGTTTCCTCCAGTTCCTCCAGCTCCAGTTTCCTCCCACCGCCAAAGACATGCGTACATTGGGGATAGGCCAATTGAGCACACTAAATTGCCCATAGGTGAGAATGTGAGTGTGAATGGTTGTCTGTCTCTGTGTGTGGCCCTGCGATGTGCTGGCGACTGTCCAGGGTGTACCCCACCTTCGCCCATAGCAACTGGGATAGGCTCCAGTCCCCCCCCCGAGTGCGGGATGAAGGGGTAGAAAATGGATGGATGGATGATAGGTGGTGGTTATGAAGTGTACTTAAACATAATTGTGGACTTTGGTATATCCTTCACAATGAAATGACTCATTTACAGTTTTTGTAAATTATTCATGATTCCAATCAATTCATTTTGATTTGATTAAAAAATACCTTTTGAATGACACAGCAGTGTAATATAGACAACTTAAACAACATCGCAACCTTTTTATGATTAGGTTTGATTATTTTGGCCACAAAATGAGTGCACGCTTTATTGAATATTTTTATGATTATAATATTTCAGACTCCTCCAAAAACACCTCCAAATCTACACATCACAAAACACCAATGCATTTTTACAGCCCTAATTCCAGTTCTAATCATACATGGCTTCTAACAACCATGATTAGATACATTACACATGTTAGAACAAGAGGTGGACAGTAACCAGTTACATTTACTCATTTACTTATGTGTACTTTTCTTAGTGCTTTCAAAAGTTATTACTAAAATAAACATATGTGTTCTATTGCATTAGTGACAGCATTTGTCTTTTGTCAGTTTTGCATTTGGTCATTTATTTGACTTTGGAGTGTCATCCTTTTTAATTTAGACTGGAAGTGCATCTGGTAGAAGAACAGAGCTTAACAAACTTCAGTTTCAACTTCATGTTGTAAAAAGTTCAGCTGAAGTCACTCCGTACATTCGTTTTTGGCTTGAGGCTTTTCTACTTCTACCCAAGCTGTTCTTAACTTTTACTTTTATTTGAATCATTATTTCACAGTTTTTTTAAAAAAAACCTTTACTTATTTATAAGTTTAGGCTACTTCTAGGCGTTTCTTGCCAAAAACGTCAGAACATGTAACTATAATAACTTTTGAAACATGTTTAAGCTACTTCTTTGTGGTACTTAACCATGAAGAAGCATACATAAAAGGATTGATCTGCAGTTTTATTGAGTCTTCATAAACAAATAACTCATGTCTGGACATTATACTGTTAGTTGGATGCACACAGACACCATTCTGTTGAGACATCTCGAAAAACACATCGATAAAAAGAAATTCTGGTTAATGAAACCTCTCTGGTATTGTAAGATTAATACTGTGGTCGTGTCTCCATGAACCAGACTGGCCTCTACGCAGGGTTTTGTTTTGTATCGGTCCAGTCTAAAACTATTCTACACAAATTACAAAAACATATCTACACAGTACGTTTAAAAGTATTTCATTCACTTAAACAGTCCTTCACTGTGATAAAAGGGTATTTTACTTCTTCTGATGCCCTGATCCTACTGTTCTAAGTAATACTAAATTAAAGGCCACAAGAAGGTTATCGGTTAGGCACTTTCATTGGGATGTTTTATTTGTCGTTACATGGACAATTAAGTCTTTTTCATGTTTAAACTGAACAAAAACGTACTTTTTTCAATGTATGACTTTTCTGGAAAATCTGTTATCGCTTTGGCAGAAAATACGTCTAAACATAATCGTATAAAATGTGGTACTTTCAAAGGTATAAAATCCCTTCAAAACAGCCATCAAAGTGAAATAATGCCCTGGAATGTTACAGTGTAACTGAAATGAGAACAGACAGCATGTGGTTAGACTCTACTATGCGGTCACACAGGCCGTCTCACAGGTCCCTTTGAGTGGAGTCAGACACGGAGCCCACGTAGGCAGCGTATCCACTTCAGTAGTGGTTATATGTACAAATGTTGGTTCAAAAATGCTTTAGTGCTGGGCAAACACTAATGGAGCCTCACTGGGTCTGAGAGGGCCTGTTTTTCCTTTCCTGCCAGTCTTTCTCTCTCAGGCTCAACTCTGCCTCGGTGAAAGCTGCAGGGCCCCAGTTGGTGATCTTTTGTGGGGCCTTTGAGCCTAAACACACACACACACACACACACACACACGACCAGGCATGAATACTTTAACAATCCGTGAAGGCAGATGAACACAAACTTTTTAGTCAAGTAAAAGTGCAAAAACTAACTAAAACTCTCTGGTTAAACATATTTGCTCATGTTAAAGTACTTAATCTTAAATTTACTTAAGGTGTAAAAGTAGCCTCCTAAAAGGACAATTCTTCAACAATTGTTTATTCTCTCTTGAACAATAATTTAAGAGAAAAAGAAGTAAGGCTATAAATGTTTTTGACACACTTGTTCCTACAACGACATCTACTCTTGGCTTAATTATCATTCATGGTTTTAGAGGCCATCTTCACAATGCAGAAGGGCTATTTAATCACTTCTCTTGCTACTTAATCCTGATTATTCATTGTGCTCTTGTTGTCATCTGTTAGAGCAGAGGTTCTTGACCCAGTTTAAGGAACCACCCAATGGTTCCACATTTTTGCTCTGTCCCAGATCCCAACACACTAGGACAATGCAAAAATGTGGAACTATTTGGTGGGACCCAAGCTCCGGGCTAAGAAACAATGCAGTAGAGTTTACTTTGGCGCTTCTGGAAGGTATCAGATAGGACATGTCTTATCATTTACAAAAATATTCATATTAAAGTAATTATTTTGAATTATAGTAGTTAGAACATACTTTTGGTCATGAAATGTAGTGAGTAACTGCCCCAAGTTTTTAGTGAAGGAAAAACTCAAGTAAACTATGCACTTTGCTCTCAAGTACACTGAACTTCATTACATCTCAAGTTTCAGTATCGTGTATAACAGAACTGCAGAGAGGAAGATAAAGGAGAAATCATGCAGCATAGTAGAGCAAACTAAAACAAGACAGTTGTGTGCTCATTACCAGGCTGTATAAGACGTATAAGTCCCTCATGATGGGCCACCTTGTCCTTCCAACTCCTTGTATTATTGGCAGCATCCTCTAACTTTTTCATAACTTCCTGTACAAGACAATAAACACAGAATCAATGCTATAAGTCAGTCATGCAGTCAGACTCTGGTCATGTATCACTAAATCAGGGCAGTAGAGGGCACTCTAAACCAACAATCATTCTTCAGGGTGTTTCTGGGACACTGATTAAACTTGAACTACAGTGCTAATAATGTTTCAGTATTCTGAACACAGCTCAGTGTTTACTCTGGGTCTGCAGATGTCTAGATATAAAATTTAAAGCAACAAGTCTCTTCTGAGATGTGTTGCAGGTACTGAGATGTGTTGCAGGTTGCAGTCCTACACTATATCGTGCTTCTTTCTATAGAACCTTAAATTCTGTAGCATAATATCTTAATTTGAAAAACAACATTTTGCACTAAATGGAAATGTCAAATTACTGTGCAGTGCCTGACATCACCAAGGTCCTCATTTTCCTTCTGACTATCAAAAGCTTACAAAGCCTGACAAAAACAGATATTGATACCCAAAGTCATCCGACTGCACGGGTCTTCCTTGGCTCCGCCCCTTCTACTAGCTGTGGTAGTGTGCAACATTCCATACTTCACTTTTTGGTGTCACGTCATCCAGTTATCAACCGTCCACTACGTAACCCTTAAGTTTACACTGTGAGCACACTACCTGTACTACAAGTCAGAAATACACTATGGAAATGCTCAAAGACAGAAGGACTCGAAAAGAGCCAAAAGCATGTGTAGTACCTCATACTGCTCCAGTGCCCCCTGTCTTTCACTCTCCAGCTGTTGCAGCTGCTGCATGGCGGCCTGCAGGGCGCCCTCTTTAGCCAGCCGCTCTCGCTCCAGCTCCTCCTTTTCAGCTTGCGTCTGTGAAATGGCCTGCTGCTGCCGCAAGTGGATCTGCTCCAGCTCAGCACGCTTCGCTGCCTCCTCCTCCAGCAGCCTGCGCCACAAAGCAGACACTTCAGAAACCTTTATCAGAAAACTTTTTGCTTTTAATTAACATTTAACATCTCGCCTCGATCACTGCAATGCTCTCCTAGTGGGTCTTCAAGCTGGCATCGCAAGACCCTTGCTGCTGGTTCAGACAGCAGCTCAGCTGGACGTATGTCACCCCACTGCTGATTGACCTACACTGGCTGCTTGAAAAAAGTTCAAGTCACTGACTCTTGCCTACAGAGTGACATCTGGGTCTGTACTCAGCTACTTTAACCCCATCATTCAGCTTTATGTTCCTACTCGCTCCCTCTGCTCCTCCAAGGAACATCATCTGGCTCTGCCATCCCTATACACAAGGCAGTCCAGACTCTTCTCGTTTGTGGTTCCCTCTTCAGCTTCAAACACCTCCTGAAGACTCATGCGTTCTGAGAGCATCTCCTCTTCTAATGCATCTTCTTGCTTTACTCTTACATAAAGATGTAGCACTTAGAACTCTCCTCTGGTTCTCACACTGTCCTTAAACTCGAGTGTTTCCTCTTATTGTAAGTCGCTTTGGATAAAACCATCGGCCATAATATGAAATGTAATGTAACAATTGGTTTGATTAATTTTGAGGACAGAATGCCAGATATGAATAAATACTAACTGTTTACACAACCAGTGTCCAAGTGATTGATGAACTGAATCAGGTGCATTGAATTTCAAATTTGTAAATAATTAAACTCTAGTCGATGTAAGGAACCAATACCAAAGAGTTGTCCATGCTTTTCCCCCCACATAATTTGTTAGAGCAAGCCACTGAAATATTTTTAGGAATAGAAATATTTCTTAAAAGGTCCATATCCCTGAGATCCACTTATGACATTTGTGTAGGTTTATTCATCATAACACATTTTTGCATAACCATTTTCCAATCTCTTTTTATCTCTCAGTATTAAAGAGACTTTTGTTGTTGCTGTGCCTTTATGACTGATGTATGTAACTCATTGTTTCAGCTAGCTGCCCTGTTGTGTGCCTCCATCAAAAAGAAGTCCAGACTGAAGCACGTGAGCTGGGCTAAACTGCTGTAGGCTGAATAGGCGGACAAATGTAAATCTTTAAATGCTGGAAACAGTGAATTCAAAGGGGGATGTTTTTGCAGCTAATTTTTAATGTACTGGCTGGTACATCAATTGCATATTTTGAAACTAACAGTGTGTACTTTTGTGATTTTAAAATCACTGACTGCTTCCATTCTTTTGCCCTGTAGTGTACATATATATATAGATCATCTTACAGCAACAGATCAAAACTTAAAGGGAAAGGGGCTCACAGTGCAGGTTTGAAAGTGCTGAGCTGGTAAAAGGTCAGCACAAAGGCAGGATAAGGGAAGGCCTGTGTGGGGTGAGACAGGGAACAGGAACCGCACACATCAGCCAGCAATCACACCATTTCAAATCCTCTTGTGTTCCGACATCTACTACATTACTGTGTCGCAATCAAAAATGACCACATGGTCGGTCCTAGTGTGTTTTCCCACGTTTGTCATGTTTAAAACTACATGCCTTTCACTCTCAAATAGGCTACCTACCAACACAAGGCATGTACTTTTTCTACCTTTTAAGTCCAAAACTTTTTATGCGTCAGCATATGGAAACACTTGAAACTATGTCAGCTCAGTTGATAAAATCACTTTGATTTTATTTGTCTGTGACATGTTTTATTGCAGTAAAGCACTTTTACTCAATGATGGTTATAAATGTGCTATGTAAACAGAAGTGCTCTATGTACTTTGTGGTTAAGTGTATAATGAATATATATATGAGTGTGTGTGTGTGTGTGTGTGTGTGTGTGTGTGTGTGTACCTGGCCTGCAGTTTGCGCACGGTTTCTTCATCCTGTCTGGCCTGCCTCTCGTCCTCTAGTGCATCCTCCAAGCGATTGTACATATCCTCCAGTTCTCGTACACGCTGCAGATACTGCTCCAGCTCACTGTCCTTCTGTGCCACCTGCTCCTCCATCTGCAACCGCACCTGAGATAAACACACACACACACACACATTTATTTTCACCCGCTCTGCAAATGCACTGCAGCTATTGACTGACACACCTGACCCAAAACATGACACAAACTGTCCCACAAATACAAGTAGACAGAGCTTGTACAGAGTTTCACAGCAGCTCATCTCAGCTTTCTCTCACCACTACCAAACCACAGTGGCTGTGTGTGTAAAACATCCAGTGCAATCTGTAAGTCACTGGACAGGGACAGAGCAGGGCACTTTCATCCAAGTATTAAAACAGTACATTTATTACTTTGTCCACTTACTTTTGAGCCTCTGAAAATGTAGGGCCTCTGTGAAAAATGGCTGTAATTTTTGGAAACTTACTGTAACCTTTGTTAAACACTTTACATTAAAGCTGAAAGTCTACACTTACATCACATCTTGACTACTTGATTTCAGATTTATTATGGTGATATAAAGAGAGAAAACTGCAAAGGCTGCATCACTGTCCAAATATTCATGGACCTAACTGTAGCAATATGCCTTTTTATACACCTACTGTGACTATGGAGTTACATAGTTAGTTTCTTGTTTTTCTCATGCTCAGTTTTTTGAAGGCCAGCTGTATGACACTGCATCACTGGACAGGTAATAAAGCTCTGGAGTTGATGCTTGAGATGGCTCTTAATATAAGGGGCCAAAGAGAGGTCAATCTCAGTAAAGCAGGACATCAAGATGTAAAATGAAAATAAACCAAACAGCACTTTTTCACTGCCATCAAGGCATGAAGGCCCCTCATCTTAGCCCTGAATTGTATAATCTTTTAAATATTTAACTTATGTTTTAAATGATATTTGACAATATTTTCAACAGGGTTGAAATCTACCAGTGGAATGGCCACTAGAGGGCCTGTGAAGTGTATTCAAGTTAAACATTTGTTTGGTTTATCATAAGTTTCATGTTTCAAAGGATCAGACAGACAACAAGGGACCACAACTGTTCAACAGCAGTTCAACATACAGAAGATCACTTTCTGTCATAGTGAAAAACTCTCACCACAATAGGCACAACCCTCTCACTCTTCCTCATCACTCTCTTTATTATAAAAATACCATGAGATTCTGCACTTTAATCTCATATTTATTATTTCACTTCACGTCCAGTGAGCCACAGCACAAAGTCAAAACACCAGAAACTGTCCCACCATTCATATACTAATGGACTGCACTATGTTTTGTGTGTATGTGTGTGTTTTTAGGTCATAAAGAGACGTAAGTATCTGTGGGTTCTTCCACATTCAGAGAATAACAGCAGAAAACAGAAGTTACATTAGCATTAACTTCCTGAAACATGACAAATAAGGATGAACGAGGCTGAAGTCACCAAACATCCCATTGGTGTATGCGCCACAATGAGGATGTGAGGTCACCAAGGTTGGTTTTCTGACTAAGAAAGCACATTTCCAATCAGATATTTCCACTCTCAAAGTACTGTGAAGACTTTACCCAGAAGAATGAAGTAAGCTGAAAAAGAGATTGATTTCAGTTTTATATTCAGCTTATAAAATACAGTTCCAGTTCTAAAATGTTGGAGTCACTAAGCCACGTTTAAAACTGATGTAAAATATTCACAAGGTACAGATACGACCTCACTGATCGATTGAATTCTGATTTAATACCAAGCTATTAAAAATCAAAGAATTGTTACATAGACTGGTGGAGACTGTTATGTTATTTAGCATCCGTAGCCTACTGTTAACAAACTTTACAGCTATCCAGCAGTTTAATGATACTTTACTGTTATTACTATTAACAAGAAATTACATTATTTATTGAACATTAGGGTGTTATAATATTATAAAAACTAACAACATTTCATGGCAACCATGGTAAAACCACAGTAACGCATGGCATGAGTGTAAGAATGAATGAATACCATTTTTTCCTTCTCCATTTCAGCTCTGTAAAGGTCCTCCAGCTCATTCTGAGTCTGCAGACGTCTGCGCTCCTCCTCGGCTGCGTTAGCTGCTGCTTCCTCCAGTTTCTGTTCAGGGAAAGAGAGATAATGATAACCATTCTTATATTTTCATTACTGTTGAGCTGCAGGTCAAGCGAAGCAGCTTTTACATTTATATTATCCAACAGAGTGTTGAGTTACTGACATGTACATCAAAACTCTTATTTGAATTGACTTACATTTACAGCATTTAGCAGACGCTTTTTATCCAAAGCGACTTTCATTCCCTAACTACAGGGGACAGTCTCCCTGGAGCAACTTGGGGTTAAGGGTCTTGCTCAGGAACCCAGTGGTGGTATGCTGAGGGTAGGATTCGAACCCATGACCTCTTGGTCCAAAGGCAGGTATTCTACCCACTGAGCTACCACCACCCGTCGACGTCGACACAGTACGATACACAAACACACTAAGCACGTAGTTAAAAATAAATGTATTTATTAAGCAATAAATAAAAGTGAGGTAGCAGCTGTTTGACTTTGGGGAAGCTGTGCTTGAACATGCTGATTACTGCTTTTCATTAAATTGACTGATTCATGTAAAAGAAACAAATGTATCTTTAGTACTGAATATTTTGTTATCATTTCAAACTCCTCTCTGAATACAACTTGTAAAATCTTTAATATAAATAAATATATACAAAAATATAAAGCAATTTTCCAGTATCTTTTTTCCCCCTTGGCTAGATGCTTCTTGGTAAAGTTTGTGAGCACCCCTGAAGTTGGTCTCTAAAATTTTCTAGACACAAATGGCAGTAAGCGTAAACAAGCGTTCAGACGTCTGGTTTTATTATTTAGTAGATTTCCAGTCCATTTGTCCACTTCAAATGACATGTACAAAGGAAAGTACTTTGCAAAGAAAGTACAAATGTACACGTGCATTGAAGACAAATGAAGACAGAATGGAGCAAAATTAAACCACAATGTTGTAAAACTCTCCTTTAGTAGGCCTCAAGAAAGTTAAAAGTCCAGTCTGGCCCTCGGACATGATCATAAGACCTTTACTGAGCACGTAGCACAGCAGTGATGGTCATTAGCTGTGAGCAGAGGAAAAGCAAGACAGTAATAAAGCAGCATGGAACTGAGAACTCGGGCAGCAATAAACCTGGACGCTGCAGGAATACTCTGTAAACTGAACACACTAAACCCATAAGAGAGAGCTCATTTACACAGAGTCCTTCCTGCTCTACAGGCTTTTTTGTAAGAGAATAAACAATAAGCACCACACTCCTAAAGTCACAGGGAACTCCGCAACTGATCTTTCTCAAGAGATCACAGTAAACAGGTAACTCTGTACCATTAAATTTTTAACAAACATATACACTGCCCTCGAGGGGTTGGGGATACTTAGCGATTTATTTTCAAATAGGAGGCTGTTGAAATGTTGCCATTTTTCTGTGCAAAACTGAAGAAATAACTTAAAAAACTTTAAAAAAGTACTTTCTTTGCAATAATACCCCGCCCCCAAAAAAACTGTAGGATTTTGTTGTGGTATCAGTACTCAAATCTCAAGGCGCTACAGTATGCAACCCTTTTCTGTTTGTGTTCATGGCAAGCAATGGCAAAAATAGGGATAAAATGTAAATCCTGCTTTTTCTTTCTGCAAAACAAGGCTGCTTTGGAATCCCAACAAAATTCTCAACAAATTTAAATAATAATAAAAAAATCTCCCCTTCTACTAAGGAACATAAATATAGCATCAATTAAAAGCACTCACATCTTTCAGGTGCTTAAAAGATAAAATATTCATTTTTGTTCTTTTCTTTTGTTCAAAAACTGTGAAATCACTGTTTAGACACAACCAAAGAAGACCCTCAGTGGAACATTACATTACATTACATTACATTGCATTCATTTATCAGACCCTTTTATCCAATGCAACAATATGAGGAAACACTCAAGTTTCAGGACAGTGTGAGAACCAGAGGAGAGTACTAAGTGCTAAAACATTGTAAAAGGGTGACACCTCTAAACACAAAGCCACTGTAATCACATTGCCCTCTCTCTCACATGGCAGGCAATATGGTGTGTAAAACTGACTCAGTTATCTTTACTAATAATAGTGCCTTAGTCTTAACCACTGCTTGTGGCTATTTTCTCGCCTTTTACAGCATGTGTTAGGGTGCGACTGAACATGTGAGTGCCACTGGAAGCCTTGGAGTGTGAGATGCCTCAGGTTGGAGAGCTGACACACAGGTTATTGTGTCTCAGTGGGAGCTCCGCAGGACTGGAACGAGCAAGGCTAGCTATCTCCTGTTGCGCTTATTGTCCTGCTCCCTGTAAGGCCGAGTGGGGAAGGGAGTGACTCATCAATGGTAGATTGTTTTCCATTCACACTCCGGCTCAGGCACACTGGGGTCACACAAAGACAGGCTGTTGTTACAGGAGCTCCAGTGATTGCTGCCACTTCACACTGCCTGCACACTACCACAGTGCTACTCAGCAGTACTGAGAAATACTGTATAATGCATGTGTTACTTGTTGTACTCAAGCCAGCATGTCTCAGATTAGTGAAAGGTTTGTTTAATACAGCCAGTCATTGTGAGCTAACTTCCCTGAGTCAACCCAAAAACTGAACAACAATCCAGAAGACCACTTACCGTGGATAAGTTAGAATCTGTCAATATTAATCCCAACAAGGGTCATTCCGTTCATTTTTGTATACTATTCAAATGTAATTGCCAAATTAATCATGCAGTCACATTAGAATAATTAAGAGTTAAATGATTATCTATTTACTCACAGTATGCAAACCTTTTCTGTTTGTGTTCATTGTATGCAATGAGAAAAATAAGAATTAAATTAAAATAATAATGATTCATTCTGCAAAACAAGGCTGAACGGAATCTCAGCAAAATTCTAAACAAATTCATATCATTACAAAATATCTCCTCTTCTACTTATGAATATGAATGTTGCATCATTTCAAAGTTTAGAGTCTGCACATCTGACAGATTTTCTTTGCTTCACTGCTTTGCCTGGACAGCTGCAACCTCCAGAACCCTTAACTCTTGGATACACATTAGTAAACATCTAATGGCACAGCCAAATAATGTGTACTAACTGGAAACTAAAGTTCATACTTATAATCACTTGGCTTGTCGTAAACCCACTTTGGATCAGATATCTTGAAGGGGACTGACCATCTAAGGCACTAGCTCGTTAAATTTCAGTACCTGAATGAAAAATGTAATCAGGATAAAGAGAGCTGACTGGAAACACAGGGTTAAGTAAGGTTAAGAAAGCCAGCGAAACACACCCATCCCCCATCACCCCTCCCCCATCACCCACACACCCCTCGAAATCAATTGCCCTCTCACCCGAGTGGGTGAAACCACACTCTGGCCCTAATGTGATTTAAATTCTCATGAATAGCTAATTAGCAAAACTATCAGTTTCTTCTGAGATCATGAAAAATAAATGAGGAGGATATAAGGAAAGAGTAGAAAGTTTCAGTTAAATTTGCATCTGCGAAAAACAAAAGCTCCCAACAGAGAACCACAAAGTTCCTGTGGAAATACACATTTTTGACTGGTCAATGTGGTCACAGTCATTGTTCCTCTTTTGGTTACATGTTTTAAATTCGGATTGAGGTAGGGTACATTCTGGTATTTGTACTGATCTTGTAACGCACATTACACTGTTTAAAAATCAGTCTATTTCGTGGTCTGTTGTCAAACTGTTTTGGTCCCCCACCCCCATTTTTTCATGTTAAAATAAAGATGCTAATCATTTAAGTTTGCATAAAACAAAAGCTTAAAGTTTAGCTAATGTACAAAAATTAGTTTAGCTAATGCACAAACATAATTCAAACAACTGTCAGTTGTCAATACATGGGCTGGGGTGAACAAAGAAAAGCAGTCTTTATGATGACTGATGCGTGTTAGAATAAGCATTTGTAACAGTTTATTTAGGTTTATGTCATTAGTCATAATATCCTTATGTAGTAGTCATGTAGCCTTGTGAATGCTCCGTGTTCGCTGTACAGTTTAGACCAAAACATGCCATGCAAAACAATGAAATGTCTAGCAGATATAAAACATTGTCGTTGTCACAAATCAGTCCCTTTATTTCTCTTAGATCTCTTAAGTGACACTGATGTTTGCACTTAACCCTGCTCTAGATTGGCCAAATTCTATTTTTGGTTTGTTTCTTGGAGTGAGAAGTTACTGAAATGTAGTAGCAGCAATAGCAATTTTGGCTCTTTTCCCTTCTTTGGTAAATTGAGGAGTTAACCAGCTGCAGCAGTGGGTCTTATCAGAACTAGTTCGCTTTATGACAAGGCTGTGGCAACATGTGCAGTGAATTTAAGGAATTTCACTGATTTAAGCAACCTCCTCCTGATTCTGATTCTGAATGCAATATTGACAGTCAAGCGGATATGCCAAATGGTTAAGTGTTGGGTTGTCAACTTTGTTTTATCTCCAGTTTACAGAGCCTACAGCAGCAACAGAGGCCAGAGTGCATTCCATTATCAACAGCTGTCAATAATCTGAGGAACATTTAGCCAAATACTAAGAAAAGCCTGACCCCACCTTTAATTACCAGGTTTAGTTGGTGTGTTCTAGCAGGAAAAAGATCAAACTCTTCCGGGCTCTGGCAAAACTGTTAACCCCTGGTGTGGGGGCCGAGAACATGGTGAAAACATGTCACCAGAGAAGTTCACAGACCTTCCTCATGGCCTCCAGCTCTCTCTGTTTGTTCTCGTTGGCAGTCTGCAGCTCTCGCATCCTGAGCTCCAGCTGTTCCTGCTCAGCCTGTTGCTTCTGCCGCAGCTCACGCCGTTTCTGCCGAGCCTCCCGATGTGGAGCCGGCCGCCCAACCTTCAGCAGAGAGATACACGTCTGAATGGCTGAGTGAAAGACAGAAATGGAGAGCGGGAGACAAAGCAGGGAGAGGGAAGAAAAGTAAGCGACAGAAAGAAAAGCAAAGAGAAAAAAAGTGGAAAAGAGAGACAGACAGAGAGATTACTTCCCTATATTGACCTTCACAATCAATTCCACATTCTAGTGACCTGTGATATCATGCAAAGCTTTGTCTATTTTTTACAGTAAAGTGACAAATCTCAAAAATATAACAAAATCAATAAGATGATTTAACACTTTCATGGCAGTTTGTGGATGAAAATGCTTGGAGAAGACAGCTATATATTTAAGGGTTAAAATACAGTAGCTACGCTTGTCCCTCGACAATGCTTTCTCACTTCACTAGATGTTGATGTAACAATATCCGCAGGAAATTAATAGAAATCCTGTACACATCATGAAGTGAATCAGGAGGCAGCTTGCTACCTTGAATCCATTCCTGTTTCTTCTTTTTATCGGAAGCGCTGATCTCAAAACTTTTGTCCGAGCACTTAACGTAGAAAAGACATTTCTTTCCCTCCTTATCTGGTAATGACTGCAGAAAAGGAGGGAGGGGGATTCGTCAGCACAGTGTCATGCAGGAAAAGGAAGGATACTGATTAAATAACAATTACAGAGTCATACAAGAATATCTCGACAGGCTGTAATACCGCTCCACCCACATGCTTGCTGGCCTGAAGCCTTGTGGTTTCACTTTTTAAGACTGTCCCTTTGTATAAAAGGCATGACCTTGAAAACTGGTTAAAAAGTATTTAATCTAGTTAAAGAAATCAGTCAACTAATAAAAATGGGACTCAGTAGATATATTTACAAAAAGAAGTAGGTTTAGACATAGGTTATCCTCCAGGTAAAGTTGTGTAGTTAGTGGAATATTAGGGAAACACTTGTTCACAATCTGGCAATCTAGACAAAACGATGGTCTGCAGTGAAAGGATAACAAATATTCACGTGTAACCTTTCAAAACCATTTCCCGAGAAGCTGTTTCATATCATAGTGCTTTATTTCCCTACTTCCCAGCTGGTGGGGTATTTTTGGGATAACACACACATATCTTCTTTCTCCAAACATGATGCGATTATTTCCAGAAAGTTTTCTTTTTGTTTCATTTGTTCAGAATGCATTCTAAAAAATAGCAACTTATTTGTCTAAATGGTTGTGTGCAAATTTTAGTTTTTACTTTTACTCATATAGCAGAGGATGGTTGCATGGGGTGCAGGAACTGAGATGACTACAGTGCAGTTCACTGCTGTTTGACTTCTGTGTAACCTTTTCCTGCAACTCTTCAACCTTCAGGTGACTGCTGGTGTCTCTCTTATTTTCCCTATCATTAATCTGAGAGAAATCTTGTGTGTCTTGTGTTGTGGTACCATGAACCTTTAATCTGGATAGCATTAAATATATCAAACCAGTTGTACCGCCAGGGATGTTTAAGGTCTTTGCTAGATATCTGTAGAATTTTCCAACTTTCAGAAGCTCCTTCATGTTCAACATGACTGCTACATGCTGCATTAAATGGCCACTTCTTTTATAATGGGACATGTGCAACTTAAATATAAAAATTATATTAAAAGTACATGAAATAAAATAAATAAATAAAAACAAGCATCTGAATACTTGTTTCCTCTCACTGTACAACTGCAAAGCTCAACAGGCTATTTACATTGAGCCATTTAAATAAATTCATGACTCAGTTTGAAAGCTACTGTAAGACACTGTGCAAACTGATTTTAGAAATGTGTGCCTTACCTCAACGCAGCAATTCCCATCCAGCAGTATATCTCCTTTTTTCTCTGTTAGGTCTTCACTCACATAGTACGAGATGGAACTGGGCCGGAGCAGAAACCACCGCTCAGTCCAGTTCTTCCGCTTGTGGCCTTTTTTCATCATATAACCCTGAAAGATAAAGAAAACCTTTACTGTCATTCTGGTACCATAATGCACCACAATAAATATGCCTGGTCCATTATTTTATATGAATGTGAACTGTGTGGTCCTGAAGAGCAGCTTTATAATTTCTGACAACAAAAAAAACAGTGGTTTCAGTGGTTTCTAGGCTGATACCAAGCAAGCGCTCTCATTGGTTCAACCTTCAGGAGGTAGACAGGTTTAACGTTTGACTGACTTTGAGTGCTCTCAGAAACTGGCAAATATCAAGTGGGAAAGTCATCTCTTCACTCAATCTTTCACCTTTTCCATCAGTAAAAAACAATATGCTTGGCAGTCAATGTGGAAATTGAGCAAGTTCTATGTGATTTTTAATACAGCCAAGAAAGAGCAAGATATGTATTCTCCAGACTCTCACGCTTTCTTTTTCTGTATGGTGGTGCAACTGTGAATGAGTACCCGAAAGTCAATCATCTGGTATGAACAACCTTTCAATGAGCACTAAAATGAGGCGTAACTATCAACATAACTAGGACGTAACAGAAGAATCAATCAATCACGTTGTAATTTATGAACGGATGGGACCAATTTATTGACAAAAAATGGTAATACAAGCCTTCTAGAAGTTCTAAGACATGCCATGGACTTAAAATCCAATACAATTTCAGTCGGTTGTTAGAAAAGTCAAACAGGAGTGGCTGCTCTATACAAAGGCACTTTACTGAAACAAAACATATGGGTTTTACAAGTTTCAAAGGTCCCTGTTTAATCTACAGTAAAAAGGGCAAAAAGTTTGTGTGCATCAAATATAGTTTAGCTCAAATATACAAGTGATGTAATGAATAGTTCCTGAGTGGGAGATACTGACAGTCCAGAGAAAAAGGCCATCATGTAATAAACAGGCTAACCTGAGAATGGAAGTTGGAAAGTGTTTGCTAAGTGAGAGAGTGGGTGGAAGAGCACACATGAACACAAGCCAGGTATGCATGGCTTCTTCTTTGAAAGTGATCGTCTTATAAATTGTAAAGGGCATGCAATTCATTTCACGCACAGTGACTGATTTCCTGTTGCTTAGTACTCTCTGTCTGTGGCACATCTGGCCTTGGCAGTAGCCCGCCCCCCTTCTCTGAGCATAGTGATTTAAACCCAAAGCAGAAAACACCACTGTTATCACCACATTTTCCAAAACATGGATTCATTCTGGCTTCCAAAGCACAGATGTCACATTCACATAGCAGACAGCACAAAATACACTTGAATGTTCACTAACCATAGAGCATTTTGATTAAGACACTATTTTCGATTAAGACACTATTGTAAGCACTACTACGGACTAGCACACTGTTTTTAAACACGAGAGGAAGTGCGGCTCTGATTTCAGGTGTGTCAAGTAAACTTGTTTTAATCACTAAATTGTTTCTCCCTTTCTTTCATGGAAAGCGCTAGAATATCACAAAACAATGATCACAGACCAACTACAGGCCAACAGATTGAAGAACCACTAACTTTGTAAGAAATAAACATGAAATTTGTCATTTATCTAAGACATAACAGATAACAATATGTCCAATAACACAGAACAAAAGGGTTTGTCTAAAGGCATAATGAATTGAATCAAACGAACTAAGAAGGTATAAATACTGTTTGGCTCAACTGTTTTATGCTGAGGCAAAGAGCACATTTAAACTTACTTTTAACTTGTAATAACATGCTTTCTCAACACTATTGTTGCATTTATTTATTTTTTTTTAATGTGTTCTGACGAAGTAAAAAAAAAAATGGATTTTTATTTTGTGAGACAAACTACCACTTTGAGCAACCAAACATATAAGTCACATAATCAAACAATCAGTAACATCCGGAATGGGCTCAGAAAACAGATTAGCCAGACTTCCCCTCATGTAAAATATGCTCATATGCAGCTGCAGACATTTTAAAGTAGGAAACAGCCCAGCTTCGAAAAGGAAAAAAGGAAGATCTCGCTAATGTATGCATGCCCTACAATTCCAAACTGTTCACAAATTTCACTTATCTTGAGCTCATAATCACTGCAAACACACCCTGCATAAGAATGCAACGGCTTCATTTGACAATCAGCACATTAAACTGTTAACCAGTCAACAGGCTAATCTAGTAATATTCAATGTTAGGCTTTACATTTACTGTATACATCATACATGGACAATTCTTATCATTTTCCCTCCAGATTAAGTGTCCTGATAATTCAGACGCGTTAAAATTATGAAACCTAACAACTTCATGTATAACTACAGGCATCTGTAGCTGAATTCCAGGGCAAGCTGCTATACCAGTACAGGGTCAGGGCTTTGAAACGGGGTCATTTACTCGAGCACAGCCCACGTAGCATTGACACACAAGTTGCTATAATGTGGGTCATGTTAAAAATCATGTAAGCTAAAAGGGTCTAAGCTACAGTGAACCTTGTTAACAACAAATACATGAGAAAGTCATCATACAGTACATACTATAGAAATCGAGATGTTCTGAGATGCATCAAGAATCGTTTTGCATCGTTTGCATCTTGAATCGAAACTCTGAAATGTCTAGAGATTTCCATGCCTACATTCCAACAAGACAAAACCTCTAGTGTCCCACTACAGAATACAGTGTGAAGTACAAAAGCCAAAGCTGTGTTTCTGAGACCTGTTTCAGCATGTCCAGAATGAGCTCCTGAAAGACCTCATTGATGCCCATGGAGAGGGTCTGGCGGTCCATGCCCTTGCTGAAGTGGCCCATGCCCACCAACTCGATCAGCTCCCACGCAGTCAGGCACTGCTGCTTGCTGCTCAGCTGCACCTTGTAGTCCTCAAACTTCTCCTCGATCCAGCTACCTCCCATTGCTTCCGTCAACTTGCGCAAGAAGTACTCGATCTGAGAGACAAACGATGAAGATTGAATACAGATAGCATCCTCTGCCCATACTCCTATACCATGACAAATATTCTCTCCTGATCAAATACAGTGATACACTGGTCTATTTACAAACTATGGGTGGGTGATATGACAATATCAGTACACAGAAAGAAATTTTCACTAGGCACAGCATGAGACAGTTATTTTTTACTGACATTTGGTAAGTTGGAACAGACAAAAAAAAAATAGTGGTACAACTGACTCATTACCTTTTACTTACAGTTAATTCAGAGACCGATTATTAAAAAAATATCTGGAATATTTGTAGCTGTAGACATAATGCTTATTAGATATGCAATATATTCACTGATATGCAATATACCAACAAATCAACCTTTTCTATCAATGTTTAACTAATTCGATCAGCACTCAGTACTGTATATACGCTCCAGAATGACTTTAGAGGCGATGAAACAGTCACGTGTTTATTAGGCTGCATTCCTCTCTGACAAAAATAATGGTAGCATAGGTCAACAGAGCCACACAGAATACACTGGCAAGTATTGCAGGAAGCTGAGTAGTTCCTTCTTTGACTCAGCCACTGAGCAATACTACAGAATGAAGTTAAAGTGCATTAAGTCAAGACGTGAGAGATCTGTGTGGTTACAACAATTCAGAGATTGCTCTAGCACACTATACAATTTATAATCATGGGTTCACAATAAGCACATATCAAACAAACTGCTAAACCTTTGGACAATATGTATGACCAAATAGGCCTTATGACACAACATTACCACAATGCAGCATTTTAATTAACTTCTAATAGTACATGAACATAACAAAAATCAGTAATTCACCTTCTGATAACTTATTTTTTGAAGGTCAACGGATTCAAAATGATAAGTCAGCCAAGACACAAACTTAGGCAAGTTAAAACATCCTTTTTTAGGTGTAGGCAAAATATATTTTTGATGTAACACTATAAAGACCTTTGAGCTGCATTTTAAACATATGAAAGGTGCAATATAAATACTATATTATTAATATTATTAGAACTTTTAGGGTGTGCGAATAACTATGAAAATGCTGTTAGGATATTCAGTGCAGTTTAAATCTGCTAAACAGGCTATGTTGTAATCGTGTAAAAATCCACAATGAAATAATTGCGCAGTGCCCTCTGCCTGACCTCCTCTGCGACGATGATTAAGGGATATCTGTCCTCCGACAGGAAGTTGAAAATGCACCAGATCTTAAAGGCGTCTTCATCAGAGATGAGCAAATGATTTCTGTTGAGGTTTTTTCTGGCACATAGAGTCCAACACATCCTGTTGAAATCCACTCGATCAAAGTTGTCCTGGACCTGTGCAAGCAAGAAAAAAAAAAACACTTTTATTTCACTTTGATTTTGACAGATTCATACATGAAAATGAACTGAATGTCCTGAATATCTACTACAAAGAACAGAAAGAGGTGGGCTGGGACAAACAGTACCACATGCTTTCTTCTAGCAAGGAGCTAGCGTTCCCTGGGATACCCCAGGAACGCTTTGGCCAAAGTTGCTGATAATGGGGCCTAACACACTGCACACTATACAAGGGAACAGCTCAGCATTATAAACAAGCAACAGCTCTCTCAAATGTCCTGAGCAACATTCAAATCATCTACTTGGTCAAATACAGACAGCTTACAAACATTCTTATTTAGAGGCTTATTCATATGCACAAGACACTCACCCCTCAGTTCTAAGGTAACCCAAAGAGGCTTAGAAACGCACAAGCCTTCACAGCCAGAGCCAAAGTCAGCATAAAAATCAAAACGTAGTCATGACTATTTCACCACAGCCGACTCGCGCCAGTTCAGCTGCGCTACCCTTGCAGCTAGTGCCTACAAGAAGCAATCTGGGACCTAATGTGAGAAGGTTTATGCTAAAGTTGTTGACATAAGTTTTTGTTTGCTTAGATCACAGATTCCCAAAGCCAGTCCTGAATGACCCCAAATCAACAGCCGAGCTGGTGTGTACACAAACAGCTGCCTGCTATTCTGTTTGCTCCTTCCAAGCTCCTGATACATTCCTACCAGCCTAACTGCAAGTTTCCCAGAATACTCCAGCCCTCAATGTATATGACATTTAATTGTACATGCAGACAGCAGAGTGAAATCAAAACAGGCCTGTGTTTATTTTACCTAAGTGGATCCATTGATTTAGCTGAAATAAGATAAGAGGCCCCTTATAGTCACACGCGAACACACCACAGCACACAGTGTGAAATTCTTTCTCAGTGTATAACCCATTCACCAAGTGAAGCAGGGGGCTGCCACCAATGAGGGGTGTCCAGGGAGTAGTGTGTGCTTAATGCTTAATGGGTACCTCAGAGGTGCCACTAGCAGTCCTGGGATTCGAACCCACACCCTTCTGATCGCAAGGGCAACCCCCTAACCACCAGGCCACCAACAACCCTGGTGAGAAACGTTGCTACAGATGAGTGAGGTGATATTTTAAAATGTAAAGAACTATTACAGCTGGCTGGCCCTATACACTCATTATGCATGTTGGACCGGACCCCACAAATTATGCAATGGGACCGCATCCCTCTTGGGTCAAAGCAGGTGTCAGTGGATGAAGTGCAATTATCCTTATGGTCATGAAACAACAAAAAACCCACTACTGTCAACAAAATAACCACCCCTAGGTTTGCATAATAGTGCATCAACTAGCTCTACATACACAGTTCTAAGCACTTAAGTAAAGTTCTGATGGATTTAAATAAGAGTATTTTCAAATGATAACACCTTTGCAAATCTACTTCCAACTCAGCCACTCACTTTAGCTGCTCAGGTTCAGTTAATAATTTTCTTTTTGAGTTAAACTCTGTTCTGTTGTTGACAGAAAGTAGACTGCTTTACTGTGGCTTACACCTCTCCCTTTCCAGCCATAGCGTTTTATTTTGTCCCAAACGTGTCTCAAAACCAGAAGAATAGGACCTACCAGATCTCACTTTCTATGCTGACAGATGCTGCATGTGCTGAAGCTCCACTGCAGGCTGGTACTTTTTCTGATTCCTTTTTCACATTTTTAATTCTTCTTCAGTCATTATGTTATTGGGGAAACAACACCTCAGAGTGGATTTAAGTAACTCTGTCCAGCTCTGTGTACAACTACATGGCAGCTTGAAAGCTGAAAGCAGTATTGGAGGCTTTATTTTTACTTTTACGGCATTTAGCAGACGCTTTTATCCAAAGCAACTTCCATTCCCTAACTACAGGAGACAGTCTCCCTGGAGCAACTTGGGGTTAAGGGTCTTGCTGAGGAAGCCCGCGGTGGTGTGCTGAAGGTAGGATTCAAACCCATGACCTCTTGGTCTAGAGGCAAGTGTCCTACGCCCTAGGCCACCACCACCATAAAGCAAGACGTATTACAATCACACCGAGAGCATTTCATACTTCTTCTAAGCACTGAGATTTCACATCTTGAGAGTGTGACATTATGTGCCAATCATTGAGGTTTACAGGAAGTTTTATTGTAGTCAAGAAAGAAATCTCTGCCAGCAGTCAAATGTCAGCAAAGTCATTCCTGAATCAAAATCCAGTCCTATTTATAGCTGTTAATGTGGAGGAGGCAGTCTTAGCAGTGAGACATCCTGTGTGCAGACAGACAGTGTGAAATGCTGGCTCAACATAACCCACCAACAGTCGAGAGAGTTTGTTTTGAGCGAGTAGCCCTTCCCTTCCCTTTGTACCAATTTTCATCACACACACATGCATGCACACACACACGGACACCTCCCATCTTGCTCTCTGCGCTGTGGGGCCACACAATAGTAGCCTTGTGGAGCCACTGCTGCTACTGAGATCCAGAGAAAACTGGTCATTTGCATTCTGTGGAGCTGAGAGCGAGCGAGATTTATAAACAAGTCTTACTGCCGTCTCTCACACACACTCCTCCAAACCTACACGGCTCTGAAAACAGCAGCTCTGCCACTTGATGCTGTACACAGTATGTGACAAACACTTTTTAGCACCTAAGTAACTTTCAGATTAGAGTCTTTTTTTAAGTGTGAGGTAGATCTTAATTAGAATGCATGCTTCACAACATAGGATAGACATTAACCAATAGTACAATTGATAGATGGAACTATGTAATATAAACGACATGCAGACATATCATCCACAGAACAACTTGTATTAAGGTGGTTGCTGCGGCATCTAAAATGGGGACAAATGCACCACAACAAAACAATGTTAAAGAACCAGCCTAGTGGTTATTAAGCGAGCAGCTCTATTTTGGTCCTGAGTTTGTATAGCTGCCCTGCTCTCCTTTGTTCCCCTTCTGACATCATGGCACTTCATTAACAATGCATTCCAGGATTTGAGAGAGAGAGCTGTGGAGGCGGAAGACCGACTCTGTTCCACATTTCACCAAAAAAAAAAAAAAAAAAAACAAGAAAGAAAACAGAAGTCCACACTAAGACAAAACTCAAATCACAGGGGGCCCCATTTACACCGGACACATGCGTACTGGAACTTTCTGATTCATCAGAATGAAACCTGAAATAGTCGGCGCACAAATAAAGATGTGTCTGTATCGGCATGTGACAGACATGTCATACACAGCAGACAAATGCTAAAATAAGTGCAGTGCTGTAACGCATATTGCTGTTGTGAAAAAGTAGCATGGAATAGAAGAAACTGAGAACAAGTGAAATAAAGGAAACCTCACAAAACTGAGAAAGATGATGGCAAAAGTAAATGAGGGAGATCGGGAAATAAAAGTGATAAAGCTGAAGAGGAAGAAAAACAGCCAATGAGAAAAAGAAAGAGAGACACGATTAAAGGTGGTAAAGCTGAAGAAGAAAAAGACATTGAGAAAAACGAAAGAGAGAGACAGTTGAAAATGAGAAAGCTGAGCAAGACACTGCACTGCGCAAATGAAAGGGCAGGAGCATAAACAAACCACACACTGAGCGACCTGATTTGACTCTTAGCCAAGCGGTAGGCAGGGAGAGGGAAAAGGCGGATCTCAAAGGGCCGAAAAAGGGTGGGGGTGGGAAGTGCCGGGAGGCCATGGTGGAACAAAATTTTAAAATGTACACCCTGTTGGGTGAACACTGACTAAAGATGAACACTGTTACTGGACACTACCAACAGACAGCAACAATTTGTGGAGTGTTGTGAAATATTCCTCTTCCTTAATCTGTTTCCTCTTGCACAAGAACCTAGGAACCCAGAAACTTCACAAAGCCACTTGTAATGTTCTCCAACAACATTCTTGAGCATCTGGCCTGCTGAAGGGTGTCTCAAAGATACACTATATGGTATACACAAAAGTATTGTATTGCCAACATGGGTTTAAATGTTTGCATTCAAGTACATAGACTTTAATATGGAGTTGGTCCCCTCTTTGCAGCTATAACAGCTTGCACTCTTCTAGAAAGGCTTTCCACAAGATGTTTCTTGGTGAATTTGTGCCCATTAATTCTGTAGAGCATTTTTGATTTCAGGCACTGAGGTTGGATGAGAAGGCCTGGCTCACAATTTCCGTTCCAGTTCATCCCAAAGGTGTTGGATGGGGTTGAGGTCGGGGCTCTGTGTGGTCCATTCAAGTTCTTCCACACCAAACTCATCCAGCCAGTCTTTATGGACCTCCTTTGTGCACTGGGGCCACCGTCATGCTGGAATAGAAGAGGCTCTTCCCCAAACTGTGTTCACAAAGTTGGAAGCATGGCATTGTCCAAAATGTCTTGGTACGCTGAAGCAGTAAAATTCCCCTCACTGGTAGTAAGGGGACTAGCCTGAAAAACAGTTGTGTCCCAATACTTTTGTCCATATAGTGTATTAGTAGTGAGGGGGGAATGTGGCCTCTTTAAGTCAGCTTAAAGAGAGTCATTAAACTACATTACCACATTTACATCCTATATAATATTTTGTGTCGGTTAGAATATGTATACATATGTTTATAAATGGCACATCATGAGCCGTGATGTTTCCCGTCATGAGCCGTCCCAGCTCTCCTGTTGCCTTTCACTTTTTCACAATGGGGTTTTAGGGACTGAAACAAATCCAGACTTGGAAGTCAACAGTGTTGTAGGAGGAGTTTAAGTTGGAGCCACTGTGTACAGAGATGCACCTTCAAAACAAAAATGACAACAAAACTCAACAGCTACCGGGCCCAAGGAGCTCACCTTGTCCAGGATGAATCTGTTCAGGTAGGGCATGTACCCCTGGGTTGACACCGGCCCCTCATCATCATCTTTGAAGTGCTCCTCCAGAGCCACTGGATCATGGGGGATCTTCATTACAGTACACAGGTTGTGGGAAAGTACCTGGAATGAGGTTTTATCTTTAATAAACACATTTTTTTTTCAAGTTCAAAACATAAATTCCAATTTTTGAGGTCACGATTTTATTCAAGACTTTATTCAACAGCACATTATGCCCTTGTACAAAATACTGTTCTTCTAACATAGCATAAATAAGCTGACTGTACAAAATATCACTGGGCATTAAGGTCTCACCATAATAAAAAGAGGCATGGACATGAATATTCATATTATAACAAGTCTCTGTCCTGCCATGTTGAAGCAGAGTAACAGTTATTAAATGTTAAAATGCAAGCAGACTGTCTTTGCTCTTTGTTGTTTTGTTTTGGGTTTTTTTTTCTTTACTAAGAGCTCACAGCATTAAAATGGATTTTAAATCATCACCACCTTACAGACAGAAAGACTGAGCCAAGCAACTTCAGTGTGTGGAAGCTCGAAAACAAAATAGACATCAAGGACACATCCATAACACCCTAACACACAAAGACTTTCTCTCTCTCCCGCACAGACATATACACACTCTCTCTCTCTCTCTTTCACACACACACACACACAGACCCCTTTAGCCCGTTGGATCGGGTCTCTGGTGTTTGTGCTGGGTTCCTGATTTCTGTCATTAGTACTGCTGGATGGTGACTGTACCCGGGGCTCTCGAGGAGCTGATACTAATTAAGTACAGCACAAAACCAAAACGGCGCTATTTTTACAGGACGATCTGACTTCATACATCTTCACAGCCACAACCACAACACACCCGAGATACTCAAATAGATTCAGAAACGGCGAATAAACCCTCTTGAAACAGACCCAGAAACACTTTCCAGAATCAGTTACGTCCTCCTGTCATTACACTGACAACCAAAAGTTTATTTTATTTGAAAGATGAACATTGCAGCTCCCATTAAAAATTACTTCTCACCAATACGACACAGTGTGACGTTAAAACCAAATCTACAGACAGGTGAAGTTATATTGGACCGTTAGAAAAAAAAGGTTGAGGTCGTGGTGCTGAAGAAAACGCCGTCCTTTTGTAAAATCTCACCTTCAGCTGAGATTTCGACACTTTCCCACTTTTGTCCAAGTCCAGTGCGGTGAAGGCGTGCCATATCGCCTTCAGTAACTCATCCCTCAATCCCATCTCTACACACTTCAGCTCCGGACTGAGAGAAAACCTGCTCTCTCAGAGAGAGAGCGAGAGAGAAAGACGAGGAGAGAGAGAGAGAGAGAGAGAGAGAGAGAGAGAGAGAGAGAGAAAGAAAGACAGAG
Organism: Alestes dentex; assembly: GCA_037576975.1. Lineage (NCBI taxonomy): Eukaryota > Metazoa > Chordata > Actinopteri > Characiformes > Alestidae > Alestes > Alestes dentex. The sequence goes on from JBBIGA010000018.1 coordinate 13,909,293, forward strand.
AAAGAAAGAGAGAAAGAAAAAGAGAGAGAGAGAGAGAGAGAG
>JBBIGA010000018.1:13910360-13940294 GCA_037576975.1 Alestes dentex
AGAGTGTGTGTGGTAGAGAGAGAGAGAGATGAAGAGAGAGGCAGAGAGAGAGTGAGAGAGAGAGAGAGAGAGAGAGAGAGAAAGAGAGGGGTCACATGACCTGCCACTGGCGAGACTGAGCTCAGCATTCAGCAGCGCTGCACAAGCGACTATTGTACCAAATAGTTTACCATGTTCTAGTTTTAGCATATTTCGATTCTCAGTAACAAGACTTTATCTTTTTCTATTCTTTTTCATTTAACGTTTTTCTTCATTGTGTATTTTGTCAGTATAAATGAGAATATGTACTGATTCATTTTGTAAGATGCAACATGATCATGAAAATATAAAGAATGGCCTTCTAGTGAAAAGTAAGGACAAACTCATTTTAACGGCATTTTACATGAAGCATGTAATGTAACCTATTAATTGTACAATTGAACTTGCATTAGTAAAAATATTTCCATTATCAAACATTGTAAGGTAACTTGACTTTATTAAAACATATTTACAAGAAAACAAGATGTTCTATGGTTTACAGGACAGATGAGGGAAAACTGTACCCTATTAACGATGCTGCAGTGGAAAGAGACAAAATTAATACCTGTTAACTGATCAGGACATGAAAAACAACAGGAACAACTGCAATTGTTATTAATGCTACAAACAAGGCTTGAGAATGAAGAGGGCATCTGGTTTTAAGGTATGGGATTTTTCTTCCAGTATAAGCAATGTGAAACATTGAGTCATGTCATTAATTTAGCTTAATTTGCTGAGTAATTCAAATTGAGCCCAATCCCATGTTCACATGATCATTACTACAGCTTCCCACATAGGATTCCCCAAAAACAGAGACCCAAAAAACACAAATGTGATTTCTGTTACAGATTTTAAGTCATCACACTCCAAATGAATACATCTGACATGAGTGACTGGACAGCAAAAAAAAAAAAAAAAAAGATTCTGGGGGGGAAAAAAATTAGACCCACGTATCTGTACAGGATCAAATCTTCCAACCCTTACCGGAAATACACAAACATGAATAGCAGCAAATTTTCTGGCAAGTTCCCCATTGCCTCCAAAGTGCTCAATTTAATGGCAATCTGCACATAGGGTCCAAGCTTTTTCTTTGTTCAACACCAGGCATTTTTTCACAGGCAGTAAGGTGCAAGTCTTAGGTCAGAAACATTCACAAATCAGGTCTCTCCCCCCCCCCATGTCAACGCTGCACACAACATTTACAAGTGCAGGGAAACTGTGTCGACCCTCTTCCATGGAGCTTGTAGCAGAAAAGAAACAAAATGTGATCATATGAAGGAAGCTTTCTACCTTAAGAAATCACTACACTGAAACATTTGTGAAACTGTAACATGAGCATGCAAAAGGTCTACGATCAGTAGAAACTGATGTAAAGAGGTGTCATCCCCCAGAGTTCTGCAGTTTGTGTTTTTTCCATTTAAAGGAAAAGACAAGCATCTTTCTTGTATCAGTATAAGCACAACAGTTTTGAGCCAACTGTTCACCCAACAACAGGTAAAACTGCCTTCTTGTGAAACCATGATACAGCACCATTTATTCCCACTAGGGACTTGCTCTTCCATTTGAAGTTCAGTTCAATAAATTGTGAGACTGAGAGAGCGGTTCATCTTTTTCCCAATGAGCCGAGTGTTTCTGGTACTAGACTGGATTGTAGAGCGGGTCAGAACTCGGTCTGTGGAAAGAACTCTCTCCTCTGCTGCAGCTTTGGCAAGTTGAGCCTTTTTCAGCTCCCTGTGAAAAGACAGACAGTACAGTCAGCCCAAAACATTGCAAATATGTTAACAATTTAAAAGTCCAATTTACAATTGCATAAAGTGTCTCTCTTAACCAGTTGCTCTAAGGAGTCTGAGCAAGCTGAGTTAATTTTAGTAATTTTAAGCTAACTTTCCCATTCCTGTCTTTGAGAAAAGGTAACAAATCATGAAGTGGATCTCATGCACATTTGATACTTGTGAGGCATAGACAACACATTAATATGTAGCCAGAAAATAAATCAGAGGTAAAAGTCTTATTTGGATTCTCAATTATCCTAGGCCATTAACAAAATACAAAAGTAAAAATGAAAAATTCAGAAATAACATTTCCACACAACATTGCATTAGGTCATACTTTTGGAGGAGGGCATTCTTGAATCTCTCTGCATTCAGTTCCACGCGCAGCTGATCAGCACTCATTCTGGAAGCAGTCAGCAGAACAGGGTGCCTGATAAGGTCAGAGGTTGACGGCCTCCGTGTGGGATCAGGATGGATCATAAGCTGTAAAAAAAAAAAAAAAATTTTTTTAAAGTGAGCGCAAAAATCCCATTAAAAAATTAAATCAGCAAAACCTTTTCCATTGTTTTAGAGCGTGAGTAACTAAATTTACCTTCAGCAAGCTTAGGAAGTCCTGAGAGAGCACTTGTGGGATATGGGGCAGTGTGCCCTGTCGGATCTGGTGCCATTTTTCCCCGTTGCTAGGCAGAGGCTCAGCTCCAGAGGCACTAACAATCGTCAGAGCCAGAGCAAATATGTCTGCCTTTGACAGGTTAGTATAGTCCTTCAAGGGAGGAAAAACCGAATTATTCATCTGAACAAAGCTAGCAATACACAGTTTTAAGAATGCCAATACTTGCTCATGGGGTTTTTTTTTTTACCTCTTGCAGAACTTCATTGGCCAAGTATCGACTGTCACCCTCCTCGACTTGGGGATTAGTCACCCTGGTCACATGACCTAGGTCACCTGAAAGAGAAGAGATCAGTTAATTTCTTTTAAATTTAACAGAACCATTTAGCCTACAGAAAGTGTGCACTGTGTTCTTACCTATTTTGTAAATCACACTAGTGTTTGGCCCATCTTCTTCATCTTCAAACTCCTCAATACTCACAGCAGTTTTTCGTGAAATAAAAATGTTGCCTAAAAACAAACAGAACAGTTATGTACCTTGTGGAATTCTATTTACTGAGTCAAACAATACTCAAAACCAATTATTTTTTTTATTATGTAACTAGGTCCTCTTAAACAGCCTTTTTCATCTGACACTGTTTATGCCCTGCAGAGAAATTATGACTAAACCTACACTGAAAGGAGTTAAGAACTGATGTACCATTAGCTATTTTAGTTTTGCCTAGGATTAGGCTTAGTCTGAAAAACTGGTCACTAGTTTTTTCAAAACAACTGGATTTTTCCTTCTGCTGTCCACCAAAGCTGGGTAAGCTTCTCACAAAGCACATGACATACTCATATTTAAATAACCTAAAAGAGTGACTCCCCTTTTGTTCTTCACTGTTATCCACAGAGCATTCATTGTGATATTACCTTCTACACACATTTTCATAACAGACTGCCCCCATACATTACCTCTAATTCGAAAGACTTAAGTGCAACATCTTACACTGTGAATATCTAGCAATAGGATTTTTCTCCTTGAAGTGAACAGGAGGTAAGCCCCTTCAAATGCACTAAAACAGTTGTTTAACCTCAGTGTATTTCAAATTACTAATTCAAGTCACTTCACTACAGTCTAATTCAAATGACTTCACTACAGAAACAAAACCACAAAACACTAAGCCATATCACAAAATTCTTATTAAACCTGACAGAAGTACTCACTTGGTTTGATGTCCATGTGCACAAGTGCCATGGAGTGGATGTACTTGAGCCCACGAGAGACCTGCAGCAGCAGATCCTTCAGTTCCAACTCTGACAGAAAGTGCATGCGTCTGTAGTTCTCTGTGATTACGTCAGACAGGGTGCCACCGTTGCAGTACTCATTCTGGATCAGCATGTGGTCATCTTCTGCCCAGGCAGAATAATACCTCACCACATGAGGGTGCTGTCCGAGAACAGCATGTGCGTAGACCTCACGAAGTGCATTTTGCCTGTTATGACAGATTTCAAATCAGACGCAAATTTCAAATTAGCAACGCAAAACATATGACCAGTTACTGATGTAAAGAGTTAAGTGTTTCAAAACTAGGCATCTGGTTCAATCTTATTGCTACACACAGACACAGATGACAAATGCTTCCAAGATATACATCATCTTTTCCTCTTAACATTTTTTTAAAGGCACAGATTCTAGTAGAAGCACATCAACCATCAACTGTTAAACAAAATTCATGAATCATCACTTACTCATCCACAGATCCTGCCAGTGGCTTCTTGGAGCGCTTGATGGCATAGATGCAGCCATCTAGTCTTTTAACACATTTGAAGACAGCACCAAACTGTCCTGAACCAATCTTTTCTAGCTCATGGAACTCTGATGCATATCTGGACATCATGTTGCTCTCCATCATTGAGAGTCTCTGTTAAGAATGAGTTTTAACAACATTAACTTATGAACATTACCACATTTCATTTTCATTTCATGAAGTTTTGCCTTCCATTATGCAACATGAACTGAAAAAGTTTAAAATAAGCGTATAGTCTAAACTGAACAACATTTACCTTTGATGGGGGATTAATGTCTTCCTCAGTCTCTGCGTCGCTTGCCTCCATGTCCTCCCCGCAGGAGCTGTGAATTTCAAAGAGGAGTGTTATATTTCACACCAAACTCTAGATGGCAGCACCGAGACCCGAGTAAACACGTGGCCTGCTTTACGAGCAAACACGAGGGTTTGGTTCCTTGCCAACTTGATGTAAGAACAGCATCGGTAGCAAACGGATTTAACGAACGGCATCTGTAGTAAACGGACTTAACGAACATCACAGCAACCTGAGTGCCGCATGCCACCTAGACCAAAGCACGTTGAAGCATGTGGGGTTTCTCCACAACTAAATCACAAAGAACCACCAAAAACTAAAAACAATTATCAGATCAAGTTTACGTCTCAAAATCTTACTCATTCCAGTGTGATCGTTTCCTGTTGTTCCTTTGTTGCGTTGATGACTGGACGACGATTGAGTCAGGTGTGAAAGGGTTAATGTTAACCAAAGGTGTTTGGTTTCTCCTTCCATCGAGACTGGCCTTGCCTTTGCAATCCACATTCTTGAAGAGGGCCACTCTTCTGTTCGTAGAGGCGGATGTCCTCGCTCTCGACAGCAAACTCTGGAAAGGAATGCACCATAATGCAAAGTTAGAAGTGCTTTCTGGTGTTAACGTTTTGTTTTTAAGCACAGAAAGCACATTACTCCCCTGAGCTTTACGAAATTTCAACAAACAAACACTCAGTCTCACTGCTGGATCAATAGACTGATTCATTAGAGCTGCAACACATTACGCAACTGTACAGTTAGGAGAGTGTAACTGGGTCATAGAAAGGCGTCCACCTGAACCAAAAGAAATTAACAGGCGTGACAGTTTACTAGCTGAAATGTCTGAATGTTTTCAGAGTGAAAAAAAATCTAATTTGTTATACAAGTGCCATACATGTTTACATATTTCCAAAATGGCACAATTAACAGCAAAATCTTCCACTTACGTTATAAGGCTGAAACAACTGCTTTTTGACTTTCCATTAAAGGGATAAATAAGGGAGTAATTCCCTCAGCGTTGCTGTGTGCTGGATGGACTACTGTCCTTTTCATCCCAAAAGCCACAGAAATGGTAATGTCTTATATACGCAACATCTAAGTGACTTAATAAATATTACCAAAAAGAAAGATTATACTTTCGTCAATTTCAAGATTTCCGAGGTCATGGTCACTAACCTTTGGGGTGTGTGGAGTATCGAACAGACGGAGCTTTCTGAAGGTTTTATGGGGCGGTGTATCAGGACAGTCCGGGATGGGGGAGCTGGATCCCTCCAGATCGTCGTGGATGTACGTCCTCTCGGGTGAACTGTCGTACGCCCTGGGGCTTTTTCTTGGAGATGGAGAGTTCTTCATGCAGAAGCTTGGTTTGAGGTGAGAGGGAGAACCAAACCCCTCCTCGTCCCATGACTCTACGTCCTCGTCTTCTCTTGTCCGGTTCAGGGGGCTGCTGTTGAGCTCCTCAGGTCGCTTCTCTGTGCTGCTCCGGCGCTGGATCGGAGAGTCCAGCTCCGTGAAACCTGACTCGGCTCCGGTGCTGCTGTTGGCCTCTTCTATACTGTCCTCTTCGCCATCACTGTTAGAAAACTGCAGCTTCTGGCGAATGGGCCGGAGGTTTGGGGAAAACTCGGTGTGCCTCCGACAGCCCAAACTCATTTTTCTCAGCTAAATAACACACTCAATCTTTAGTCTTTTTTATGCAGTCAAATGTGGAATTAAACTAATCCCGATTTTACACACCAGTCAAGCCGAATGGCAAGTCAGGCCCCAAACAAAGAGCAAAACATGTCTCAAGAGATAAATTAGCTCACTTCAGCTAACAGGTTTACTGGCTAAAGCCACCGTGGCTCTTCTAGAACCTAACCACCGCCAGCACGCTAGCCACTCGGCTAGCTGCAAAAAAGTTTCGTGTTTACAAAAAATTGCCCAACTCACCAGTTAACTGTCCATACGTATAGTCTCCTGAAACCTCCAAACCAAATACGACTAAATACAAACGAGTCCTTGCCGCATATTAAGCTGACTTCTTACCACAGAAACATTAAAGTGGCCAAGTTTTTTTTTTTAAAATGGCTTCTTCTCGTCTCCGAAGTTCCAGCTAAGAAAGTCAGTCCGTTAAGCGACGCAAAAATAAGATGTCAGAGAAAGAGTGGCAGGTGAAAATCAACGGAGAATAAGAGAAAAACAAAACAGAAATCGTTCAGGTTTCCGAAATTATGTGTATTAAGGAAATTTTGTTTACAAAAGTAGTTTGAATGGGACGCTACTCCTCCCACCTAAGAGCCGCGTGCTCACAACCTTCCCGCGACCGTTGGTCAAATGACTCCGGCTCGACCAATCAGAGCGCAGCTCCCAGTTTGAAAGATGGGCGGTTACGAAGTGTGACGTCACAGTCGAGGTTTCGACCGGCGCGAAGCCTCGGGCTTCATCTGCTGATCTGATCTGATCTGTCTCCAGTGATCACCGAAAGCACTTTATTATGGTAATGTTTGCTCTCTTGGACCGGAGTTTCTGCCTCGACACAATTCCACATCAAGGTAGCCTTTAGTAACACGTAAACCTCACATAACAAAGGAAAGCATTCAGTAGACACTACATGAACAAATGTATTGGGACGCCTGACCATTATACTCTGACTTAAATGACTTTGCATTCATAGACCAATATGGAGTTGGTCCCCCTTTGCAGTTGTTGGGACGAGAACACCTGGCTGGCAATTTTCGTTCCAGTTTATCCCAAAGGTGTCAGATGGGGTTACAGTTGCGACATTTAGTAGACTTTAGCGACTTCCATTCCATAACTACAGGGGACAGTCTCCCTGGAGCAACTTGGGGTTAAGGGTCTTGCTCAGGGACCCAGTGGTGGTATGCTGAAAGTAGGATTTGAACCCATGATCTTTTTGGTTCAGAGCCAGGTATCCTATCCACTAGACCATTATGGGCTGAGGTTTGGGCTCTGGGTAGGCCTTTAAAGTTTTTCCACACTGAACTCCTCCAACCATGTCTTTATGGACCTTGCTTTGTGCACTGGGGGAACAGGCATGCTGGAATAGAGAAGGGCCTTCCCCAAACAAAGTTGGAAGCATGACGTTGTCCAAAATGTCTTGGTATGTTGAAGCATTAAGATTACTTCACTGGAAGTTAGGAGTCTAGTCCAAAGTCCCAATTCTTGTGTCCATATAGTGTACCCTCTGGCAAAACGAAAACCTTTTCAGTTCAGTCTGAAGTAACACAAGAAACATAATTTCTTATCTTTTATATTTAACACAATTGTGTTAAATATAACACAATTGTATTGTATGTTTAAAAGGCAGGACAAGTTGACGGATCTCCCTTATTGAGATCATTTGAGGACTTGGCCACATGGTCTTGTTTCAAGTGTGTAAAACCCCACCCTAAAGTGAAGCCTAATAAACTGTGGACATGTAACATGAATTACACTGCACAGACTGATAAAAATGCTTAGTCATCGTCTGGAGCGCATTCAGTAGCCTAACAAAACATCTCATCTGAGGAGTGAACTACAATTCATTGAGTAATATACAGTTCTAATGATTTATCAAAGACAATGATGTTCATTCAGACAAAGATTATTCTGCTTATGAGCAAGCAGTTTGACCAAATTTATTTTAGTCAGATGCAGTCTACTCTCCGAGTTAAATACCACTCAATACTTCTTTCTTTGGACCATTCATTTATTAAGATCCTAAAAAGTCAGGTATTCAATAGAAGAGTCAAATAAATATTTACAGCAGAAAACTCCAGTTTCAAAACAGCTATTTACATTATTCCACACAAAAATATCTTCAGTCCTCTTTAAACAGAGCAATCATGATGCTGGCAATACAAACATTTCCTTTTTTTAGTTACTGAAATCTCTCAGTTTATTGTCAACACACACACACACACACACACACAAGTTGGTAGTACTAATTTGAAGGTCGTGAGCTAATCATCCAGGCCTGGGGTCTCTCCTTGCTGTATTCTTGATGCAATTCTGATTGCTTCTTCCAGTGAAGGTTGATCACTAAGCTACAAAAGTATAAAAGCAACAGGTATTTGTTACATTTTGTACAAGGAACAATATCTTCTTTTACTGAATGTGTCTTGTGCCATTTAGCAAATATCCCCATCTGCTGTAATCCACACATGACACATTATTGTGTCAAGGGTTCACTCAAAATCTCACCTGCTTATGATTAAACACACTATGTAACCTATGTCTCCCAGTAATTGTCAGATCACACCCTTTAGATTTCCAAAAAATAAACACAACTTGGTATTATACATATATACTTTAGACTGGAGCAGAGATCACATAGCCTTTATTTTATGATATTTGGATACATGAAAAACTAATTTGGCTAAATGTACTTTTGTTTTGCTTTTACCAGTTTCAGCATATTTATATGAGTTACTCTACCATGCCATACAATCATTCCTCAAAAGTTTACCTGTCACCTTTACATCATTCAAAGGGTAAAGCCCTCTAATCAAATGTAATTGCCAGGTTAGTGTCAAGAACATCAGTGGCTGGATGATTAGATACTAATGACTCCATTAGAACTCAATCAGTCAAGCCAAGTGTCCAAGTGACGTTATCATTGGCAAGTGAATTAATCAGCATGGAGAATGTGGATCCTGTTAATTTAGTTGAGGAGAAAGTTTAAAGCCTACTAAGCATTTGATCACCATACAGTTGATAAAAACACACAACTCTTGTTTGTGGAAGAAAACAACTTCCAAAAATTGTGGAATATAAATTAAGTTAAGACTGCAGGAACTGTTCGGTGATAATGCCACAAATTAAATCCAGATAGGAACACACTATTACCCAAAGACTGCCACAGTATTTCAGTTTAACTTAACTTCCCACACCCTTAAGCCATAAAACACTACTCTTTTTACCACCTAAAACAAAGGATTCCATTCTTTAGCCTACAAATAGATCCAGGCAATCCATTTACCCCACCCCAAAATGGAGTTGTGTGTCTTTTATAGCACTTGTGGATTACTTGAAATCTTTGCAAATACTCTAGTATTTGAACTCTGTGAACCTCCACTGTGTGTGTCTGAAAGATACCTGTACAGCTGTGTGTGTGTCTGAAAGATACCTGTACAGCTATGTGTGTCCCATTGGAGGTAGCCAGCAGAGTAACTGGGTGTGGGCTGGCTACCAAGGACTGCTGCTGCTGCTCCTGCACCAGCTCCCCATCCTCAGTCTGGAAAACAGACAGATCTGGCGTCACAATGGCCACCTAGAAAACAAACACAAAGTCAGAGGCATAAACAAACACAGAGCTCCAACAGTACACATCACTTGCTGAGGAATCAGGTCAGTTTAAACCAAGTCAACAGGAGGGTGGGGGTGGGCAAACTGCTGGGAACATTGAGGGATCTTAAAGAGAGTGAGTAGGATATGTTCATAATGAATGGGCTGTTCACTAGCTAATGCATGAAACGTATGCTTGCAAGTTGGCGATCACTGCAAGGCGATAACCATTCGTAGCATTTCTAAATGCTATCACAACTGACAGTGATATTCTTAATACTTTTGAAAGAAATGAAGTAGTGAGATAATACAGATAATAGTTTAATAGTGTTTTCAGTACACTGTAATACTAGAACCAGTAAAAATAGTGAAAATGATTTTGCTAAAGATTTTGCTAAAGCAAGGCATGGCTTCCATTGTTATATATACCATTTTTCATCAATATATTGGAGGGGGGATATTTTAAGTATATAGGTACAGTAGAATATATAGTACTACCTTGAATTTAATCAAACACTAAGACATTTGGTGAAGAACAAGCTTGCAAAATATGAAGATACAACTCCTTACCTGTCCTTCTGTGCCATCTGCAGAAACCATGGTGACAGAGTGGGCTTCTCCTGAGGAAAGCATTGCTTCATGTGCAGGGATAGTTATAGTGGTTCCCTCCTGTGTTACCATAGTAATTGTACCACTCATTGCTTGCACATCTGCCTGAGAGAGGACCTGAAAGAACAAAGGCAGTACATTGGATCTTCTATAAGCTACTTTTGCGGAGCCACTGCAAAGCTGAATGACATTAACTGCTAATAATAATATAGCTGGATTTCTAGGACTTCTGATTTAGGTTTCCTCCCCTTTGAGTCTAAAGAGAGATTTTTATCCCCACATTTGGAACACAACTACAAACCTGCTGCGTGCCATCCTGAGATATGAGCGCTACATGCTGCTGACTCATAATCTCTGATCCTGCTGAAACCTGCTCTGGTCCACTGTCGTCCTCTACCACAGTAGGAGTAAATGTTAATGTAGGGTCATCAATGGACTCTGAACAAAATATTCACACATACATCAATGCAGTCAAATCTGATCAAAAAGTCAAACTGTCAAAATGTTTACAAACATCTGGTAGTATTAATAATGAAACAATATTTGCTGACTTGTCACTGTTAGCAATATCCGTTGTGACTGTTTTTCTAACACACAGCTTCAAAGGCCCTCTTGTTTTCATTCCTGGTGTGCACTGACCTGCAGGTGGCTCAAAGTAGGCCTCCTGGTCCTCCTCAATAGGTTCAGTGTCATTATGAGCTGTGCGTTTGTGCATGGCTAAAGTGGAAATCTGCTTGTAAGTCTTCCCACAGTGGTTGCAGTTGTAGGGCTTGCAGGGAGTGTGGACTACGTGGTGTTTGTAGAGACTGGAATACTCGGTAAAGCGCTTATCGCAGCCAGGAACAGTGCAGACGTATGGTTTCTCGCCTACAGGAGTAAACACACAGCATATGGGTGGTATTTTTTTGTAAGGTGATCCTTACAAAATTCTGGTCAAATCTGCATACATTTTCATACAAATTACAAATTACAATACAATATTTGTTTGATAGGAGAGGTTAGGAATGCGTGAGTACCAGTGTGAATCCTCATGTGATTTTTGTAGTTGGTGGCACTGGCAAAGGCCCTTCCACAGTTGGGCTCAGAACAGTAGTATGGCCGTTCACCAGTGTGTGTTCGGATGTGAACCTTTCGAATATTTGAAGTGGTGAAAGATCTCCCACAACCTTCAAATGGGCATTTGAAAGGCTTTTCCCCTACAAGATGAATAATGTAAGAAACCTAAAACACCTAAACCATACCAAAACATCTTAATTCCTGTTGCGCATACTATGCATTAGTTTTAAAATATATAAACACGCCAGAGGTAACAAACCTGTGTGTGTTCGTGTGTGTTTTTGTAGGTCTCCAGATGTCTTAAAAGACTTAAGGCAGTTGAGCTCCTGACAGCGATATGGTTTTTCACCAGTGTGTGTTCGGACATGACTTTTGAGGCCGTACCCTGCAAACAACGTTTCAACAACAAAAGTGTGTGCATTTTTTTTTTAAATAAATTGTTTTAAAATTACACTATTGTATACCAAGATGTAAAACTGTACCTGTGGCAAACTTTTTACCGCAGCCCAGATGATCGCATATATAAGGTTTATCACCAGTATGTGATCTTTCATGTACCTTTGAAGGGGGTAAAAAAAAAAAAATCAGTAAAAGATTTACTATGCTTAAATACTATGCTTATATATATTTTTAAAAAAGGCCAGGTGGTGGTGATGGGGCCTTACCTTTAGATGGTGTGCAGTAGTGTATAGCTTTCCACAGCCCTCATGTTCACAGCGGAAAGACTTTTCACCAATATGCTGCACTCTGGGAGACCTGCTCTCCTGACCCTGGAGTACAATCTGAAGACAAACGTCTTGTCAATTTAAAACACATAGAAACATATAGTACAGAACATGTGGTTTAAATAAACTGTGGTAAATAGGTAATACTGATCACTAATGAAGAAACTGCACCTGCATGTGCACACTGCCATCAGAGTCACCTCTACCAAGCAGTCCAGTGCCATTATCTGTACACTCCATCTAAAAGAGCAATTTAGGTATATTAGAAGGGACTTCCACAAACAAAGAAACTCTTTTTGTCTCAGATTTCTCAGTGGCATCTCTTCAACATACATTGTCATTGTGGAACAAGCATTTTGTAATTGTCACCTTAGCAGAATATTGCTCCAGGACACTAATGGTCTCAGGGTCAATGGTGCCCTCTGTCTGCAGATCAGCCACTGTACCATCAGCCTGGATGGCCAGAATGGTGCTCGACTGGGGCATATGTTGGATGTAGGCAGTTGTACCATCCTCCAGCTGGACCGCCTGTAAACCACCCTGATCATATGTCTCTGAAAACAGAATATGGAACCATATAAAAGTTTGATTTTTGACTGATTAAAGTCTTAGAACATTCACAAGGACCAAATCTAATGGCTCTTCCAAAGCACAGAACAGCAACTACTGTCATAGACATGCCTTTAGGTGTGTGAATGTATGCAGTTGTCCCATCCTCCAGTTGCACAGCCTGGCCATCCTCTAGTCTCAGCCCTTCTCCTACTGAAAGACATGCCATAAATATTTTGAAGATATATGTTCTATGGTGCACAAAACAAATAAAACCCAATTATACATGAGGTGCAGATAAAGCAGTGCAAGGCAAGAAAATTAGTCCAATGTGAGGTACCTGATTTAGGTATTGGTACATGCTGCACATATGCAGCAGATCCATCCTCCAACTGGATGACCTGCCCTTCCATTATCTTGTTATCTGTAAGAGAAACTACAAAAAAGATTCTGACTGAACATTTGTACCTATTGCAGCCCTAGAGTAATCCTGAAGTAAGTGTGGATAAGGTTGTTCCTGCTTGCTTGCATCAATGTGTTTAAGGTATAAATTGGAACATTTGATAATTAGCAGTTTGATAATATTTGATAATGTTAGCAGTTGCTATTTTTTGTACCTTTAGGGCTGTGCTGTATGTATGCAGTGGAACCATCCACCAGAGTGACCGCCTGCAAACTGACTGTGTCCATAGTCTCAATGTGGTCACTGTCTGCAAGGCAAATGTTGCTAGTTATAGGCCTGCATGGGAAATGCAACAAAACATGCAGTTTATAGTTTCCTCACCTGCAACTGTCACAGCCTCTGCCAGACAAAGGGTAACCTGCTGTGGGTCACCTTCCAAACTTTGGAACTCCATGCTCTGGGTGCCTCGATTCACCTGGGCCAAGAGCATGGTCTACCTGTGAAAATGAACCAGCCAACACCACACTATCCTCATACAACTACTCATACTGGCACTCAAATTCAGGAAGTGACAATTCTTGGCATGAGTGAGGTAATGCTTTTTGTGTTGTCTTTAAATGTAGTCTTTTCATTAAATGAGTGGTCAATGACTTCTGCTCTCTCTTATATCTGTTTGTATACTATGTATACTCCATTAAAAAAATGATCACCATTTAGATGTTTGAATTAAAACTAGATGTTTCAGATTTTGTGTTAGAAGGTAAAACTATTTTCTAACACAAATAAATAAAATAAAAAATAAGTAACAGTACTTACTAGACATTATCAAAATAAGTACTGAACCTAGGGATGTAGCTCTAAATGTACTACTGTACCAAAAAAGTGGTTTGTTGTTTGGACGACTTAAATCAATGCAAGGAGATGCAACTTGGACGTAATCACAATGCCTGTTTTCAGTAACTATGGTTATAGATCAGCTTGTGTATCCAGGGTGTAACATAATCCCAACTTTTGAAGGCGCAAAGAGTTCATTCTCTTTATTTTGAGGAGCATCAAGCACTTGAGGCGCAGCCTTAGTTAACCCAGTGGGATCAGAGGGTTATAGTTGCTACAGTAACAGCCCTAAGCTAACTGGCTACACCTGCTATACAAACTCTACAGTTTCTGCTTCGGTTAAGCTCATAAACGGCCCGGAATTGCATCAGTCATGTACGTTTTGTTTTCTGACGAATATCTGAAACCAGGAACTACACAGTTCACGAAAAAGTGGCTTTTTAAAATCCAGACTAACACTAGCTAATCTAGCCTCACATTTTAGCATTTAGGCTAAATTATGGTTTCAGTGTGTATCACGTTTACATAGTCGTGTACGAGTTTTGTTCACTACATGAAAGTGCAGTTACGTGTTGATAACCGATTAGTAATCCTAAATGACAAGGTTAACGAAATACTGGCTTTTCTATCTAGAGTAACACCAGCTAATCTAGCCTGACATGTTAGCAGTTAGGCTAAAATAATGTTTCGAGGTGTTTAAGGTTTACATAATGCAGGCGAGGGTGGAAGCGAGTGTTGTTTACTACATAAAAGTGCAATTATGTGTTGACAACCGGTTATTAATGCTAAATTACAACCCAAAGCGAGTAGAGAAGGTGTGAGAGTGAGCTAGGATAACTGCAAGGAGCCAAACAGGATCGTTTTAATGTTGTAACCGATACGAGTGCAGCGTCCAAACGGCTCTAATAAATAAAACAGCGCCTCGGGTGCGGTTTAAACTGCTTTATTGAGAGCCTGTTCAGTCCCGGAGCTCTGTGAGTCCTCAGCCTGTGGAGTCCCCAGCCCTGCAGAGGCTGAGGGAATAAGGCACACTGGGTAAAAACACATTTATATACTAACCTCCCGAAATTTTCCAACAATCCCTTCGTCCGACCACCATGCATCAGGGCAGGAAACACTCTGAGGACCCTGCAGCCCGGGAACATGAATGATTTCAGAGTCCTATACCAGGGGCTGGACCAAGTCTCCCGTTCTCTCCTGTAATTCGCTCACAGATGACAAGCGTTCGCGTCCTCATTCTCCCATTGGTGAGAACTCCTGCCACTGAAAAAACACGGGAGGGTGGATTCACGTTCAGGGGCACCATGAAAACGCCATTCTGGTGTGTAGACGGTGTCGACTAACCGTTATTTAAGAAAAATAACCTGAAAATACTCGAGCAGGGCAGCTCCCCTACACTCCGGAGGACAACGGAGTCTGTCTCTCACTGCCTCTGCGTCAGAAGACGTGATTCTTGCAACTAATGATCACAGAGAAACAAAACACTGGGTCATGTTTTAGGAGAACGTCTGCAGCCATTTTGAATCTCCAGACAGAGGAGAAGAGGGGCTGTATGGGCAATGAAGTACAAACACATACACATTTACACACATACACATACACTCATACAGACACACTTACTGTGCACACACACACACACACACACACACACACACATATATATATATATATATATATGGACAAAAGGATTGGGACAGACCTGTTTTTCGGGGTTTGGGTTAGGCCCCTTACTTCCAGTGAAGGGCAATTTTAATGCTTCAGTAGACCAAGACATTTTGGACAACGCCATGCTTCCAACTTTGTGGACAGTTTGGGGAAGGTCCTTTTCTATTTAGCAAGCTCCATAAAGACAACCTCAACCCCATCCAACACCTTTGGGATGAACTGGAACTCAGATTGGGAGCCAGGCCTTCTCATACAACATCAGTACCTGACCTCATAAATGCTCTTCAGAATGAATGGACACAAATTCCCACAGAACGAGAAGAAAGTAAGAGCGGCATAACCAGCAGAATAAAAATTATACACTATATAAATAATAATAAAAAAAACCAATAAAATATTATATACCATTCACTTAATATAATCAAATATAAAGTTTAGTCCCGTGTGCTGAAATCATCCTCATGTGCCTCAATAGTTTCAACATACGCGTTTTCACTTCATATGACGATTGAAACAGTACAGAAACGCAGGGATGCTGTATCATCGTCTAATGACCACCCAGCCCTGTTTAGTTTCATTTTAACTGGGCTGTCCTATTTAAGGTAAATTTCCAAGATATTCACCATTTTACACTGAGTAGCGAAAACGTGTGTTTGGTAAGTGTTTCATGCTCCGAACCGCCCTGACTGGTGATCCGTGTGAGACGCTTGTGATGGGTGATGAGTGTGCAGGGACACCCACTTGTCTCGGGGTATATAAGGACCCCAAGCGGCTGAAGCTGGAACAGGGTCGGCATGGAGCTGAGGGAGGCGGCGGCTCTCCGGCAGCAGCGCAGGATTAAACAGGCAATCCAGTTTTTACACAAGGACTCGGCCGACCTGCTGCCTTTAGATGGGCTCAAAAAGCTCGGAACTTCTAAAGAAGGGGTGAGCTGGCGGTCAAAAATAATAATTATAACCCGTAACACGCAGAACGTGTTGCTGGTGTGTTTAAACTGTAATGTAGGCCGTGTTGCTGCTATCCTTCTTTTCTTTGATTGTTCTTTTTAAACAATAATCTGTAAAGCCTAGGTTATCGTGTCTTCTTGTTCAGGGTTTTTCTCTTGGAGATAAGACATGTTTTGTTATTGTATAGCTTATGACGTCATGGCTGAATCCGGGGAAACCCTGTGTTGGTCGTGATCACAGTGGGAAGCCAGCAGGGGAAATCAGTGGCAATGTGTGTTTGAAAAGATGCAGGACTCCAGCGACGTCAATTGCTCACTAATGTACTCAACGTGGACAGTAGTTTTCCTATTATTATTATTATTATTATTATTATTATTATTATTATTATTATTATTATTGTTATTAGTGTTAGATTCTGTGCAAGACAGTGGAGGTCAGACAAGGCAGACACATATATCACTCTTAATGGAAAAATATAGTTCAGAGATATTGTGTTCACAGTGAAACCCAAGAGATAGAGAGTGACCTCATTCAAGTCACTGGTCACCTGAGTAGAACTTATATGATAGAAAATATGGTATAAGGTCTTTCTTTTTGTCTAACCTCATTTCATGTATGTAGTGCTCAGGGTGGGAGATGGTGGTTACACTCAATCTCATACTAGGACTCAAGTGACGTAAACTGATCACTAATGTACACAACATGGACAGGAGTTTTCCACTTACCATTATTATTGTTAGATTCTGTGCAAGACCGTTGAAGTCAGACAAGGCAGACACTAAAGGCTTCCATTATGGGTCACTCTTAATGAAAAATATTGCTATCGATACACTGACAACATAGCCATCAAGACTGAAAACATTCCTACTCGCCTCATAAGTGATGCCACAATAGTCTCGAGTATTTTTTTTAAAGATGAGGAAACCTCCCTAGTGGGTAAGGGAGGAAAAACTACAGTTTGAAGTGGATTTTGGGGGATGGGCTGTTTAAAATGTGTTTTTTCCACACAAGCTGGCTGATGTCGAATGAAGCCAGACAGCCCAATGTCACTTTTGTGTTTAGCAGTGACACAATAGTGGATTTCTTTATCACCATGATCGAAGGCATTCTGATCGATGATGGAACATTAGTGTCCAAAACCATGGATGCAAAATCGTTAGTTGTGTTAAACTGATGAAACTGAAACTGGTAATAACAGGACACATGACATATTACATTTTCAAGTTTATGCCTGAATTTAGGACTATTTGATAACTGCATCTCATTGGGGTTTGAATTTTAAACAGGACAGGCATTAAATCCAGATACACCTTTTGCCTATGTGTTGTTTTTTTTTCTCAACAGCAACCACATAACATTCTCCAGAGAAGACTGCTGGAGGCCAACTTATCACGAAACAGACTGAACAACCGCAACATGAAAAATATAGTTCAGAGTCATGGTGTTAACAATGAAACTCAGGAGATGGAGAGTGACCTCATTCAAGTCATTGGTCAGGTGAGTAGCACTGATATGATAGTAACAAAGGTAGGGTGACTTTTTGTCTAACCTCATCCAAAGGTATTTCTTTATATATAGTGCGCTGGGCGGGAGGTGGTGGTTACAATTGACACTGGCTGTACGCTCAATCTCATGTCATCAGTCAGCGTGGAGAAACTTGGGTAAGCGAATGTTTGGTTTTTTTTAAAGTGGCATGCACACAGGAATCCCACCCATGCTACAAATAATTATGTCTCATTGGTCCACAGATTAAAGGAAAAGACCATCTGTGGCAAAAACGAGGACCACGTAGGGCCACTCCAGCGCAACCTTCTAGCCACAGGACAGATTGTGCTGAGCCTGGCCATTGGACAAACACGGATGGATCTTTTATTTAGTGTTGTGGGTGAGTTCACAATGACATCACGAAAATATACCATGGTTTACACTGTTAATATCTGTAAGTAAATGAAATGTGCTTTTATATTGTAGAAATCGACCAGATGTTCATATCTCTTGGAACAAAGACCCTTAAGTCACTGAAGGTAACATCTCTGTGCTTAGTCTTGCCAATATAAGAAAACAAACCCTTTTCAGGCGGGTGTTTTATTAACATTTTAAATCCCATGTTCTTTTTTTGCAGTGTGTGATTGACACTGAAAAGCAGATGCTGGTTCTTGGAAGATCTGTAAGAGAGCAAGTCTATTTTGCTGGGAGACATGAAAATGAAGGTTAGAAATACTTGTCACATAATAATAACCATAGTTTAATATCTGCTATGCTGTGCTTGCACCCATATGATTTTTTAAGCATTTTTTAACAGTTTTCTTCTGCTCAACATTTCAGTCTCTGTGGAATAGGAGGAATCTGCACATACATTTCCTGAAGGAAAGACTGTGTTTGGGGAACAAAGCAAATGTGATGTGTAAATGGCCTAGAGTCCTTACTGGAATCCCTGATGTTCACCACCAAGCCTGTGTGTTATCTTTATTGAGCCCCCTTTACTCCACACATTGCATTTTGCTGCAGAGTTCATTATGAGCCAGCTCTCCAAGCAGGGCACTGTTGAATTATAAATAAAGGCCAAGGATCATTTCAGCAGCCATGCATTAAAAGTACAAGTCATGTGTGCGTGACACAAAGCCAACACCAATTTGGGCAATGACTAAAATTTACTAGTGGTTGAACATTCAGATTGTGTTCATTATAATGTAACAGCTGTTCTTAGAAAACTATGGCTACACAAATGGAAGAATGGCATAAACATCTATAGTGAGTTTAACAAAAATAGGAGCCAGTGAAATGTAACTACGATGGATCATTTCTACAAGGGTCCTTCAATATTTAATTATTGTCCAAGAAATACTTTACATGAAAAGGCAAAAAAAACTTTGAAAATAAGTTAACGGGTTTTCAAATGGTGTCAAAAAATGAAAATCTGAAAAAATAGACGATTTGCCATTACTGGCTTACCATCATTGTTTTGGGGCATGGCTGTAATTTAAACTCAGACTTTATCAAGAAGCCCCACTTTTGCTTAAGTTGGGGGTGCACTGATACCTTTCTTTTGACAGTTAGTAGTTAAATTATGTCATTTATTTAACAATGATTTTAGCACTATTTGGTGAAGTCCAAACTGCTACCTCCCATTATAATTCTGATGTTGCACAGATAACAGTGTTAGTGTTTTAATACTTACATTTTAAAACAGAATCTCAAAAGCAGATCTAGTTGGGGAACGTGACTGTGGCCAGGTCTGTGTGCAGTACGTTTTACACTCTTCCTAGGCCCTTTTTTATCATTTGTAGTCATTTTGGTAAAGCACTGGCTTGATGTTCTCTTCTAGAGTAAAGGGTACTCCGGTGCTTCTGAACTCAGTCCTTAAGGATCCCAACACACCTGAAACACAGAAAATCAGTTACTGGTCACTGTCTGTGAGGTCTGGTGGGTCCCGAAGTCTGGCATGAGAAATACTGGTGTATTCTGTAGCATTTGTGCAATACTAGTAAGTTCTTCTTTGCACTCTTGTATAAGTGGTTGTTGTTGTTGTATAACATTTATATTAACGAAAGCATTACTTTAGAAGAATGTAGTCGAGATGTTTGTCAAGATGTTTCAATTGGAAATCATAATTTTCCCTTCATACTGTAACATTTCTGAGTAAGACAGGGATGTTTCTTATAGTTTAACGTTTGCTTGATTGTAGGTGTGGGTGAAACATTATATAATTGTTTGTTATTATTACTCCTCACTCGCTGGTGCTCAGTGATGTGACCAAAAACCGGAAGATGTTTTAAAGATGAACAAAAGTCATTACATTTTGACTGAAGGTTACAAGAAAAACAGAAATGTTTTAAGTGGTATAAGTATACTGAATTCTGCTTCATATGACCAGAGTCGCAAGCTACCAGGGCAAAACTGATTTCAGGTTGACTTTAATTATAGTTCAGTCAGGTAGATCAGAGCACTGACACTTGATATAGCACATAGTAGGCCTGCACCAAAGTAGAAATAACTGTTGGTATTCACTTGTGTTGCCTTTATAGCACAAAGTTTACAAAGGTGTTCTGTATGTTTAATATCAGAATACTGAACTAGACAGTTGTATTGATCCTGTCATGTAACGTATGTTTGTCAAATTATGTGTTGATTAAATAAATATTTTACAGTGCTGACGTCCATAGGCTGAGTGTGATATTTTGAAAGTGCTGGGACTATTGTTTTCCAGCAAGCTATCATTTTTATTTTTATTTTTTTCTTTTTAATTATATGTTTTTACTTTCCACATTCACATCTAGCTTGCGGATCAAAGGATCCATACAGTACGCTAAGAAACAAGCAGGCAATTCCCACTGTCATTAATCAATAAAATGTCTCTTACTTTACTTTTGTGGTCAGCCTTGTGCTTCAGTAGCCTCTCTACTAATGACAGTGGGTTTGACACAGGCCATTGACCTTTTGATTTGTGACTGAGTGCACAGATACACAACATGAAGCCAATTACCTCTATGACAGGATAACCTTTAAATGACAGCCACGATCACGTCTCTAATCAGAGAGAGGATGCTCTGTCTAATTGGGCATTGATTTGTGATCTGTGAGTTTACGCTCCAATTAAGCATTGGATAGTAGTTGCATAACAATTATGAGGCATCTGCGTTTTATAATCCATCTCTAACTGGATCATAGACCTGTGTAGTGCCACTGTAGCATGCATTGTTCCATTATACCACTAGGTGGATTCTTTGAAAGAGCTCATGGTCTGTTAGTCACTATAGTTCACTATGGCAACCCCAGTGCACAACACAGTGACCAGTATGGGAGAGGATATGAGAGCATTAGGGAATTCATAAAGGTAGGCCTTTGGTAGCCTTTCAATTCTTTCAGACCTTTTTTAAAAAATGTTTGAATTCCTTTCCATGCATTAATACTGCAAAGTACCGTAAAGGAATGTAATTTGCTGAAAAATATTTGGGTAACTTATTTGTTGCAGACAGGCAATGGCATCAGAATATCAACTCTCTGACAGTCAAAGTGTCATCCCTGTGCTAATGGGGAAGGACAGGAACGTCACCTTCATACTGGACACATCTGAGGCTATGACTGCTATTTTGGGAACTGTGAAGAATCTGGTTATTCAGACTCTACTGGCGAAGGCTTCACTCAGGAACTCCCTCTTTAACATCATCAGCTTTTCATATAAGGTGTCTTATTGTCTTCAACAAGCTTCCACAAACCTGCTTTAAAAGAGATACGTTTAAAAGGATATAACATATAAAACTAAAATGTCAAAATCTGTTGTGAAAAAGATTAGATATTATGCCCATTAGATATTATGCTTGTTGCTTTGGTGGCAATAGGATTTGTCAGCTCTTGTTTCAGCAATAAGACCACTAACATCATGCTGTCTTTGAACAGACTCCACTGATGAACTCAAAAACTCCAATGAGTTTGAGTTCTTGGGTTCTTTGGAGAGCCAGAAGAACTACTTGGGTTCCCTAAATTTCCCAGCTTAGTCTTCTTCAACCCAATCTCTACCTACCACTGTATCTGTATTGGCAGGCAAATTAGTTTCTATTTTGTCTGTTTTCTGGACTTTGCTGTCCCCAGAAAGTGACCCCATGTTATAGATGCAATCGTCTGAAAACGCAGCATTACATCTATCCAAAAGTGGTTTCTGTGCTTAATCGCTCAAAAGAATATTTTGGCATATATTTTAAAGTGATAGTTTGGCAAAAAAAAAAAAAAAAAAAAATCAAATTTCCAAAATTTTTCCCTTGCAACAGGGGCAAGTGGGGATGGGGGAGGGGCAGTTGTTGTAATGACGGCTACTTGGCTTTGGTTCAATGGGTAAAGGCTAGCTAGTTTGACATTGCATTGAACAATTTCATTTTTCAGGTGACTTCACTTTGCAATGCCACTTTCAACATATCATAAAGATTTCTCTTTAAGCTACATCAAGTTACATTTGACAAAAGCACTGAAGTGCAAACATACCTGGAACCCATACAGACTGCACAGTAGTGCCTGTAGTTAAAAATGTCATAATATGAAAGTCTATTGGCCATTTTCAACCGGACTAAACTGCCCGAAATGTGCTGTACTCAACGGAACGCAACTGACACTGGTTGAGACAGGACAACTCTTGTACAGTTACAGCTAGCATAACATTGTGGTAGAATGTGGCAGAAATATTCCCTCCTGTCCCCCTTTTGGTGGTGCATCACCCAACCACTCTAAGGAAAAAACCATCCCTGCATTAGAAGTCAATAGTCATCCAAATCAAATCCATAAAAATCCATCTTCAAAAACATGTCTAGCTTCTCAATTTACTCAAACCATATCCAGATTTTTACTGTGGTGATGCAGACTCGTGGATGAATTAGGTGTCTTTAACAGTGAAGTTTTGTTCTAAATCAAATGTTAGTGCCATGTTTTTGAAAATCTGGACGTGGTTTGAGCAGGTTGAGACAAGTTCTGAGGATGGATTGTCACAGAAACACTTTGGGCTATTTGGGTGACTACTGACTTTTAGTGTTTGTTACCAATGTTAGCATCATAGCTGCCGTACAAAACTGAAAAGCAATGTTTGGACACTTAACATTTCTTTGCCTTTTGACTATATCTGGGATAAGTAAAATGTGGATTTAAGACCATCACTTGGGGCAAAATAGTTAACTCCTCCTGTACCTTTATCACTAGGTAACACCATGGACTGATCACATGATCCCTTGTGCACCTGATACCCTGTATGAGGCCCTGGGCTGGATCCACACACTCAGGACAAGCCCTGGAAACGACCTTCTCACAGCAGTCACCACTGCATTCTCGGACCCTGCCTGTCAGTCTGTCCACCTATTGACCAACTGTCTCCCGGACAACCCAGAGACGTGTCTGACTGCGCTGTCTGAGTGGGGGACACGCCCTGTGCACATATTTCACATAAATAATAAACAGGCCTTGGAAAATGACACTTTGGACTTCTTGAAGTGCTTGACCTCTGCCACGAGAGGGAGTTGCTATAGACTGTCTCTAAACTCTGATGGCACAGCAGAGCAGGTAAGACCCATAGTCTTTGAAGACGCTCCGTACGGTTGAAAATGTACCAAGAATAGAAAATGCTGAGCAGTGTTTGCTTCAAGCAGAAAATGGATGTACTAGAATAACATAAATGATCTTTTTCATTAATTACAGGTGACTCTGTTGCACTCAGCAGAACACCAGACTCAAGACTCATCGTGGGCTGTGGGCAGATGCTGCCAGGCCTTACATTCCTACCCGCTGCATGCAGTCTGCCCCTCACCATACTGGTATCTAAATCATAATTAGGGATCAGGCGGTATGAAAATGAATGATATCAGTGACAAAGTAATTACAATTTTCAGTTGTCTGATCGTTTTTAAATATACTGAAAACTGTAAATACACATTCAACATTGACTAATACTCATTGAAATCATCTCACCACAGGTATTATATTAATATTATTTTATTAAACGGTGTATTCCTTAATAATACCAAAAAACAGTGCTTTGAATTTACTCAGTTCAAATGTTTGCATCATTTCCACATGAATGAAACATACTACATTACAATCATTCATGTGGAACCAATATGCACATTTGAATTAAATAAATTCAAAGCACTATTTTTCTGTGTAGACTATTTGCTCACATTCTGAACAGTTACTATCATTGGTATTTACCCATCAGTGTATTATTTAAGCTGTTTATAAAGAGGACAGGAACACGGTGAACAAAATCAACAGCATACACTGGTGGTAAGAACAGGAATGTATTTTTTCAGGTGTCCTCTTAAAAATCCCTTTAGTGTGATGCCATGTAACTCAGCGAGGATGATGAGAGGCGCTGAATTCTTTCCGGGTTGCCGTGTGTTAGCTAGGAGAGAGATAGACGGGCTCTACTACCTGGGGACCATTGTCCACCAATCACAAGTAAGAAAATCATTTTGTACCACAAAATCAAAGCACTGCAAACTATTTTTGAATATGTTTAAAGGAAAGAGTTTACAAAAATCAGCCAAGACATGGTTGGTGTCCAATTTTCCTGTTTTTGGTTCTGTTGGAGCTACAAGTCTAATGTTGTTTTCAAACCCTAGAGGTCTATATCCAGTCCTATGGGTTCCATAAAAGCACATGACCAAAATGCTTCTTTACCCTCATTTAGCTGCCTTTCATTAAGGTGGCACAGACCTGTTGATGTGGTTTAAGACACATGTGAGTGCGAAATTTACGAAGGAGTCTTACAGAGGACTGATTCCTCTGAATGTTTGATCGTTGCCACAAAAACTGATTCTAGATCAGCACTCCTACTCAAGGTGTTTTTGAAAACGTGTTTATAGCTCACAGTAGTTGATGCACTGTCCTAAATGTCATTGACAATTCTCATGCACCTGGATATGGCTTGAGCAGGTTATAGGGTTTTTAGGGACGTACTTCTCATTCTTGTTAGCAAATTTAGTCTTGCAGCCGCAAGTCTAAACAAAAGAATCAAAATTTGAACACCAAACACGTCTCGGCTGATCAGATTAATCTAGGGTGAGTGGAAAATGGTGTAAATTAAAAAATATATATATTTTACTGCAGGACAGAGGGGGACTCTTTATGGTGGTGTTTGATAAGCTCCGAGAGGAGAGCACCTCAGGAATGGCACTTCCTCAGCCAACATGCCAGCCTGATATGGTGAATATAACCAAGGGATATGGGCACAGTATAGTGCCTGGAGACACTGTGTTAGCTCCTTTTGAGCCACAGATGAGCAGATATGGGCCTGGCAGGATAGTTTCAGGCATGGAGCTAAGAGATCCACTGAAGGGTAAGACCTTTCCAAGTATTTTCACTACATTTAAACCCGAGTCAGTCATAGATTTGAGGTCTGGGTGGATTGTTTAATCACAGTTTGCTGATTTTTCCTGCTCAAACACACCTGATTTAGCTGATTAAATATAAGACTTACTTGGTATGTTTGAGTGTATTGGACTATAGCCCTCCAGGACCAGAACTGAGGACCACTGACCTAAATCACTCCTTAGCAAAGGACTGAAGTCCATTACTTTGTTTCAGGTGGAGAAGGAAATGGACTCATGGTCCTCTTTTGGAACGGAATCAGAACGCATGTGCCCAAAAACCTGGCTGTGTGGATACCAGCCTCTCACCATGAGCAGATCATCAGGGGACTGCAGGCTCATACATTTAGACCATGCTGCTCAAACCACACACACTGTGACCAAATGAACTGGACACCAACCTGCTGCATGCATCGGTGTCTCTCAGCACCTGCATCCTTGTGTCTTTGTCCAGTACAAAGCTGCCCCCTTTTGACTACATCTTACGTCATGAACCAGGAGAGGAAATCTGACCAAATGAAGGAGCTGCCGAGCACTCAGGAGACAAAGACATCTTCACCTTCACCATCATACTCAAGCTCAAGTGAGGATGAGGAGGAAGATGAAAAATTAAATGCCAAAAGGTCAGAGATGGTAAGCTGCTCAGTGAACACAGATATATCATGCCTGAAAAAGCCTCATGCTGAGTCACAAAGTAGGCCTGCTTGGAGGTACTGGAGAAGAGGATCCCCAGAGCCACATCACAAGCAACCAGGTAATTCCTACTCTGAGGGGAAATTCCCAGTCCTTATAAAATACGCATAAAGCCACACCAAGGTCCACCACAATGGATGCGCATGACACAAATGACAATATTGTTCTCTCACAAACTGTATGTTACATTTGTTCCATCATTTCTCAGGGAATGTGGCCAAGTCACCAAATGTAAGCTATTCTTGGCCTGGAAAGCTCAGACAGCCTGGGTATTCCTCCTCCAGTTCTACAATCAACAATCACGGCTCACTATTTGAACTAGTACCTGTTTCAGCAAGAAAAGGTGTAACAGTAAGAGAAATATTTGATTGGACACAACCTCAACCACCCTTGAAAACTGTGTCTCCACTGGCTTTTGCACTGCGCAAAATTTCCCCTTAACCATTTTAACTATCCTAAATTGTACTAAAGTAGAGGGAATGCTGATGTTTTGTCATGGACTGTAAAATGGAGGAGTTTATGTGCAATAAATTCCAGCAAGAATTATTATGTTATAAAAAATAATGTATGCGTTTATTTCATCTTGTTATAAGGTTAAAATCATATCCAGTATGTGCACAAAATAAAAGTACTGGGTCGCAGAATGTATCTCCTTATCTCCTGATAGGACTTTTACAATTCAGCACTGATACTAAAATCCTGAGTAGCACTCATACATGTAAACATTTCATTAAGGCACAATTTTAAAGTGCACCAAGGAGCTTACACACAACTGTGGTCAGTTTCAATTCAATTTTAGTGCAGTTAAAAAAGAAGTGAGTCACTTCACTCTCCAGGAATAAACTGCAATGAAACTGGGCCAAACACTGATGCTGCCCAGGAGGTCAGAGGTTAAACGTGAGTCTCTTGCTCTCCCCTGCGTTGACGCGCACCACTCTGGTCTGTGGACCAACCTCCTGTATTGCTGCTGTAATTGCATAAGTGCCTGGCGAAACTTCAATGAAGAAATCCTCTGGCTCGGTCAAATCCTTTAAAACATTGAGGAATTGAGGGCAACTTTAATTGCAGTTCATCCTTAATTATTGTAATTTTAGCTGGAAATAAATGGGGCAATACTCACAGTATAATGTGGCCTTTTGGAGGCCACAGTTGAAGTCTGCGGACGCTGGTGAGAGTGAAAGCGACACACATGCGCTTTCTCACGCCCGTTTGACTTTGCTGCACCTGCAGACTTGTAAAACATCTGTAGATGAAACATAGGGTGAGAACTTTTGGTGCAAAAGTGAATACATCATCAAATGCTCAAGAATCTATCACACCTCACACTGACGGGTAGTTTCTGCCATGTGCTCAACGATTTTGGCAAAAGCATTTTCCAGGCTCAGACTGACAGGAGGACCTTCCTGGACCTTTAATTGAACAGGCCTGCACAGTGAACATCTGAATAATGGAGTCTTATTGTATCTACAAACGGTACAGAATTCCAGTTCAACGCTTCAGCAGACTGTACCTCATGGTGTTTCTGGCTCGACTGTCTTGCAGTTGACCAGTCTACAGATCGTCTTTTAGCTCTTTCCAGGACTTCAAGGCCAAGTTTAGAGGAGCGCTGAAGTGAGGACTCCAACCAAGACTGGCCCGCCATGGACTCTTGCCGCCGCTTCATCACTGCCTTCATATATTATGGTTAATGTGGTCATATATATGAGCGGGCGGTCATATTAATATGGTCATAAATTATGGTTAACATGAGAAGTCAGCAGGTCTTCAGACAGTCCTGCAAAGGACTAATAACCTTGTTTATGACATCACAGCACACACGTAATAAAACCACCGCTCCAGACTGCAGCCTTAGAAACTGAGAAATCCCACAAGCACCCCTCTAGCAATTCATTCATATTGATTATACTGATAAGCCATTAACAGAGCAATCGACCCGTGTTAAAGCTCGAAATACTCAATCTGCCCTTTAGAGAACAACTTACAGATGCAGAACGTGACTGCAATGATCTGTTCTTGTGTCTCTTTTTAACCGCTGGAGCAGCAACCGCATAATAACGCTGATAAAAAGAAACTGGGCGTGGGAAATATAAAAGTGAAGGGAGGACACTTTCTTCCTCTTCTAGGCGCTTGTGGGAAATGTAGTACTTCTGTCGAGTACAAGGCAGCCGCATGTGAACATGTGTCTCCCTCTGCTGCCGACTTGAAGAACCCCTCCGTTAGTCCTTTCTATTTTAATCCTGATGTACTCAAGCATCTGCCAGCCATTAGAATCAGTCTCTGAAGAGCTCAGGGTTGAAGTGCCATGTCCAGTATACTCATTTAAAATTAACGAATAGCTTGTTAATTGCATCGATGGGACCAGGGAAAAATATAATGTGATCAGTGACGGGGTCTTTAAAGAACCACTCAGTGGGTAGTTCTTAAATGAGATGTGCGCGTCCAAAGAATCTTTTTAAAGTTTAAGGAACCACAACAGAATATAAATATTCTTGGAAGAACTTGGCAATAAACCTGCATCCTGCACATGCATCATATGAAGGTCATTTATTCAAAAATGGTTCCTTCTGTGGTATCTCTTAGGTCACTTTTAGCAATATTTAGCATTTCAACATTTTAAATTCTTTATTCGTCACACACAGTTATACAAGTACAGTATTAGTGAACTGTGCCCCTGAAACATCCTTAAAGAGAAAATTACAGAGATCAATTAAAGAGAAAATGACAGGCTAAAACTAAGTAATAAAAATATATTCAAATAAGCACTACAAGCATAAACAAGTGTGCAAATGTAATAAATGTAAAATTCTAGTTGCTGTTGATATATACAGACTTAAATAACAGACGGCATGTGAGATACAGTGAGATAGAGAGGCAGGTGAGATACAGTGAGATAGAGAGGCAGGTGAAATACAGTGAGATAGAGAGGCAGGTGAGATACAGTGAGATAGAGAGGCAGGTGAGATACAGTGAAGTAGAGAGGCAGGTGAGAGGAAGGCATGAATCAAGACTCTTCTCAGTCTTGGCCCCCCAGTGGTGGAATGAACTCCCTCTTCCAGTCAGATCTGCGGAGTCCCTCGCTGCCTTCAAGCGTCGTCTGAAGACCCACCTCTTCAAGGAGCACTTTAGTGACAAACTATCACTCTCGTTTCTGCTTATTTATCTCTTCTTCCCCATCTCCCACCACCAAAAAACCCTATATGCCTTCCTTACTTTGCCTTAACTTCTGACTTTTCTTTGACAGGTGTTATTTAAGTGTACTTAGCCTGCAGTAACTTGGTTGAATAGTGGACGCTGATTTAAGTTTAGCTTTACAGGTTTAAGGAACAGATGTGGGCTTCTTGAGCGCTGGTATACCTGGCTCTGGATAAGAGCATCAGCTAAATGCTGTAAATGTAAATGAGATACACTGAGGTAGAGAGGCAGGTGCGATACAGTGAGGATGTGAGGTAGAGAGGCAGGTGAGGTAGTGAGGTAGAGAGGCAGGTGAGATAAAGTGAGGTAGAAAGGCAGGTGAGATTCAGTGAGGTAGTGATGTACATGTAGGTGAAATACAGTGAGGTAGAGAGGTAGGTGAGATACAGTGAGGTAGTGAGGTTGAGAGGTAGGTGAGATACAGTGAGGTAGTGAGGTTGAGAGGCAGGTGAGATACAGTGAGGTAGTGAGGTTGAGATACAATGAGGCAGTGATGTAAAGGTAGGTGAGATACAGTGAGGTAGTGAGGTTGAGAGGCAGGTGAGATACAGTGAGGTAGTGATGTAGAGGTAGGTGAGATACAGTGAGGTAGAGAGGCAGGTGAGGTAGTGATGTAGAGGTAGGTGAGATACAGTGAG
Source organism: Alestes dentex (assembly GCA_037576975.1). Taxonomy (NCBI): domain Eukaryota; kingdom Metazoa; phylum Chordata; class Actinopteri; order Characiformes; family Alestidae; genus Alestes; species Alestes dentex. The sequence continues at coordinate 13,940,256 of JBBIGA010000018.1, forward strand.
GTAGAGAGGCAGGTGAGGTAGTGATGTAGAGGTAGGTGA
>JBBIGA010000018.1:13945528-13961604 GCA_037576975.1 Alestes dentex
GGGGTTGGGGGGGCCCCCCCCCCCCCCCCAAACACACACACACACACACACACACACACACACACACACAATGTGTTTCAAACACACTGTGCTCATCCAAGTGAACTGAGTTCATTGTGGTGTTTGATCCACGTGCCATCTACAGAAGCCATCTGCTGCTGCAAGTAAATACACACACACGCACACACACACACAATTTTAATCTGCTGCAGGGTGTATAAGCAAGTGTAGTGTACACTGGTTTTACTGATGTGACATGGTATGTAATAGGCCGCACACATACACAACTTTCCTCATCTCTCCCTCTTCTCACTGTCTCACTCTCTCTATCACATACAAACACACACACACTCGAAACCTCCCTCTGCATCCCTCTTTTTCCCACACATTCAAAACCTTTCTTTCGAGTCTTCCTCCTCATCCGTTTTCTCTTTCCCACATGTACTGTCTCCCCCTCACTCGCACACACACACTCTCTCTCCCTCTTACTCAACACCTCCCACCCACCGCTCATGTCTGTCTCACTTTCATTTATTCTCCAGCACACAAAACCTTCCTCCTTTATCCCTCCTTCTGCGTCTGTCTCTCTCTCTCTCTCTCACACACACACACGCACACAAAACCTTCCTCCCTCATCCCTCTCCTTCTGTCTCTCTCTCACACAAAACACACAACCTCCCTCTCTTGTCTCTCATCCATGTCTCCCACACTCTTTTCCACACCTCTCTCTCCCGTCCCTTACTGTTCCTCCCCATCACACACCCCCCCCACACACACACACAACCCTGCTCTGCCTTATACCAACAACCCCCCCTCACACACACGCACAACTTTCCTCCCTTGTCCCTCTCTTTTGTATTAGATGTGTCTCTGTCTCTCTTTACCTCTCTCTCTCTCTCTCACACACACACACACACACACACACACACAAGAGGACAGGCACTCACAACCGTGCTCCCTCGCTGCCCCCCCCCTCCAACCACACACTGCCCGACCACACACACACGCACGCACACGCACATGCCCTCGCGCACCCCTCTCTGCCTCCCGAGGGATGGAGAGAGCGCTCGGATGACTGGAGAGATCAGATCAGGGATTTAGCAGCGCGCACAATTACATCCACACGTGCAGCTCGGCGTTACGTAATACCCCTGCTGCTGCCCCGCGCGCACCGAGCGGAGAGGCGCGCGCAGCGTGGAGCTGCAGACACTCATCAGAACTCTCCAGCACGAAGAGACCAAAACAACACCACCCGGGGCCATGGACACTCAACCGCACCTTCTCACGAATACCGGGGAGTTTTAACCTGACCAGCACGAGGAGACACAGCATCATCATCATCACCATCATCTCTCCTGACTCTGCCTGCCCGGATTCTAAAGCCTGCAGCTCTGGGATGCTAATGCTAACGCACAGACATGTCTAGCCTGCTGCATGGATCATTATAACTGCTAGAGGACACATCTGACACCAGAGGCCGCGTCTGCGTCCCCCCCGAGGCTCAGGATGAGGTCAGCGTGGCCGCTGCTGTGGGCAGTGTGTGGGCTGAGCGTGGGGGCTCCCTCTGCCCACGGCGCGTCACTCAGCCCCATCCTGCTTCTGAGCACAGCGGCCACGCCCACCGAGGAGCAGACCACGCCCACAGAACCTCCCAGAGGCAACGAGACAGGTGAGGAGACCCTCAGTCACACCGCACAGATCCCGCTCACATCTGTCTGTCTGTCTGTCTATCTATCTATCTCTCTGTCTGTATATCAGTCTGTCTGTCTGTATATCTATCTATCTGTATATCCATCTGTCTGTATATCCATCTATCTGTCTACCAGTCTGTCCATCCCTCTAAATATATGCCTGTCTATACATCCACCTATCTGTCTACCTGCCAGTCCATCCATCTGTATGTCTGTCTGTATAATATGTATATCTGTCTAAGGCAGCCGGTGGTAAGGGGGTTGCCACTGCGGTCAGAACATAGTGTGTTCGAATCCCAGGACTGCTGGTGCACCACTGAGGTACCCTTTAGCAAGGCACCGTCCCCACACACTGCTCCCTGCCCGCTGCTTCACTTGGTGAATGGGTTAAATGTGGAGAAGAATTTCATGCTGTTCACCCTGTGTGCTGTGATGGGTTCACATATGACAAATGGTCACTTTACACTTACGCTATCTGTCTGTCCATCCATCTGTCTGTCTGTATTTCCATCTATCTGTCTGTCCAACTATCTGTATATCTTTCTGTCTGTCTGTCTATCTATCTATTTATCTATCTGTTTACATTAGTAATAAATATACTTATTTTCCTTCTCCTATTTGTTTTTTTTTGTACAGCAACAGTAGGTGTAGAATTAATTTATTGTTATATACCACTTTTTCATAGTGGCAGTCTGGAATTTGTAACAGTACATTGTACATTTGATTTATAGCACACTTGAGTTGATTCTTCAATATGAAACACTTTAAATTACTAATTTTCACAGCACTACAAAAAACTATTCTGTCCTAGGTTATTATATCATGTAAACAAGCCATTTAGAGCAGGCTTTTAACATCTGCCTAATAACTGTGGGTTTTTTACTCATAGCTTTGTTTATAGAATTTGTTTAAAGGCAGTATGCGTTCTGTCATTGTTCTTTTCAGTCTTTCAGAAAACTGAATGATGCTGAAACCTTCCTTCAGTAAGGCCGCTCTGACGTTCTTTTGTGTTTTCATGACGGTGGTTTGTCACTGATCCCTTGGGCCTTTGCAACAGTCATTTATCTGACAATCAAAGGAGATTACAAGTGTTTCACGTTTCAGTGGCTGTTAAAAGTCTGAGGTTACATTTGACATGTGCACTTTGACTGCGAATGATTAGCATACACGATTACCATACACACCCACAAATCCTGGTGGGTGGTGTCACATGTGACAGTCTGTAGTTTGTTGGTAGAGAAACATAGGACATAACTTCATTTATTTAGTTTGATTTTTTTTTTTCAATTGATTTCGCATTTTAGCCTATTGGAGTCAATGCTTGCTATAATTACATAAGACACCGTAGTTCGCTATCATGTGGTTTCCAATGATGTTTGTGTAAGTGCTGTTTGACATGTGTGTGGAACTTTACTCAGTGCACTTTTAGCCGTATTTTTAGCAGCACTCTCCTCTTCACCTGTGTTCAGAGAGCCTTGATGGAACATGTCTGTGGGTCAGCCTGAATATGTTCTTGCGGTGCCTGTTTATAATAGGGGCTCTCGGTGGAATAGATGAATATTTGATGAAGCTGCTCATATTTATTTCATCAAGTGCTATTCCCAGAGTGAGGACTATTCTTTGCTGAAAAGGAGACAGATTGAACCGTGGATGAGAGGAAAAAAAATCAGAAGTTATATAAGCAACAGTGGTAGGAGCTACTACAAATATTCAAATGAAACACACTGTAGGTAAGCAATATAATATGTAATTGGTTAATTGCATTCTTTATTTAGAGTAGCTCAAGAGAGCCTGTAAATAACAAGTGATAATAACACTGCCACTGACTCTGTCTCTGTCTCTTTGTCTCTTACAATATTTGTCTCTTATTATTTGGCTATAAATAAATAGCACTGCATTTGAATGTTTTATTGTGTTTATTCCAGTTTGTTTGCAAGCCTCAAAATCCAAAACATCATGATATATACTGTAATTTGGCTCTCTGCCTTTGTTTCAACAGTGTTAGCCATTTTTGATATTTTATTTAACACTTGACCTTTAACTTTGAAAATTGTGCATGTTGTATGATTAAAATGATTTTGGCCAGCTTCAGTACCACGAGAATCAACAATCACAATATTACTTTCAGGCCGTATTTCCCATTGGAAGTACAGGCCAAGTTGCTAACTGAAGATCATTTAACCATGTGGGGATGTTAATCTGCAGATCACATGAACACGAATCATATTATTGAACAATTGGGAACATTTTAACTCATAATTATTGTCACCATGAATAGAAGTGTCTTGTTGCCTCAGTAAGGTTTATTGCAAAAGGCATGTTTATTCCATGTTTACAGCAAAAGCAAAAATTAGGAAATGGGAACATGCTTCGGCCATTTTCTTCTCGCAAATCAAATAAGCATGCTTTAAATACAGGTCGGTCATGTTCTTTCTGCAAATTCAATAAGGTCTTTCAAATGCAAGAGAGTAATTTTCTTCTAGAAAATGAGATAAACACAGGATCATGGCAAGGTAGGAGTTACAGCCATCAGTCAAGCAGTAACTGCTCAGCACACTTCCCAATCACTGTAATTAGTTTTAGTATGATTTGATAAAGCACTAGTTTGAATGGCACAAGTCCAGACCATAGAGCAGAAGTGAATACCCAGACAAACTATAGGGAACATAAATGTCCACATCTACCTCTCCCTGCTAAATGTGTCGTGACAGTCCATGTCAGATCTTAACAGATGCTGTAATTAGTGGTCTTGAATGCCAACCTCAATAAGCAATTCTATATGGAAGATTGGATTCCACTTGACATGATTTATTTTGCAATGCAAAAGGCTGACATGTGGCGTGAGTCACGAGAAGAGTTGTGGGTCTGTCAACTGTCAACTCACAGCTTGATCGCAGTTTACACACGCACACACACACGCGCGCATCCCAAGCTGTTGCTGGCTAAATATGAGCAGTAGCGTCAGATTTCAAATCAGTTCCAGACGTAAGAACAAGTGACAATCTGCTGAATTACTCGGGAAACAGCAATGCGTGGAGGACCTACTTCAGCTTCGGTTACTGCACACAACAGTACACTTTTAACAGGTGTGGGCAAGGCTTCTGGGGACCCCTCAGAAAAATCACTTTTGGCTAAAGAATTTTTTTCAACAGATGCGAGCGGGATCCAAGCCTGTAACAAATCTAGTCTGAAATAGCTCCCACTCTCACTTTGAGATCTCATGTTGTGAATTTTGTCCTTTAGTTCAGTGAAGCGTTTGTATAGTTTTAGAATGATAGCCCACTTATAGATGCTCATTCTCAGTGAAGTGATTCAATTAAAAACATTTTAGTTTTTATTGAATAAATATTGGACTTGGTGTCTGCCAATACTCTTGAAATCGGTATCAGTATTGGAAATAAAAACATTGGAACTTGTTCAAGCCAAGAACCATTTAGGAGCTAGTATTTCTAGGAGTGTAGAGATTGACTGTAATAAATCATTCTCTAAAGTGAATTCACTATCATGTCTGTATTTGTCCATGTGTTTGTTGTTTCTGCATCTTGGTCTGTTTGCCTCTCTCTCTCTGAATCTGAGTCTGTTCGTTTGTCCACAGGTGACTTGAGCTGTATGTCTTTGCTTCCTCCACGGAGAGGATCCTACTATGTTGAGCAAGGCACTGGAGTGTCTGTCGGCTCGATCCTGGTGTTCTGGTGCCGAGAGGGCTACCAGCTGGTGGGCAGTGAGAAGATCACATGCATCATGCGTGCAGGTGTCCCCCGCTGGAGCAACTACCTGCCTGTCTGTGAGAGTAAGTTTCAGTCAAGAACACATGTACACTTTTGTTTTTGCCTCATATGAGGACTGATCATTTCATATTCAGCTTATAGCAGCTTTTCTTTGTCCATTCACACTGATATAATAAAGAGTGTTTAACCTCTGACAGCATAAAACAGGGTAACCAGAAAAGGAGTCATAAATCAAAGGCCCAAAAGAGCCCGTTTAATTCTAAGAGGTAAAGAGACGTCGGAAAATGTTTATGCAGAAATGAATTGTGACTGTTTTTGGTATGTAAACAAAGACAAATGTCGTAAGTGGACCTCAGGGAAAAATAAAATGCAAGAAAAATGTGGGACATGGACCCTTTAAAAATAGATTAAAAACTTGAATGTGTCTGCATGATTTCCCCCTCAGGCATCCCAAAGCCAGATGACCAAGGTCTGCGCATGGCCCTGCTGGTGTCTATGGTCAGTGGAGTGGTCATCCTGATCATGACTGTGTCCTTCATTGTGTGCTGCATCCAGGAGCGCATGAGCAAAAAGAAGGAGAAACGTCGGGCAGGCAGAAGCAGGTTCGAGTTTTATTACTCCAGATTAATTCTGGAAAAAAAAAAAAAAACATACAAGTCATTCTGATCCATTAACAATTAAATGAAATATACTACTGTTTTTCATGCCACGTTTATAACCTACTGTTGATTAATACAGATAATAACTGTAAGGACTGTAAGCTTCCCTGTACTTAGTAAGAGAGCAGAAACTCTGTTGCCTCAAAACACGCTTATAATCCAAGCAAAGGTCACCTGCCCAGTGGCTTCTATTATAAGTGTGCTTTCTGGCAATCGTTTTTTTCCCTGTTCTTTTACAAATACTGACTATTAATTGTTATATGCCATACTGTCTGAAAGGTACAGTCAATGATAACTCAAAAAGTTATTTAGAAACTCATTTGTATGTTAAGTCTAAATCAGCCTCTGTTGTCCTCTGATGCACAGGAGAAGAGAAAAACGGCATTCAAGATCCCAGAGGAGCCCTTCTTGGTTAGTGAGGGAGGAGCTGGATTGGGAAGCTTTCCCGCCCCCAAAAATCTTCAATGTATCCCAACGTTTTGAGAGAACAGCGGCCCCCGGTAGCCCTGTTTACCCAGGAGCCACCAGAGGCTACGAGAACCAAGGGTACGAGAGGTGAGGAGGTTGTTTCATAGAGAAACTCCTCACCTAGATACTGCAGATGAAAACTCATTTGTGTTTGTGTTTTATATGTTTTTAAATCATGTGCAGTTCTAATGCCCATTTATACAGAATCCTTGCTGGATGGTTTCAAACGTCAATTCCTCTTTCCTTAACCACAGGAGCCAGGAGAGCCTGTTGAGGAGCCCACATCCTGGTGTTTATCACACAGACAGCCAGGTCTACCCTCACCTGGTGCTCCAGAGGGTCCAAACAGCTCCAAACCCCCAGGCTAGCCCCACAACCCCAGTCTACCTGCATGTTTCCACTCCTCCCAATGCCAAGGCCAAGCGCCGCCCCCCTGTCACGCGTCCATAGATGGATAATGATGGCACCACAAACAAATTGTCTCAAATACTGACCACGCTGGATGTGGCCATGGCAACTGTACTTCAATATTCATGAACTGGAGGAATTCCTTCACGCATTGGAGGAATTTTCCGGCCCAAATGGGCATGGAGACTAAAATGGTCCTTGTGACCCATGGAGAAGCACTTTGTTTTTTTCTAAGTAAAAGCAATCAAAAGTCTTTTAAATGTAAATTATTTTCACTTACAAATATATAATGTATATATTATTGGTCCCACTTGTGGGGTGCCTGTTTAATGTTGATTTCTTGTTGGAACATTTCAATGCAATATCTTTTAGCTACCAATTGTAAATACAAAATTTGAGGATATTCTTAACTTAGGAAAGCTTTAGATTCAATGTTTTTAGGTAAAAAAAAATACTTACCTGCCTGTCTTTGGTTGGTGTTTAGTCTCAGTTGTGGTGGGACACTTAAATTGTGTCACTCATTGTTAAAGATGAAAGTGTTGTGAGCAGCTGACCAATTTTTTTTTTTTTACTTCAAAATGGACCCACTAAAAAATTAAGCTTTGCATTTTTTAGTGGTATGATTTTGAACAAAGTGATGTTGTTGTCTCTTAATTTGTTATATTGCTGCCATTACGCACTTACAAGTTACCTGAATAAAACAAAAGATTACTTTCACATGTCTGTCTTTAGAGCCCACTTCAGTTTCATACAGCTGCATTATGGGTATAAGCCCCCCCCCCAATGTTTCCAATGATATATACATATAAATGACATTTATATATAAATGTATATTTTTAAATATTTGTATGACTGAAGTGTCACCACATGGCATGAGCAGCTCCGTAGTGTGTGTCTAATTGGAACAGGAGGCACCTGGTGATTTATGTAGATTCTGTGGTTAGCATTTGCAATGGAAGTGTGTTCAGTGGTCTATCACCAACATTCAAATGCTTCATGTAGAAACTACTTTATAAGGCTCATGTGTCGAATGCCAGTCAACTGTCAGAGATACAGTGCTGCAGATCTGCCTCACATCCCAATCAACTGATCAGCAAACGAGCAAGGCCTTTGTGAACTGAATTCAGCTGATGAGGGAAAGCACTCTTCTCCACAGAGCCACGGTCAGAAGGAGTCCAGTTTGATGTGCCTGCTATAAGGACATAAAGACAGAGAAACATTGATGAGATTGAAAAGAAGACAAAAGGAGATTTTTGTAATTTTGTACACTGGAAGAAAAGGTCAGTACTTAGAACCCAATGCTTTTCAATGTTGTTCTGCTTTTGTTCTGCCCTTCAAATTGCACAGTGGAAAAAAATTAGAATAAATAATCTGTAAATATTTGTATTCAAGCATTTCTTGCATTTAATACCCTATTGTTCCCTATTGCTAGATGTTGAGCTAAACTTTCTTTCTACATACAGAAGAGCTACTCACCATGCTAAATGACACCAATCAAACAACCACCATTGCTGGATCACAGGATTCCATCCCAACCAACTTATCAGGGCCCGCACACACCGGGTCTTCTTTATTCGAGATTATAGCTGAATGTAACAAACGTGGTACTCCCACTTCCCGTTTACCCCTTCAGATTCTTCTACTGGTTCTTGCCCTTCCATTAAATGTTGCCTTGCTGTGGCTGCTGTTGAAGAACAGAAGGGCTCTGTCGCCCTCTGAAGTTTTAGGCCTCAACCTTGCTGTGCTCGGTATCCTCTATTGTGTTGGCATACCGCTAGACATCTACATTACGGTGAGGTCTCGCTCTGGGCTGCTTCTCCGAATCTCGCACACCTTCTCCATCCTCTGTTACTTCGGCTGCCCCCTCCTTCTGTCCAGCATGTGCATAGAGCGCTATGTGGCTGCCTCCCACCCTGTGGTCTTCATGCAGCTAGGGAAGTGGGAGTACCGAGCTGCTTGCTCAGCCCTCATCTGGCTGCTCACGATCATTATGGCAGTGGCTGCCTACATCTACACAATCGCCATCATGGCTCTGGCCTTGTCCTTTATCCTTAATATTCTTTTTTTCCTAATGCTGGCCTGTCTCCTGGGCATTGTATGGGTGCTGTGCAAAAAGGGCCCGGGCGCAGAAATGCCTGGGGATCAGCGCCGTGATTCTTCCATGAAGAAGAGAGCCGTAAAGAACATTCTAGCTGTAATGGTGCCCTCCACTATAACCTATCTGCCTGTACTGGGCCTAGCCCCTTTTCTCTTGATGCTTGAGTCAGTCGGGCGCCAGGGCCTGAATGGGCTCCTCTGCAACGTGCTGGAGATATTTGGGGTTCTGCCCAATTTTGGACTCTGTATTGGGCCAGTGTTCTACGTGTCCCGGGCCAGCCAGCTGCTCTGCTGCAGGAATAACGACGCAGGAGACTCGAGAGAAACCACAGCAGGAAATAGGAGAAACTAGACTAACTATATTTCCTCAGTGGTCACAAGCTAAGAATGTCTCCAATCATGAAGCCACCTTCAACATCATCAACAACCTGAGGACTGTGTTCCATAGTCAGTTACTTCATGCTAACGTTAATGCAGAAATACTTGCTTAATTACATCAATAGTGTGCTAAAAACCATATAAAGCATACTAACCTAGCATTAATTACTTTTTTATCTTTTATGAAATAAGCTTTAAATATGTTTCTTTGGATTTTCAAAAAAGTGTATATAGTAATGTGATAGAAAATAATCTGAGTTGGACTTTAATGTGCTGTAAGGAAGCATTCATACTAATTAACAAACTAAAGCTCCCTTAAACATTTTAAACATTAAAAACAAATTTGCGAATGTTGGCAGTCTAAAGCATTGAGTCGTGTAATGGAGAAGCTCGTTAGTGGGTGGAAATTTACATCTACAAAACTGGAGAAAAAATAAAAGCAAGGTATCCTCAAATAGGTTCAAAATAATGTATTTAAAGGTAAACAAAAATATTTGAGCTGTACGCAGTAAGAAAAACGTACCTACTTCATACCTGCAAGCATACTTGCATCCAGAAAAAGAGGCTCTGAGTCATCTAATCTGTGGGCTGGAAATTGCTTTTCTACACTGAGTAGGATGACATCAAAGTAACCCATTCACACTGCAGTATCACATCTTGTGGTATCTGACCAATAGTTAGTCAGCAGCCAATAAAAGAACATGGCAAAGAAAAGCAGATGTAAAAAAGCTTGACGCATCATCACACACAGTTTTAAAGGCTAGTAGTTGTACAGGATTTCCTACAAAACTCTCTGAATCACACTGTTTTTACTATTTGCCCTTGAGATGCATTTATTTTGGGGCAGCTGGTGGCCTAGTGGTTATGGAGTTTGCCCTGTGATCAGAGAGTTGTTGGTTCAAATCCCTGGACTGCTAGTGACATCACTGCGGTACCCTTAAGCAAAGTACCACACCGGCAGGCTTCCCGGGCACCCCTGATTGGTGGCAGCCCCTTGCTTCACTTGGTGAATGGTGAGAGAAAGAATTTCACATTGTGTGCTGTGCTGTGTTAATGCGTGACTATAAGGGGCCACTTTACTTTTTTATAGTATGAGTAGAGACTTAATTAGAAAAATCTTTTAGTTTGTTAAAGAGGACAAGTTACATGTCTAGCACCACTGTTTACCATTATAGAAAGGATGAGTGTAATAAAGCAGATGTCAATAAAAATGTTTACATTAACAAGTATCCCTATAATAAATTGACTAACGAAACTGTGTTTTGTTAATTGTTTTTATTTGTGACTGAAATATTTTCATTCTTTCATAACTGGGAATGGCTGTATTTGTTTGGTGATGAGGACAAAGCATGCTGAACATAATGACTGTATGATCACCTTTGTTCATTGCTTGTCTTGTTGTACAGGGATCCTTGCACTCACTTACGAATTCAGTGTTTAATCTCAGGGCGGCAATGACGGCACAGTTGTAAGCGCTTTGGCCCCAGTGTCCCAGCGAAGGTCCTGGATTCATTTCCTGCCCAGGGTCCTCTCTGTGTGGAGTATGAATGTTCTCACTAGGCCTGTGTGGGAGCTCTTGTTTCCTCCCACAGTTCAAAGGCATTAGGTGGGTGCTAAATTTTCCCTAGATGTGAATGTGTGTCCGCTGGTGACCAGGGTGTTTCTTCACCTTTTGCCCTATGAGCACATGAGCTCCAGCAGCCCACCCCTCCACCCCCTGCTACCCTGGTTAGGATAAGCGGCTCAGAAGAGAACATGTTTAACGATATTTTGCCGGCTTGTGTGAAAACCGGATCTGAGCAATGTAAACAACTGCTGTTTATGCTTCAGTGAAATAAGAAAGAATGGAAAAGACCGTAAAGTTTTAACATCTGACATATTATATTATCGACAAAATCAGAATCAGAAAAAAATATTTAGGACATTGCTTATGTTATGACTGCACAGACTCACAGACACAAGAACAGCATAAACTAGAGAAAAAATTCCAGAAGAAATTTTGAGATGGGCCTGCCGCGTATGCCCCGGATGAGCTGGTGTTCCTAATAGAACTGCATTCATTTTAATGTGGCCAAAAATGTAATTAAAGTGTTCTGGGCAAAAGTGATGCAAGAAAACCACAGAAAAGACGAGTGCAGGGCTTGGAGGAGGGGGTGGATGTGTGGGAGGATGTAGCTTGAGGTTTCATGTGAGTTTTCACTATATTTGCTCACTGCATCGAGACTGAAAGTTTCGGCTCCTAACGCTGCATTTATTGGAACGGGGTCAACAATGTATAGAAGTGAACGGGGCAAAAAGGGATGATGGGCAGGCCTATAAATATGAAGTCTAAATAAATCCAGCAAATAACTGTTCTAACTAAAACAAGAACGTTGAAAAACACTAGAATACGATGATGAGAGAACAATCATAATATGCAGCAGCAGACTCTACAACACTACAACATAGTTGTTTAGTTGTTTTCTTCTATTGTAAAAAATGATGCTGTGATCACATTTTGCTGTACGGGTAGAACGTTTCTCAACCAATCAGACTGTGCCGTCTGAATTAACTGATGTATTATTAGGCAATAAAACACAAAGTTACACTTCATCATGAATAACATCAAGGACCACTGAGTTACTGACAGATGAATTGAAAACTCAGTTTTGTTTCTTAGCTAGGATTAGGCTGATCAAGCTTATTTATTAATAATCATCCAATAATCATAGATTTCGAAATAAAGTACTTCATGTGGGTATAATGCACAGCCTCTCCAGCTTACTGCTTCATCCTATCACATCTTTTCACATATTGTCATCATGAGATTGATGATGTATTTTTCATACGTGGAATTGTACACCAGAATGATCTGATTCATTTTCGTTCTACACACTGGAGATGCAGTGTCAAATAAGGGCATATTTTTTTAGAGCCCAGAATGAAAATCAAATAATTTTTGCTGCAGTGATGCTGGGGTTTTGACTGTAAATCAGAAAGCAGGATAAGTGTCACTCAAACGGATTCATCACTGCTCTGCACTGACAGACATATGATGAGTTTTGGCTGCAGCGCCAGGCTGCATCACCACCATCACCGCACCTGCAGGTAGGCTTTGTGCACTGCGAGGTGCTGCATAGCGAGCAGACACAGACTATATTTAGCCCAGACGCCTCCATTCCCAGCCAGTTAGGGCCAGCGTATGTAACACATTCCGAAGCACAATGCAGAAGTCAGTTTTCATGCTTTCTCTTAGCAGTGTTGGAAAAAAGATAAATAAAAGGAAGGAAAAACGTAGCTGGATTTTACAGTAATTGTCTGTTATTTGCAAAGCTTCTTTGTAAAGTGAGTTGTACTTTATACAGTCTTAAGCAGTCTGTCTTTGAATATTATGATGACAAGGGTAGGTGTAGCTTCCCAGACCTCTTTTCTGTTAGTTATAATGAATTACTATTTATTTATTTATTTATTTAATATTTGACTTTTTTCCTCCATTTTTCTTACCCCAAAGTGTTAGAAAAAGTTGTGTTTAGGTTTTATTATTCTGACCATGATGGCATTTTACTTCACTTCACTTCATGTTCACTTCATGGTCTTGTGAATATCACAATTGTTCTCCCAGCGATGTAACAGTATACATGTATGTTTGATCATTTTCTCCTGGAAGCTAGATAGATAGATTTGTCATATATTCCTTCTTATCTTCACATTTTTGATTATATAATGAAGTACAACTGAGGGTCTTTAGACAGCTGTGGGTGCACTTTGCAGCACATACATGATTTGTACTTCAGAAATGTAGAAGTGTGGGAAAACTGTTCAAGTACAGAAACCAGCTGTATATAGAAATACAGTAAAGTGTTGTAATGTTATAATACAGCATGAATTATGTAAATGAACAGTACTAGAGAAAATGTGGTTAGTAAATGTAGATTTCTTAAGATCAATTGTAGATTACTATTGAAAAAGGACATTTTCCAAGGTCAATGTGCATTCATTTTAGGCCATTTAAGCAATAGTATACTTCTAAAAATACCACAACTTACAGTGCAAGGTTGGAACCCTTAATGCAATCTAATGGTTCTCTCAAACACAGACACATCAGTTTCTGCACTGGTGATCAGGGAGCTCTTATGTGCCTTCAACAAACTGTTTGAAGACCCTTCTGACCCCAGCCCTGCAATCCATGGGCCTCAGTATTCCTGGTCTGCACACTCCCTGTTCTCAGCTGTCAGTGGCTCATCTCTACTTTTGTCACCTTATTCACTACATGGATCATGTCCAGACAACCACAGGCACCATGAGAAGAACATCTGTTGAGTTTAAATTCATTACAGGCTTGTCTTATCTTCTAGTCGGGGTATAATAGATACAGACTCTGCGGATCATGGAGAATTGGTTTTCACGCTGAAGCTGGACTTCGTGAGACCCTGTACTGTCACACCTTGTTAAAATAAAGACACAGTGGATAAATATAGTTGATCTCAAGAACATCAGAAAAAACTAATCAATGAACAAAAGTGATATACAGACATAGGCTACAGGAGATACTGACTACTAATTTGTACAAAATAAGTCTAACAGCGTACAATGAAAGTCTTACTTCCCCACAGACTCCAGGTAATTAACAATAGACAGTGCAACATTACGATTCAATAAATATAAGAAATACAACATAGAATACAACACTGGACACGAGGTAACAAAATCACATGTGACATAACAAAACAGCAATATAAAGTGCTGAGCGATGTAGCAGTTTTGAGCTTGTTCAGTTTTGGGCTTCGAATATCTTCCTGCATGTTCTCAGCCAACCATCATTGGTTGTTCGTCTTAACCTTTTAAAAAATTAATTGGTCAGCACCCCTAGTAGCACCAATCACTGCCATTGGTTTCCTTGGTTCCTAGAAGCACATGATCCATCCATTTTCTACCCCTTTATCCCGCACTCGGGGTCGGGGGGGGGACTGGGGCCTATCCCAGTTGCTACGGGCGAAGGCGGGGTACACCCTGGACAGTCGCCAGCACATCGCAGGGCCACACACAGAGACAGACAACCATTCACACTCACATTCTCACCTAGGGGCAATTTAGTGGAAGCACATGATGATCTACAAAAAAAAAACCTGTGCTTTTGTTGACACATTTTTATAACCACCTCGCCCCCCTTGATTGAAGAGGACACGCGCTAAGGTGTCCTCTTTTTCACAGGCTCAAATCTTGTCACCTTAGTTTTACACTATATGGACAAAAGTTTTGGGACACCTGACCATTACACCAACAGGGACTTTAATGACATTGCGTTCAAAATCATAGACTTTAATATGGAGTTGGTCCCTCCTTTGCAGCTATAACAGCCTCCACTCTTCTTGGAAAGCTTTCCACAAGATTCTGGAATTTCTGCAACAATTTGTACCCATTCATTCTGTAGAGCATTTATGAAATCAGACACTGATGTTGCATTGTGCCCTGGGGCACAGCCATGCTGGAACAGAAAAGGGTCAAATGTCTTGGTATGCTGAATTAAGACTACCCTTCACTGTAAGAGGCCTGGCTCAAACTCTGAAAAAACAGGTGTGTCCCAACACGCCTTTTATCTCTACCTCTGTTTCCTCGATAATGTCTTCTGCGCTCTGATTGGCTAGTCTCTCGTCTTCACAAGAAGTCCGCCTATAAGATTTGCAAAGTCTAGATCAGGAGGCGGGGCTTGCCGAACGTAGGGAAGAAAACAAACGGTCACCCATTCGGTACAGTATGCCGCGAAATTATTTTTATGCTATTTTTGGAGTCATTACACGAATTTCATACGACGAAAACATAAAATCCCCGTTTGTTACACATTTAAGGTGCATAGTGACGCGGCGAGGCGTGGGTGGAGGTCTGTAGCCTGATTAATAAACGGAGGTTTGTGGGAAAGTGAAAGTAGGGAATTTTTTAAAGCTGCTGTGACCTTCAAAGTACAAAAAGTAAAAATTAAACTTTACCTTCTGAGTCGAAGTGTGTCAAGCTGAGAGCTGGGAACATGGACACCAGGGAGGCTTTTCTCACTGAGTATCAACTGCTGGAGGCTTATTACAACAAAAGAAAGTCCAGACCTGTGGTAGAGTTCCTCCTGGAAGGTCTATCCAGCAGTACATATTTTAGAGAAAAAAAAGTTCCAAGACCTGCTAATCTTCCATACTCAGGTAAGACAGCTATTCATAGAGCATTTCCTAACAAGATGGCCAACACTCATTTTTTGTCTTCTCTTTAAAAAACAGATGTGACTGATAAGTTGACCCGCATTGTAGACAGTACCCTCTTTGCTCAGGGTAGTGTTGTACGAGATGGTGCTGTTGGTAGGTGACCCGTTCATTAGAAAGACTGGTTTTGTCTTTAAGATAATAATGTGGATCTGATTGAAAAAGATGTAAATACCATGTACTACTCTTTCCTTCAGATTCAGATGTAATCCAGAGGCTCGTTGAGTTGCTGAAAGAATCTGCTGACGAGTTAAATGAAAAGGTAAGTTACATCTAGGGTTGCACCGATACCACTTTTTTACAAACCGATACGAGTATGAGTATTTTTATTTGTGTACTTGCCAATACCGAGTACTGATACCGATACTTCTTAGAATGGTGTCTGTGCAAGTGCAAGTAATTTGGAGACCAGTTTTATTTTCTCTT
>JBBIGA010000018.1:13961704-14030171 GCA_037576975.1 Alestes dentex
ACAAATCACATCCGCCCAGAGTAATCAGTTGATGTAATGAAATAGGAGATTGTTCAGTGGTATCGGTGCATGGTATCAGCAGTTCATTTACGAATACGAGTATTTTAACGAAGTATCGGCCCGATACCCGATACTGGAATCGGTATCGGTGCAACCCTAGTTACATCAGTAGTCCATCAAAGGACAGTCAGTATATGTAGAATGAGTTCACTTCACAAAAAGTAAATTCATAATTTCATCTTCTTCTTCTCCCCTTTCTCCTCACCCTTTTTGCACCTTACTTGTCTTTTCCTACTTTGAATCATTCTGACTCAGATTATGAGGGACCACAAACTTTTAGGGTTACTCCAGAACTCTTTCTCTTACACTGTGTTCGAGAATGTGGTCTCAGCCTTCATTAGCAGTGTGGCTCCTGCCAGCGAGCAGAAAACCCAGATTGCCTGGACCTTTGAAATGACCAGTAGGCTAAGGGCCCTGGACCTTCAGCCTATGAACAGAGTCATGGGATTCGGGGCCCAGTACCTGCATCAGCATTTCACACAGTGGGTTCAGCAGCATGGTGGCTGGGTAAGTTAATCAGTTACATTTCAGTATTTAATGGTTATTTGCTAATTCCTTTTTACAGGAAATTTCATTCTGTTATGTTGGTGACTGTGGTGTGATTAGATAAGGCATACATCAAAAACAAAACAAAAGCAACTTATTGAAAATGGAAACATTCTGCTTTACCAGGAGATGCATGGTATTCTTAGAGCAAATTAAAATCACAGTGTATTTACCACATTTTAAATGGTTGTTCCACATACATGGGTTGAATAAACTTGGCAGTAATGCATGTCATATTTCAGTTGGTCTGCAATGATTTTTTTGCTTTATTTGAATTTTAAAGCTTTGAAGTTCCACTGCAGTTCTTTAAGTTACTCAGTACTAGTTTTTTTTTTAAGAGGCGTCTTTTTTTTGTAAAAAATACTTTCACTTGCCTTTATTCATTTATCACCAAAGTAACAATATTTTAAACTGAATATGGGTTAAGGCTACTCTGCAAGCTAGGGACGATCATGAATGTTTATGGCCAATACAGGTTCTAAAGCCTTCACAGCCAAACTGGACTGTGAAAAAAAAAATTCAGATTTAAATGAGTTAAATAAACATTAAACACACTATCAGTACAACCAGTCATGTTCTGTATAAATAATGATTTGTTTTATTGGTAAAATTGTAAAACACAGAAAGAAAACTGGTTAAACTGTTAATTAAAACCTCTAGTAAGAGGCACCTGACTGCCAATTAGTCCTGCATGATTCTGCTATGGCATTTTGGTACAGCATTTAAAACAAATGTGACACAATAAATTGGCCATTTTAAGAAAACATCTGCCAGTTCCAGTGTTGGGATAGTCTGATCATGCTTTCCTACGTACCTCTGTTAAGAATGTAGTGCTCACAAACTAACAGAAGCGGAACAATTTCAAAACAAAGATTAAAACAAACTAAATGTGGTACAGTGCCATACAAATGCATTTTTGTGTTGTGACATTCCAGTGAGTCTGTTTCGTTTCCGCTCTACAGGAGGAGGCATTTAACAGTGATGACAGTGATGATGAGGTCCAGTGAAAATAAAATTCAAATTTTTTTGTGCATTTCTGAAATCCACAAGACAACTTGCAAGACAATTTGTTGAACAACTTCACACTTAAACATTCAAAATAAAATACTTTATTGACCAAGAATATGATACATTTATTCTCTCTTTCACAAGTGAAGCAAGCATCACTATGACGCATCCATACCGAATAAATTGTGACATTCACTCACTGCTTGACAACTGAAGCATATTTCACACACTGATTCTGAGTTCATGATAAATTAATGGAGTATACTTGCACAGTATCACCTTATTCTGCGTGCTACAACTGAAGATGCAAATGAAACACATTCATTTGTGATTAGCACAGACTTATGCCAAGCTCACATGGAGGCCCAAAGAAGTAATGGAACATTTATGATTAAATGAACTGATCTGGATAGTGCATGCTTTTGTTGTTTGTTACTTTCAATCCCTAGGCCAACACATAGGTCAATATGCAGAAGTCTAATTCAGTGCAATAATACATGTGAAATCAAGATTCTGATTCCTTTTTGTGGTAGCAGAAGTCATGAGGTTAAAGTCTAAAGACTGTAGTTCAGTAGGTTATCTGTAAACCAGAGAGTGCTGCTAATTGTCTAGACCAGAGTGACTTACTGCCTGGAATCATCCATGTCAGATTTTCTGTTGGCCAGTCATAATGAAGCTGGATCTAATGGTCAGAAGCTTTGGCAATTGGATTACACAATCTTACGTTGCACTAATTACAATCAGCAACCACAGACAGATGCAGCCTACAGCTTCTGTAATACCGGCTGCTATGCAATGATAAAAATAACCTGGTCACAAAAGCTGGCAAACGCGTAAGGACACTAGACAGTAAGAGCGAATTCTGCCTCTATCACAAGCCACCTGTATATTTCATGAAATTTAACTTTAGTATTTTGTTGTCAAAGCAGGACATTTCAACACATTTTATTATATCATTCATTTGAAATACAGCGTAATTCAATTTGAAACATGTTCACTTAGATAGCTCTAGATCCCGAGGTACTTGTTCATTTTTCCCAGGGCATCACAGACTGTAGTAAGGTCACTGCGGAGGTCCTGCACCACATTCTCGATGCTCCTAGTGTCCTTCAGTAGATCGATGCTCTGTGTGTAAGGGTTATAGTAGACTGAGAAGGGCCTCTTGATTGATTTGGCAAATTCTCTGTAAAGAGAAAATAGATCATGAGATGTTTTTTTTTTTTTTCTTAATTATGTTAACAGAACACCAGTTCCTCTCACGGCCCCTGATTGTAAGATAATTTATTAACTCTGAAAGTGTTTTCTAATGAATGTGAGCAGGTAAACAGACTTATTTCACCTCATCTTTTCTTTGGCCTCTTCGAAACTCTCTGACTCAAAGTAAACATCTTGGAAGGTTGTGATGAGGCACTCCTGGTAGCATGTGGTCTTGGGATCAAATTGTTTCACCAGAGCTTTCTCTGATAATGCATGCTGCAGATTCAAAGATGGCTAGTTATGGAACTGAGAGTGCGGAGCAACCATTGTGATAAGAAAAGACACAAATGTATGTACCCTTAGTTCTCCGATGGAAGACAGCAGTCCTGCTCCATAGGCTCTCAACTGGCCATCTTGTTTGCACAAGCCAAACTCAATAGTGAAGAAGTAGCACTGAGCAGAGGAACAAAGATTACAAAAGAAGCATTGCAGAGAGAATGGAAGATAAGGAAATATCATCTGTGAAATAGTGGTAATGTAGATAAACTCTAGGCCACTAGCTATACTTTTAAGTCTAGTTCCCAGAATATTTTTTTCTCAATTTTGTGAAATAAAGGGGTGATGTAATATGTAAAGGTTTAAAACCAGTCAAAATCAGTCACTCACAAGTCCACACAGGAAAGCAACAGCAAAAACATCCCATTTTTGGTTTCTTTGCTTATGTGATGTCACAAAAGCCATTTTCCTATATCCACCTTTTCAGCCTACAGCAGTTTAGCCCTGTCTAATTCATGTAGAATGTTTCAGTCTGGACTGCTTTTTGAATGTGGCACAATGCAGGGCAGTCCATCAGTATAGAAGTCATATGAATATGGGCCCTTTAAGTCTAGTCTTAGATTAAATTGTAGGGCCAGTAGGGAATTTCTTTTGAGGCTATGCAAATATGGATCTAGGAAACGTAATGTTCTAGGGTGAAATTCCTCCACACCAGAGATTAAACTCAATGCAAATGCACCACAGTAGGGCAGATCATGACAGTGAAATGCTGGTTAAATGCCACCGAAAGCCCCTGTGACCTTCTCACGTTGGTATAATCACTGTATTATGATGAGAGCCTGTCACTCAAATAGATATGGTGACATTTACAAAAAATGGACGCCTACACTGTGAGATGAAAGCTTGGGTCTAATTGACTTACTGTAGCCAGCTTCTGTACATCTTCATCCGAAGCCCCTAGAGAGGCCAGGCCAATTTCCTGTGAGAACTGTGCAAACTTGGGGTCTGCTAGGAGGGGCACATGACCTAGGAGCTCATGGCAGGTATCCCTAAGAGCCAGTGTGCAACATATTATGTAAACTTTAAAGGTTATTAAAAATAGTTTAAAATATCACATATCAAAAATAAACATTTTATATGTACTGAATGAGAGCTACAATTTTTGGATCTCTTGATAAATACTGATAATAAATAGATAATAAATACTGTTTCAAACTCAAGGTATGACAGACAATGAAGTGAGTGAGAGTCTGTGTCCGGGCGGTACTCACGGCTCTGGTGTGTAGAGCGGATCAGTACTGTGACGCACATACTGAGTGCAGTTAAACACTCGATATGCCAGACCGGCTAAGAAGTCTCTAGGTGACAGGTATCCTGCCACAGGTCGCACTGTGAATCCTGACCTCTCTGCAAATTTTAAGAACATAAAATCTGTAATTAATAACAAATCAATCCGCTTTCTGTCTGTCTAGCACACTCTGGGTTGAGATTATTTTCCTTAATGGTAAAAATGTTAGGGCAAACGATAAGAATTAAAGGTGTGCAAAACTTTGAGCACCCCTATCAAATGACGTTTTGTGCACATCCTCTTCAGAGAACCCTACTTCACTTTTGAATAGACAGTTACTGTTTATTGGCTGAATTTAATATATACGAAAAATAAATAAACATAAAATGTGGCACATTTTATTTATATATTTTTATTTTTTCCCCCAATATGTTACTCAACAAATAAACAGAAATTGGGCTCTAGAATTAGCACAAAAGGCCATATTTAAGCCCTAGTAGAGGATGCGTTCATGTCGAAACAAATGATTTTGAAGGGGGGGGGGACATGTCTCCCCCTGATATAATGGTTCCAGCGCCCATGCAGTTCTATAATACACAGGCATAATTACCTTTGCATGGGGTAATTACCTCTTAGAAAAAGAGACACATCCTCAAGCTGGGGGATATTGTCCTCCCGGTACCCGCAATGCTTTGTGAGGAGTGGGAGGTTTTTCAGGTATTCGCGGCAGGCGTGGGTGGGGTACAGTTTAGTCAGTTCCCTGAACACCACTCCCCAAGTCCTCACCTCCTCTGGAGTATATTCAATACGTGGGATGGGCTGCCCGCTATTACATAAAGAGCATTTGATAAGCATATGTATAGGGTCATTTGTAAACTCCGTGTGGGCTAAACAGCAGCACTTTACACAATGTCTGTTTTCAGATCAGCTCTTCATGAAAGGACGTTATACTGATGGCCTTGCTCCACAAATACTACACAAATCCAGGACTACTGAGAATGAAAGAATGCGAGTTACTAACAATTTGTAGTTCATTGCGACCTCCACAAAGTACTTCCTCCTCTGCCGATACACTTTGTCTTTAAAGCCCTACAGAGACAGGGAATTTTGGTCAAAGGACTGTATCACTGCATCAAGACATGTCCTGTAATAACTGCCTTTGAACTTAACCAGTTAACCAACCGGATGGTCAGCGTCCAGCTCTGAGCCGTACATGAGCACTCTGTGAGAGCACTGGTCCAGCTCCGAGATCTTCTGGGGAAACCAGGGCACTCCTTCCCCATCTGGCAACCCACCCAAAACACACACACAGTCCAAACAGTCTAAAATAAAAGAGTCAGGAAAAGCAGTAGCATTATCACTAATATCACAGCCGTTTACCGCAGCAGTGTTATTTAATTTATTTATCCACGGAAAAATATCAGTCAACCCCGGAATAACTAAGCCGGGGTTGATAAGGATAATCTGGAATTTCATCTCAGAAGTAAACATGTTAGAACGTGTCTTCAGGTGCCAGACTCACCGGTCTCTGCAGACCACACATGTTGGGGAGTGTTATACGATATGATGTTGACCTGGTCTTTCAGGTGCTGCACCAACTCATTGAACTCCTTCTTAGTGCAGCTGCACTCTGCATAGATCTCCACGTCTGTGCTGACCCGTTTGGATTTGCGAGACTCGATGTGGGCTAAATTCACATGCTTCTCCTTCAGTAGGGTCCAGAGAATGCGTTCACATGAGAAATGAATTCAAATCAAAATATTTGTTAAAATAGGTCATTCGCACCTGCCTCCAATTTTGTGACATACATCCTATCTGTTCTAGAGATTCATCTGTTCTGGAGGGCTGAAATGTCACTGACCTGAAAGAGCCGTAGGGCCTTCACCAAACAGCCCACCTCGTTCTTCAGAGAAAAAATCACAGCTGTCTTCCCAAAGTCATGAGTGGAGCCT
This sequence comes from Alestes dentex, assembly GCA_037576975.1. Classification (NCBI taxonomy): domain Eukaryota; kingdom Metazoa; phylum Chordata; class Actinopteri; order Characiformes; family Alestidae; genus Alestes; species Alestes dentex. Next base: position 13,968,032 of record JBBIGA010000018.1, read on the forward strand.
CCCTCTTTGCCCGGTTTCTCGTCTATACGACTAAAGGATGTCCTGCGAAGCTGCATAGAGGTGAAATCTGATTGATGATTCATGATGGGTAGATACCGCAGGGCGGGTGAGGTGCCCAAGAGCCCAGATTTACATTTCAAGATGGTTTTATTCACTTACTAAAAACGTATGTGCTCTATCAGGATAGTGATGATTACTTAAAAACAGTTTTAAAAAGTCTTTAAACGATCACGTTTTGACTGATCTTTACAGTAGCAATTTGCTTTGTAAGTGCCATACTGACAATATGAAAGGCTCCACATTACTGAGTGTAATAAATAATTCTATAGTACAGTACCTGGAAATTCAAGGAGGGTAAAAGTACAGAGAAACTGCTCTTACATGTAAATATTGATTCAATATCTTATTCAGTTGAAAGAAGATAAAAGCGAAAGTAATACTTGAGTGAAAGTAAAAAGCACTGATAAAGTAATAAAAGTAATTGTTCAAAGAGATAAAAAATTATACTGACATTGTTTAATGCCAGGCATGAGCTGATCACTCTCTACGCATCCCAGACTGTTCTTGTCTGAACCGTTTTCAGGTCGTTTATTTTTATAAAATGTATCATTCAAATAGACCTGACCTTTATGCTCTGCATGCATATACAGTGGGAAACTGTCCTAATAACCATACTATCCCTCACACCGCCTCCATCCTGCAGTAGCACACTGCACTCACGCTTCCTCAGCAATCTACCCCACGGTGGTGATGAGGTGACTAGGTGGAACTGTTTCTCGCACAAAGATGAATTAACATGGTTGGGAACAGCTTCACTTTGCAACCATATTATTGATTCGATGATTTCGCTTAAAAATTTAATACAGGGGATCTTGATTGACAAGAGAAAAAAAACCTGGCTGTTGATATTTGTGATAAGTAATTGAGTTAGAGTACAAGTATTCAGTTTCAGTATAACTCAGGTAAACGAACAATTCCAAAATAATACTGTTGCAAAGTATAATACATAAAAGTAAAAATAAAATAATCTAATTTAAAGGTCAAATTTAAGCCCAAATTACTTTTCTGTCTGGGAATAGGATCTCAGAAGGTACTGCTTGAATTTGACAGTAGTCCCTCCTGGAATATACAAATTAACCTGCAGTTAAGGGACACTGGCTGAGCTGTCTGCATAATCCTTACCATATTGCCTCCAAGGTGCTGCTGGTCAAACATGGCTGAGTCCAGAGATAATCCTCGGCGTGCCCAGTACTTGCTGGAGAACATCATCATAGCTGGCTGCATTTTGGGGACCGCTTCCTGACCCCTCTTCCTCAGCAGCCCCACAGGGGACTTGGGGATCTCGGGAGCTTTCTTCTGGTTCTGCGGATCAGATGGCACAGGCATAGTTTCTTGAGGCTTGTTTCTGCCTTGCATTTCGGAGTACATGGGCATTGTCTCGGATCCCTTCTTCTTCTGCACCTCTGAAGCCATGGGGAGCTGTTTGGGTGTGCCACTCTACCTTGCACTCCACCTCCCCCAGCAGTGCCAGAGCCGTGTTTATATAGCGTGACGAAAGATGCTGATTAAAAACTCCTCTCACGCCGTATTGCCTGTATTGGTTTCTGAGGGGCTGGTGCCTAACCCTTCATTAAGAAAAGTTGTGTGACGTCAGTTGATCATGTAACCCCAGTGTTAATCCACTCAACTCAGATCTGCTCTCGAACAAAGCTCCGAACAGACCTGAGCCTTTTCTCAGAGAGGACATAAAGCTGGAGGAAAAAGTCAGAAGCTGAGGTTAAATTAGGAATTATGTCAACTGTCTCACTCATTGCATCTCAAATTCAGACTTTCTAATGAATCTGAAGCTCAGAATTAGTTTTCAAGCCACCTCTCTCAGAATGTACAGGTGGCGTATCAAGCATATGATGCAGTGTTTGAAATGTACACAAGACAAAATAAGAGGAATGAAACATCCATTACTGCAGTAACGTCAATGTCCACTTTGTCAGTGAACAAAAGTCAAACTGAGGGATGTAAGCACGGATGAAGAGCATTGACGCAGGCCGTTTATAGTCTCAGCTGAATGGGCAAGTGTTTGCTGTAGAGCAGAAAGCAGGCGTTCCTTTAATGAAAAAGAGCTGGAGGAGAGATAAAAGAACAGCTCTGAGAAGAAAGCTATCAGTCGCCACTGGGGCAATTTCCTGTAGAACAGGAAATGAAAGTGCTAAGAGTTGGGAGGCGATTCTGGCCGTCTTTGTTGTGCGCGTGCAGCCGCGTTATGAGCCGATAAAAGATACTCTGGTCTGCTGTCAGGATTTTCTGCCCACCCCTTCCCATCACATCTCGAAATGTCACAGCTGGAAAAGAATGCTGTGAACAGTCTCATCCATCAAAGAGGCCAAATTTAAATGCCAATTGCATTTCCAATAGTGAATTTAAAGTGAAGAACAAATTCCTTCATTCTAAATGGCAATATTTACCAGTTGACCATTTTGTGTGATTATTACATTATACTATGTGCAACAATTTACAGTATGTAAATATGATAAATGGAATTCAAAGGCCTAACAATACTTGTATTTTGCATTCTTTTGCAAATTAGTATACAATGTAAACATCACAAATTATATCATCAGCATAACAATCTTTAAAATCCGAATTTCTTCTGACCCCTATTGCTTGAAAGCATGCACTCGAGCCACCAGTTCGCCCAAGAGATTCTGTAGATACCCCCCTTACCCAAGTGTGTTTACACAAGGCCTTAAAATGATCCACATCACAAATGTGTTATTTTGATTACTGACCTAGAATTATGTTAAAAGTTCTAAAACTTTTCAAAAAGACCTACATTTTCACTGAGAGTCAGATCACACTGGAAATATAAATACAGTTTATGTATGTATAAATGCAGAAACGTATGTACAGGCACCACCCATGTATTTTATGCAAAAAATATATGTTGAAAATTAAACAATGGAAGCACCATTAACAGACGACAGAGGCTAAATGTTGGCCTGTAATATGTCCTCTCACAGATTTCCATCATTACAAATGGCTCACTTGAAAATGTTAATAAAGAGGTTACCGCGTCACTGATATGAGCTGCAAATAGCACGGGTGAATGGTGCCTTTACGAAATAACCACATCTTTCGCAAAATATATCCACACACCAAATGAGGAGAACATATTTAATTAGATCAATTTGTGCAGAAAAGAGTAACTGGGGGGGTAAAGTTAGCACTTAAAATCAACAATGGAAACTCCATCTTAACATTTTGAAAACTCTATACAGTGAGAAGGAATGATTATTTCAATGAAAGACAAATATGGTACAAGAAAATTACAAAAATAATAGTTTTAGGATCACTTTCGATCCAAGTTTTACATTCATACATATTCTTTTCTCAAATAAAGCATCTGCAATGCTTTTAAAATGTGACATTTGGTAGCAAATATCTACATGATACCCAATACTGTTCAATGTCCTGGTATACAGGAGCTAAGAAAAAACAAATCTGTAATATACATGTCAGGCTGTGCACTACGATATGAAGGCAACTTTCTGTATGTTGCGTGACGCTTCTTGTAAGAGTCCATGTCCATTGGAAAAGGCCTGGTCTTGTCTGTGTGCGGGTCTTGGTGAGGACTGAGGTGATTCGAGCACTCCATATTCACTGGTTTCTAATGTAGAGTGATCTGTGACTGCATTCAGGCCCAAAACGTCACTCACTGAATGGGGCAAGTCCTAAACATAAAACCAAGAAAAATTAATACAGCGCCACAATACAGTTGTACCAGTAAGGGTTTACAATCTTCTAGCTGATGACAAAAGTAGCTTGTACAAACGAGGGTTTTCCCTTTCACATTCAGTCTTTTACATTCCCTTTATTATGTAAAGATCACATGTGTTTGAGTTAAGGTTACATTGGTACCCTCGCGTAAACTCTGTGGATATTTAGCTAAACGTCAGATTTACCTTGAATTAAAATAAATCGAAGAAAACTATAACCATTGTTATTTTTTAAACATGACTATGTGTCAAAATTATAATTGGCTCAGCATGTTTTGTTCAACTTCCCTTTACCAAAATAACAGCTGTGAGTCTTTTGTTAGAATGTTTGATGAGATTCAGGAATACAAAGCAGGGGATCTGAAACCACTCGATTTTCTAGACTTTCCAGGATCCTAGGCTTTTGAACCCTCCCCTCAGCCACACAGGTTTTTAAATGGGTTTAGGTCAGGGGACTGGGGTGGAAATGTCAACAGCTTGATTCAGTGCTCACTTAAATATTTGTGCGGGGATGTGGACACACATTTTAGTTCAATGTCCTGCTTGAAGATCCAAAAAAAAAAAAAAAAAAAACCATCATACAACACTATTTTTGTGTATATAGCATGGTGTATTTTCATATTTTGTGTGAATAGCATAGAGTGTTTTCATACTCAGGTTTTTTCTATAGATTTGGATTTAGATTTTATTTAGACTGTATATTTTATATTGTTGTCTCAGTGTGTCTTTGCTGTCAGTACATTAACAGTTTCCTCCGGGATCAATAAAGTTTTCTGATTCTGATTCCGAAATGCTTCATCTTTGTCTTATCTTACAAAAAAACTAATTCCAATCAAAACCTAACTGTAGGTGCTTGCATTTGTGATTAGGAAAAAACAAAAAAACATTTCTCCTGGCATGTCTTTCAAATAATTTGTTGGCCTAATTAAAATTTTGGAGACTTGGTTATTCTAAAACATTGCTTTAACTATGATGCCTGAATAAATGTTTGCCTCTCTAAGAGAAACTGAGCTGTTTAACCAGACATATTTCATGACCTTTTTGTACCATTTCTAAAAAATAAATATGGAGTTCACTCTTTACTTTTCATGTTGTATAAATCATATTTTTTTACAGTTTGTGTCAAGATGTTGATTGAAGACATACCTTGCAATTTTTTATCTGCATACATATAGCCTCTGATTTCATGAGAATTTCCTCTATGTCCAGTTTCATGGAGAGTTCATTTATATGCTGCAAAAATGCAACAAATAAGACTATTACAGCCACACAAAAACAAGAAGTGTATGAACTGACATAATATTGATACTGAACATATTCAGTTGACATCCATGTACTTTCTGTAATACTGTGTATTAATAAATCTGAATTATACATTTTAAACTAAAGCTGAAAAATCAAATCCTACTTTAAGGATTTCATTGAATCCATAATGTCTGTCCATTATTTTCTGCTTTTCCGCATCCAAAATGGCACAGCAGACCAGAAGGTGAAAATTTTGGCAAGGCAGCCCTGTCCACATAACCTTAGAACACAAACACGCAATTAGCACATACAACTCATTAGTACATTTATAATTCTTTTCAAATGGATAGAACAATGTTGTCATATGTTGTTAAACATCCAAGGTTGCAATTGAAGTCAGTTAATGTGAATATTAGTGAACACATTAATTGGTAGATATCTGAAATAATGGAAAAATGTATCCGACCTCCCAGAGGCGAAGCACGTCCTGAAACTGGAGTTCCCTCTTAAAGCGAATGAGTAGCCACCGGAAACAGAAATAGAGGTATCCTGAATCCTGAGCCTCTGTAAAGACCAAAACATGGGAGCTGACACAAATGGCAGCGTAATAGTGCATGCCACAACCATGCTCTTCAGTAGAACACAGTAAAAGGAGTTTATCAATAATGCGGCCACTGTAATGGATGTCTCTGGAGTCTTTTACCCAGATAGTTCCAGAAGGCTAAGTCTAGCAGCCGTAATAGCATGCTTAGCTGGATCAGCTGGGTCTTCATACCCTGCATCTGCTCCTCAAAGTTCTCATGCTGAAGAAGAAGAAAACTGTTAATTCACTTAAAGTACTGCATGACTGCACACAAGGAGACTACATAAATTTTTTTCTTAATAGGTCAAATACAATGGTACAAATACCCAAGCTATTACTAGACCAAAACAATGAAAGATGCACATGTGAAAACAATGTAAGTACCATCTGATCCATGAAGGAGACAAAGCACCAGAAAGCATCCACCTCATTCTCCATCACAAAGAGAATAGGAGAAAGGAGATCACTCATGCCTTGCACGTAGCCTGCACAACAGCAACGCAATGTGTCTTAAGTGTATGCCCAAAAAAGCTCTAATTATGCACCATTTTCATCATTAAACATTAAAAACTGCTTACAGATTAAGTTAAAGGGCTGAATAATTTAAGAGCCGTGATGACAAATTCATTAGTGCAAAAATGAAAGAAATAAACAAAAAAAAAACGCCAAAACGCCAACCCCCCCCCCCCAAAAAAGCCCTTGTATCATAAATTCTTTTAATCCCACAGGTCCCATAACTGTGTTAGCACTTACCCAAATCAAAGTCATACATGCAGTATGTCATTAGGATGTCATGTAGTAAAATCAGGCCAGGGTTGTCCAGGCCCTCGTAGAACTTGTTTGTGCGGTCAGTTCTGTTCACATCTTTTTCTGAGTTTAAACAAAAAGCATTAAAGAACCCATATTATTCAAATATACTGTCTGTACTGAATGCTGAATATTAATCTCTGTTTAGTATTGCTAAGTGGTTGCTGCATCAATTTTGTGCTTTTCTGTTAAAAAAAAAAAGTAAACAGTATGCCTTGAAAACAACTTTGTAGGTACATTTCAGCACATACCAATAAGGCTCTTATAATCCCGTAACCTTGAGTTCCTTCTCTCCTGCTCTTCACTGACTGACTTCCACTGCAGCTTCATTCTGAAGTACTCATCCCTTCAGTCCAGAGACAGAGTAATACAAACAGAAGCATTATTTGTCATACAAACCTCTTGGAATTACCTTTATTTAATAAAACGGTGACTGAAATAAAATAAGCAAGAGTTAGGATGAAATCATTTTGCCGAAATTGTAATATACTAACGTTTTTCTTTTCTGCAGGTTTTTCCTCTCTTCATGAGTGCTGTCCCAGGGATAATAGCCCAACAAAAACTTCCAAGCTTCTTTTCTCACAGCATGGCACAGGCCCTTAATCACACAAAAAGGAGAAGTACAAATAAAAAAATGTTAAAAGACGTCTGTGTGTAGTAATTGCATAGATACTGGGATTCACCTGTCAGATAAGGAGAGGTTCACACAAAAAATAGTTTGAACAAAAAATTGTGTTGTTTGACCTATAATATAGGTATTTCACAGGCAAAAAGAAATCAAGCTGTTCTATGTAGTATGTACCCTAGTTAAACTTTATAATATTTAGTCACAAAGGGGTCATTGTAATCAGGACAGGGTAATGCCATAAGACAGGACAAGAGAAGAATGCTATAAATCAAACATAACATGTGAACTGCAATTATGGTCAAATCATGAATATCCAATGTGGTGTCTGTGGATATGTCCATTCCAACCTGCACGTCCCACTTGATTTCACTAATTAGGTTCCCTCCATTGTCCAGGAAGTCAGCTCATTAGTGAAATCAGGAGGTGTTGTGTAGGGCTGGAACAGACCTATAGACGTTGCGGTTAAAGAAATGAGAGCCTCCGGATGGAACAGCTGTATGTCTTTCCTGTTTTGTTAATGCTTTGTTAACCGCCTACAGTGAGTGTCTTACATAAATGTTTTGATATTCAAAAGCTAAAAAAAAAAACGAGCCTCGTGGATGAAAATTTTCAGGGAACACGTTTGAGAAGGAGGTTTTTGGCATCACATGTCTTTGCTGAGAGTGAAATAGTGACAAGATGGGAGAAGAGACTTCTATTTTTACCCCTTTGAAAATAAGGTGCTTTAAGTGAGGCACATTGGACACCCTTCCCTCTGAGTCTTGGTGCTTTGCCCAGTCCTCCATCATTACTGGCCCACTCCTCTGTATCTCTGGCCTTGCACCCAAATCAATCTGCAACAAACAAACACAAACAGATTTCAAACATGTTAAACAAACTGTAAAAATCAACAAGCTTACTATACTGAACTATCTCATTTAACGCAGAACAAAAACAAGCCTGAGATCGCCTCGGGAAACAGTCAAAGGAAATTGGATAAATAACTTTTAGTAAATTAAAAATCTTTTCTTTCACTCATTGTCACATGGCGAGTTCAACAATTTTAGGTCAAACTGCATTAACCCCGTGACTGCAATTATGAGTTAGTAAAATTCATAGACGTTCAACATGAATCCATCTGAATCTGAGCCAAAGTTAGGGTTAGCTCTCAGAGTTATAAATACTGACCTGGTGTCAAATAGAAACTAAGCCAAAGTACTGTACTTACTCTTTTGATGACCTCAAAGCCAGGCTCTTCCTGCTGGTTGATCTCCAGCCCAGGAATCAGTTCTCCTAAAATGTCTGCCATTTCCTCAGGAGGCCGCTGTTGGCACTCAGACTCAGAAGGTCGAAACGCCCCATAGATGTAGTTTGTGACTTTTGAAAAACCACCCAAAGTAGTTATGTATGGCTCCTTTTTGAACTTCTGCTGAGAGGAAATAAGATTTTAAAGTGAAAGGACAACGCTGAATGTGCTTATCACAATGACAAACATAAACAAGGGCTTGTATAAACATCACTACAGATTATTTTTGGGTTTTTCCTAATATGAATTTCATACCTGAGCAAGGCCATAGTTTGCGTCATCGAAAAGATTCTCAAAAGACTGTGAAAAGGCTTTGCTATAGGCACCAACAAGAAGAATGCTTTCATCATCGGGACTCCTTCAAAAAGCGAACAAAGGTGCTGCTTAATTTCGTATTTAAAATGTTACAAACTAAAGTCATTCAAAACAAAAACAACAAAAGTACAAAAAAAATGAAACAGGAAAGTGACATCATGGGTCATATCCCACCTCGGGCTGACTGGCATGAAAAGCAAAAGCAACAAAGCTCAGTCCGCATTTCATTACGAGAGGGGAGATAAGAACTTTAATAAAAGCTATCTGCTCCTGCGTAGCGCTGCCTTGAACACACTCTTGGCTGGATTTAATCTGCTGTGATATTTAACGCGGTGGAAAAGAAGAGCTCGTCCATCTCTCTCATGAAGCCTTAACTCTAAATGGACAGCTGCTGTCCTGCCTGACACCTGCCCTTTCGCTCTCTCCGCGAGACACATGCCATTTAGGAAGCTCTCTGAGAGGAACTGAAATCCCCCAGCAAAAGTCCTCAAATTACCCTACAAAATGTTTTGTGTTAAGGATTTTCCTGTTTTAGAGAAGTAAATTTTGAGGAAACTGAGGACAAATCACATGTAAAAGGGGAAATTATCAATGGCAAGCTGAACTTTGGGCTGTAGTGAAATAAGCCATGGTTAAAGGTGTGTGCCTGAATTAAAGAAAACATGTTAAACATGTTAATGATAAAAATTAAGCTTAATCATTGAGGGACAGGAATTTTTCTGGGCAATTAAGTATGCTGACTCATGCCATTGCTTCATTCAGAACACATACAAGATAGCTGTATACATCTGTAACACTAGACTGCACTCTGCTGGACAAACACTTGAGTTACACAAACACTGAAGTCGGATTGCTGAAGAGGAAATGTCCAAAATTATGTATTTTCAGAGTGGGAGAACTGAGTATAAAACCTGAGATCGTATCATCTGTTGCTCTGTAGGAAACAGACCTTAGCACCAATCACGTGACCATGGAAGATGGAAGCTTGGTATCAGTCAAATCTACTAGTACTGGAGTGACAATGATTTTCTTTATATAAAGACATCCAACAGAATGTTACAATATGAAACAAAAAATAGCATAGAAATTTGTGAGACTGTCGGGTTATGTTGACATTAAGAGATGGAACCGAAGAGCTGTGTAAAAACAAAAATCACATCCTTTCAAATAAGATCTAAGCCACTTTCGTATGCATTGCTAAATCAGAAAATGTCTTCTTGACCATACAACCTAAATGAGAATCAAAATACATGTGTTATTCTCATCTATACACGCACATTTTATTGCCATGATCCTGTTCTTGCAGCATGGCAGCAGACACTAATTTGAAGTTTAAAGCCAGTACATTATGAAAAACCATGACTGTACCAATGCTTTATTCACCTTTTCCATAATCAAGAACAGCTTAGTTCATTTGGGGGTTTTTTGACGCATGTGGATTATTCACATTTTTTCAGTGCATGGGGCTGTTCACACTTAAGAAGTATATAAGTCTGTACTTACGGGCTGAGTTGCACTGATTTTTTCAAGCCTTCCAGGAATGCTTGGCTGCCTCCCTGATGAAAATGAATTGCTGGCAATGTCGTGTCATCTCTCAGGCAGAAAATCAGGTATGACCAGCCTTCACATTTTACTGTGACAGACCTGAGGTCGCTCACATTAAAAGAGAAGGCCCATTTGTTTCGCTCATTCAAGTGATTTGAGCCACCTAAAAGAAATGGCAAAACGAACACCACTCCAAACTCACACGAAGAAACTATAGGCAATGATAACTGAAGTCTTATAAGCGTATGATTTTTCTGCTGCATGTTTACTGAATGCCTTTTCTTTGTATGGGCAAAAGAATTACGTTGTCTTCTGTGGGTTTGGTAAGGGCAGTATAGTCTTTCCAGTACTTAACCTGCCTGTAAGATTTGTACAAATTTCAGGCCCCTTAAACAACTGCAGGAGCAATGCCTTACCTTCTCCATTAGTGTGGACTTTCCTCTTGAAGGAGACAGTGTTGACCATGTCCCATTCGGTCTCATAGCTCAGCTGCTGGTCAACAGGACAGTGAGGCCGCTGTGTCCACTCCACCACTGAGCTGGAGTCCTTCACACAGATGGACAAGCACTTCAATGACATCCATCACGCAAGAATACAGCTGTACAGTTCTTAGGTATAAGCGGTGTAAAAGGTATAGAGAACTAAGCTAATATCTATGAGGTCACTTGTGAATCCAAACAAACACTTCTGTACACCTGTAATTCTGACAAGAATGTAACACTATCACTTCACTGTGAGCAAAGTTGGCAACAAAACAAACCTTGCAGGCACAGAGCATATTTGAGGGATCCACTGTGTCCTCCAAAGGTTTATATTCCACAATTGTTTCTCCATCCTAAAGAAAAAAAAAGAGAAAGACTGTTGTGAGCTGGTGGTTTGCTGCCTGAACTATATTATTACTGAAATTTGACTTCACTACATACAGTCTCAACCAACTGTCAAACACAAAAAGAAACAGCAGTGCTGAATCATTTTGTTAATTGCTCACATCTATAACAGTATCACAATGTATGATAATGTAATTCCCCAAGGCCAAACTGTTATTCATTAGATTGTATATTATATTTATTGCACTAGGTAAGCTGTAAAAAGAAAACGTCTTTTCACTTTATTTTACTATTGTTTTGTGTGGTAAATGTACAAAAACAGGCTGAAAAGAGTAAGAATTCCATTCCTCTTATCTTGACTACTCAGAGTGTGCCCTGTTTAAAGATTATGAAGTCCATTTCCTGTCACTGACAGGCATTCAGCACCTTGTCAACAATCCGTAGGAACCCTGATATTAGTGAATCCTGATCTTCCAGTTCTTCTGCATTTGAATGGATGAAAACTCCTTCGTGTTCGAATATCACCTGCAAGGAAGCAAACACAACAAAACACCTTGAATTTGGACCTCCTCTCTGTTCTATATCCCAAGGCAGCCCCTCCCTTTCCAGGACTCAAATCTAGCCTGGATGAGCAAGTAACTTAGCAGGCTTGAAGACTGAGGAATGTGAAGCTTCATGTCTGCGAGAGGCAGTTCTAAAGTAAACAACATATGAGCCTTTTAGTCTTCAAGTTCATGCATATCTGGCCAGATTTGCTGGTCTTCGAACCATTATTCCCCATTTTATGCTCCTGTATGCTTGTGTAACTACTATATGAGCAGGGTGAGGGTCACTGGGACACAAATTGAGCATTCCTGAAACATTAAGAAGATTCAAACAGTCCCAACAGTGATGCAGCCCTTTCTCAGGAGCCAAGAACACATGGCCCCCCCATGCACCTTGGAACCTGTCACTGAGAAACATCAGTACTATTAAACTGTTAAGACAAACGTCATTATTAAGACAATATTAACATCAGAAACAGAGACATGTCCTTTGAGAGCTTGTGTTACAGCTATAAAACAAATTTTGCACTTGCAAAATTGATATTCAATGCTATGCACCCAGCTGTCAAGGAAGGCCAGAAACCCACTCCATTTAACCTTTTGGGTGAACCCACATTTGCATGCATTTGTGCCTTTAGCTAACTTTAGGAAATAGGAAGCTAATTTAGTGCTTAAAGGTATGTCATGAGGTAAACACTAAACAAGTCGTCGGTTGTTACTTTTCTGTACAGGAGTGACTGTCTGCATGTGCTGGTTGTGCCTCCGTGGCATTCCTGGCAGAGGACGGCTGTTAGCACAGCACGGCTAACTGTACACACTGCTAATGCTAACGGCTAGTAGCATTTTGCTAAAAACAGAAGTGAGACACCGGGCTGTGTTGGCTTTCAGACTTTACCAGGGGAACAAACGTTCAGGCCACAGTCACATTAACGTCACAGTCTACCCCCATGAGTAAACAGAGTGGCACTAGTGTTAGTTCTCAGTGTTAAACAGAAGAGGTCCTGTTCTCCGTACCTTTAGAGGAGTTGTGGCCGCCATATCCACTGTCCAGCTCCAGCTCAGCGCTGACACTCAGGAGCCTTACCGCGCATGCGCACTATCTCATCCAGCGCCTCTGAGGAGTGGGTGTTAAAGTGGTCCCTTACAGTCATGCATGAACACCCCACAGTACACGGTGTGATCAGAGTGAAATTCTTTCTCGGCATTTAACCCATTCACCAAGTGAAGCAGTGGGTAGTCAGGACTGCCGCACCCAGGGAACAGTGTGTGGGGTGGTACCTTGCTCAAGGGTACCTCAGTGTTGCCACTTGCAGTCTTGGGATTTAAATCCATGACCTTCTGATTGCAGGGGCAACTCCCTAATCACTAGGCCAGTTCTCGCAAGTTGTTTTTTTTTTTTTTTTGGGATCACTTTTCAATTTAATTCAATACAATTTCATTTATGTAGCGCTTTTTTACAACCAATGTTGTCACAAAGCAGCTTTACAGAGTCTAGGTCTGAGCTCCTAGTCAGCAAGACAAGAAAAAAACTCCCTAAAGCTGGAGGAAGAAACCTCTAGAGGAACCAAGACTCAGAAGGAAAACCCATCCTCCTCTGGTCTATGAAGATAACTAACAAAAAATACACAAAGGGTCATTTAATGTGCTTTTACAGGAATAGAATTACAATATAATAAAATTAGAACAAAAATAATGCAAGAAATAAAAAAATACATAGAAAATCAATTAAACAACATTGAAAGTGCAATAGAAGTGCAGATGTTTAAAAGAAGCCGGTTTTAGCAGCTCTTGCATAAAACGTATAGATGCAATACGTTATTGTGAGTGTGCATCTGATATCTCTGCCAACATAGTATGTTTTTGGTCATTATTGTTTGTTTTCTTTTTTTGTTTTCTTTTTTATCGTTTTAGTTTATTAAGTCTTTATGAAGTCTTTAAACACTAAACATAAGCTAAACTGTTTGTAATCTTGTGATAAACATGTTCTGGTTTTTAACAATTCACTGATGATACAGAAATGACAATTACATAGTAATACATTACTGTGAGTATGTATTTAACATCTATGGCAACACAGTATATATCTGATACTTATAATATTTGATTTTGTTTTATTTTAATTTGTTTTATATTTTAGTGTTTTACTTTATAAAGTCATGAAGTCTCTGCACAGATTTTGTGCTGTTCAGTGGACGAAAGTACCTCTAAACATGAGTTAAATTGTTTGTAAAATTGTAATAAATGTGTTCTGGTTTTTCACAATCCGTTGATGACATAGAAACGATACTTAAATAACTTACTGACTGACATCCAGGCGCAAGCTATATTAACATTAAAAAACTCAAATTGATTAACTGTTACTACTGACAGTAAGAAGATCATGAAATAAAAGTAAGAAGAGTAATTTTATAGGGGACTAGCTTTTATTTTGAAATCCCGCTGAAAGTAACTACAGCCAAACGCTCAGACTGGCGGGAAACTAGCAGGAGATCTGAATTCTCAGTCAGGTTCTGAGTGTCATTTCTACACTTACACACTTTCCTTACTGCTTATTCTGGATTTGCGAAGGTGTCATCTGTCTTTTATCTGTCTGGCAAAACCATAGGCAACCTCCACAGAGATTTTAGCGACTTAAAGATGCTCCGTTTTTTTTAACATACACTTTTGAGTAACGTTAGTTGGTCCGACTCTGACTAATCCAGACCTGAATTTTGTTTTGATAAACCAGCGTCATCATGGTTCAGATAGTCATCTCAAGGTAGGTTTGACAAGCATACTACATACTCCAGTTCTATTAAGAATATGGGTCCCAGAAACTGTTATGTCCATAATCTAAGATTGCGGACATTACAGACTTTCGTTACCTCTGTCAATACGACTGTTTATAGTACTGCATTTTCTCTGTCCTGCTGCTGCTATATTTGCACAATTATTATTTAGTGCTGTCTACATCTGTTCTGTAATTTTGCAAATGTAACTCTTTTTCTGCACTTTTGCATGTACGTCTCTGTAAGTCTTTAATTTGCACTTTTGCACATGTTACTCTCTGTTCTGCACTTTGGGATATGTACCTCTGTTCTGCACTTTTGCACATGTAACTTTCTGCTGCTAGAATACAGTATGTGTACTGTATTTATTCAGACTAGTACTGTAGATATTGCCAACTGCACTAAATGTTGTTTTGTTGCTCTTGTTTTTTCCCCTTGGACTCTCTTTTGTCCTGCCTGCACAGGTTTTATGCTGTTCTGTTTCTGTTCTTGTGTTGCACCACAGTACTGGAGGCACGTTGTTTCTTTTCCCTGTGAACTGTGTGTATATTTTTTTAAATGACAATAAACCTACTTGACCTGACTAAGAAACGTACTAAGCAACTTAGCAGGGATAACATAATAAGATAACATAATAAAAACATCATAAGCAACGTAACTGGCTGTTTTCTTTTCAGTAAGTCTGAGAAAGGTCCTCCTGAGTGGTTGTTGGTGGAATTGCAAGGAGAGATGGTGTCGAGACAAAACTCTGGGCTGGCTGGAAATCTTATGGGAGACCTGCACTACACGAAAGAGGTAAGTCTACTGATGTTACACACCACCACTCCCTGTACTATAAATGTGTTTAAAGGTAGGGCACAAAATGTATTTATGGGGAACTCAAGATAAATTCAATGGAATTCAGTTGTCATTGTGAAATAACAAAAAGCATTCCAAGGCTTTTTCATAATCTAAATGGACGAAAGTATTGGGACACACCTGTATTTCAGGGTTTGGACTAGGCCCCTTATTTCCAGTGAAGGACAATCTTAATGCTTCAGCACACCAAGATATTTCGGACAAGGCCATGCTTCCAACTTGTGGACAAAGTTTGTGGAAGAACCTTTTCTATTCCAGCATGACTGTGTCCCAGTGCACGAAGCAAGGTACATAAAGATATGGTTGGATGAGTTTGGTGTGAAAGAACTTGACTGGCCCGCACAGAGCCCTGACCTCAACCCCATTCAACACCTTGAACTGGGATGAACTGGAACGGAGACTGCGAGCCAGGCATTCTCGTCCAACATCAGTGCCTGACCTCATTTATGCTCTACAGAATGAATGGGCACAAATTCACAAAGAAACACTTCAAAATCTTGTGGAAAGCCTTCCAAGAAGAGTGGAAGTTATTAGAGCTGCAAAGGGGTACCAACTCCATATTAATATCTATGTATTTGAGTGCAGTGTCATTAAAGTCCTAATACTTTTGACCATATAGTGTATGTATCACAATATATAGTTTTTTTTCTGAGGCTTACAAACAATTTAGATCAGATAAAGTATGCCAGAAATATTTCACAAATGGCTATAGAACCTTTAAAAGTAAGAAAAGAAACTACTTAGATTTTTTTTTGGTTATTCAGTACATTCAATGTTTGTTCATACAGGCTTAAGTCACTTTTTCCTTCTTTTGTCCAAGGGTGTTCCGGTGCTAATTGTGGGGCATCACATCCTTTATGGGAAGCAGGTCAAACTGGAGAAACCATTCGCTGTCCTGATGAAGCGCTCTGGCCTCCCTCAGGGTGATGAGGTAGCCATGGAAAGCAGCCAAGAGAAACCTACCACCTACTCTGTTTCTGCACTAATCAAAAAGAAGCTGATCTTTAAAACCCGCCCTAAACCCATCATTACTAACGTGCCCAAGAAAGTTTAGCAAATAGCTAAAATTCACCTAATATCGATAAGAAAAATACTCTCAGTACATTGCCTGTTGCCAGTACAGTGTTCTCTCAGGACTACTGGGTGCTTCTGTTTTTACAGACTGTTCTGTGAGATGTAGGTGGATGAGCTGTTGAAAGTGCACCCCAGAAATCATTTTAGGACATGGAACAAGCATGCATGTTTGAGAGGCTGAATTACTGAATGCAATAAATGATGCATGTGCAGGCACTAGGACAAAACATTTGATTGATCAGAAAAGGTTTATTTTTATACATGTAAAAAAAAAAAAAATACAATTTAAAGGTGTAATATTGATCTCCAAAAATAAACACAGTTAATGTTGCAATAATCATATAAAAGTTTAAAAAATGGTTCTTTTACATATTTAAGTATTTACACAATAAATGCATATGAGGTCAAACAGTATGACTGCTGTTTTCAGTTGTGTACACAAAAGAAATGATTAAAGTACTTGACAGTCTGACAAAAGTTGCGATAATGAATTAAACTTTACAGTGTCTGTTAGTTGCCTATTGCAGGTTTTGTGTTGTGCACTGGCGGTTGACAGGCAGTTGATTGGCCCCTGCTTAGTTTTGGACTGGAGTTATTCAGTGGATAGTTTCCCAACTTCCTCAAAGCACAAAGAGCCTTCTAAAATGGGAGAGTTAGTTTTATGTTTCACACTTTGTCTAACAGTTAAAATGATCATAACACTACAACACTGTTTGAGAACCAGGCCCTGGAAAGTATGTCACTTAAAAAAAAAATAATAGTGACAAACACCTTTTACATAAAAACAAAGCCTAATAAATTGTACATAAATGATGTCAGTATTCTTGCACTTATTCAAAATATCTTTTCTATTAAAATATGGATGTTATTTTATTTGAGACAGTAAAATAAACACCACACCGTCTTTTGATTCAACCTATTGTAAACCATTCAGCTTATGAGGAAAAACTAAAGACCCCTTCGAAATCAACATTGGACTGAACCTCAGATTAGAAAGCTGCACATGGCTGTAATTTCAATGGTAAACCAAATTTACATATCCTGAACTAAACAGACACCGTGACTGGAGCCTCATTATTGGCTGCCAAAATTGTTGTTTTAGTGCGGCTCTGTGATTTTGTAGATTCACACACTATGCACATTTTCAATAATTAGGAGAAAACATGTCTACCAATGTCAAACAGGGCTTTTAACCCACTGTCCCTTTTCAGCACAATCATTTAAGAGCAGCATCTGTAAGACCTGGGGACAGTCAGTTCACAAACTCACAGCAACTGAAATTAGTCTGTAAACATCCAAGCACACTAGTCGCAGTGTTCTTGTTTTCAGACCCTGAAAGATTGCCAGAGCTTGCTGAGTGTGTGTCTGTGTTTTCCGAGAGAGTGAGTGCGGAGGCCGCTCTTGTATGCAGAGGTCCGATCACCATACCCACGCGTTTGGCACTGAGAAAGCTGTGAGCTGGGTTGGTTCAATAAATGAAAATCATCACGCTTGCGTCTGCCACGGCTCTGCATAGACCCTGCATGAATGCCAGAGCAGCAAATATCTCAAATTCTTGTTAATATGCTTAAAATGCTGCATTGTCATAGGAATGCAGTTCTATATTACTCAGAGAGTTAGTTTTGCTGATGGATAAAAATGTAATTCGTTGTGAATTCTGTGTGCACGGGACAGATACAGTCTCAAGTAACACTGCTTCTTAATGTGCATGAAAGCCGCCGCTACCAGCAATTGTGAAAAATTAGCCAATTACACAGTGATATCCAATAAATAATCAACTTAATCATAGGCTCTGCTGATGAAGGTACAAGGAGAAAACTACCAGCACTGATTACAAATGGAAATCTAGCTAATTAAAATCTTGACCATCACTTTAACAAAACAAAGCCTGTAAACAGACAGAATAATGTGTCGTCTTTGCACATTCAAGTTTCAGTTTGCACAGCCACCTTTGATGTCCATCATGGACTCTGATGGTTTTATACCTAAAGTGTTTTGTCTCCAGTTTCCTGAATAGTGTGTAACAGGTAACATGGAAATAAAACATGACTAGCTATTCTAAATAGGGAATAAGCATGTGAATAATTTATTTAGTTAAATATATTTCATTTTCTTTGGTTGTTCCCAAACAGTCAGTGTTGGAGGAACTCAATGGTGCTTGGACAATGAGACACTAAAATATATAGAATGACCTAAAGATGAAACTTTGTGATAGAACAAAACCCAATATTGTTTGACCTACTTTTCTATCACTGCATTCAATACAATTAAACAGCACTGATAATTGTCAGATTGTCAACCAATAAAAAAAAAAGTCAAAGCAACATAAGACTTGATTTTGGCAGATAACGCCTGTGCAGTGTCTAACCCAGGGTCCTCTCTCATGGTTAGCGCATGTTTGACCAACTCTGACTCCACATAAACTGTACTCAGGACTGCAGCTGAACGTTTCCACTGTTGTGTGCTTTGTGTTTGAGAAGCACAGTTTCCCTCAGCTGGTAAGTTGCAGGGCCATCAGTATATGACCGCTGGTGCAAAATACCTGACAGTCTTGTAGTACATATAAGTGGACCGTTGTGTCATGAATAACATGACAAGGAGAGTAGCACCATAGAAGGAGAGGGCAGTTTTAAACCAATCCCAGATCATGTCTGGCAGCACCATTGAAGTAATGTTGGAGAAGGGCATTCTAAGCCTCAGCATAGGGCAGATGATACTGTTCCTCCCTCTTGTTACAGCGCTTTGCCACTATAGCTAAATAGAGCACCAGGAGTATGAGCCAGTAGCAGGCATAGAGGATGGTCCCAGCAATGAGCAAGACCTTCTCAGTTTCACTGAATGGCTCCTGTGTCTCACAGTAAATAGTGTAAACCACCCCTCCGAGCAATATGGCTCCCCACACAGTCACAGGCACAGCCCCAATTAAGTTCACTACAATCTTTTTCCTCCCAGATGTGCCCCAGCCTGCTTTATTAATGGTCAACAGTGCGAAGATCTTAGCTGGCAGGAGGCTGGACATGTAGAGCAGAGAGTAGAGGGACATGAAGATCATAACCAGGCTGCCCCTCAGGAAACAGGCATAGGTGGCCTTTACCATTCCTACCAGCTGCACCGTTAGCAGGAATAAGAGAATGTTCCAGAGCCGTCCGCGGTAGAACAGGTGGATCACTGTGGCTACCAGGAAGAAGGGAAAGAAACCTGTGACCACAGACTCATAGGTCATCCAGAGGCTGTGCTTGTGGAACCAAAGAGCATTGTAGAGCCACTCTCGGAAGTAGGACTTGCTCCAGCGTGTCTGTTGGTTGAGCCAGCGGAGATACTGAGTAGGAGTCTCAGTCTGGCACTGTGAGCGTGCTGTAAACTTTGTTTTGTATCCAATACTGAGTACTCGGTTGGTAAGGTGCCGGTCATCGCCAAAGCTGCACTTGCTGCCCAGGAAGGTCTGGTGGTACCAGGGCTCCAGGAACTGCTGGAGGAGGGAGTTGCGGTACATACCCAGAGGGCCACTGATGCACTGAACACAGCCGAAGTAGGACTGACAAGCACGCTCCACATTGAAAGCCATCCAGTAGCGCACACTACTCAGGAAAGAGATCCAAGAGTCATACTTGTTCAGGATCTGAAACAAATGTGGGACAGTTTATTTGGAGAATGGCCCTGAACTTTTTGCTCTAGCAATATGTACCACGTGAAGTGGTTATCTCTAGTGAAGAGATCCCCTTTGACTTTTTGAGTGTAGAACTTTTTTTATTTTTACTTTTTACTTGTACCTTTTTTTTTGCTTTTTATATTTCTTTTTAATTCATTCTCACCTGTACATCTCCTCCCACTCCACCCACCTCTGGATCCTCCTCCATAACTTTCAACATCTCAATGGTGCATGCTGGATCCAGAACGGTGTCTGAATCACACACCTACAACAGGCATACAACAAGGGGAGCTTAGACTTCAGCGACGCAACAGGAAAACCGTGACATCCCAGATGTGTCAAAGGGAGGAATTTTTAAGTGAAGATTCACTTGAGTCTGTCTCTCTGCACAAATGCAAGAAACTAACCTGTGATGTACTTCAGTTTACCAAATAAATTATTTTGAGATGATTTAATGCATCAGGGTTAAGTTAAAAGCGACACAGCCTTTAAACTGTCCAAATTGAGAACATCTGTAGGTATGAGTGCCTAAAATTTTGGCAGCAGCTGTTTGGAAGTTCTCTTTGTTTTCTTCAGCTGTTCATCACCAGCTGTGCAGGAGCAATGAGAGGTTGCTGACAGCACACAGGTGTGTTCAGGGTGCAAGGGACAGGGCAGTGGAGTGACCTTTGACCTCCATGTAGCAGTGATTATGAACGCAGGAGCTAAAATGGAAATGAAGAAGCTAATCTAAACGGTGGATAGACTAGAAATATCCAAAAGACACCAATCGTTGTGGTGTTAATCACAAAGTATTAATGTTGACAAATATTCTTAAGCCTACACACCGTGATGAGAGTTCCTGCAAAATTATTTCAGTAATGGCATTATGGTAGTTTGACAACCATTAACATTTTTAATGTATGCAGTTTCCCCTATTCTCTGTTCCAGAACCACTACAACATAGACACAATTTTTAAAAAAGCATTCTGATTACTATATGGTGAATAATGTGCAAATCAGCACAGTAACCAGTTGCCTGTTCTGCTTCTCATTTTTTATTTAAAAGCAAATCATAATTTACTAAACGTAATAATTTACTAAGTTTTAAGTTGCTAAATTTAATAAAAACAGCTCTTAGGAATAACGACCACCTTGAACCATGTATGTTTTAGCAGTGTATTGTAAAGAGACAGTTAGAAAACAAGGAGGCAAGGTAAAGTTTAACCAAACTGATGCTTTATTTGAACTCTCCAAAGTGGGCTTCTGATTTCAAATTAAACTCAGAAGTTAATTTCAGGAGATGAACTGAATGAGCAGCGATATACATGTTAAGCGACAGCAGTCCAAAGGGTGTTTTCTTTTATAAGCAGAACAGGGGAGTTGCGTCACAGCTCTGAAAGGGATTTTGATTCTAGAATGTGTCTCAGAGACACGGATGCATTTACACTGCTATAACATGTGGCTCAAGTGTGTATCAAACCACCTCCTTTAGTTGTTTGAGCAATCACATTTATGTCTGTTTTAAATGTGTCTTGAGTTTTGAGTTTGATTATATGGCCACTTTATTATATGGCCTAGCCAAATCCAGATATAATCCTAATATTCAAGACACATAAAGTGACCAGGACCAGATGTAAACAGTGTCTTACTCACCTGCACATAATCCACCGAGTTGCCTAGAGCTTTGAAAGCCGTATACATCACCTCCCTCTTTCCACCCCACTCTTGCATTATGCAGGAGTACCGGCAGTTATGCACCATCCTGGACACCCGTGCAGCCTCCTCTGCATTCACTGAGCCCGTCCCTGCACCCCTTGCCCCATCACTGTGGTAGTTCCCCTTCCACACCATGCAGCTGGCGTGCTCTGCTCCCCCCATCACCTCCCGGAAGATGTCCATCATGTAGGCGTCCTCAGGCCGGTTCCCATCCACCACCAGCACCACTTTCAGGCCGGGGAAGGAGATGCGGCGCACACTGCGCAAACACTTGCGCAGGTAGTCTGGATCCTCTTGGTAGGCAGCGATGCAGAGGGCCACTGTGCGACGCAGGTGGCAAGGCCGCGATGGCTCTCGCATGCGCCGGTGCTCCAGGAAAGCAAAAAGACTCTGCAGTAACAGATGCAGCGACAAGATGGCACCGTACAAGCCGAAGGAGAGGTGGTGTTGCTCAGTGTGGATGAACTGATAACCGGTCACGTAGGCCAGCAGGATGGCAAAGAGCACCACGGCCGCAAATAGAGTGGTGATGAAGATCCGCACTGCTGTGCCACAGCGAGAGGGCATCTGTCGAGTGTAGAAGAAACAAAGAGATGTTAATGGGGAAGGAGATGAAAAATACAATGGGAAGGGGGTTCAGGCCTTTGCTTCAGTTTTGACTGACTTTGTAGACCATCCCAAAAGTGGATCCTGGTTTCTCTGGCACAGTGCCTTTCACCTGCCTTTACAAATATTTCTATATGTGATATATCTTTCTTTGGTATATAGGATGAAAACAGAAATCCAGAACATATATTCCAACAGACACATCATCTATGGAAAGCTGGAAAGAGATGGAAAAAAATTACAGAAATGAAGCCAGCATGCTCAAATGGAAAGGGTTACAGAGGAGAAAAGAATTGGTAGCAAGAGAGTCAGGAATGGTGGAAATTGTTTGCTTTAATTTTGATCACTACTGTAGACTTTGCAGATTATAAATCTGTTCAGTGCTCAAGTTCCTTGAAGATGTTTTCTAGGGCTAAGTGTCTGTCTCAGGAGTGATGGATAGGATGTTAATAGAGCTTTTGTCAATTCTTGACTGTACTGGAGGGGGAGGGGAATCTGTGATGACGGGCATTTCCTATTTTTGCTACTACTACACTAGTTTGTCCATAATTTGAGACTTTTTCCATGGGCTGTCTGTAAATAGTGTTTGTGCATCAGATATCTGAATGCCAAACGAATAACAATAGAAAACTATCATACTGATCTCTTTTCTTTCTTGCTCAGGTTAATGACTTTTAATTAAAGGCTTGGAAGGGCTTGGCCGCAACTCTGTCGCATCCTGACTGGAGAACAATCTCCCCATTTATTCCTCCCTGCACCCTTTGCCCACTGGAAGAAAGAGCTGCTTCACTCACTGCCCTGATATCATAACAGCCAATGCCATTGATCATACTGAAGAAATGCAACCCACTGCTCCAAAAATGGAACAAGCTGCTTTTGCTGGCAGTCTCTTTCCACAGGCTGTCCCAGATATTTATAGACTTATTCTACCATATCCGTCTTTGGATTGTATCATCTAAACTCAAATTCTGATTATTCTCATCTTCTTGATGAAGTGATGGAAATTGCACACAAGCGTACTCAATTATACTGCTGGCACTGTACAGTACTATGGCAATATTAATATCATGACATCAGCATTCTTGACCTATGTTCTCATTTTCTTAATTTTGTACAGTACTGAAGAAGTGTGCAGAGGTAGCTTCAGAGAGGCCAACTCAGTTTGTAGCATCAGGGTGGCAAACGGCAGGCAGGCAGGCATTCAAGAGTGTGTTTGACCCTAATTAGAGGGCTTTTTAGCCTAGGGGACTGTGAAAGAAGAAAGAGCTTGAGTCAAACTCAAGAGCACCCCAACACTCATTCTGTCACCAAAGACTGCACACAGAGACCCTGAGTACCGACATGTAAAGAGTCGCCTATACAAACTGATGCAAGCGCAGAGACAATATTTACCTTTTCTTTAAGTTCCATCTCATGAGCCTGAAAAAAACACTAAGAATAATTTTGCCCAGCATTTCTTACTACATGAACCCCCTCAATCTGTAGCCTCGATGAGCCTATGCACTCAGTAGTTCTACACATTAGAGAAATTCAAGTGTGTGGGGAAAAAAAATCGCTTTCTGTGGAGATCGATACTCACAATGGCCATGATCAGCTATTGGACCATGGGGAATAGGAGATCAGACCATGCAGTTTCAGGAGATGGTAGTGCCTTAATTTTCTGACAGCAGCTGATGTAGCTCTAAAGATGTCTGTTGAGATGCTAGGCTATCTCCTGTCTGGGACTGGGTGTCCTTTGGAGGCTAGAAGAATATGCAAGTAGATGTCTTCAGGTCACTAAAAGAATCCTGCAGAAGATCCTGGTTCAGGAGTAGGGAGCTGTTGATGAAATGAAGGCAGTTGGTCTTTGGCAAAATAGGATCCAATAAAAAGTAGTTAGAGGAAAGTAGTTAGGAAAATCCCAGATGTAGCACTTTTCCCAGGAAACGTGCACAGACTGCCTCACAGGTGAGGAGCAGAATCAATGAGGATTTTGTCCATGGGACAAGACACTTCACCCAAAGGAAGAGAGGGAGGGCTGAACACAAGAGGATGAGGAAAAGGTGGGGGGAGGTGGGGGGTGCAGGTGAGAGGAGGAAGAAAGCAGCTGAGGGAGTTCAGAGAATATTCTGTTGGTGGTCAGAGCAGTTGGGTAGTCAGCAACTTCCTTTGTAGATTCAGAATGTTGATGCTTTCTGTCAGTACCCTGTTTAGAAATAATTACGAGCCCTTGAGGTAGTATGAGTTACTGTATGAGACTTGCACTAGTGGATTTATGAAGTTGTACTGAACCACTGATTATTAAGTTGCTTGCATGTTAAAAAAAAAGGAAAGCTCAGGATAATGTGACATGACAGCTGAGGAAGACAGAAACAGAACTAAATTCATCGGGATAATATAGAGACACTGTGATTAAAGAAGGTAATCTGCTGGGGAGAAAAGCATCAAGCAGGCAGTTGGTGAGTCTGGTTCTTGCCACTAGGAGGCACTCACAGAAATCTCTAATTACAGCAAAGTACAATTTTCCACCCTCCATGGAACCAGTTGAATTGGTTTAATTAACAAATTGGTTAAATGTACACAGTCTATCAAAAGTTTCGGGACTCTTTGTGAGGAATGATTTTCACTGGTATTTGTCAATTATAAAAAAACGTCTGATATAAAAATGTATTTCAGCTATTTACTTATACTACATTGCAACATTCAGCTTCAAAGTGTCCCAGAGTCAGTTTTGCACAAGTCTCAGAATAATGTTTGGATAAACTTCATATTGAGTTTGCAGCAGGGAGTTTTATGACTTTATTTTAGATATTGGCACAAACATTTAACTGTACCTATTCTCATCCAAATAAACTCCTATAAACTGGTTATTGCAAACGAGCAAAGAAATGTGTAACTTTCTTGACAAAAAATTATGATGACATGATGAAAACAGTAACTCATCAATGGAAACCAAAAAAGTGCAACCAATCTAGTGACTAATCAGAAGGCATCTCCTAACAATATATCCGCTGACATACCCACAACTATGACAAGATCAAAGCTGCCATGAGTCCTTTGAAAAGCCTAGCCCCCACAGGGCTGTACCGCTAATGAACTGATATGTCTCAGGCTTGCTTGGGTGTTACAATCTAATCTAGTGACTTGTAAATCCCAGGAGAGTTTTTTCCTAGGGCCACCAGACCCCTATGTGCAGTCAACCTCTGATGACATGGAAACTAATGTTGGCGGCATTTTCCTTGGAGAGGTCCCAGATCTTCAAACAGAATTCAGAGGCGGTCCTGTCTGCTCCTGCCGTTTGCTAGCCAGCCTGGGGGCATGGACAAGAGTGCCAGGAAACAGGCCACGTACCACAAAACTAAATGTTTTTTAGACACAGTCTATCACATAGAAAACAAGCCATTTTAAAAGAGTGAATACCGCACCCCAGGTACCTTTCTGGAAAAACCCTTTTACAGAGATCAATTTGTGCGAGCTTGAGAGTGCACACTTTCCAAACTCTCAAAATCCTTCCTAATTTTCTTTTGACACTCTAAGTGTTTCATATATTCACACACTTGGAAAACTTTATAGAGACAAAAATTCATGCACAATACACACAAGATCACTATGGGTGATGTGTCCCATACCTTCCCAGCCCTGGGGCGGTGACAGTGGGCTCCCTCTTCCCTGGCGAAGTCAGCCTTGCAGAGTGTGTGTGTGTGTGTGTGTGTGTGTCGTCCAGCTCCACTCCTCTCTGCTGCAGCACTACAGCGTGCTCCTTGTTCTGCCACTTGCTCACACTACATCTTTATTCCACCAGCCCTTAATTCAGGAGATCCCTCATCCAAAAATACAGCACCCTTGCCCTCCTCCTCCTCTTCTTCCCAGGTTCCTCCTCCCTCTCCCTCTCTCCCTTCTCTTTTCCTCCTGTCCCCCCGTACAGTCCTCAGGCATGTAGGCCTCTAAGTTTAGCAGTAAGCCTTTCAGAAGACAGCACCATGGAGAAGTCAGAGTGCCGCGCTGCTTCTGGCTCCTCTGGTCCTGGAGGAATAAAAGATGGTTAGTAGCTTCCAAAAACTGGAATCTCATCATCTCAAGTGGTATTTCAAACTAACTGCACATCATCAGACTTACTTGGTCTAGGGTCCAACATGGCTGTGGATAGAATGTCTTGCCTGGAGCAGACGCAGGTGCTCGGGGTGCTCTGTCTGTCTTTCTAACCTTTTTCCCCTCTCCTTGGTTCAGTGTGAGCTCTGCTGCAGTGGCAGCAGCAGCAACAGCAGCTTCTCTCTACTCTGCACCCTCTGCAGCACAGCACAGCCTAAATCCCAGCAAACTCCTTTCTGCTGTCACACCATCCTGCCTTTCTTTCTTTCTCTCTCTCTCTCTCTCTCTTTCTTTTTCTCTCTCACTGACTCTCCTCCTGTCCTTCACTTCCCCATGCTCTCTCCCCTCTGCTGCCCCGCGCTGCAGTGCAGCCAGCTACCACAAGACTCAGGACTGTTTGAGTGTACCCCCCCTCTCCCCTTGGCTACACATACACACACACAGACACACACACAGACACACTCACACACACTCTCAATGCATCCTTTATGGGCTTATTTATTTATCCATCCCGCCTCCCTGCACCCCTGCTGCTGACAGCCCGCAGGTCCGACGCAGGCTGATGAGGAGGTGGGAAAAGTCAAGGAGTGAAAGAAAGAGTATAAAAGGGAAAGAAGCGAGGAGGGTGAGAGAGGAAAGGACACATGATATGCTATGACATCATTAATAATACTGCATACTATTCACTACACAAAATATTCCTGTCTGGGTGCTAACCTCCATCCTTAGCCCAACAAAAGCTTACTGTGTTTTTAAAAGGATCCTTCAAAAATCCCAACTCTTTCTCTGCCTGTGCAGTACAGCCAGCAGGTAATTAGTGTAATAGCTCTTTCATGGTTGAGCAGCAGTCAAGAGTAGTGCAGGGTCACTGAGAGGAAGGGTGGGGGTGGGTGGGGTGGGTGTCTTGCCTGGCTTCTGAAGTTTAATGCTGTGCAGCGGCATCACAGCGACCCCCACACGGAGGGAATGTCTTTGGCTGTGAACCAAAGGAACAATGCAATAAGTCTACTGCAGCGCATAGCAATATTAATATGACGTGATAATGTGGCTCTGTTCAAATGATAATTTACAGAAAATTAGCATGACTAGTCAGAGGAGAGTAAATCGCAATACTGGTATATTTGCATATGATTGAATGCATCACAAAATCTCAAATACTACCACAATTTAAACGTTAACATATATAATAAATACTATTACCTGGTGCTTTATTAGGAAGACTACTCTAATACTGGCTAGGTACCCACCTTGCTCTCAGGACAGCCTGGTTTCTTCATTGCATGGATTCGGCACCTTAAAGATTCTACTCCATCACATAATCGCTGCAGATATTCCATTCTACTACATGCCAAAGGTGCTCTATTGGATTCAGATCTGGTGACTGGGGAAGCCATTAAGTACGATGAGCTCATTGTCATATTTATGGAACCATGTCATGTTACAAGGCACATTATTGTACTGGGAAAAACTATCAGAAGATGGGTAAGTTAAGGGATAAATTAAGGGATGCAGCACATGGTCGGCCACTCTGAGAGGCTATAGAATTCAAAGGATCTCTGATTGGTATTAGAGTAAGATTTCCTGTAAAATCACACAACCATCAGCTTAAACTCCTGACACAAGGTACGTTGGGTCCATGGATTCATGCTGTTTGTGCCCACTTCTGGCTCGACCATTTGCATGTTGCAACAGAAAGGTTCATTCCACTCACAGAACTGCCGCTTTGTAAATGCAAAAGACTAATGTGCATGTAAATCATAGGAGGTAACAGTTTTTTAAATCCTCGACCATTTGTTCTGGCATCCGAAGCACAGGCGTTTCTAATAAAGTGCTCAGTGCATTTATATCTCTGATATGTTTGAAGCATTTATTCCAGGTAGGGCTCCTAGACCTGCGGGAGCTGGTCAGCTAGTAGTGAAACGAGCCGAAACAAAACGTGCAGCTCGCTGCTGGGACAAACTGCCCATCAGTATCAGAACTGCACCAACTGTAGCTTTCAAAAGCTGCTAAAAACTGCTATACTCTCCGCTGCCTTCTTTGAAATATTTGCACTTCTATTGCACTTTCAATTTTCCTTTATTGATTTTTTAATGTATTCTTTCATTTCTTCCATTATTTTACTCTATTCCTGTAAAGCACATTGAATGACCTTTTGTGTATGATATTGTTCTATATAAAGTTGAACTTATATATTTAATCACAGAAGACCAACTTCTCTGAATGTGAGGGAACTATACATTTTACATACACCCACTGTAACACTTTCATATCGTCAAATTTATTTAGCATTTGTCACACTCTTACAAGTGATGTTGCCAAGCAGCTTTACAGAATCCGGGTCTAAGCCCCTAGCGAACAAGCCAAGGAAAAAAGAGGCAAGGAAGAACTCCCTAAAGCTGGAGGAGGAACAAAGACCCCAGTAGGAAATCCATCCTTCTCCTGTTGACACCGGATAGCAGGAGAGAATACAAGAATATCACTATGGAAATAACAATATATGAGGCAGAGGTATACAGACTTAACCACTGATCAGTAGAGTCTATAGTTAAAAGAGTAGTAGGATCAGTTAAGAGTCTGTAATTAGTCGCAGCAGCTCCTGTTGGAGTCTTGTGCATATGTTCTGTTGGGCATGTGTGTGAGAGATACTGAGTTATCCTCCACTTTCAGAGATATTCTATATGGCAAATATAAATGTATGGCAAAGCTCCCTGTTGTTGTGGCTCAGACCCATTTTTCTAATACATACTTCAGCTCACAGAGAAATAAGAAAACATTTGTCTTCCTTCATATATCTGTGTTAATGAGAATGTATAATGGATATGAAAGGGAAAATAAGGGGCAAAAAGTCTGGAAAAATAATCTTTATTTTAATTCAACACATTGTAAGTCCATACTTTTCCTCTCATCACAGTGGGCGTGTTCATAGATAAAGGGATATAAAACATTTTTCCACATCTTTTTTATCATTTCCTGAAGCTAAAAGAACACAGACATGTGGAATATAGCCATGGAAAACTTCAGAAGCATACAGACGGAGTACGACTTTTTTAAACAAGGACTGACAAATTGCTCTGCCTTGTCTTACAATGTTTCCAGCAATGTCCCTTTTTCTATATGTAGCACAAACAGTGAGAACGGGGAAAAAAGGCAGACATGCACTATTTTATTGGCACGGCATAGAGTGCTGACTTGGGGTGTGTTCAGAGGAAGACAAATCTTGCATTTGCCACACTCTGCTTTGCTCAGGCTGCCCCATGACCTCTATGTATATGTTGACAAAAGGCTGACTACTAGTTTCTCATGTCATAGCAAGACCACCTGGTCCTCAGTGTGCATGAATGCGTGAGAAACTGGCTGCAGGCAGCACCGTGAATTGTTTTGTAGGCTTATGTTGGTAAAGCCTAAGTTGAAGAAGGGGATTTTAGAGGGGGTAGCCAAAACTGAAGGCTGTCCAAAAGCAGTATCCTTTCGCTCTCCTCTTATTCGGTCATAATGTTATCTGGCTAAATGAAAAACATGAAACGGTATCTCCTCAGGATGGTTTGAGTCTAAATGCCTTCTGCAGAACAGAAAAGTTGAAAACTAAAAAGACAGTTTGTTATATTTGAAAGCTGTGAGGGTGTCCAGACTTAAGGCAGAACCACAATCTTCTTTTCAAGTTTCTGCTGAGGGAAGATGAATCTCCTCATGACATCATCCAGCTCTTCTAAGGCCAGCTGAGCATGAAGCACAGCCACCTCGTCAGAGTCTGAGCGCACCACCCACTTCAGAGCCCGATAGAGCTCCAACAGAACATCCCCCAGGACCTGCGGGGAGAGGGAAAATGATAAACAGGCGTTTAAGAAGGGCAACTAATTTACATACTTTCTGAGGCAGGTGAAACTCTTTCAAAGAAGGGGTAAGGAGCTTTCAGCTGTTTCTGCTGCTTTAAACTAAAGGCCATCGGCACTTCCCCACGCTCACCCCACCCCGGATTTTCCTACCTTCGCCATATTATTACTTACTGCAACAGCTGCACCAAGTCACAATGCCACCACTATAATTACTCACAGAGGAGGGACCACCATTACTGTTCTGATACTGATCCAACAATGCACTTCTGAAACTAGCCTTTGGCACTGTTTGCAATGTAAACATGTCAGAGGATCCAAAACGTCAAGGCTGGCTAAATATCCCCTCATACATATAGAATATATTTGCCACAGCAAGGGTCTAGGCAGTAACTAAAGCAGTGTTGGGTGTTGTAAAGCAGAAGGTCAGAAGAGTGACAGGTCTTATCACAAGCAATTTGTAGTGACCACTACTGCTAAACCAAAGATGGGGCTTTGGAGGGGTCATAGGTTCACAGTGACCTGTTTGAAGAGCAAGTTCTTCAGGCCTAAACTGGTCTCCTAAGGAAACCTCAACACCAATGGTCATTAAAGGAATAGATCAGTCAATGCTAATACCAACAATGAATAAAGGTCTATAGTCACTGACTGAAATTATATTGTATTAACCAGTGACTACTTCAATTCATTTTTAGCAATTTTTGCTTGTATTACTGAACTACTTCTATAACTGAATATAAACAGAAACTATGACCTTTTACAAACACACTCTGTACAACATATTTGTTGGATTTAGTGCTTTGCCCTTCTGTCAAAATCTGTAATACAGAGGGGCCTTCTGGAACAGCAAAGCTGTATGAAAACCTTATAAAACCTGTGGGCTCCTGAGGCTCAGTATGACGGTATGTGCCACAGTACACTCCAAAAGAGCTAAATCTCATGACACAAGGCTAGATGGAGCAGTAAACAGCTTGATGGCGAATAATGTGCAAAATGTGGAGGAATCTAAATGCCAAGACTTTGATCTTTTCACTTAGAACCACTTCATGCAAACTGCAGGAGAATGATAACTGCTGTCCCATGACGAGAGGACTGAATGAAGCTAAGACACCGGAACATCAGAACACAGTGTAACCATCCACTAGACAAACTACATGTCATGTTCAACAACAGCTACAGGAGAGCTCAAAGCTCAACGAAAGTTCCTCTGATTACAGAGGTAATAGCTAATTGCCGCTTCAGCAGTAATGTCTGCGGAACCTGGTTCCACTTTCCCAGACCTAGAATTAGCCTAAGGGAAAAGGTTATGACCACAGGCCATAAATGGTCCTGCTTCAGGCTTCATCCAAAAGTTTCTAATTTTTTTCAAATCTTTGTGCCTCTTACTGAAAGTAGACTTTGCCATAATAATTGCGGTGTAATGCTTTCAGCTAACAAATTGTTACAGAATAATTAATGCATCTATAATGTGCTTTTTAATGTAGATGTCATCAGAAACATTTTCTGGTCTTTGTGATTCTAATACCAAAGAAGGCAAATCAGCCTGATGACAAATGAAAGTCTGAACTTTCAATCAAGGCATTCCCTCAATCCAGCAAATGTAAATAAATCTGATGACAATAATGCAGACCAATCCTACAGTACCTTAAAAACATATTGGTTGACATGAATGGTTCTCACAGATGCGTTCTTGTTCTACTGGAGGTCATACAGCAATTGCAAAATGTAACAAATATGGTGCAGGTCTTTGCTGGATGCTGTAGTGGGTGTAGCACTATAGTGACTTAGAGAGTGGCCCTGGCCATGGGAACCCAGAATACACAAATGAGGATAATTGGAGAAAATACACGTCGTTTCACTGAGGGCCAGACTAAATAAGAGAGCAGTAAATGATAGCTCCCTTCAGCATGTCTGGCTCATCCATGTGATTCCAGCTGCCCGCCAAATTCCTCCAGCCAATCCACGTGTGCTGGTCGCAGCGGTCGAAGGCACCAGTACACTAATCTACAACACTTAGCTGTTTTCTTTAAACATGTTTACTGAAAGATCACAGTCGTTCTCAGTTATACCCACCTGAGTGGTTTTATCGCTGAGGCCCCTCAGTAAAAGAGCGATGACGTGAACTGCAGCTCTCCGCACCTCCACCTCTTTTTCTGTCTTTATCAGGGCCGTGAGACATGTGGTCAGCTGCAGGAGAAAAAACACACACAGTTTAGAGATAAGACTTGGTTCTGGGGATTCTACTGCAGTGCCCCGCAGTGCTGTTGTCCATGTTTGTCGATCCATGATTGAACACTCCCACACACACACACACACACACACACACACGCAAACACGTACATGCTAGTGAGTGAGCGCAGCCTGTTGCAGGGCCCTCTCTCATGAATAAGCAGGCCTGTTAGTCACAGTGACAGAGCTGCTTATTCATGAACAGTTTTAAGCGCCCCACCCTCTCCAACTGTACCTCAGCTACAGACGCGCGCACACACACACACACACACACACTCTCTAAATGAACACGTTTGTAGAAATTCACATCCAATTAACTGGGCAATATGATATTTTGAATTCTTGTGATAAATTACATCATACTATGCTTTTCTGAGTATATTACAATATTTAAAGAACATTCTTCAAAAATATTTCACTAAGAGGAGTATAATCAGTCTCATTTAATTTAATACAGTGTGGAAAGCTGAATGAAAATCATCTGAATTTTTCATATGGCACTACTGCCTCTTTTTCCAACTGATTGTATGTCAGAAGAAGTGCATATTTAAATGTAAACTGACAGCACATGTTCACACCCTACAACACTCTGGACTGAGTGGAATTAGACTGGTTTGTGGTGACCTTCTCCCCTTCACCACTGGGGAAAAAACCCATCTCAGCAGTTGGGGGAAGGGGCTCAGCAGGAGAATATAAATGCTTTTTTCAAGTGGTCTTGGTTTTAACGGAAAAAATGTGTTTCCCACCAGGGGGTACCACACGAACACTATTCAAAGCCAAATGATGAAGCCTAACATTGAAAATGTTTGACGAAACAGCTTGTCAATGCTATTTTTATCCTGGCTGAGGTAAAAAGCAAACAGTCCATCAACAAAAAGGTTACATGTGAACACACACACATACTAAGTATACTGAAGTGAGGCCTGAAACATCACTTTGTCCTGCCTGCCAACTGTTCTGACTCAAACCTTTTGTTGCCTGGCCTCACAGTCACATTGGAACTACAGACAACTCAATAACTCAGTTACTAAATGACTGGATGACCTTCTCGAGTATGAACTTAAACAAGACTTACAATTAACGGCCCAGTCACAGCAAATCAATTTAATATTAATTTGTAAATAGTGTAAAAGTGTAAAGTGTCCATTTGTCATACATTAACACCCCACAGCACACAGTGTGAACAGCACTAAATTCTTCCTCTGTATTTAACCCATTCACCAAGTGAAGCAGGGGGCAGCCAGGAACACAGTGCCTGGGGAGCAGTGTGGGGGGACGGTACCTTGCTCAAGGATACCTCAGTGGCACCACTAGCAGCCCTGGGATTCAAACTCACAGCTGACTGATTAATCGTCAGTTAAACGCTTGGACACAGCTAAGGCTGGGTTTGATTTCAAAACTGATCTCTGAACTGTTTTTTTTTTTTTTTTTATTACAAATGGAAAGCATGTGTCTCTTAAACCAGAAATGAGAGTGAGCAGCAGGAAGTCAACTGGCCTGTAATTCCATTCCAGTTCCAGTCTAGAGTATGGAGCAAGCATGTTTCTTGAGCCACAGTAAATGAACTTTAGTACAGAATCAGAAGATTTTGATACTCAGTGGTACATAAAACTACTGAAGGTTGTTACCCAGTCCTACAAACACCTCACAGAATGTTTTCCAGAATCTTTTTTGCAGATGACCTCAAGTGCATAGGTTTGTTTCAAAGACAAATATGATTGCCTATGGTTGAATGTATTTCTATGTTATAAAACGTAATGAATTAATTAAATATTGCTGAATAGTTTCAAATAGTTTGTATTCATTTCGATCTTTAACTTTTAAGCTGGCAAATGCAGAATCTCAGTCATCATATAATCTTAATTACTGTGTGCTTCATGTGGTATTTTGAGGACTGTGTCTGTCCTCGTTAATGGATTTGAGTCGTTCAGATGTGTTGCTGCAGACTGTATTTAAATATTATACAGTAACATCCCCGCTTTTTGCAGGGGTTATGTTCCACGAGCGCCTGCATATAGTGAAAAAACGCGTTGTTGTGATGTGGTTTAAAAAATGCCCATAAATGTATTTTTATAGTGTAAAACCCTAATTTTGCCCCCAAATATGCTCCCAAAACACTTTAATTTCATCAACTCATTAGCCTTAAAGAAAATGTAAAGGTAAACCTGTATTCGTATTGTACAGTTTACACTGAACTCCTGCAGTGCTAGAATGTAAAATATCGATGTTACCCCTGTATGGACTGTACTGTAATTAATGTGCTGTCGTTTTCTTTGGTATGCACTGTCATTTTCTTTGGTATAAGCAGGTAAATACAGTAATAAATGAATTTAATTTACAGTAATAAAAATACAGAGCTTTAAGAAGAACAAAATGAAAAACACGAGAACACTTGAGACGCTCCACGGGGGAAATTCTGGACTGCAGTGTCCCAGGGCAGCAACCAACTAGCAGCAAGGAGAAATAAATAACGTTCTCGGATTGGCTACTTTCAAACCTCCCGTCTCTGAGTACAGCTGACTGTGACGTCCGGACCTTGTGCGCCACGCCCCCTCGTCCTCGTGCTGGTTGTTTGTGTTTGGGGCGGCGCTGAGCAGTGGAGGTTGCCTCCGCATGGCTCACGAGGCCCAGACTTCACAGTCAGCTGTACCCAGAGGCAGGAGGTTCGAAAATTCACGTTGCACTGAAACTGCAACTGCTGATCCACGTGAAAGTGGGAGGTTACTGTATTTCATTATATTTCATGTTGGATAATTCCATATTCGTTGTTTCATGGTTTTTATGTCTTCATTGCTATTCTAAAATCTGAAAAATAGTAAAAGTCTTCTATGAAGACTTGTACTAAAGCGACTGACTGACTGAATACTTGGCCAAATCCAGTAATATTGATGGGTTTTCTTGGGCAGTTGGTACTCACCTCCTGTGCCAGCGGACCGAGGGAGAACTGGAGGCGCTGGCATAGCTCGCCCAGGTTGGAGAGACAGCTGGCACGTATGCTGCTGTCTTCATCACGTGTGCCACTCAGGAACACGCCAATCAGAGGACGGCCGTAGTGTGGCGCCAGGTCACCTGATGAAGGAGACAGCACTCAGCATCAAAACACAGGTATACACACACATTCATAGTCTGTGACAGCCCTCAGAAACTGTGTTAGTCAGAAAGTAAGTTGTCTAAAAAGGTCCAACAATTTCATCCTGCTCGGGCACTGAAGCAGTCTCCCATCGCCAAGCCTAACCTTTAACTGCAGGTAGAAGGAACTAGCAAAAGCATGTTTTGTTTCTCACAAAACAAGGGGAGACATTCTGTCAAAAGTGTAGAATATTAACTTCATCAATACCCCACACACACACACAGTTTTTTTAAGAGTTAGATATGATGGTCCTGTTGTGTGTACAAGCTCCTCACATAAAACAACAAAAACATAAATACAGCAAACTAAAACCTGTATACTCAATGAAAATCAAAGGCAAATGTAATGAATTATCAATGTACTAACGTAATACATTTAAATAATTATAAATTTGGTCGTTCCAATTATACTACTTTTAAAAATTTTGGCATAATTTCTTTTACATCTTAAAACCTTTTTATTTATTGAGTTTAATATACTAGAAAAACATAAAGACATACAATGCGCCATAACGTATATATATATACACATACATACATACATAAACACATATATTATATGTATACGTACACAACCAGTCAAAGGTTTGGACACGCCTTCTCATTCAGTGTTTTTCCTTTGTTTTTATTATGTTCTGAATTGTAGATTATGACGAGGGACCACACTGAATTATGCAGTAAACAAAAAAAGACTTAAACGAATAGGTTGTAATAAGGCAACAATGGACTGTTATTTCTTTTTACTTAGTTAAGTGGTTTTTGCCATAATGTGGAGTAGAACCATAGTCGAATAGGATCACTAACTGTGTACCAACCCGACCATCACAACTGATGGTCCCAAACACATTAAGAAGGCAAGAAATTCCACTAATGAACTCTTGATGAAGAACACCTGTTAATTAAATAGCATTCCAGATCGATACCTCATGAATCTGATTGAAAAAATGCCTAGAGTGTGCAAAGCTGTCATCAGAGCAATAGGTGATGATTTCAATATGAATCTACAATGTAGCCAATAATAAAAACAAAGGAAACCGTTGAATGAGAAGGTGAGTCCAAACTTTTAACTGGTAGTGTATGTATACATATTATACATATGTGTGTGTGTGTGTGTGTGTGTGTGTGTGTGTGTGTGTGTGTGTGTGTGTAAAAACACACACACAGCTTAAAGACTGGTCAATGGTGGGTCTGTATTTCCATTTAGGTCTTTTTTCTTTTCGAGGAAAGTGTCCTTTCTATCTCAGCACTGTTCCAGTGCATCATCTCTAGAGCACACACTTCCTGTGATTCGAGATCTGTTGCATATCAGACAGCCTAGGTGCTGAGAGCTGTTCTGCCTACAAACACACACACAGAGCTCTGAGGTCATCATTCCAGTTTCAATCTCTCCATCTTTGTGTGAAAGTCTGAGAAAGACTCAGGCACATTCCTAAAGCATTAGCTATGAGCTAAACTGGTACTTCTCCAGTTGTTCCGTGTAATTCAGCAAAGCAGCAAGCAGTACATTTAACTGAAATAACATTTTACGTCTCCTTGTAAGACTAATTGGTACTTCTTCTCTTGCAAGGAGACAGTAGGTGTCACTTTAACTACCTGCAAGACCATGCAACAATATGTGTCTATTAGTCTGAGCCAGCTTCAATTCAATGTTAAATGTCTGGCATTTGGCCATCCTGAGTGTGACTGGACCCAGGTGGGTAAAGCGGGACTGGGTCCCTACAGCTGAATATACTGGCCAAGCCCCAGACAGCCCTGTAGGAGACACATTTAGACCTGGCAGATCTTTTCAGGCCCTCTGTGGCTTAATCCCTTTGGGGGAAAAAAAGCAGTAACGTTGTAGCCATTACAGATTAAACAGAAGGGAAGAACAGGTGTGTGTATAAGTGTGTATTAAAATAAAGGGAGTCAGCAGAAGTGTAATTCAATCCCTTTTGATCCTGCACCTTGTGACTGCTGCCAATTGTCTGTGCCTTTTAATTAGCCAGTGTTTACATCAAAATCCTTTTTAGGCCAAATGTGCTGTCAGTTCAATAAGAGACTGAAACAGCGTATTGTGCCTAAACATACAGCAGCTATACCTGTATTAGTAAACCTCAAACTACTGTGCCAGGAGTGACTGCTCAAGTGTGGTGACTGAGAGTGTGGCAAGGTTTAGAGGGCTGTGGGTTGCCGTTGCAGTGTAAAGGAGCTGATGAGGGACTGTCTGTGTGTGTTTTTGGGAGCAAGCGAAGCAGCTGTTGGACACTGAGAGCGTGTTCTGTTAGCTGTGAGGAGCTGGGCCAAACTCAGGCACCCCAGAGCCTGAGTGAATAACCCACAGCCACAAAGAATAACCCCACACTTGTGCTGGGGACACGGCACCACCCTGATCTGTAACACAGGACCAGAACTAAAGGGAGAAAAACATTAAAAAGAAGCTTCAGCTCTGAACTGATGACAAAAAGGAAAAATAGTGCTCCATCAACTGAGAATTGTCAAGAGTGGTCAAAAAATAACAGAAAGGATGAAAAAACACAAGAAAGTTGAGAAACACACAGTCTATTAGACGGTACTCACTGAGGAGTAAAACTTCTGAGCACTCAGTTTAATTATGACTCTTTAAAAATGTTTCATCACAAAACCCTCAGTTTTCCCTACGATTCAATTTCATACTTTTTGTATGATATAGTATATTTATTTTAGAAAATACACATGTGACTAGAGGAGTACACCAGAGTACTAGACTATGAATGATCCGCAATACCTCAAGATTTGGCATTTTTACATTGGAAACTTGTTTTTTTATTTTGGCCATTGTGGAGTTCATTGAACAATTTTTAACCCCCCTCCCTGGCAAGCCCACAATATGCACACTTCTGAGCTTAAAATTTGTATCCAATGCAACTGATTTCTAGCTCCTTGAGTCAGATGCATGCATGCAGAGAACGGAGCGTCCAGGACTGGGATTAGAAACCCTTGTTATAATCGATTGTTACTGATCACATACTTACTGCATATTTGCAGTCATCTTTATGAAATAAAGGCAGATTTGCTTCTACATAATGGTACCATTTAAAATGAGAAACACTGCCACTTTAGTGCAAACAAGTCTTCTTAATGATGCACGTACTAGGCTATAAAAAAAATTATATTAATATATTGAATTACCACCTTCAAATTAATGTACTGCTGCCTTTATGCACTCCAAGTACTCACCCATGGCCCTGCTGGCTCTCATCAGTGCCTCCCCCACTTTGAGGCGTGTCTCCAGAGATTGCCCCCTACTGGGGGCAGCTGCACTTGGCCCTGCTTTGTACTCAGCCAAGAGCCTCTGCAGGATCTGCTCAGGGAACGAGTCAGCCAACACCACCAGTCCTGCACACATAGGAGAAAAACAGGTCACAATTCACTTCAAAGTTAATGAGACTGACCTCAAATAAGCGTGTGCATTCCATCTTTCAAACACCCTGCAAAAGTCCTGTCTTCTTTGTTTAAAGAGAAGTCACATATACAGTCTCTCAGGAACTTGAAATATGCTGATAAGCATAAAATAGGTCTCCTGGCTACACAAGTGCATACTGCATGAATGGCTTTTCTTTAGCAAAGAGGAAAGAGATGCCAGCTGGTCCCCACTGACTCCTCAAGGACAGCAAGGGTGCATATATATCAGCCTAAAAGCAGCAGGAGAGTGAGTTTAGCTGGTAGCCCTAAAATTAAAGCTCCATTCTGCAACCATCATCAAAAAGCAGTGATCTTGTAGGGCATAAGCTTTGATCTTACAGGATACATACTTCATGTACTGTTTACCCCACAGTCCGCATGACGAATTTATGAAAGCTAGGCTGCAAAAAAGTTCATATTAATTGTTGTGATGTCACTACCATGAACATATTTACATATAACAAACCCCATGAAAAAGTCATGTAAAAACAAAACAAACGATGATATTTAAAATATAACTGCACAAAACATTTTAAGTAGATTTCAGGGTAAAAATAGAATATAGACTCTTTAAAATATCCTGAGAAAGTGAATGAGCATTTAGAAGCATAATTCTCTTATTTTCCTGAGACTGGAACATGAGTGACAAACACGATGGTATTCACTGATGGCAAACAACATTGATTTATCCAAGATTTATCCTGGTTGATGCTTTCTAGACTGGACTTCTCTAGGACTGGCAACACAACCACAGAGAAGTGAACGGTACTGATTTGCAGTAGAGAACAGAAGGAAGGAGTAGAAAGAGTGCCAAACTGTTCCACATTATCCAGCCAGGCATGATAAAAAAGTTACTCATAATCCTTGACAGTCTGGGGATCAAGATTTTAACTTTATGGTTTTAAAGCTTCTTCACCCCTTTTTTTAAAGCCTCTATAGTGCAGAAACTCGTAAAAATAAAAGCTACAAAAAACTGCACATGATTTATTGGGTGAGATAACATTAATGAAAGCATTTCGCAAATCTGAGATGGTGACTTTTTATGACTGATGACCTGAGGCAAATGTACCCAATAAGCTTTATCACCTTCAGCCGGGACAAGTTAAGTTTAAAGCTGCCAGATAAATCCCAGAGATTCAAATATTCACAATGCCAGAGAATCAGGTCTCATAAGCCTTTTATTGTTAGGTGATGCAAAGTTCCAATTCATGAGATGGTTCATAATGTCCTAAACATCCTGCTTTAAGGCTAAAACAGTAACGACAGCACTGTGTTGTATATCACACCTGAAGATCATGGGTTTCCACTGTCATCTGCATTTATAGCCCAGTGGTTCCAAGAGTATGTTACCTGTGAGTACATTACAGATGTTTGCATATGACAACTTACCCTGAATGGCAGAAAGGTACACAAACGAGTCCTCATGCTCCAAGTTCTCCAAAAAGAGCTGTAAAATAAAAACAATCAGTAAAGACCGTAAGTATAGCTTTACAGGTTTGAGGAGCAGATGTGGACTACTTGAGCACTGATGTACGTCGCTCTGGATAAGAGCGTCAGCTAAATGCCTTGAATGTAAATGTAAAGACAAAATGAACAGAGATCTGATTAATTCCTTTGTCTGATTATTACTGAAGCAATTTCAGGGGGCATTAGTTAAGTTGTCAGCACATCTTCAAGGTAAGCTCAATAATGAATGCAAATTAAATCCACTGACTTGCCTACACTTATTCTAGTCAATGGCCTAGAGGCTTGAGCAGAACACAATTACAGTTCAGAGATGTGATCCATCGGTCTGTGCAAGGAAAGAAATGGAGGATGTTTCACTTACCAGATATTACTATTCAGGTTTTTTTTTTCCTATCTGTGCCAGTTTTAACAATGAATGCCTCACAAATATGGTCACATGGGTAGACCTACACCGCAATATTCCTGACCCTCTAAAATGACCAAAATCATGCAAGAATATGGAGACATTCATGTAGACAAACATTATAATAATGTTTGAAGAAACAGTAAGAAATTGAAGCTCCATGCAGTAATACCCCCTGTCAGTGTCTGCATGGGTGTACCCAGGGGAAAACCTATTACAAAGAATATGAAATGAGTTACAGGATTATAAGCAGTTCCCTAAGGACCTTGGTGTGGCTTAGGGGCCTTATACACACCAAACATCTCAACTCATTCATTAAACATGGGCTGCACCCAGCAAAGACAGTGGGGGGGCGAATATGGCACCACACAAAGGCCAGGACCAGAGATTCCTCATGATCAGTTAAAACCTCAAAGTACCAGAGAGATTTCCAGATATCTACAGTATATTTGCAGTCATTTTAGTGAAGATGCATGCGCTTCTGTACCTGTTACAAACACTGCCACTTCATTACACAAAATTTTGGGTTTTAGCTATAATTTGGGTAAAAATAATCCTCTGCAAAAACCATATTATAATAAGACTTAACTTATAAAGTAAAGACGGGCCCGATCCGATATGATATCGGTATCGGGTTCCGATACAGCCGTAAATCCGATATCGGATATCGGTCAAACAGCCCTAATCTCTATATTCCAGTTTGCAGCTTGCGCTGGACCTTAAACTCAACGCTGTGTAATATGAGATGCGCTGGCAGCAGACGCTCGTTGACATTTTCAAAAACGCAACAAATTTACAGCAGACAACCCAAAAGCAGAGGAATATCAGAGAAGACTCTTAGCTCTCCCTCGAGACCTCTTTGGGGTTCTTTCAGGGGCTATTTGTGTGTTTTTTGGCTGTTTTTGCCCTCTCTCCCTCTCTCTATCTCCCAAAACACGACGAGGCTAAAGGTGGGCATCTCGGCCGGTCCACCTTAAATACAGAAGTGGTTATATTACACTCTGCCCATGTCATGTTTCCGAATTCACGTAATTTAAAATGTATTAGTTTTGCACTTTTTTTACACAGTTATTGCTGCTAAAATGGACATAATACTTGAACTATGTAAATGATTCAGCCAAGATTGTTGTGTTTTTTGGTTTTACAGTTGTTGCTGCTACCTTTTTGTGAAGTGTAAATAAATTCCTTTGGAATACCTTTAAATTCATTGTAGTTGTGTATATTTTTTGCTCTTCTTATAAGTGCTTAGTAGTTTATTTATTCTGTGATGTAATCTTACTAACAAATTTCACAATTTCAACAAAAATAATGCTAATGTTTAAGTAAAGATGTATTATATTGGAATCTGTATCGGTATCAGCAGTTGTGTATCAAATCGGACCGGAACTGGGAAAACGTGGATCGGTCCATCACTATTATAAAGTCCAATGAAATGTTTAACATTTATTTTCTAATGCTTATTAATTAGATATCAAACACCTTAAAAATCATTAATACACAGCTGTAACACAAAAATGGCTCCGGTGACTCCTTGGCAAACAGTGAGCACACAAACTGTTAAAACCCCAGATCCTTCTTATTATTACTGGGCCTTCTCCATCTTACACAGCCTTCTCCAACAGTCACCCACAGAAACTCTTGATTCTGACTGGTTTCTTTGCTATGAACATTCAGACCATTTAGTGCAGATTTAGAGGCTCATTTGTATATTATGGGATTCTGCAATATTAGTACCAAGAGGGGCAATATCATGTTTACTAATGACGGTAGGCCTAAACAGAGCTCTACAATGAACCAAAACTCACATATAACCCCACCCACAAAAGCCAGACTCACCGTTAGCAGCTTGTCCCGG
This sequence comes from Alestes dentex, assembly GCA_037576975.1. Taxonomy (NCBI): domain Eukaryota; kingdom Metazoa; phylum Chordata; class Actinopteri; order Characiformes; family Alestidae; genus Alestes; species Alestes dentex. Next base: position 14,010,639 of record JBBIGA010000018.1, read on the forward strand.
GACTCTAGTGCCTCTTTGTCTTCCTCTCTCAGAGCATGGGTGAGGGCTCGCAGTGCCATGGCCCGGGTGGGCACGTCTGGGTCACAGGCCTCCAGCAGCCACTCAGCGAAAGGTTTCTTTGCAGTGGCAGTGGAAGTTGGAGGGATCTGGGTGCGTGCGATGTTACTAGGCACGTATCTAGGTGTTTCAGTACATGACCCAGCAGTAACATGACCTTCTGTTGGATGTGGGAGTGAGGGTCCAGAGGAAATAGAGTCTGAGCTGGAGTGTGAACCTAAAGAACTGGAGATTGTGGGCGAATGTTGACGGAGTTGTGGTGGATCAATATGCATAGAATGAGTTCTTGCTGAGGATGCACTAGTTGAGTCTGCACTTGTGTTCTGACTCTTCGATTGTCCTGATGTTTGTGTGGAAACACCAGGGGGATGCTGTGTGGCAGCTCTAACCACAGAGCCTGGGCGGTAAGCCCCATGTGTTGCGATTGTAGCTCGTAGGTCTGAAGCCAGCTCCTGGATGACTCGATCCGGGTGCTGCTGGGAGATCCGCTCTAGAGGTGACAGCAGCTTGGACATAGATGAGTAGTTCTCCGTAGTAAGCTGAAAGATTTCATAAACAGTGTTACCTTTTCTATTAAGGGAATAGTTTACGCAATATTTTACTCATTTTAGATGTACACTATATGGACAAAAGTATTGGGACACACCTCTTAATTACTGAATTCAGGTGGCCCCTTACTTCTAGTGAAGGGCAATCTTAATGCTTCAGCATACCAAGACATTCTAGACAGTTTTTGGGGAAGACCATTTTCTATTCCAGCATGACTGTGCCCCAGTGCACAAAGCAAGGTCCATAAAGACATGGTTGGGTGAGTTTGGTGTGGAAGACCTTGACTGATCCACACAGAGGTCAGTCAAGTTCTTTGGGATGAACTGGAATGGAGACTGCGAGCCAGGCCTTCTCATTCAACATCAGTGCCTGACCTCATACATACTCTACAGAATGAATGGCAACAAATGTTCCTACAGAAACTCCAAAATTTTGTGGAAAGACTTTTAAGAAGAGTGGAAACTGTTGTAGCTGCAATGAGGTCCCCATATTAAAGTCTATGTATTTGAATACAATGTCATTAAAGCCCTGGTTGGTGTAACGGTCTGTCCCAGTACTTTTTGTCCATATAGTGGAGTTTTTATGTAAAATTTTACATTAAAGAGTGCATGACTTAAAAAACGTGCTGCTGACTGTAACAGACATGTTTTGTACCTGTGCAGCGCCAGACATTAAAGTGGCTATCAGGCCCATGCCCATACTGAGAGTCTGACTCTCCACTGCATTCTCTGAACCATGCTCAGCACCCACACAGGCCCTCTGCAGCATCGAGTCTATAAAGTCCACCACCTACAGCAACACAGCAAGTAAAGGAACGAGGAAGCAAGTTCAACATAAATAAAGTAATTGAGATGGCATTGTGATGAAAATTACAAGAAAAAATAGGCTATGAGGTCGGCATACGTTTGTCCTCCAAATATCAGTGTATGAGCTTCATTGTTCCAAACAAAATGTCACTGATTTTGCCAAGAGTTAGAGACTGTGCTATTCTTGGAGAACTTAAAAGTATGACACGTTGTGCCCTAAATTCTCTTAATAAGAACTCCCAACAGAACCATACTGGAAAGATAGAGACAGACATGCAGAGGCAGATAAGGAGTCTCTAGCAAGAAGCTTAAAAATTAAACAAACTTCTCAGCGAGCTCCTAGCACCTAATAAGGTAAGGATTTACTGAAAGCTTTTTCAGTGGATGTTCCCATCTGAAACAGACATAGTCCGACCAGAACTGAAACAATAACTTTTTAAACTGCCTCAAGTGATAAGCATTGTGTAATCTGCCCAGACCATTACACATCATTTGTGGAGATAACTTTGTCACTTACCTGCACAATGCAACTTAATTCAGTGGGGAAAACTGTGCACATATGGCTGTTTGCAAAACCATCAGTCTAAAGTATCCTGTGTCATACAGAAGAGTAAAATCAGACACCTGGGTGGGATTGCGCAGCAGCAGTGTATGCGGCAGCCCCTCACACATGACAGCAAGGATCTGCAAGAGTGCCAGTTTCTCGCCCTGGCCATGCGCACGCCCCACCAGGTGCTGCTCCAGTTCAAGTAGTGTCATAGCTGATGTGTCCACTTCCTCCTCCCCCTCCTGCTGCCCTGCTGCCAAGCCTGTTAGATCCTATTCAGTAGTAAGAGTAAAGGAGAATTTGCAGGTTGAGGGCATGCATCATTAACATTACCTTGCTTTTCTAGTTCTACCAGGAAATGTAAACAAAATGTAGTAAAATAAAAACAAGGTAAACAGATTAAAAACAATGCTAAACCTAAAATTGATCTTATTTTATGGCTTAAAATGAAATCATAACAAAATAGATTGTTTTCATATTACAAGCCTTACTTGTCCAGATTTGACAGGACAGTTCTAGATTTACATTCACGGCTTTTAGCAGAGCTTTTATCCAAAGCGACTTCCATTCCCTCACTAGAGGGGACAGTCTCCCCAGAGCAGCTTGGGGTTAAGGGTCTTGCTCAGGAACCCAGTGGTGGTGTGCTGAAGGTAGGATTCGAACCATGACCTCTTGGTTCAGAGGCAAGTATCCTACCCACTAGGTGCCCACCGTCCCTAGTCAATGGGATGAAAAGTTCCTGTCTGCAGGAGTTATCCACTCCACCCCTTCCCCGTGTCCCAGGACATTCATTCATAAAATCAGCTCATCAGAAAATGAGTATTCAGATTTTAAGTAGTCACTACTGTCACAAGAAAATTGACCTTATTTTTCTGTAATCATGAACAGGGAAAAAGCAATTGCTAAAGTTTAGTGAAATAGATTTTCCCCTGCTGAGAATGGGACTTGGGTACCTATGGTCTACATAAATGGGGAAAAGGGGGGGAAATGTCCTTCTCAACAAAATCACATCACATATCCCTGGAATTATTATTACATGGTAGCTCTCATTTCATGAATTCGCTCCGACTCTAATCGTACGTCTATATCTTCTAGGATCATACACCGAAGATGTTCAAAGCTTCTGTGAAAAGATCAGATTTCTGTTTACACAAGCCAGAGAAAAAATAGAGTAGTTAAATTTGAGATTTTTTAAAAACTTAATCCCATCTATGCAGCCAGGATTTCACATAAAGATGGCAAGTACCTGCAGGAGCAGTAGAAAAAAATTTCCAGGCAGATCGCTGTCATGCATCTCAGCCAGCAGCTGCACAAGACACTCCAACCTCCACTGCTCTCCTGACACTTTCTCATACAGAGCGTCATCCTCATCACTAAATCAACAAGACGAAAAGTTACTTTTGAATCTGCTTTAGTGAAATGATGTCACAGGATAACGACACATTTCATTTACCTGATCGGCTCTCGTTTGGTGAGCCTGGCCCCGCCCTCACAGCCAGGTGAGAACTGGTAGCCAGGTGTGACTCCGACTCTATCCGCCTGCATGACACACAGCCCTCTGAGCAGGGAGAGCGCTGAGGAGGGCTCAGCATGGGAAAGGTACCACAGCAGGATCTCTTGACAAGGGGTGCTGTGGAGCAAGATAACGCCAGTAAACTTAAAGGAAAATTTCAAAATTCCCCTCATCCCAAACACAGCAGTGTTTGTTTCTTTAGTTTAGTGCCGCATCATCTCTAAGGTTGATGTACTAGACTGCTCTAGTGCAGAACTAAAAAAGCAAACTTTGGACACTAAACATGTATTGTTTGACCAACTATGGTTTGGTTAGAGGTAAAAACTGGGTAAATTTGACTATACTGTAAACATTTCTTTGTGATAACAATACTGCAATAGTAACATGATTTTTAACTATCCTTATACTTGCCGTAAGTGAGCGACATTTTGTTTCGTGAAACAAAACAGGCTAAAGATGGTAGGAAAAATGTCTCCCAGAGTGCTCAGCAGCTTTCCTGATGGTCTGTTACCCACCACATAGATCTGTTGGGAGTGAAAGAAATACCATTAACAAAAGGATAAAACTGCAGTTCCGCAGCTCGCATCTTCTCCTGTCCTCTTCTCCCTTCATCAATGGGCAGTTTCTGATCACAGTACTACTGTTGGCTGAAACTGGATTTGTTTAATTGGCACAATCTATTAGATTTAGGCATGATCTTGCTAGTAGTCAAAAACATTTTTTTGGATATTTAATAATCTAAACTTTTTAAAATACCTTGAGACATCATAGAAGATCAAAAAAGGCGCAAACTAGGGGTGGACAATGGCCTATAAAAAGTACTGCGACATTTTCAGGTTATATTGCGATACATGTCAAAATACATACAGGTGTTCAGTCAGAGTTGTTTGGCTGGGTGGAGTTGTTTGGAAGTGTGTGCAGCTTACCAGACTTAATTTAATGAAAGGACTGATTAGATAAACTAGGTACTGGATGGTAACTGGAAATACTTCAGCTAACACTCTCATCAAATCACAATGTATGCCATTAACATGACTACATATCAGTTTCTCAGATGCTTTTTGGATGCCAACTTAAGGAAAATCAGTGGAAATATAGCAAACTATATATTACTGTACATATGACTTGGAAGCTATATTTAAAAGGGTATATAATGTGGAAGCTGTATTTAAAAAGGTATGTCACTAATTTAATGTGCTGTGCACTCTCTTACTTTATATACATCCTCCACACAGCGGGTAAGTTCCCACTCAGGCACTGCATCCTCAGGTTCTTCCCCTCCTGCAACACAGGCTGCCTCTAAATGTGAAAGAATATTTAAATAAGCCGTGATAGCCACCAGTGATAGTGTTTAACAGTTACACTCGGGATTGAGAAGATGAGTCCATTCCACAGTAGGTTTCCCAAACTCAAACTCGATGACACAGCTCTATCAATCAAGCTACTGCAGGCCTCACTGGACACTTTAAAGGCAGAGAGATCTATAGTCAATCAGTCACTCTACTAAGAGCTGGTCAAGCAAAACTGCAGTCTTCCTTACACACACACACAGACCTGGGACTGCTGAACAGCGTTGTAGTGGTGAGAGAAGGGGAGACAGCAGGAAGCGCTGGGCGAACTCAGGTTGATCCTGCACCATTGTGAGTGAAACTGTGGTGACCACTCGCTGGAACTGCAGCGCAGTTACTTTGTCCTTGAGATGCAGAAGCTCTAGCACCTATAGATGGGAATGATCAGGAGTCAAGATGGCCAAAAAATACTAGCAACTTTAGGATTTGTCCCTTTTAGGGTGACTAAAAATGCCTTCTGTACCTTTTTTAAAATTATAAAGCACATGACCATTCATTATTTGCACAAAGACAATTTGCACACATTCATTTTATTCTTCACTGTAAATACTCAGATATTTCAAGTCCATAGTTTGTATATCCTATTATATTTACATTGGTAACATTTGTGTATATTCGTATGTTCTATTTTGTAGTCATAGCACTGCATTAGGAGCGATTTGAACCATATTGAACATTGTATGAAGACAGTGCACATTTTGTTTTATAGATACATACATATATGTGACTGTTCAGGCCACTGTGTATGTATGTATGTATGTATTGGTTTGTATTTTTTCCTGCACTCCTCAACTAACACTGATTACAAGTTGTGTATAAAAAATTAGCTTTGGTTGCTACTGCACTGAATCTGCCTTTACCTGTGGGCACACTTGACTGTAGTAGCTCTCAGCAGAAAGCGACTGTTGTGGGCAAGTTGTCAGGATCTTCGCTACAGAATCACATTTTCGCCAGTCTGTATCTCCACCTTGTGGTCAAAACATTAGAAGACAAGCAAAGCAGAACACTGAAGGGACACAAAGTCATGAAGGGTGTCCTTGATCTGCACCAATTTCTTAATTTGGCCAAACCAAGATCTGCACTGTACATGCAGTCTTACCTTCAGTCCCTTCTAGAATAGCCCTCATCACAGCCTGGACCCCATGCGGCTTCATCAGCCTCTCAGAGAGGATCTGCCCACACAGACGCCTGAGCCACGGGGGGGCCTGAGCGAGGGTTTTGCCTCCCTTTCCAACAGCACCAGCACTCGAGCCTGCAGCCACCTTGATAGACACACTAGTGTAAGGTTGTTTTCCATGGCAAAACATATCAAATCGCGACAGGAAATCATTTAAACTGCCATTTAACAATATTTTGTTGTTCTGAGGTTTGGGAATACATTGGAATACACCAGCATTAAATCAATATGTTCAAGATCAACATTTAGTAAAAATAAGTGAGTTAAACAAGATCATAGTACAGTCCAGTCAACTACTTGTTACTATGCAGTTACTACTAACGTCATGTTTTTGTTTACAGGCTCTGTATGATTAGTCTCAATCTTTTTCCATTTAGTCATATTCATATATAAAAATTACATTCAGCATTCTTAAAGCACTGGCGATACTCATGTTACACATTTAGAAAAGTATACAGAGACAACTTCACGATAGCCAAAACATTACATCGCACCACCCTTACACTAGAATGATCAGATGACCCTACTGACCAACAAACAGTAGTGACAGAAAAGGTAGAAGAGTGGAAGTGCGCACCTTAGGCCCCCCTTGCAGAACAAGCAGCTCCTTGATGACAATAGGTTGATAAACTCTTCCCAGAAGACTCTGCAGTGCTTGCTTACAGTCCTTACGCTCTTCAACAGTAAGCCCCTGTGTTAGAAACACAGAGCATGCACAAACTGGATCTTTATTTCAGTTGTAAGTATGCAGGCACTTTAAGATCCAGCTGCTTCACTGCACTAATTCTTACCGAACAACCACATTCATGTCTCACTTAAAAGCAAGAGTCTAGTGAAAAATGTACACAAGTTTTTTCTAACCCTAAATGAACAGAAGACACACTGTGTCCACAGTTTGCATCTGGAGATACAAGGCTAATTTTGCTCATTAATAGAATCTTACCTCACCTATTAGCACTGTGCAATCTGCTGGCCAAGATAATTCACATTAAACTGCATGAAGCGGGGAAGTAATCTCAAACAGACCTGCTTCTGTGGCTCAAAATTTGAACTTTTGGAACATGATGCACATTATGTAATGTAAGCAAGTAACATGATGATTTGTATCGTTATAACCATGAATTACATCACAATATGTTGTTCTAAGTATATTGTGGACACTATCAGCACTAACAAACTGCACATTTCATTACAAAGAGTCCATAAAAATGCCTTTTTAACTGGATTTAGTGAAGTGCAGTGTGCTAAATATTGAAAGAAAAAAAAAGTTTTAATAATATTTTTTTGATGTGACACCACTGCTTATTGTCTGCTCCAACTGATCAGATGTTAATACATTTTTGCCATATCACCCATCCTTACTCCATTTTTAATGTACAAATTCTCTAAAAACTGGTCATGAAAAGGATAGAGACAAATACTGAGGCATTAACAGCCCACTAATAAGGCAAGCGATGATTTAGGCATGCAGTTTGCTAATTGGTAAGCTTTGTAATTTGCTTGTTATCTAGATTAGACTTGTAGCAGAATAAAGTAAATATTCTTCAGACACCAAATGTCTTGTGGGACTGACATCTGGAATCCACAGCTTTAACATTAGACACTGATACCTTACTGCTCTCTGCACCCTCGGGGCGGTGGGGGCGGTAGCCTAACTGGCACAGCGCCGCCATCAGATCACCAAGGTGGCGAGTAAAGATCAAGGCAGCCAGAGATGACAATGAGGCCACTTCCATTAGAACAGTAGTGGTGACTAGAAGACGGCGTTCACACGGTGGAGCCACCTCACGACGCACTGCGCTCTCTACCGCAGCTCCGAATGCAGACCGCCGAGCCAGGCCCAGCCCTACACCCGGGGCCAGATACGGGCAAATGCCCAGGGTGACAAGGAACTGCAAGACAGTGCCCAGGGTTTTCTGCTGAGCCACACTGAGGACATCTGGAGGTAAGGGTGGGGCTGCCTCTGGGGTGCGGGGGTTTGGAGCTGCATGGCACGGATTGTTGTTAAAGGTTTCCAGGAGACTGGTGAGGTGGCGTGCCAAGCAGAGCAGCAGCAGGAGGCATTCCTGCACAAAGCTCCAGGTTTGGTCCTCTGTGTCAGAGCAGAACCAGCCCACCTCCCTTCTGACCTCCTCCAGCAACCAGCGGGCTTCATCCAGCTCTCCGCTGGCCAACAGGCGCTCCCTCAGTTCAGTCTGATTCCTCTGGAGAGCACAAAGAAGTGCCTCATGTTGTGTTGTTTGTGCATCATTCAGATGGGTCTCTGGAACAAGTGAATAAGAGAAACACACAGTTCACAAAAAAAAAAAACTAAAAAAAAAACTGGACCCCTGGCACTAGTGGAACAAACTTACACTGACTTTGGAAAGGTTTCGCGCCAGACCAGTGTTACGGTTTGATCTTGGTAACTGAGCAACTTGATTCAACATACTGCAACATATAACAGTTTTCAGATGTTTTACTACTTCTGGTTAACTCTTACTGTCACTTCTTGTAACCTTGGATGTGTAAGAATCAAACCAGTCCAAGTACAAAACGTTATTCAGAATCAGAATCAGAAAACTTTATTGATCCCGAAGGAAACTGCTTATCTTATGACGACACAGACACACGGAGACAAGAACAATAAAAAATATAAAGTCTAAATAAATACAATACAAAAGGTGTAGAATAAGCTTAACATGAAATACACTATGATATACACACAAATGCTGGGTATCAATACTATAGTTAAATACTTCAGAGTTAAGTGAATTACTAATAACACAAATGGTGATTAGGAGAACATTATTGTTTGTAGTAGAGATCAATAAAATATAGGTAATGTTGACATAAGTAGTGATAGTTTACATGGTAAGACTATTGCACATAATTAAATGATTTAGGACCCATTCAGAAACCTTCAAATGATACTGCACATGGTAAGACAGTTGCACATATTAACAGTGTTTCAGCACCCAATAAGAACAATGCACATGGTAGACTACTGCACATCATTGCAAGATAATACACACTAATTGCACACAGTAATACCCATAATGATAGTGGTTTAAACTCAACTCAATAAGAAAGTCCAGATTTCCCATAATGTAATATGGATTAATTCCATGATGTAACGGTAACGATAACCGATATAATCGAGACTTCGTTTTCCCATGTGTAAATCTGTGAGGAAAAACTGGAGTCATAAATGTACGTACCTCGAATTGGTTTGGTGAGGAGACCCAGAGCACCGATCAAAGCTGCACTCATCTCAGCCCAACACGAGACACACTCAACACTGCCTCATACTTTAGGCGTCATACAAACTCTATAGAGCTGCCCTGCTGCTATAGACAAAGTAAAAGTCCTACTTTTATTTTCTTCTTCTGATCGTTTCTTCTTTCTTTTTTTCTCTTTCTTTTTTCTTAAATAATACTAATAATACATATTTAATAAGACATATTTAATAAGACGAATGTGTCATTATTGTATTATATGTAATATATATGATTGTTTGATGATATATGATGATAATTATTATTATCGTTATTATTAATAATGACAACAATAACTACTGTTATTGTTGAAACATATTGTTTTCGTATGTTTTGAGTGAATTTTATTTGTTTATTATTGTTATTATTATTATTATTATTATTATTATTATTATATATTATATAATAATAATAATAATAATAATAATAATAATAATAATAATAATAATAATACAATTCACACAATTAATACGAAAACAATATATGTTATTATCAAATCTTTAATAGGTTAATCTTTATTGATAATAATCTTAACCTCATCAACAAGAAGAAATGTTTTTGTCATGGAGAGCATAAAGCAAAAAATCTAAGAAAACGTGAAGACTAAATGGGTACTGAAGGTAATTCTGGCCTTTTTTAAGCGGAATTTTCCGTGCAGGGTTAGGAGCTTTATAGCTCTGCACAGACAGTAAACAGTAGGAGAACAAAGGAACTCTTTTTGTGATTTTATATTAAAATGAAACATATGAAGGTGAGGACTGCATGGGTAAGTTTAGTGGAGTAACCTCAACATGAGTTTCTTGAGCTAAGTTCCTTACAAACAAAAGACTTTTTGATCACCTGTCAGGTTCCTTCCCACTTAAGAGTTGCAGCAGGGAACCTATTATCACCATGAGAGCTTATTGTTAAGATGAGATGGGATGAGATGAGATGAGAGTAACAAAGAAGTGAGATGAGAGTAACAAGGATCAGTGTAACAAGGAAGAATATAAGATAACAGACAATAGAAATAAAACAGACAATAAACAATACAAAATAGACATTAACCACAATTACTAGAATATTATTGTAATAAATAACAGTGTAATACTGACATTGCTGTGTGTAAGATTTAGTGTGAGGGACAGAAGATCACTGTGAGGGTCAGAAAATTTGACATCTGCCTCGGAAATATTTTAACCTGCTATGTTTCACCATGGATAAACTATTCCCTGATTAAAATTTAAAGTTTAAACTTTTACTACCACACACCCAAACCCTGAGTCTGCTGTTAGAATACAGTGTGTTTTAATCCTGTATTCACTCACACTAGTGCTGTTACTGCTCCTTTTGGCTGCACTGGACTGCACTTGTTTGTCCTGTAATTTGGTGCACTGTTGTTCTGTTACTGTATACTCCTGGGCTGAAAAAGTAGTGAAAGTTTAAACTTTTACTACTGTGCACCCAAACTGTAGCTATGAATATTAATAGATACTAAATGATGTTTGTATTTATGTATGCGCATATTGGATAGAATGTATTAATATGTAATAGCACCACATACTGTTGTTTTGCAGCCAATGTACCTTAAAAAAGCTGCTAAAATTATTCTCCTCTGCCTTGTTTTAAACATTTGCACTTTTGTATTAATTTTCTGTGCATTCTTTTATTTCTTTTTGTATTTTTGTGAATGTTAATGTGATACACAAATATATCTGAACTCAACTCGAACTGTTACTGTACTTTTTCTGCAGTCCTGGGCTGCCTGCACTTGTGTAGTTTCGTGGTGTTTCTGTTTTTGTTCTTTGTGTTGCACCATGGTCCTGTAGGAAACTTTCATTTCACTGAAACTGTATGGTTGAAATGACAGTAAACTCATTTCTGACATTACTTGAGGTGACTTAATGTGCAGATAAACTACAAGTCCCATGACTCCATGCTGGCGCCTCTTCTTCGGATGAGCTATGTTTACGTCATCCGCGCGACAGGATTTGTAGTCCATTCTGGAGACAAAGCTGAATAAACTCTTTTTCTGTCAGTAAACTCTTTTTTCTGACAGTAAGTTATTTTAAATTATTTTTGAAACAGTGTCAGATTTAACTGAATTCGAAACGCATGCGTCATGCTGTGGTGCACAACGTGTAATGTTTATGACCTACAATTACTTGTTACCCTACATTTGTACACAAACAGCAGGGGGCGAGCTGAGCCTTCACTTCAGCAAAAATGACAATGACAATGAAATTCTTCCCCCTAAAAATGTCTGGTTGTAATAATCCAATTCAAATACCATAATAATAATAATAATAATAATAATAATAATAAATGATGATGATGACAATGATGATTACAGGTCAACAGGGAGAAATGAGTGTCAGAAAAAGAATTTTATTTAATGCAGCAGTTCCACAATACATTGCATTCTATAAATAGATTTTATAATACTATAAATAACATTCATTCATAATGCATTAATTATATTTGTAAAACCAATAATGTTAAACAAAACATCCAAAAATATAAAAATCAATAAATACAATAAATAGTCAATAATTTATCTCATAAATAAAAGTAGTGTATGCACAACTACAGAAACAGGCCCCCAGCCAATGTGGAAGACGTACTACAGTTCACTTGTCTACTACACTCATGTAGAACATGTTTTCTTGTGGCTTATGAAACATAAGCATAATTAACAGTGTTATTACAAAAATATGACTAACATCATTTGCATTTTAAAACAAACACAACCAATATATGAGACATGTCTCTACTATGTTGTCTTGATAAATATTAGCCTCTACAAGAGGTCACTATTTGGGCAACGCACAAGTACACGCAACACGTATTTTCTCATACTGAATCTGTAAAGAATATGTCGTTGGGTCAGATTCACACGGGACCTTCTTCAGAAACATCAGTGTTTTCCACACCGGGACAGAGTTGTAGTCAGTGCTTTCTTTCCCGTTAATGACGCATCCTTGGCACAGGCATTCAGCCTCTTCGTATGTTTCAGGGATCATGTCCAGCTTTGTTTTAGATCTGCAAAAAAGGTAAACATCCATAAATACATGGACCCTCGGTTCACTGTCAAGTTTAAAAAACAAGCAGCATGCGCATGGAGAGGCCCTGGCCTGCTAAACATCACACCATACTCCATAAAGTAAAAGTTATATATTACTTACATATAACTTTAAAAGTAAACATTATTATGATCATGATTATTATCATTTATGTATTTAAAGCTGGTCCAACAGAAGGAATGAGTTACAAAGCAGCACTGCTCAGGTGCCTTATAATGGGACATAAAATTATGACTAGCACCCGCCGATTCTTATTCTTATTCTTATTCTTCTTCTTATTATTATTGTTGTTGTTGTTAGTGTTTTTGTTTAATGCTTGTTTAAAAATACTTTTAAATACTTATTTTTCCAATGTCAGCTCTTGCTAGCAAATAAAGAGTTTGAATAATAAATTAATTGAAAAACAGACATTAAACCAAAAAAGACTAAAACAGACTTTAACCTGCAGGCCCTCAATGTAAATTCTAGAGGATGTGATGCAGGTAGATCATGAGTAAGTGTGTAAATAATGCGGGTAGATCAAGAGTATGTGTGTGTAAATGATGAAAGTAAATTATGTGACACACGGGATCAGGAGGACTTACACGATGCGCCAGGGGGACAGAGAGCGGTTATGGAGCTCTGGTGAGAAGTGTGTGCGGCTGAACTCGGAGCAGGTCGGCTCTAAGGCTGCTCCTCCGGATATTCCTCTAGTGGTCCTGATGCGGCTTTTCAGCCTCTGCATGCGCCTCTCCACCGCCTCTTTAGTCAGGCAGGACGTGATTCTGGAGCTGTCGTCGGCCAGGATGTCCGTGAGGAGAACCAACGAGAGCAGGAGTATCAGAAGAGACTGGAAAACACAAACACAAACACACATTTCTGAATACAGACGGGTCAGCTGCATTTCCTCCTATAACAACACCGAGACAGCAGAGCGGTGTCCCGTCTGAAGCCTGCCCGACAGGTGAACTCCTGCAGGATACTCACCCGCATCACTGCTTGTGGGACTGTTTGTCTTCTGGGCTGATTTTAGTCTCTGAGAGCTTCACACCTGAGCAGCCAGGCAGACAGCATTTTATAGCCTGTGCTTGGGAAATCCCGATAAGTTGATGAGGAAATGGAAATTAATATTGGACCTTCCTTTACTGCTTCCTCGTCACTAAAAAAAAAAAAAAAAAAAACAAGCACAGAAAAAAATCTATATACACAACATTTACAAGCAAAACCTGGACCCAGATAAGGAAAATAGTTTATTGGGGGTTGGAAAAGAGGCTAGAGCCTATCTAAGCAGTCATAGGGTGAGATAATATCGATACATTAATAAATATCACAGTGGAGTATTATTTAATGAAAATATAGATTATAAATAAATTATAAATAAGCAAATAAATAAAAGAAATAATTTCTGTCAAGAACATACCATGCTGGTGGTAGTGGGGTCTTTTCCATATCTGAGCATCGGCTGATACAAACAAACGCACCTCATAAAATACACACAATACCACATTAATGGGAGATTTTAGAAATCTAATGGCAACAAAGTAAACTATTTGAGAATTTGCAGGTGTTCAGTTCTCATCACTACAAAAAGCAAGAAAGCCCAGGGACAGTAGCAGGGACAGTCGGGGTGCTTGACTATTCTTCTGGCCCTGCTCTGGTCCTTACTCAGCACATGTGATGGTCTCTTGGTTCTCAAGAGCTATAAAGACAGTGGGTCCATAATCAACCATAAACTCTCAGTAAGCCACTGAAAAGCACAACTGGTTAAACAGCTCATCTCTATGAAAGACAATTTGTTGCAAGAATGTATCTACAGAGCAAAAAGAGTTTGGTACAAGACTGTATCAATTTGGGTATGAGAAGGCTTGTGTCCTTTAATATAAGAGACCTATAGCCATACCTATTTTATTTAATTCTATGTTATTCTTTGTTCAGATCAGTTGGATGCCCCTACTGTTACCCTGTTCTGTCAGTCCCAGTTTTCTCACCCACCTCATGCATCTCTCATCCTCGTATGACACACCTCAGACACACCCGTGTACTCTGCACTGGGCCTCCATCACATTTCCCCATTTCATAACTTAAGACTTTCACACAAATGACCTCAACAAAAGCTTTCAGAGGTCATACATTCATTTTCTTTCTGTACCTATCTTCTAAATCCTCCTGTGTTTTCCCTCAAGGAAATGCTGAAGAAAAGGCCTCTGTCCATGAAAAGGACAGCAAGGCTAACTTCACAAAGAAAAAAAAAATTACATTATCATAAGTCATTATTAATCGTTTTTATTCTCCTTTATTGTGTAAAAGTTTACACATGAAACATTTAACATTTAATTTTCTGAACCTTTTTCTCCCAAGAAAAAAGTTTTTTTTTTCTTCCAAGAAAATAACAGAATAAGGCAGGACTGTTAACCTTCACTCACTTATTAAGTTAAATGTAATGAGATAAGGGCAAAAATGAATGCACATAAAAGTATTTGCTAGTCATTGTCATCTGGTTTGTTGCATTTGCACACCATTGTTACTGTTGCTGGGTTGGACAAATGTTTCACTACTTACATCAGGTATATTACATAAACTCACAAACTCAACTTCCAGCAAATTTCCCTAAAAGGTCCATTTCCAATGTCTTGTCATGCATTTGATCACATAACTATGAAATAAAATAACACTTCTGACAACACTTCTCATTATCAGTTTATCATCATCATTCATCATGGTCTCTTTATGTAACTGCTTCAAATAATGCACTTGCATGCATCATTGAAAAGTACATTCAAAGTACATTCAGATGTATTCATTAGGCTAGTTTAATCAAATAATATGTCAGCTTATTAAAGAGAACCTTGAGATGAAAAAAAAAACTGGTTTTAGCAACCATTGTCAGTAATCTTGGAGAACCCTGAGCTTCTTCAAAGGAGACAGCATTTCAATGTATTTTCTCATATAGAAGTTTTTTGCCGCCCTGCAGTGGTCTGGCTACACGCCCAGGGTGAGTCCTTGCCTCGTGCCCATTGATCCCAGGATAGGCTCTGGGTACCTGCGACCCTAGTGTTGAGTAATGAGTGAGAGTGAGATGAAGTTTTCAGATGGTTTTCATGTCACAAAATAGTGGGACGTCCTTAACTTAAGTGTCCCAATAACAGCCTATCACACAAAATAAAAAATAAATGATATTTTGTTCAGAATCAGTGTCAAAGTATTGCCCAGTACGCTTCACATCACTGTCATTTGTTCTTTATACACTTTAAGAGACAGGTGTCACGTACAAAGTGAACCAGAACACAGTCATTAAAGGCTGAGCACACAGAAGCAGGGAAATAGCTCACTGGGTACAGTAAGAGCACAATAAAAACCACAAAAAGAGGTCCTGACGCAGCAGCTCCCAGAATCTGTGAATGTGGACTAGATGGTTGATTTTTGCACACAAAGCCAGAAATAGGGAAACACCTGTCCTGGATAGTCATCGCTGTCTCACTGTGCGATCTATGAACATATTAACTTGATGTTTACCATTAAAACTCTTTCGTGTAAAAAAGCCTTTGCTCCCGACTACTTAATACCTGACCACAACTAAACTGTAGGGGAACAACTGCATACATATATTAAGTATTTTAGATCATGTCCGCATTTTTGATGGTCACTTCTGCATGTGCACATGATCGCTCAAGTTGTGAATGACATCACATTCACATGCACGAATAGCATATATCCTTGGATTTCCCCATCTGTAATAACAATTCATTTTTGAGAGTATTTTATATTAACCATGACCTTGACTTTCAGTAGATCAGGAAAGTCAGATCAATATTATTCATGAAGAAAAAATTGAAAAAAGGGAAGGCCTAAATTTCACATTCGTAAACAGTGGAAATTTTATGACTTGACCACAAATGTGTCAGCAATCTCAACGGGTCACAGCTGGACACAAAATACTCAAAGCGCCTAAAATGGTGAAATGGAATCTTTAGATATAATAGCTGAGTCAATTGGGTGAGGATTAATTCAGTATTACCCAAAAGGATCATGGGTCAGGAGAAGGTCACTGATCATAACACTCTGGAAATTTAGGGCTGCTTTAAGAGCATCTGAATTCTGAAGGAAGCTGCTGAATACCTTGTTTTCAATCCCATACTTCACAAATGTGAACACAGACCATAGGTGAAACAGAGTTAATTCTAAATCAAGGCAAAGTATATATTCATTTCTAAAAAGTATTTATCCATTTGTAAAAAAAAAAAAAAAATGGAGTGCATAGTGCTTCCTTTCTCGGTATAAACGTAAAATAAGGGAGATTCAGCCTCAAAAAATGATAATAATTGTCGGAAGTGTCTTTGTCATTTCTTCTGTAAATACTATCAAGCTGCCACAAAGCCCCTCCCAGTACCTTTTCCCCTGTAGTGTCTTTGGTGATTGTTAATTTTTGTTTCATCAGGCTGCAGTACTAGGCTCCAAATTGTCTCTTGTTTATCTGTGTTGTGCTGCATATTTTGGAGGGTTGAAGAGTTTTATGAGGCGATCATAGTTAAACTGACCCTCTGAAGACCCCTTCATATAGATTATGTTTGTTTATCAACACTGCACAGAGGGACAGTGCATCATTATTCTTGTGCCGGTATTGCTTTGCAGACTTGGTCCTCCAGATCTTGGCTTGACTTCTCTTACTTTGTTACTTAACCGCAGTTTCAGTTCCTTAGTCAGCTGCTCAGTTGAACCCATGTTTTTTTGTTTTTTTTTTTAAATATAAGCACAACCCTCTTAAGAACTGAAGGGGGTTTATTACACTCGGGATTTGTCTACACCTGACTTGGATTCTAGACTATAAGTCAAACAAGCTCCGAGACATTCCAAAAAAAATAACACCGAACTGAAATGGTGCCTTTACAAGTGCCACATTTTATTTGTTCAGAAATTAACTTAAGCATTTAAATCTAAGATTTTTCGCTTCTAAAACAGGTCATTTCATGTATTATGCATATGCGCATGAGCAGCCAGACATCGCTGAAGTGCTTGTCTAGGTAACTTCTGCGTGCAACTGTATGACGTTTCAGTGACGGCCTCATTGTGTGGACTGTGTGTTTGTGGCAGACACATGGAACCGAAACTGGTGGCTGGGGAGAGCTTTCTCTCTGACAGAATTTCCCGGAAATCCTTGTTACCAAGTGCCTGACCACTTGGGTGCCCATGCACGTGTCTATAAAGATGGGGTTTTTTTTTTTCCTTTAGTGCATGATCATGCTGGTGAGGTGTTTGTTTACAGGTATTTTCTCACCTTCATCTGTTGGTCTGTCTGTCTGTAGGGAAGTATGCCTTTCTATTGTTTCTGTATGTCATTGAACCATGGGATAACAATTAACTACATAATAGATATTGTTGAGCAAGTCTGAAGCTGAGCAAGTCTTTCTTTCTTCGGGATCTTTGTTACGTCAGTGCTAGAATGTGTGTGTGACTGCATTGTCTGGAGTTTTGGGCATGAACTCTGTGAGCTGCATGGTCCAGCTCTGAAGTCCACAAGTTAGACCACTGCAATAGAATCCTTACTAAACTGGGCATGTACATGTGCCTAAGAGGACAGTTGTTAGTTTGTCAGTCAGCTTAATTCTGTAAAAGTGCGCAGTAGGTTAAAAAAAGAGCTGCAGCAAATGTGCACCTCCAAATGCAAAGGAAAAAACATGCATTTAAATTATATTGTAATTTTGCAATATCCCAAGTACTTTTTAGACTCACCAGAACTTACCTTTAGAAACTGACATTTCTATCCTTTGTTGCTTTACATAAGTAGAAGTAATACATAATTAAATATCTGTTAATATGTCTAAATTGTATTATTTTAAAGGTTATTATTTTTCAAGTTTCCACTGAACAACAAAAACAAAAAAAAAAACAAACTCAAAATCCACTTGACAGAACTGACAGCAATGACAGAAACGTAATTAGCTCAGAAGTTCATTATAAAGGACGTGCTGTTTAGGTTGCAAAAGATCCAGAAAAGCATTTAAACGCTCATTTGTATCTTCAAAAAGACTCTTTAAGGGTCAAATAACTTGGTGCTGTCCTCTTGTAAAACTAACAAGGCTACAAAAATGCAGAATATTAGCTCAATGAAGTTACAGTTCTTGAATAAGAGAGAGACTGAAAAAGGACAATGCATATCTCCATGATTGCTGTCATCCTTATCCCTCACATGTCAGGAAGCATCGGGTCAGGGGATCTTGAAACCCCTCACATGAGAAGAAAAAAAAACCAAAACAAAACAAAACTAAAAGTGTTTTGGCATTTAGGAGCAGCTAGTGAAAAGGGAAAATTTTATTCAAAGGAAGGGAAGCAAACAAAGCATTATATTTTGTAGCTTATGTCATTAAACATTTTGCATAGGAAAGGCCAGACGTGTGAAACCGCCCACAATGCTGTATACTTTTCCTGCCCCCTTATTGGACAATTAAAGTCTGTTTCCTTATTATATTTACCAGTGCGGATTATGTGGATTCAGCAACACTCCTACAGAGGCCAAGGTATTATACTTTTCACAAACTATTATTGTAAAATACTACCTCCTTAATAATATCAATTAGGAAATTATTAAATATGATAAAACAACTTTCTGTGCCACTGAAAACGATAGTGCCTTAAATGTGATTGAACTGAGGAAAAGGAGAAGTGTGAAGGAATAAACAGATTAAACATGTTTGACCCTAAACACAAAACAAAAATAGAGGTAAATAAAGGTAAAGGCAGGAGATGTCCTGAGATAAATGGAAGAGAATGAATAGCTTCACTCTCTCTCTTTCAGTTTAAACATCTACAACTTAAAACTAGCTTCATTTACATTGCTTTTTCTGTGGCTACGGAATAAAATGGCCAAGCACGTTATAACTTAGGCACAGTAAGGAATTAAAATGTCCTCAACTGAGCCACTGCTGAGTAACTTTCAGTTTCACTTGAATAAAACAAATGCTGTTTTTAAAGACTTTCTAAACTTCCATGGGAAATGCATGTGCATTGTTTTAGGCACAAACTCATTTCTCCATTCTGTGTCACCTGATAAAACCAAAGCAGCCATTTAACATTCAGTAGTTTAATTCAGTATTTTTACACTGTTTCTCCATCATTTATTGAGTTTGCGGTCATTAACAATATTTTTGTAGTACTGCAAATGCACACATAAGTATTCAGCATTACATTAAACACACACACACACACACACACACACACACACACATACACACACACATACACA